>JARFXV010000589.1:0-735000 GCA_031761425.1 Cosmopolites sordidus
TATATATATATATATATATATATATATAAATATATATATATACTATATATATATATATATATATATATATTAATATATATATATAATTTAAATATATATATATTACTATATATATATATATATATATATATATATATATATATATATATATATATATATATATATATATATATATATATATATATATATATATATATATATATATATATATACCAATTGGGTCCCGGCAATTGGAATGTTTCGCCTCTTATATATATTATATATATATAAGAGCCTATTATATATATATATATATATATATATATATATATATATATATATATATATATATATATATATATATATATATATATATATGAGCATTTGTTAGCGGGAGGAAGCCCCACCCATCACTTATATTGGAGGGCACATGTTTCGTCTGTTAGTGGTTAGATTCATCAGGGTACCAATATATGCTCTCTCGCCACGAATTGGGAATCCCTCTCCACAATTAAACAAACCATAGTTTCGGTTATAATCGGTTATATAGGTTATATTATATATATATATATATATATATATATATATATATATATATATATATATATATATATATATATATATATATATAAATATATATATAATCTAAAAACAATCTAGAGGTATTAACAGTAATTCAGTAGTAACAATGTCTGGTAAACCAATACCTTGTTATTGAATTTTAAGTATTTAAAAGAAAGTATGACAACAGCGCCGCTGAAGAACCAGCTTATATAATCAACCGACCTATATCCAGACGACTAGCAATGTCGTTTTGGCCTTTTTGCTCGTTTTGGATTTTTTTTCCTCTCTTGCGTTTCGTGGCCAAGGTCAGTGTAAAGTCAAAACGGCACTAAGCAGCGCCCTAATGTTTTTCGGTTTTGGATAGTGGACCTGTTTCAAAAAAACTGTCGTCCTAAAAATATATTTTATATTTACCTTCACTATATTCTTGATATATATATATATATATATATATATATATATATATATATATATATATATATATATATATATATATATATATATAATCTTTAAATTTTTAACTGAAACAAAATTAATTTTATAGGTCTCTCGAGATTTGAGAATAGTTTCACTATTTATAAAGCCAATTCTTCTATTGGAATCTTCAGCGTGAAACACTAAGCTTGAAGAGATTTACCAACAAACACCAAAGCACTATTTTTTTTAACATCACGATACGCGTTTCACCAACCATCTTAGTATCATCAAGACATGATTTAATCCGATTAAATCATCTCCTGATGATACTAACATGGTTAGCGAAACGCGCATCGTGAATTAAAAAAAAGTGATTCGGTGTATATTGGCAAATCTCTTCGAATATTTGAAAAGTGATTCACCAACAAAAAGAACTCCAATTTTGACAGCGCTTACTAGCATGCAGAATATAAACAATAAATGGATATTTATTTTTTACTCTCCTTGAAAATGAGATATAAGTGAAGTTTGCAAAAACAACAATAAGGGCAATTTCAAAGGAGAACCCGCCCTTAAAAGAATCTCGAAAAAATCGTCTCCCCTCTCTCCCTTTTATTAGAACTGTTACCATTTATCAGGTCATTTGAAAGCTTTTTTAAAGTAGTGACCCAGAGGCGTCATCTCAAATGGTTAATCGTCCAAAAGGAGACCAGGCTTGTTATTGCATTAAAACAGACAATTGTGTAAAATATAACAGGAGTCATTTGTAGTAAATAACTGATGACCGAGTTAGAAACCCATGCAGAATTGTAGATTTAATTGAAAAAAAAAATTAACGGTTAATGCCTCTTTAACTTAAGATATATATAAATTAAGATACAGCCCTAAATGTGTGCTTGGAGATAATTATAAACGCTGTTTACATCCTTTTATTGAATTAAAGTAAGTAGGAAGAAGTGTGTGGCTTAATTTGGCCGTGGTAAGGGAGAAGTGTGCTAAAACTCATTACCAAGGAGACACGCTTCGAAAAATGAGGACCATTTTCAATCCGCCCTAAAAAGTCAAGTCAAGTTTCCCTCGATTTTCTTCATTCCCAATGAATTCGTCAGAATCTGATGAACCGTGTGAGTTAAATTCAGGTTTTCCCCAATCATTCTGATTATCAACCGACGATCACAACGCTCAAGATCCCCGATTATGTAGACATTTTCATTACTTCTTGCAGGTAAGGGCCTTCCGCCTCGACGTACATCTTCAGTCAAGTTTCGGTCTTCTGAGAATGTTTTAAACCACCTGAAAGCTGCCCACTTCACAAAACAAGGCCTGTTAAAGTTTTGCGAAACTTTATGTTGCACTGGCCCAAGTTAGAAACAAAAATTGACAGCTTACCGTTTCTTGACATGTTTGTCATTAATTTTCAAAATGCACTAGAAAAAATTAATTCACGAAAGGAACTGGTATGGACCACCAATTGACTCTAGCGAGTTTAAACTCGTATGAAAGATGCATCAGACGCATGTTGGTATGCGTCCCTTCCAAAAGGAAAGCCAGTATTGCTAGATCAAACGCTACGCTACCAGTGTCATTAATTTATTTACATAACTCCTATATAGCTGGAATAGTTATTCATAACTACAACTTCGTACCTTTCGGCAACTATGTCTTAAGAGAAATACTTCCAACTGTTTGAAATCAGTGTGTATTGCCAGTTGCATTATGTATTACCGTAAAAAATATATTTTACGTGTACTAATGTATTTACACAAAGCATTACGTACACTAATGCACTTACGCAATGCATTAAATTTACTAATGCACTTACGCAATGCATTACATACACTATTGCACTTAGGCAATGCATTAAATGTACTAATGCACTTACGCAATGCATTACATACACTATTGCACTTACGCAATGCATTAAATGTATTAATTCACTTACGCAATGCATTACATACACTATTGCACTTACCCAATGCGCTATATGCACTCAGACAAATAAAAGGACATAAAATTTCTCTCGGAGACCAACGATAAATGAACGATATTGGAGTCGAAATTCAAGACAGGAAACCTTTCGAAATAGAGATCGATCATTAACAATATGGACAGATGACTTTAAATGGTACCACGTAGACGAGATGCAAATAGTACGGAATTGGGGGTACATGAAGATAGATGGGGGAGATCTACGTCCAGCTGTGAACATATGAAGGTTGATGATGATGATTATTAATCATGAACAATATTCGAAAATATAGTACCAAAGGTTTGTTTGTATGATGATTTTAATTCAAATAAAGAGCTATTCAATAAGAGTGTCATAATTTTAAAATGAAGCACTATGAGAGCTACAAGTGACAGTACCGTAATTTTAATTTTATCTTGAAGAAGAAATATTGACATTCATTCTTTGAAAATAATGTCGTTCAAATGTCTCACTCGACTTAGTCTGGGGGAATGCATTTTTGATTACTCTTTCACACCTTTTACACGGGTTATTTTCAATGGCTGCCTGAATGTTTCAGGTCAAAAATTGTTTGAAGTATATTTCTGTAATTCAGATTGAACATAATCCATGAGTCTGAAAATGAATGATCTTGGGGATCATCTGACATTACTATTTCGCGAAATGACGCGTCCAGGAAACTCTTCTTGTAATAACACAGGCCTTCAAGAGAAACAATTTTTTTTTGATGCCTAGGATTTAAGAACTGATTTTAGTTATATTTGAGGCGCTACATGTAAATATGAAATCAGTTTTCTCTATCTGCTCTATAAATAAGTCAACTTATTAAGGATCCTGTCTTCGTAAATTCGATGAATGAGGCCGAGCAAAAAGTCTGGGCTTCATTTGTTGGAAATTTTGTGAGCAAACGCAAAGCAACAAAACTTAAAACTAAAAGGTAAACAAAATGCATAACAGTTTCATATTCCTTGGGTGTAACATGAAGTTTAAGGTTCACTATTTACACAGCCACTTAGACCGTTTTCGTCAAAATTTAGTTGACACCAGTGTGGAACAAGGTAAAAGATTTCATCAGGATATTAAAACTATGGAGAATTGCTACCAAGGAAGATGGGATACGCACATGCTGGCAGATTACCGTTGGAGTTTAAAAAGGGCCTGTTTCAAAATACATTCAGGAATGTCATAGAAAAGAATCTTCTGTGTGAAATGAAATCTGCTCTATATACCCCGGCACCAAAACAACTGTTAGCCTGTATAATTCGACTGTTTGGCGGTGCGAGAATTCGCACAGCTGTTGAAAGAAAACATTGTTTGTAACCACATTTATCAGTTCAGGCCAATGCTGTTCTGTTAGACTATTCCAATAGCGCTGATCATTATCAATAACACGATTTCTCGAATTTAACGAAAATAAATTTTTCGGAAAATATATTTTTATTTCTTTTTCTCCATGGAGGGGATCGCGTTCCAACTCCCAATTTCTAGGGGCCGTTGAATCACGTATCTTTACATGGAGACAAAGGTGAGATAGTGATACAATGTACTGATCACAGTATTGGCGCTATTGCGTATCAAAATTCTGATATTCTTAATGGAAAACTCTTTATTAATTAATTGTAAATAGGTACAGGCGGTAGAGTACATACGCCACTGTTTTACATCAAGGTCAGTGCGATTCCTTTGTTTAACCGGCAAGTTGAGCAGGGTCTGGTTGAAGCTGCATCGCAAGTGAACTATTCGGTCGATTCTTGGAATTGGTGCAGTCCGAAAATCGTTAAATAAACGACCGAATAATGAATTCGGCGGTGAAGTTGGTCCCGCCGAATCAAGAAAGGGGAACAAAAAAATATTGCACTTCTCTTTAATGAACACTTACTCCTACGGTTGAGATGAGATCAGGTAGAAATGTAAAGAGTAAAATCAGTAGCGTAGCTAAGTGGTTTTAACTTTGTCACTGTTCTCTAACGGCCTACTTACTAATTTGACTCAAAAGTGTTTTCTACATTGCATATTATTATTTGTTAAAGGCTTGTCATGCTAATAAAATAGCGCTACAAACAGTTGGTATCTAAAATTTAAGACAATAATCGCAAAACTCTGAGTGCCAAGACATTTACAAATTTAGATCTTTGAAAAAAGTTGTATTATATTCAATTCCCCGTTATTTCGTCTATCTAGTATTATATCTCAATAGTTCAGGGATTTTCGATTTTAGATATTACTTATAGGGTCCACACCTAGAAAAAAAAGGTAGTCATAGGGACTGCCGACAGAAGTGAAAACTTGAAACTTTGAAATAACTGTATTTTTTTTGAATTTTTAAATTAATTATGGGATGAATAATTAAAATTTCATAATTTGTAAATTCAAATTATTAACATTAGTCTGGTTTTTACATTTAATTGGCCTTTCTTTAATTATATACATTTGTATATAGTTTATTTATTAATCAAAAGATATGATGGGTTACACAAGCCCCGTACAAAATATAAATATAAATTATGTACAACAATCCCAAAAGAGTCCAACACGCACATGATACAGTCGACTATATGTAATGTATTAGTGTATACAGGGTGTTAGGTAAACATGCGGCAAAAATTAAAGGGGTTATTCTTTGACTTATTCGAGAATATTTTGTTGTATGATGATTTTTGAAAAATCCCTTTGTTTCGAAGATACAGGGTGAACAAAATTTACGACATTAACAACATTTTTTTATCAAAAAGTACATGTAAAGTTGCTCAATCTACAATAAATGTTCGAAATGACTTCCTCCAGCCTTAATACAAGCATTCAATCTTCTCGTCATTGACTGCCGAACTCTTTCAAACACACCAGGGTCGTTTCTAATAGAGTTACACTCAGCAATTATCCGATTTCGCAAATCATCCAAATTCTTCAATGGAGTAGCGTAAACTAATGACTTCAGATATCCCCAGAAGAAATAATCCAGGGGGTTTAAGTCCGGGGATTGAGCAGACCATGCGTGTGGCCCACTTCGACCAACTTCGACCACTTTGTATGTTGCTGTTAAAAAATCACGAGCAACCAAACCACACCACACAAAACAAAAATAAACCACATTTCATGCCTTGTTGCCAATGGTACATCTTCCAGAAACTCAGGCAGCGTTGCTTCCAAAAAGTTGCAATACACCTCGCCAGTAAGTCTTTATGATAGAAATACCGGTCCAATTAGATAGTCACCTACAATTCCAACCCAAACATTTAACGAGAACTGATGTTGAAAACTATCTTCGCATACCTCATGCGGATTTTCATCTGCCCATACATGGTTATTATGAAAATTCCTTATTGAGTTTCTTGCGAAAGTGGCTTTATCGGTGAAAAGAATTTGTGTCAGGAATAGAAGGATGCGAAGTAAAGTTTGCAATATCCATTGACATAATGCAATACGTGGAGGAAAATCAACAGGTAGTAATGCCTAAAGGCGTTGAATGTGGTATGGATAAAACAAATTGTCCTTAAGAATTTTCCAAACTGCCCAGTGACTTACATTCAAAGTATTTGCAATTTTTCGCGTATAAGTACCAGGCTCTTCCGCTATCATGTCCAGCACATTCTGTTCTAATTGTACCGTTCGTACAGTCAGTCATCTTCCTGGCCTTTCAGTTCGTTTCAGTGTGCCTGTTTCACCAAGATGTCGATGAATGCTTTCGAAGATTTTTCGGTCAGGGACATTACGGGCTGGAAATCGTTCACTGTACAATCGCCTAGCTTGTAATGCATTGCCATCAGCAAGTCTATACATGAAGTGCATGCCAATCATCTAGGCGTTTGTATACATTATGATAGAGGACTTCACTCACTATATAAGACACGTCAAACAGCCAAACGTCACTCAATCTATGTAAACAAATGCGACCGATCAAATCCACTTACTAGATAAAACAGCCATTCCAAGCCATTTGATCGAGATCGAAAAAAAAAATTGTACTTGATAAACTCATTGACGTACATCCTACTTTTATTTCCATTAATGAATTCAACAAATATCGAATATGGTTGTCGCAACTTTTGTTCGCCCTGTATCTTTGAAACAAAGGGGTTTTTTAAAAATCATCATAGGACAAAATATTCTTAGAATAGGACAAGGAATAATCCCTTGCATTTTTGCCGCATATTTACCTAACACTCTGTATATACATGTATATATGACGCTACGCGTCGCCAGTCTGGCGCGACACATCACTAACATGCCGGTGACGCGAACCCATAAGTTTTGCCCCTAAGAAAAATCGCTCAACGCGGCTAAAGAACTTTTCACTTAAAAATTTTTCCAGAATTACTTTACCTGTCTACGATATTTCAAAAATTAAATTTTAATGAAAATAATGTTCTTTAGATGGTTTTTTATGGGTATCTATCGAAAACCTTTCGAGATATCGAGCAGCGCTTATGGGTCTTTAGTTTACCACTATCTTCTCTATCTACCTAGTAGTAGATTTTCATGGGAATCACGCAACTTTCTGTTTTTGGAATTATTTATAGGGTCACTATCGGATATTCGATATTACAAATCACAAGCAATATAATATGGCAGGCAATTAATATATATAAGCAATATATTATAATTAATATAATAGGCGATAATAACGGGTGTGTCAGAATGTTTTTGCTTTGCCTGTTACGCGCCAAACACAGATAGCGGTGGAGGAGAGTGGTGTCAAATGCTCGATGGGCTTTTTAAGGTTAGTAGCGATGGATTGTTTTATGGGATCACAGCGCGCATTTTGCGTGCGAGCGCTTTTACCACGAAAACACAATTCCTACACTATTGTTCGACGTCTGTACAGGGCACATTTTAATTTAGGGACCATGAGAAATGAGTCAATGGCGGATAAATCAACTGCTTGCAAAAGTACATCAAGAATGAGCACGAATGTTCGTCAGTTTGTTAATGACGATCCACGACAATCTTTACGACTACGCGAAACTTCTTTACATTTACGCAAATCCACAATTCATCGCCTTATTTGCAAATATTTGCATTTCCACCCTTACAAAATTGTTATTGTGCAAGAGATTAAGCCCGATGATCCAACCAAACGAGTCGAATTCTGCAGAATAATCCCAGACAAATTATGCAGACAAATCGTTGTATGAGCTTCAATAACATATGGTTTTCTGAAGAATCAAATTTCCACATCAAAGACTACGTGAATAAACAAAATTGAAGATATTGGACTCCCGACAATCCGCTGGAACTGCACCAGAAACTATTACACTCGGCTAAAGTTGTCGTTTGGGCTGCCATTTTAAGGGAATGAATTATCGGCCCCCACTTTTTTGAGAATAATCTTGGTCGCGCTCAAACTGATAATTCCGATCGTTATAAACATTATCTTTTAAGTATCAAAACATTCGGAGACGCCCATTGTAATAGAAAATATAATTTGGCAGGAAATTGTTATATAAATATAAAATGGTTATATAAAGTGTTCACTTTTGAGAGAATATTGTTTGACATCTCTCTTCGCTACTAACAGTTCTTACTAAAATAATACAGAAATTATGTTCATATGTTATTGTGTAAATGTGAATTATTTAGTTTTCTAAATAGATAGTTTATTAATAACTGCACTGCAGCGCCACCGATCGGATCCTAGGTAATCTATGAAGCATTGTCACGACAAACAAATATATTGTGGGAATATGGCCTCGATCGGTCAAGTCGTTCAGAAGTTATACGATAACTAACTGACTCACCAATAGTTACATATATATATATATATATATATATATATATATATATATATATATATATATATATATATATATATATATATATATATATATATATATATATATATATATATGTATATATATATATATATATATATATATATATATATATATATATATATATATATATATATATATATATATATATATATATATATATATATATAAATACTGCCACTCACTTTTCGCGAATTTTTTGAAACTATAAGACCTACAAACTTAAAATTTGGCAAGAATGTCTCTCGTGCATCGCAAATGTTCGCTAAGGAAGATGGTTCATAAAAATCAACTTCTAAGAGGGTTGGTAAATAATAAATACACGCGTAAAAATGAATACACGGCCGTTTTTTAACTTTAAGTACTACAGACTTAAATTTGGCAGGAACGTTCCTCAGGCATGTAGGTCGCTAAGGAGGAGGGTTCATAAAAATCAACTACTAAGACAGAGTGCGAGGGCG
Source organism: Cosmopolites sordidus (assembly GCA_031761425.1). Taxonomy (NCBI): domain Eukaryota; kingdom Metazoa; phylum Arthropoda; class Insecta; order Coleoptera; family Curculionidae; genus Cosmopolites; species Cosmopolites sordidus. Next base: position 9,159 of record JARFXV010000589.1, read on the forward strand.
TAACGGATAAGTATACTGCGAAATTTAAAATTTGGGATTGTATAATTGTTAATCCCTTGCAATTTTGTCTTAGTAAAATGTATAGAAAAAAATTGTCAGTAGCAGCTAAAAGCAATGGAATTTTAAAAGAAATTTTAATCATAAGAGAATCAATTATTACTAAAGTTTAATTTACGCCCAGCGAAGTGGGCGGGTAACAGCTAGTTTATTTATAAACGACGGGAAAATGTAATTTTTTTAATTACATCCTAGTACTTAAATAGTGCAGTTAGAAGAGTGTGCGTTAGCTACAGTTGACTGGCTAGTGGGATCCACAGATTCCTCTCCGATAGAAAAATGTATGGTAGAGCATTAGTCGGATATTTGAGAGATTGCCCCAGTCACCAGAAACCTGAATCGAACGAATTTGAAGAAGAAGAACGAGCATGGAATACTGTGCTACAAAACGACATAGGTCATCTAATTATATCGATGCTTCACAGACATATCACACACTTCATACACATCATAGAGTACACAAAAATTATAAATTCAGTCCAATTTTTCAGTTCATTTTGGTTCTCCAGTGTGCCAAGTATGGCCGTTAATAATTCTTATTTTTTCTTAAAAAAGAACACGTTTAATTTGGGAGAAAGATAAAAAATGGTTTATTCAAAGTAACACATGGGCTGAAAAGTCCCGGGCCTAACACATAGATGGCGCTAGTTTTATTGCAGTCACCTTTTTTTCAATTAATACTAACCTTCAAAAGACAGCTGTTAAAATTTCATGATATTCTATTCATTAGTTTGTGAGTTATTGTGCTAAGAGTGACGCTACTTTTGTTATTTTCAAAACAATGGATCAAAAACAATTTCGTGTTTTAATTTTACACTGCTTCTTGATGGGAAAAAATACCGTTCAAGCGAAGAAATGGCTTGAAAAATTTTATGGGGACTCCGCTCCATCAGAAACAACAATAAAACGTTGGTTTGCTGACTTCAAACGTGGTCGTAGAGACACCGATGATGCAGAACGCAGTGGACGTCCAAATGAGGCGGTAACACCAGAAAACATAAAAAAAATTCACAAAATCGTTTTGAATAATCGAAAAGTGAAGTTGCGTGAGTTAGCTGACATCGTAAAGATATCAAAAGAACGTGTTGGCTTTATATTGTATAAGCATTTGACTATGAGAAAGCTCTGTTCAAAGTGGGTGCCGCGTTTGCTCACTGTTGACCAAAAACGAGAACGTGTTGATGATTCTGAGCCGTGTTTGGTCATGTTTAAACGTAACAAACCGGAATTTTTGTGTCGATATGTGACAATGGATGAAACATGGATCCATCACTTTACTCCGGAATCAAAACGATCGTCATCTGAGTGGACAGCAACTGGTGAACCTCGTCCAAAGCGCCCGAAAGCACAACAATCGGCTGGAAAGGTTATGGCCTCGGTATTTTGGGATGTGCGTGGTGTAATATTCATCGACTATCTTGAGAAAGGAAATACCATTAACAGTGAATATTATATAGCGTTATTGGAGCGTTTGAAGGCCGAAATTGCAAAGAAACGACCGCATATGGCAAAGAAAAAATTTTGTTTCATCAAGACAACGCACCGTGTCACAAGTCAATCAAAACAATGGCAAAACTACATGAATTGAACTTCGAATTGCTCCCACATCCACCGTATTCGCCAGATTTGGCTCCCAGCGACTACTGGCTGTTCGCAGACCTGTAAAAAATGCTCGCCGGTAAGAAATTTCGCACGAATGAAGAGGTTATCGCTGAAACTGAGGCCTATTCTGAGGCAAAAGATAAATCATTCTACAAAAGTGGTATTGAAATGTTAGAGCGGCGCTGGAATGATTGCGTTGCTCTTGGTGGAGATTACGTTGATGAATAAAGCTAATTTTGAACCAAAAAAACTGGGTTTTCTTTGTTAGGCCCGGGACTTTTCAGCCCATGTGTTATGTTCCATCGCTAGCTGCACATTTTTCCCATCTCTCTGGCAATTTGTGGATGCCCTCATAGAAAAATCGTTTCTCTTTGAGGTGGTCCATTGGTCAAACCATTTTTTGGCGTATCCGTAATTGTTGAAGGTTTCATGAAAAGTGCGTGAGACATCGATAAAACAAGTGGTAGTCGGAAGGGGCCAAGTCTAGTGAGTACGGAGGGAGGGGCAAGAGTTCCCAGCTAAGTGCAGAAATGGTGTCTCTGACCACTTTCAAAATCACCACTACTTTTAAATCGTCCAAACCAACGCCCACAAGCGTCTTGCGTTGGGTCATTATCACCGTAAGTTTCCACAAGTATACGATTGCTGCCACTCGCGTTTTTCTTTTGATTTATCAAGAAAACCAGTACGTGTTCCATATGCTCTTTATTTGACTCGAAACTCGACATGTTTACTAAACGAAAAAGATATGGCGCTAACTCGAAATCATTTAAACATCAATCGCGTTTTGAAAGATACTGCGCCATCTTTTAAAAATTAAGATTAACAACCACACTTGGTATATTAAAACCGAGCACTTCTTTTTGGATGTTGTAATCTCTATGTCAGGGAGTATATAATGAGGAAAATAATAAAGCTGTCAAATATAAAAGCGGATAAATGATTAGCTATAAAAAAACTCCATGTGAAACTATTTTCAATATTTGTGAGCTTATTATATTTTTTATGGAGTATTTTAACCGCTGATTAGTACATCCGCCTTACGATCTGTTCTCGTTCTTTAAGGATTTAATCTGATAAATTTACAGTTTAATAAACAATTACTCTACGGTGTGGTTACGGAAGAAAGATAATTTGCTTTGCTCGTTTGCCATGTAATTATATCCACTATCTGTTTCAAAGTGATGTTGCAACTTCAATAGACTTATTGCTAAGTCTCGGTAGATTTTATATCAGATTTAGCACGATCAAGAGAATCGGTATAAAGTTTATGGGAAAAGGAGAAAATAGTATTTCTATTAGAAATATATCCCTTTGAAAGATACGGGTTTAACTAGCGTTATCAGATGCTTATTTAACTATGCGTTTCTCTAGAAAGTATTTTTTTTTACTTAAAATAAAACAATTTTATTAAATTGTGTTATTTGGTTGTGTTTTTTTAAATTGTGTTAAACATTAGCAGAAAGCAAGGAGCTTTATGTTTATATTCCCGAAAAGGAAAGAATGCTTCGCAGATGTAAAAGATTATAACAGATCGGTCAATAGGTCCTCGGTCTCATATATATAGATGGCGTCACTTACAAAAAATCCTTACCGGTAGTCGATGGTGCCAACCTTCAAGCCTCATGTGCCAAAATTTCATGACAATATGTCTACTAGTTTCTGAGTTGTTGTACTTTTAGTGACGCTATTTTTGTTATTTTCAAAACAATGAAAAATAAATTCGTTTGTTGATTAATGCTTTGCAGTTGTATTGCTTTTTGATGAATTATGTTGAAATAAATATTGAAGTAAAACAATGGTTGAAGATAAACATTACCCGGACTTTACCCAAGGAAAATCAATTATAATTGATTGGTAGCTGAACGTCCCCGTAATGGTTCCAATGATGATGAACGCTCTGGACATCCAAGTGAGGTGGTTGCACCAGACAACATCAGAAAAAACCTTAAAATTATTTCGCAAAACCGTAGAGTAAAGCTGCAGAAGATAGCTGATATCATGAAGATATTGAAAGGAAGGGTTTATACCATTTTGCATGAACATTTGGGAATGCGGAAATTGCTATCGGAATGGGTACCGTGTTAGCTCAGAGCGAACCAAAAACAACAACGTATTGATGATTCTGAACAAGCAGTGATTAAACCAAATAAAAACAATTTTTTGGAATATTTCCTAACGTTATTGGTGGTTAAGATGAGATCGCAAAAAAGGTTCCAAATAAAATCCTCCAAAAATGTTCGCTAAATTGCATGAATTGCACTTCGAATTGCTTCTTAATCCATCGTATTCTCCCATCGCGACTATTTCTGCTCTCAGAATTCAAAAAAATTGTTTGCTGGAAAGAAATTTCGCTCCAATGAAGAGGTAATTGCCGAAACTGAAGGATATTTGAAGGCAAAGAGAAATCGTTGTATGAAAAAGGTGTAGAAATGTTAGAAAAGCGTTGGAATGATTGTATTGCTCTTCAAGGAGAATTCATTAATGGACAAAGTCGAAATTTTCTAAAAAAAGCGTGCTTTATTGGTCAGACCGGGGATAACACATTGACCGATGTGTTATGTGCTGCCTACGGTAAGGGTGTTCTTGATGATTCCACGTGTCGTGAGTGGTTGAGAAAGTATTGTGAAAACAATTTTTAATCTTATCGATATACCACATTTTGAACGACCGGCGGCGGTTGGAACGATGGGCTGGGGATATCGAAATACAGGCGTTAATTGAAGGCAATTGACATAGAACGATTCAAAAGATCAGATAAATTTGTAGAATCAACCAATCAACAGCGTCAAGTTGATTACGTCAACTTGGAATGGTCATTAGTGTCGATGTATGGCTGGCGCAAAGCCTATCGGAAAAAAAAAATAATAGACCGACTTCCTGCTTGCAATTTTCTATTGAAGCGAACGAAATCGATCAATATTTAAAGGGGAGGCTTATAGGTGATAAAAAATTGATTGTGCACAATACAAACATTCAAAAACAAGAACAATGTTTCCGTGCTCCACGCAAGAACTTGCCAATTCCTTCAGTCGCCATCAAATGTCAAATGAGCGTTTTCCGAGACCGGTCTCTCACCTTAAAGCGCCAGAAGTGGAGTTCGAGCTGAACGTTCGAAAAAAACTGAAATAATAACTAAAGGTACGCCCATATACATCGGTCATGTCTGAAGTATGTTGTAATAAAATGCAATTTACGCCATCCTGTGACCATCACGTTTGATGGCGAATGAAGGAATGGGCAAATTTTTGCGTGGATAACGGAAGAAATTTTCTTGTTTTTGAATATTTTTAATACAGGTAGGCACTGCTTTACGCCGGCTCAATTTACGCCGTTGTGCGCAATTCGCCGTTTCGCCGTGTAATTCTCCGATACCCACGTATACAAGAATAAGGGAGGATTATTATGTCAGATAAAAGAAGTGCGCCAGAGTTATCTAAACATGTTACGATGGCACGGCAATCTATCTCTTTGGAAACAAAAATGGAAGCTATTCTAAACAAAAAAAATATTCCCTTAATTCAATTTTTAATAATCTTAAGGAGACAAATGGAGGCCCAGAAACTTTTTTGTATATCCCGAAGTAACTGTAGTAGTGTAAAATTAGGTTGTGCAGCAAGTGCAGACGTTGCGGCGGTCACTGCTTTTTCTAAGAAATTTCAGAGTTATGCAGAACAAAATAACTATTCTCCAGACCTAATGTTCAACGTTGATGAGACTGGGCTTTATTGGAAAAAGTTACCAGCACGAACTTTTATTTTTAATAAAGAACGTTCGGCTTCAGGTTTTAAAGTTGCAAAAGGTAGATTACCTGTTTTGTTGTGAGCCAATGTTTCAGAAACTCTGAAACTTAAACCGAACATGAAACAGGAAAGCTTGGGTCAGACAAGATAATTTCACAGATTAGTACAAAAGTAATTTCTGTGCTTCGCTTTTATGAAAAAAATAAATTATCACCCAATGGACTTCTTCCCTTGAACAATGCTCCAGGACATCCTCAAAATCTTGATGAAATAAGAACACCATTGGATGTCAAGATTGGGGTTATTACAACCTTCAAAGCTTATTTGCGTAATACATTCAAGGAAATAATGGGTGTTTTAGACACTTTAGACAAAACATTGGCAATCTTTTGATATTTTAAAAGGCATTAAATACATCAAGTTAGCTTGGGATAAAGTTTTTGCAAAATGCTTAAATGGAGTGTGGCGTAAAGTTCTGCCAGCATTCAGGCGCGTGATGCTCACATTGGAAGATGTTACAGCTGAAAATAAAAGAGAACTTTTAGAAGCCCACGATCAGCCACTCTTGAATGAAGACTTAGAAGAATTATACAAATAATTAGGTCGTAAACCGTTAGAAAAGGAAGAAAACGAAGAAGAAATTCCAAGAGTTATGAAAACGGCCGATCTAAAGAGTATCATTTCAAGTATGAAAGTTTTACGGATGAACTTTGTGAGTTAGACAACATTTGGGAGCAAAGTGCAAATGTAAAAAGGAGCATCATCGTTTCTATTTGACCATATTCCGAAATTCTCAATGAAAAATCTAAAATCAAAGATTTCATTTGTTTTTCTTAAGATTTTGAAATAAAAACATTTATTTTATCCTAAAATACATTTTAAAAATTAAATAATAATATATGTATTTCGTATTATATTATATTAATAGACAACATTATTTGTTTATTTTTTACTTCTGTGGAACCTAACTTTATACCTCACTGTAAATATGGATTCATTTTACGCCCATTTGATTAGCGCCGGCTTTTCTAGGAACAGAATTGTGGCCTAAATCGAAGGCTACTTGTATTCTCGAACTGCCAACTATGCAACTATTCATGCATACCTGGTATCTAGGTCGGGCCTGGTCAAGTGACAGATGGTTTCGCACAGCAGTACTGTTGCGGACTATAGGATGGCGTGAGTTGCATTTGATTACAATTTACATTCGACGTTTCCGATGTAAACACTTGGTCATTTTTTCAGTTGCTTTCACAGTTCATGTCGAGACATCAGAGAGAACGCACGTTTTTTCTCTGGTCTCCTCCAAGTTTCAAGTGTTCCATACGGAGTGATGGCGGACTATTCACCATTACTAAAGAAGCGTTCGAGGCGCTCCAGCGCTCTATTGAGGAAAAGGAAAAGCGTATCAAAGACCTGAAAGGCCAGATACGATATCTAAACGAGATGAGCAAGTTGGTTAGTTCGGAATTAAACAAACTACGCAACGAAAATCAAATTCAGGCAGAAGATCTGGAAAAACTACAAATTGAGAATACACAGCTGAAGGCCAGTCAAAATAAGGTTTCTAATAAAACCGATGTCTTTGTTAAGGCTCCGGTGAAACGAAAAGAATGGAAACCACTATTGACGACATCCCCTTTTATGGCTCCGATATTGAGATATCGGAGACCGACTGGACATCAGCCTGCGAATCAGAGAGCAGCTTTCATTTCCCAAAGAAAAGAAACAGCAAGCGCACAGCTAAAGCTGATCGTGAAGACAATCCACCTTTAAAGAAACCGGCCACAGAAGGGACTTCAAAAGCTCCCGTGTTCAAGAAGCCTGCCCCAAAGCCGGCCGAAGTACAAAAATACCCTCCAAAATATACAGCGTCGAAAACGCCTGCACAATCAACAAAGATTCCACCTATATCTCGGCGTATCTCCAGATTATGAGGATTTGCAAAGAAAAAGGTACTAATTTAGGAAAAACCGCAACGAAACCCAACGGGGTCATGCTAAGACCTCCAACATCCGATGATTACAGAGCAGCCACGAAGTTTTTCAACGAACGGGGCTATAAATACTATTCCTTTTGCACGCCCGAAGAACGCAACCTTCGGGTTGTAATCAGAGGGATTGTGGAGTCAATATCAGCGACAGTCGTCGCCAAAGAACTCTCCGACAGGGGCTTCCATCCCGTTCATGTCGAGAGATGGATGAACTCAAAAGGGGCACCGATGGCCCTTGTCCAGGTAGTCCTGCCAAAAGAGGAGAAGAACAGGATCTACGAGCTCAAGCCCCCTGTTTGATCAAGACATCAAGGTCCAAAGTCAAAAGTCGAATGGCCGAGCTGTGCAGTGTTTTAACTGCCAGCAGTTCGGTCACTCGGCTAAGAAATGCCACGTCGATCCTGTTTGTGTGAAGTGTGGAGACCAGCATCACTCTCGCGAATGCCTGACAGACAAATCATCACCAGCGACGTGCTGCAACTGTGGAGGCGACCATACTGTGGAGGCGACCATACTGCAAGTTTCCAGGGGTGTTAGCACGTCCAGAGAACTCGACGAATAACTCTCTCCAAAATAAACAAACTCGGGCCTTTTCAGGTCCAAAATTCAATAAAAAACTTCCCCCACCAACCTTCGTGTGGGGGTCCAAGAGGAACGCGGTTCCTCCAAAAACGCCCGCTTCACAAGGTTCAAATCCCTTTTCCGACCTTGTGGAGCAACTCATGGGTCAACTTGTTAGCCAGTTTCATCATCAAATCATCAGTCAGCCAGTTTCATCATCAAATCATCATGCCAAATGTCATCAAGGCATGTCAAATGTCTGGCAAATCGTTATAGAATGTTTAACATCAAAGCAACGCTTGCAAATTATCAAAATGTATTAACAAAATTAGTGTTCTGTGCGCCAAATCTATAGAGTCTTGTATGGCGCACATAATCGCCCAATCAAACGATGTATTCGCCGAATTATCGACTAATTCCGAACACATTTCACGCTGGTCGAAATCAAAACAAAAACAAGATAAAAACTGTGCATACCAAAGAAAGTATTGTCGCTGTTGCTGGCAGCGTTGGTGAAGATCAAAATGTATCAATTCGTTAATGGGGATCGTTACCGAGCGATGATCAATAATTATTTAATTCCGAATTTAACTGATATTGATCTGGAGGAGATGTGGTTGCAACAGAACGCAACAATCGATTTATTGAAAGAACCATTCGATTTCGAAGAATGGTCTTATTAATTGGTCATCAAGGTCATGTGATTTAACGCCTTTAGATTATTTTGTTTGGGCTTATGTTAAATCTTTGGTCTCTGCTGATAAACCAGCAACCATTAACGCCTTCCAAGTAGGGCTGCCAATCATACTTTATAATAATGTATCCTACTTTATTTTTGATTAATATACTTTATACTTTTGCATAAATATTAAGTATGCGAAAATACTTTCGAATCTTTACTGTGATGCTCAAAACAAAACACTCCTATAAGTAATTTTCGAACGATTTATTGATACCTAAGATAAAATAGAAAGGGGTAGAGTACACATGATTTTAATGACTGTTTGTTACCGATCGAAACGGTAGATGTCAGATGTGACAGATGACATCTGTCACAGATGTCACTATCGTCAATAATAATTATTTGTTTAGATCGGTTTCAGTTGTAATTTTAAGTAAACTACCATTATTTACGTTGTTACGATTGAGTGTTTGTTTGAAGAAATAAAAATCTATTGAAGTAATTATTAACTGTTTTGCATTGCTTAAAATGACAAGAAATTCTGATAGTGATACACCAGTCACTCCTAAAAAAAGTTAAAATAATCTAATCGAAATTATTACAAAAATATAAACCAGAGTGGGAAAAACAATACGGCTGGATAAAAAGTGATTCTGAAAATAAAAATGGTGCAAGAGGCTCTGCACCGTTAATTTTACAATAGGTTCAGCTGGCATTGGACAGGTAAGTGAGTTAGTTAATATACACCTATACACCTGTTGTGTTATATGTTATCCCAAAAATTTTTTAGATCGACGTATGTATGTATATCTAACCTGATTAGTCAATTTTTAGATCTAAACAAAAAGAAACAAGTTATTAAAATTTATAATTTGAAATTACAATTCAACTATTCATTTATAAAGTAATTTATGTGTAATTTTATTTCTCTAGAGAAGAATTTTTTTGATACCTACTTGGATAGTGCTCAAATCATACGATTTTTTTGTTTAAGAGTGTTTTTCAATTTTTTGTCTTAAATATTTGGATATTATCTGCATGTAAATTAAAAATTAGTTTTTTATTTTTTAACCTCAAATTCATGATATATAAATTAATGTTTAATTATTAATTTTTAGTGTCTGGATGAACAAATAATTCTTCAAGTGCAATTCTAGTTTCCAATTTTGAGTATGAGCATTTCATTAAGTATGAGCAGTTTCAATATTTTAAATTCGAGTTGTAGAATTAAAAAATTAAATTTTAACTTTTAATATTAAAATGTTAGAACGAAAAACTTAATTTATGTATTTGAATGAAAATTAATTCTTCAATTTTTAATCCAAACTTTTGCAATTATTAATTAAACATTCAATTTTTATTGTTATAACAATTATTTTAATTCAAGAATTTGCGATTCGCTGTACTGCTGATGGTTTGGTCTGTTGGTGGTATTCTCTATTCTCTTTTTTCGTATTATTGATTGATTTGTCCGTTACTTTGTGATAAAATAGTTTTGTGACTATAGTTTCGTAAAGTTTTAAAGTAGTTTTTGAGAATGTAAAGTCGTTTTACGAAACTATAGTCATACAAATTTTGAGGTGATAAAAGTGATCAACAGTGATCATGAAGTCGTTGAAATTTATTTACATTTTACAAGCCACATGCTGAGTATATTTAATAAAGTAATGAAACGTTTGGAAGGAAATTCTATACCTATATTTAATGTGTATAATATGGATAATTTGTAAACCGAATTAGAAGAAAAAAAACCGATAATTACTTCGGTTATGAATCAAGAATGAGATTACAAAGAATTGAAAGGTCATCACCCGAAATGGTCAATACAATTATCAATAATTTTCCACTTTTTATTGATATGAGTATATATTATTTGAGAAAATGGTTCGATTTTAGTGAAGATATCTGGTTTTCAATACTTCTTAACATATCTTTGACAAATGAGGTTGAATTTAAACATCATTGAAATGGTAATTACAAAGGCCAAATTACAGATTGGATAGCTTATATATATAGCTTTTCACAAATTCACAAAACGATCACAAATAAATGTATTGAAATTTGGACAGGTCAACGTCTGTCGAGTCAGCTACTATTTAATAATAAATTCTGGTAGAAAAAAATTAAAAAACAGGCTTTAATGGTAAACCGAACTAAAATGTAAAAAATAATTTTTAGTATAAGAATAAAGTGATGAACGAGAAAATTATTATTATTATTAAAATTAAAATTAAATGTGTCATTGTGAAAAAAGGGTGGGGTGTTCGATATCACTTATTATACATTTTCCATCAGTATCCTTAAGTTAGTATGAAAATATAGTACAAAGCACCCCACGCTTTTTTTACTTTTTAGTTCGGTTTACCATTAAAGCGTGTTTTTTAGTTTTTTTAAACTATAATTTATTTTTTATTTTTTAGTTCGATTTGCTATAAAAGCTTGTTTTTTTAGTTTATTAAACTATTATTTATTTTCGAAAATTTTCTGTTCAATCTGCCTTTCTTGGGCGTTGTAACCGTGTCTCAGCCTCCCTCTCCGAAAGCAAATCCTTGATCCTGACGATCCTATTCAGGATAATGGGACGAACTTATTAAATTATTGTATTGTCATCGGCCCTCGATAACCGTGCAAAGTTTCAATTTAAGCTGACGTTTTAAAGTGGGTAAAACGGACGTTCAACGATTCCGTGACATAGATAGATACAGGTGAAGCTAATCAAAGCGTATTAAAAATTAATTATTTATCTATTTGAATCAAAACTTATAGTGTAAAACTAGCTATGAAACTTTCAAAGATAACCAAAGATTGTTAACGTGTGCTAAAAATACAAAAAAATATGAATTTAAGGCAATAAAAACTTAAATTTGAAAAATACTTTTTTCCTTATTCAAAGGATAAGATACGCCATTTTTCTTAAAAAAAGTTGGCAAAAGTTGAAAGCCAACATAATTCGGACAATTGCGGCATAAAACATTAATTGCTTGAATAATTGACAGACATGCGCTTGTTTTCAAATATTAATGCTATTGAATGTTAATTCATATAAAATTTGGTTGTTATTTTATTTCAACTTAGATACATTCCTTGCGCGAATAACGAAACAATGATATGAACTTCTAAATGATGAACTCTTTAATTCTTATCAGATGTTTCGAGAATTGTAAATAATATTAGCACATATATTTCAGTGAGAGGGGATTATTTTGTGAATACGAAATTAATTTACTTAAATAAACTCATCGTTTGCGTCATTTCCGATGGCTTTTTATTTGAGTTAAGTCATGTTATCAGATTTAAATCTTAGAGCTCGTTTAAGAACGGGACCATATCGTAAGGCGGATGTATTAATAACCGGCTAAATTATTCGAAAAAAATGCATTTAAGTTCACATGTAATTATTTCGTCAAATATTAAACGAACCAACATTACTTCCAATTATTTTTTTTTCACCAAAATTCTTTTTATACCTGCTAATGAAGAAGCGTATTCTTCTTCGGGACTTTAATTATAACGTTAATTATACCATTTGCTACAGCAATAATTGTTCTATTGTACGTTCTAAGGTAAGGTTAGGTTCAATGTATTTTTTTCTCTTCGTTCGTGCCTTCGACTGTTTGATGGGTATGAATTATGCTTTACAAATTCTAATTGTATTATTTCGGATGATCGGTGAGTCATTATTGTGGCTATAAAAATGGTTTAAAATTTACCCACACTCAGCGGGTGTTATATTGAAGTTGTTTGTGATTATTATAGTTCGTTGTTGTTTATGAATTTTGCTTGAGAAACATTTTTTTTTGTTCATAAATATACGAGGGAAAATGAGTTTTTTTGTAACAGGGGGTGAATGGTAGGGAAAAAAGGAGACGACATATTTTTACAATATAATATTTATTTACTATAAATATATAAAACGTGTTAAATCTATTCAAATACATTACTGAAGATTATGTGAATAAATATTACATGAGATGTCATACGGCCACAAAAACCTTCACTTTTTCCTGTTGTGTTCTGTAGAATCACCTCTTTTTAAAAACCAGCAGTACTCGCCCAACATAGATGGGTTCCAGCGTCCCTGGTATCTTGCTTCCATCGCCCTGATGTCCTGAAGAAACCTCTCTCCTTGTTCGTCGTTTACTGCACCCAAATTCTCCGAAAAAATCCAAATGGGTGGAGGAGGGAGACTCTAAAAAATGCATTTTTATAGACATGCCACACCCTAGGCTTTCAAGAGTTCACCTATGAAGTTTTTATAGTTCATCTTTCTTATTGCCCAGAAATACTTTCACTACACACAAAACACTTGCAACCTGGCGCTTTCAAATGGGTTGGTGTTGTAATTTGGCGATGGCGATCGAGTAAAACAAACAACATAAACATTTTCTGAAAAAAATAAATAAAATTGAAATTCCAGTTGCTACAAAGTATTTTGTTTCAACGAGTGTAAACCCGACGGGTTTATAAAGAGAATTAGATTATACTTTAAACAAACTATTCCTCTTGTGGTGCTACAGTCTCGCTATCCTGCAACCTCTGCCTACATGCAGATAGGTCTCAAGTAGCCCCTTGTCAGTTTTGATGGACAGTAGTTGGCTTTCTCCCTTATTACATCATATATCTCTTTTGTTTTTCTCGTATGTTTTTCTTTATTTTTATTGTTCCATTTACATCTATGTCTGCTTCGTTTTACCTTGTTCAGTACTATATTACACAGAACTGGTGCCAACATATCCCCCGCTTTAAACTATTCTGCGCCTTAATTTTTGACTGTATAAAAGTTAGCTGCTTAATTTACATATGGTCGTACATTCAGTGATGGTGATGAATCATCATTAAATCCTTAGATTCAAATTATCAATGCACCGAATTTGAAGATCTATGTCGTTTTGTGCTGGATCAGGACACATATCTATGTCGATCTATGTAGTTTCGTGTCGTTTCGATCTGGATGTCTCACTGGCTCATAAAGTGTCGCTATAGCCGCCTTTTCTAAAAACTATACTGTTTGACAAGGTGGCATGGTCTGGTTTGCGGTCTGGCATTAGCTTGCGGAAAGATGATAATTGATGAGCCTAGAGATACTGCCTAATGACACGTTGTAATATTTGAGTTACCTAATTAACCTCATTTAAAATTATTTCATGGATATCAGGAGTGACCTGTTTTCCAAGAATATATTCCCCATATCATAAATATTGGAGAGATATCTGTAAACCCTTATATTTAGAAATATAAATTTAGGCATATTAATTTTCGCTGTAAAAGACTGCTGCTACTGTCCACCCATGCTGCTGAAACATTTTCATTGCAAATAAATGTCGATTAAGAGTCATTCTGTAAAATAATGTTATTCACACGTCTTGTTTATATTCGTATCGTTCAACATCTTCTGCAAAGGTATACAGGATGGTTTACTTCCTTGGTTCTGTTCAGGTAGGCAATACTAAACCAAGGTTCCATAGTAATTTAAAAGATAAGCTATAAATACGGGTTTGTGGCTAGTCGAAAGTATAAACTCGAAGATATTTACTACTAAACACCAAATCACTTTTCAAAATTTCTGGACGCACTTTTCGCTAACCAGGTTAGCATCATCAGGAGATGATTTAATCTAATTTTTAAACTAAATTATGTTCTATTTATATGATAACCCTACCTAATGAAGCGTGTAAATATGAACCGTGAAGTTTACTGAACCTTACATTAATAATTGAAAAAGCTGACTGAACGGGATAGGTCCTTTACCTGGGTTCATGATTTTCTTACCTTTTTCTATATGATTGCTTTCATATGCATCCAAAGCCCGATTGCTATTTACACATTCAACCAGTCTTAAATTACTAATATCTATATTGTGGTAATGTTCGATTGCATGTTGGGTAACACAAGATTTTTCATTTCTCCTATATCAAATGTGGGCAAAGTGTTCTTTATATCTCGTTAATATAGATCTTTTTGTTTGACCAATATACCTTCGATCACAATCTTGACAACTAATTTCGTACTTTCCCCCGACTTTTCATATTGATCTACTTTATCCTTTGGATTACCCAGGACTTACTCTTAATTTATTACAAACTTAATGTCCACTTTTTTCAAAATTTTCTCTAGCCCTCGCGTTAATTGGGCATCAAATGCTATTACCATGAATTTATTTTTGTTCTTATCCGTTTGAAAAGTCGAGGACTTTGTGTGTTTTGATGTTTTCTTATTAATTTACCTACAATGTTCTTATAACCATTGACTTCGGATACCTCCCTAATTAATTAATAGTTTTCAGAGGAATTTGAAAATCTACCAAACCAACTACTTTCCGGTTATGTGTTAAACTCAACAAAATACATAGAAAAAATCAAAAGCACACACAGGAAGGTGAGGGCTTGGTTTCTAATACCATTACTTGGTTTTACACATACCTTGAAATACCTGAAGGAGTTATTCAAGTTAAACGGTTTTAATAACAAGATTGTTTCTGAGTACATCTCCTTAACAAGATTATGTATGAAGCAAAATTGTTTTCAGCTTAATAACAGGTTTTACGAATAACAAGAAGGGACGGCAATTGACAATTCTCAGTCACCGTTCTTAGCCATCATGAGTAAATTTGAAACCGAGGTGAAAGATGAATTCATTTACTTTTCGAAGGTATGGTTAAGATATGTACATGGCGTTTTTGTAATTTTCGATTCAAAAAATGAAAACTGAGATGATTTGATTAAGGACTTAAATAGTAAATTCCAAAACATAGTATCCCTTAATACACAAACAACTTAATACTTAATACACAAACAACAACAATAGTTTACCATTTCTGAATGTTTTACTCAATAGAAATATTAAAAATAGGTTAGAAAAAACACCACCACTTCGAGATACTTTCCTAACGATTATAATCATAGTTTCTAAAATAAGATAATTAGTTTAAATTTTATGGTAAGTATATTAATACGTTTTCCTTTAAACAAAAAATTAAAGCAAATAATTAAAATAAAGTGAACGGTTATAATAAGAACATTGTAGATACATTAATTAGAAAACATAACTTTATAAAATTATTGAAGAATTTTTGATTTTTCAAAAGGGTCAGAACAACAATAAATTTATGGTAATACCTAATAATAAATTTATGGTAATACCTAATAATAAATTTATGCTCAATTAACATGAGGATTAGACAAAATTTTGAAAGAAGTGGAAAATTGTGTACTACAAATCATAATATAAATTAAGAGAGGCCCTGGCTAATAGAAAGGAAAAAATAGATCAATATGAAAAGTTGGGATTTACGACATTAGGTTGCCAAGATTATGATCCAAGGTATATTGGGCAAACAAAAATATCCATATTAACGAGATATACATATCCATATAATGAGAATATCCATATAACGGGAACACATATGGGAAAAATCAAAAATCTTGTGTTGCCAACATGTAATCGAACATGACCACAATATAGATACTAGTAATTTAAGACTAGTTAAAAGTGTAAATAATAATAGGGCTTTGGATGCATATGAAAGCATTCAAATAGAAAAATGTAAGAAAATCATGAACCGAGATAAGAGACCTATCCCGTTCAGTCAATACTTCACGGTTCATGATTTTTACACGCTTCATTAGGTAGGGTTATCATATAAATAGAACATAATTTAATTTTACAATTAAATCATCTCCTGGTGATGCTAACATGGTTAACGAAACGTGCCCCGAGAAGTCTAAAAAAGTGATTTGGTGTTTAGTAGTAAATCTCTTCGAGTTTAGTGTTGCACACCAAAGGTTCCCATAGAAGAATAGATTAGATCAGTCGAAAGTATGTTCAGTACAAAGGGTCGTCCCCTTGTTCTCACTACTGTTTAATTGACCTGAGACTTGCTTTATTGACTCAATAAATAGAAACAGATACATGGAGGGAGCTTACAAAAAAGCTTCGAAGATCGTGAAGACCTCCGCAGACAGTGTGTCATTCCTAGCATGCCAGCAAAAAGATTATATTTGAATAGAACTAGCAACTCCAGATAAAGGAATATTTGCGAAAGGGAGGCCAGAGGTGAAGAGATGAGAGGCTGGTTATGTAGAAGGAGATGGTATTACGGGAGTAGTAAGGTAGGAGTTACGATTAAGGGAAATCATCACAACTTAACGCATCAGACTTCACTCACAAGCATCGTTAGTCCAAATTTGTCAACGTAGAATGAAGGTATTGAAATATTTTCATCAGTTTAAATTGTCCTGTTTTATATTTTGAATCGGTGGTTTTTTTAGCCGATCCTCGTATCTCATAAAGAAAAACAAAAAAGGAATCAATGTTTTCTTAATATTTACCGCAGTGTCGGTGAATTTATGACATCAAAAGAAAACAAAAAATTAAATTATAATTTCACACGTATTGATTTATGTAGTATAGACTTATTATTCCACAAAGTAGGTAAATGTTGTTTTGAAGACGAATATTATGCTGATTATTTCTCATAAATACATTCGCCTGCCATTTCAATGGGAAATAAAGAATACACTCGACAATAAATCTTTTTCGGAACGCCCTCCAAGCATAAGACGTGTTTGTTTCAAGTCTGATGGTCATACTTATTTCGAGGAAATTTATTCGTAATTCGTAATGCCGTATGAAAGTACTGCGATATAAGATATAAAAGAAAACTTTTTTTTTAATATCACTTTAATAGCACGAATTATTTCTATATATATTTTATTTCACGTAAATTATTAAAGGCATAATTTAACTAACATTTCGTTTTTTTTTATTTCGATAGCAACAAGAGAAGTTTTTATTGGAAACCTGCTTTATAGCTGTATTAATTATTCTCTTGGCATTTTTACTTCAGCAAGTATACCATGTGTGGCGGTTAACAATTCTTGATTTAAGAGATGGCGCTGGAAACAAGGGTTGGTAACAAACAACAAACACGGTCTAATCTCTTATGTCGTTTTGTTGCTACGACAGTAAGTTCCAAAGCGTCATTGATGTTTAAACGATTTCGAGGTAGCGTTATATTTGTTTCGTTTGGTAAACATGACGAGATTCGCACCAAACAAAGAACATTTGCGCCACGTACTACTTTTCTTGTTCAATCAAAAGCAAAATCCGAGTTAAAGCCAACATATGTTTGTGGAAACTTACGGTGATAATGTCTCAACGTCAGACGCTTGTGGGCTTGTTGGTTTAGCTGATTCAAAAGTGGTAATCTCAACTTGAAAAATAAAGAACGCCCAGGTTAACTGAAAAAATTGAAGATGTCGAATTGCAACCATCATTATTGGAAGAAGATGATATGCAAATACAACAACAAATAGCAGAGACGTTAAATGTTTGTCGCCTAACCATTTGTAATTGTTTTCATGTCAAGGGAAAGATCCAGAAGACAGGAAAATTGATATCACATCAGCTGAACAAGACATATATAAAAGCGGAAGACGGTGACTTACTTTAGTAATAGTAGAAGTAGTAGTAGTAGTAGTAGTAGAAAAAGTAGATATGTCGTAAACCTAATGCGTAGAAAGTTAAAGGCTGACCCAGGACAACTATCAATACGACCGCAAGACCGAATCTCTTTGGTGGAATCAGAAGGGTGTCCTCTACCATGGGCTTTTGAAACCCGTTAAAACAATTAATACCGTTCGAGCCGTCAACAAGTAATCAATTTGAAACATGCTGTAACGTTTGGAAAAACTATTATTAAGATCTCGTCTTTGTTTTTGCTTATCCCAGTGTTATTTCTATTTTGTTTTCTTTATTCACTTTCAGTTACCTAGTGGTAT
Organism: Cosmopolites sordidus; assembly: GCA_031761425.1. Classification (NCBI taxonomy): domain Eukaryota; kingdom Metazoa; phylum Arthropoda; class Insecta; order Coleoptera; family Curculionidae; genus Cosmopolites; species Cosmopolites sordidus. The sequence continues at coordinate 27,576 of JARFXV010000589.1, forward strand.
CGACTGGTATGGAGTCGAGGTACGACATAACTAGTACGCGCAGATTCCTTTCAATATTTTCACTATTTTTTATTCTCGTCCATATAGGATAGCACAGTGGGTAGGCGTGGCTTTTCGTTTCACGCTGGTAAAAACAGGCGCAAGTTTGGATGAGGAATGATAAAGTCGGTGACTGTAGAGCTTGAAGTAATAGTTAGGTTATTTTCGAGTGTCTGCCGACACTACCGTAAACATCTCGTTAACCCCGTGTCTTTTCGACGCCCCAGTAGATATAGTCAGTGTCAGGTTATTACTGTTAATCGAGTTTCGAATGAAGCCACGTGATTTCGATGTCCTACACCATTGTAGACTAGCCGTGTCCGGTTGGAACACCCGCTAGATAATAGCTAACACATCCACAGCACTAAGATTGGTAACTTTGTAACAAATAAGGTTCAGAATATTTTGTAGCGGACTACTATCGTAGTCATCGTTTATAGAACTTCTATTTGGCAATGACTGACGCCTACAATTAGCTAATTACAGATATAAGCCGTTAATACCGAATTCCGAATACCGTTAATACCGAATATATTATTTACAATGTATTTAATATATCGTATATATCTTGTTACATATTATTTAGTATATTATTTGTCTTAACTATATTAGTGTCATTTGTCTCTTCATCCTATTTCTAGCTGAGTTGTTTCTAGTTTTAAGTCATTATTAAATAAGTTAAGTTTTACACATGTACATATTTTTTTGATAAACAATTTGCCAATCTGGGTAATTAAATTGACTGGGGCCCTTATCGTTTGATTTTTCCTGAACCTGTAACCACGACCAAATAATGCCTTCCTACGGACGAAGAGCACCGGAGTAGTTATTAAGGTGTAACAAAACGTTACAATGCATTGGTCGAAAAGCGACAAGAATGGGTTACAAGAGACGGAAAAGTGTTTTTTGCACCCCGACAATGCTTGGATGGTATGGGATGGAATCCACAAATTGCCAGAGAGATGGGAAAAATGTGCAGCTAGCAATGCCGTATACTTTCAGTAAACCATCTTTTACCTTTCTCCGAAATTAAACGTGTTTTAGTAAACGTGTGTGTTTATTTAAACGTGTAGACAACAGTTGCGGTTGTGGAGATGTCTAGCAAAAATCGCGTGATCGATTTTATAGGTCCTAAATAGGAAAACAGAACGAATTTGGTAGGGTTTTAACCGATAAAAATCTTTTTAAAAAAATATAGTAGAAATATGACATTCGAGCGATGAACGCTAATGAGAGCGAATCTAACAGTTTCTTTTATTAGCTTCACCTGTATCTATCTATGAAACGGAATCTTTGAACGTCCATTCACCCACTTCAAAACGCCAGATTAAATTGAAACTTTGCACACTTATCAAGGACCGATGACAATACAATATTTTATCAAGTTCGTCCCATTATCCTAAACAGGATCGTCAGGATCAAGAATTTTCTTTCGAAAAGGGAGCCTGAGATACGGTTACAAGGCTCAATGAAGGCAGTTCGAACAGAAAATTTTCGAAAAAAAAATTAAAATATAAATAATAGTTTAAAAAGCTAAAAAAGCACGCTTTTATACCACGCCCACGTCCACGCGTCATCTAGTGATGCATTCGCCCCATTATCGACAAATTCCGAACGCATTTCACGCTGCTTGATTTTAAAACTAAAACAAGGCAAAAACTGTGCGTTCCGAAAAATATATCGCCGCTATTACTGGCAGTATTGAAGATCCAAATTTATTAATTCGTCGCCATTCGCAGGCAGTTGAGCTTTGTTATTCGGTTGCATGGAAAACTTAATCTGGAATAGATGATACGACAATCGATTTATTGAGGGAAGAATTCAGTGAGAAAATTATTCGAGGCATGTGATTTAACTACGGCATGTGATTTAACCCTTTTAGATTATTTTCTTTGAGGTTATGTTAAATCTTTGGTTTATGCCGATAAACTAGCAACTATTCACGCCTTGGAAGTTAACATAACTAGAACAATTGCCGACATAAGGCTTGCAATTTTTTGAGAAAGTTGTCGGAAATTGGATTGACAGAGTGAGCTTTGTCAGAAGTAGCCGCGGCAGACTCGAAATTGTTTTCGACAAATCCAAAAATAATCATAGGGTGACAAATCTGGGCTGTATCGAAGGAGTTCGAGGGTTTCACAATGCATATTCTCCAGTTTTTTCTTTGTTAAAACCAAACCGATCGGGTTCATATGGGCTTTTATTGAAGCCAAAAAAGGGACTTCATAAATAGTTTCTCGTCCAATCTCAAACTTCTTGGTCCAATCAAAAGCTTGGGTCTTAGACAGGGCATCAGCCCCATACTGAACCTTCAACCGAATTAAAAACTTTGGTATAACATATTCTCATATAGCATATTCTCCAGTTTTTTCTTTGTTAAAACCAAACCGATCGGGCTCATATGGGCTTTTATTGAAGCCAAAAAAAGGGACTTCATAAATAGTTTCTCGTCCAATCTCAAACTTCTTGGTCCAATCAAACGCTTGGGTCTTAGACAGGGTATCAGCCCCATACTGAACCTTCAACCGAATTAAAAACTTTGGTATAACCCGTTGCGCAACGGACCGTGAAACCTGTTGCTCACTCATGGCTAAAACCGGATTATATGCAACCAAAAACCTTAAGAATATGCGCATATATATGCACATATTTTTTTTAATTTATGCAGGATATATGCAAAAAATCCGTAAATGTGCAGTGAATATGCAACTAAATTTTGATTTCCTAAATTACATTTTCATTTAATTAGGTGATTGAGTATTGAATAAAGATAAATTCAAGTTATAATATAATATACTTTATTAATTCAGTTAACACCTAATACAATGTTTTATATGAAACTTATACTAAATATTAATATTAACTCGAAAAATTATAAAACGCACTAGTTATAATGTGTGCTTCAATGTTCTGAACTAGAAAATTGTGGCGTCTATCACTAAGGAAATGTTTATACAAAGAAAACGATCTTTCTACATCTACTGATGTTATAGGGCAAAATTTTAATTTTGGAACTAAGGCAGGCTCAATAGCTAAATTATTTACAGTTTTCCCTGACATTATGTCTACGATCTGCCTTAAAATCTTGAAACCTGTGTTTTTTCTATCAAATTTTCTAATTTTGCCACTACTGTTTTCCCTACCTCACCTCGTATATTTTTACAATTTTGTACACATTATATCCATCGACTCTGGTAAACTTGTACACGATTCCTCTAGTTGCAAAATACTGTCTGCTATAAATACATAGTTACACTTAATATGCATTAACTGTTGTTCCACTACAGTACTTTTAAATATTTCTTTCGATTTTTGGATGCACTGTGAATCATCACCAGACATTTGTGAGATTAAGACTAAGATTTTCAATTTTTGAAAATTATCTGCATAAAATAATGCCGCATGAATCCAGGTGCCCCATCTGGTCAAGACAGGCTCAGGTGGTAATGGTACTCCGGGCAAATTCTCTTTGTAAAACTGCACTCTCAATGGGGCCTTTATGAATATCTTTTTGACATTTGCTATTAGGTCATTGACCAACGGAAAAGAAACTCTAATAGTTTCCGTAACCCTATTTAATCCGTGAGCTAGACAAGTTACATGAATCAAATTTTCATAAAATATTTTTAAATTCTTTCCTGCCTTTATCATATACGGCGCAGCATCGGACGACAGGACAAGAATTTTATCTGTAGGAACTGAGTTCGGCAAAAAGAAATGTGTTTCTTGAATAAAACGTGTAACTGTAAGATTGTTTGTTTTTTCCACTTCTTTTACGGCTATAAGGTAAGCTTTTCCAGGTTCTTCTTCTGTGAGTTTTCCGATCATTAAATTAACTATGTAACGACCACCCGAATCAGTTGTTTCGTCGATAACAATATACATATAGTTACCTCCAATTTCTTTTTTTATTTCATCTATCATGGTACCAAATACCTTTCCAACGACGTTTTTTCTTAATGTTGATTCATCTGGATCATTAAATTTTGTATATTTTTGCAGAAAGGCCTTAACTTGCGGGTTGGTTAACTTGTTTAAAGGAATATTAGCAGCCAAGAACGTTTTACATAGATCTACGTTAAATTCTGACTGGTAATGGTTTCCGTTTTTAAAAATCTCAAATGACTGCTTCAGCTTTGACTGTATGGGCCCAGACTTCTTCATGTTTCTAACCTTAGCTACGTGAGACGGCGTCTTAATATGTTGGTCTATTTGAAATTTCTTTGAGCAGGAAACAATTTTTGAACAATATTTGATCTGGTCGCCATCCAAAGCAAGTTCTGGGTAAGGCTTAATCCAAGAAGTACATAGTATTTTCGACATAATCACTGCTTTCACTTTCACTTTGTTTGCACTTACTAACTGCACAATAATAACTGCGACTACAACAAACGACAACCTGAATAATACTGACAAACAGCAAAGTTTACAGAATAAATATAAGTTAAGTCACTAGGCGTCGGTACTTCGAGCAACGAATTTAGACTGGCACCAGTCTGTAAACTTTGCAAACAGTAACAAATATGAGAAAATAAATAAAAATAGAAGTTTTTGTACTTATTTTATTTTATTGCCCCATTAGGGAAAACCCAATCTGCAGACCGGGACCGCCCTGACACGGCGCCGTGCGACCATAAAACGTAAGAAAAGAATACAGAAATCCCAAAATATGCTTAGATATGCAATAGTTCCTAAAATATGCATTTTTCCTTTAAAATCATAAAATATGCCGAATTTGCATATATATGTAAAATGCATAAAATCCGGTCTTTACTCATGGCTGTACTGACAAAAGAACTGAGTAAAACAACTTACCGAGTTTCGCCCACTCCTAATACATTTCACTGTACGACCTACACTGACAGCCCGCTCATTATTGACTCAGGAAAGTAATTGAAATATTCCGGTTTATTTACCCTCGTATTAAAAAAAAACAAAAAGACTAATTGTGCACCACCATGGCTGATTTTTCGTGACTGAATATATTTATTTTATTATTACAATGCAAAAATTAAAACACTAATTCTGAAAGTCAGTCAGAAAAAGACTATAATCCTACAATTAAATTAATTAAACCATTTTGAGAACGCCAACATTGATAAACGCCTCAATTAACCCTCGAAAGCCTCTAAATTGAACCAAATCGTCGTGTACGATTCTTCTTAAAACAAAGAACAAAACGTATGCATAATTCATTATAAATTTCATAACATACTCCTATAATTATTCAAAATATTCCATAGTTCTTACTCACGAGGCATAAATCCACATTCATTTACACCAACAAAATGTAATAAAGATATATCTCTCCGGCAATAAGTACCGAAATTTTTTTTTTCTTGAACGTTGACTCGACGTGTGGGAAAGATTTCCTTTTTATAAGTCGTATTTCAGGTAATGCGGTTATAAATTAACGAATCCAAAAAGGCCTTTTTATATGTGTACGTATTTGAAACCAGTTTCAAGAGTTTATGTGATATAAACGGATATTATTCATTTGAAAATTTATTTCTGTAATTGGTATTTCCTCGGAATGTTTTAATATCAGATAGTTTTGCATAAACATTTGTTTAATTGGGATATTTCGAGATGGTATCTGATTTAAACTATGTACGTCGACAAGGTGTTTTATGTAAGTGAGCTTGAAAAAATCTCTATATACGAAAAAGAGCATATTTAATGACGATCATTGATTTTTTAAATTATTTGATGATTATTGTTTACCAATGGCAATAATCAACCAATTAGTCTTCGATTTGCGTCATGTCCATCTTATTTACCAGACTTCTAGTGCTTGTTTTCGTATTTGAAACCAGATAAAGTCTAGTCTTATAGTAGTTAAAGATACATTGTCTATTTTGGGGGTTGAGGTTTTCATATTGAGATCCACTAAATCGAGTGAGTATATGTATTTTTTATTACGTGCTTGCAAGAGTTGTACTTTGAATCTGACAGTCATCCTCCAACCAGCAACACCAACAACATTTACTCAGATAATTGCATGCCGAATTCGCAAAGAAAGAAATTCAAGAGATCGTCTGGTACGTGCTTGAATACTTTTCTGACGATCACAGCTTCATATTAGTGCATAACTCGGATCCTTAATTCACCTTTCACAATTCATCCGTATAAAAATGTTTTTAAAAAAATATGTGATATTTGGCCTTTTGCACAAAGCGCCAATCTAAATTCAATATCAAATGTAATTGTTCAAACATTTCAAAAAACTGATTCCAAGGAAGATTAAAGAAAAGCAATATATAGTTGTAGAGGTCGTTCTCGAAAGCTTGTTGATTTGATACGTGAAAGTGTTGCTGAAGACTCAGAAATTTTTATTAGTCGACGTTCACAACAATTTTTACTTAGTGAATCAACAATATGGCGTATTTTTCGAAAAGATTTAGCTTTGAAGGCATATAGGATTCAAGTACCACAGGAACTAAAGCAACTGGATCATTCAACTCGTCAGGCATTTGTTAATTGGGTCAAAGAACAAACAGATGATTTTTATCAAAAAATTATCTTTTCAGATTAAACACATTTTAAAATTGGTGATATGTTAATAAACAAAATTGCTGCATTTGGGATGAGGAAAATCAACGATTTATACATGAGAAACCTATACATCCTAAACGAGCCACTGTTCATTATGTCATGTATGCACTGTGTGCATTATGGTGAAGCTATAACTGTAAATGATGTTCGATATCGTGACATGATAACTGGATTTTTGTGGGTAGAAATAAATTATATTGTGGTTCCAACAGGATGGCATTTCACCTCACTTTGCTAATGAAACAACAGATTTATTAGAGATAAATTTCCTGGGCAAGTTGTTGCAGGAAACGGCGATGTTAACTGGTCACCAATATCATGTGATTTGACACATTTGATGTTACTTGAAAAGTCAGGCCTAAAAAAATAATCCACAATCGATTCCTGAACTAAAGGATGAAATTATTCGAGTCATTGAGAGAGCCACGGTTATGCCAAATAGTCATTCAAAATTTTGACAAAGGAGTGGACGTACGTGGAGCTGCAAGAGGTGGTCATTTGGCTGATATTGTCTTTCGTGTTTAAATGTCATATACTATGCTTCAATTATCAATAAAATGTTTTTTGAAATCAACGCAAATTCTGTAATTTTTTCACAAATTTAAAAAATTGCTCAATTTGAAAGACTCTTTACATTCATCAAACGGCAGTGACCCAGTAAACGACCTAAAAGCACTCGGCTTAACAAAGCCTCGGCAATGTCTGGTTGTTTAAGAAATGTTATCTGGAGAAATAATCATATGCGCATATATAAGACCACCATGATTGTGGGGGATATAGTGGGATGGGGTGGAAAAAGACGGAGATATTGACGAAATCATGTGAGGTCAACGAGAACCGATTAGAACATTGAAAAAGCGAGAGCGTCCGTGCGCCAACACCTAAACTTATCGACTGGAAAGGGCGCAGCTGCTCTAAATGTGACGAGATCGTCGGTGTTTCGCATCTTACGCATGCAAGTGAAGCCGACGGACCCCGCTGATAGATTTTTATTCGCTAACGAAGTGATGAACAGATATCCAGCAGTCGACAACATCTTATTCTCCGAAGAGACTCATTTCCACCAATTAAAATTGTCGTTTCTGGTAGAACCTTTCTGGTTCTGGAGAAAACCTTTCTGCATAGCCCCAAGGTCACAGTTTGGGCTGCAATGTCAGCATCCGAAATAATCGGTCCGTTTTTTCGATGACCACCGCAGTAGCGATCAATTCTCAACGTTATGTCGTCATGCTTCAAACTTTTTCACTCCTGCTCTTCAAGAATTTGAAGGATAGACTCAGAATACTTGGTTTCGACAGGATGGAGTCGCTTGCCACACTTACAGTTTCTCTTTGTCTGTCGTTCAGGCGCTTTTTCCGGGGAAATTGATTTATCGAAAATGATAAATTCAGTGCAACCCCGCCCAAAGCCCGGACCTGGCTCCCTGTGACTTTTTTATGGGGATATCTTAAAAGTCCAGTTTACCGCAACCGCCCCCTCACTCTGAAAGATCTAATGAAGAATATTCGGCAAGAAATCGAAGACAGTAACTGCGAGCACTTGCCACTGCGCTGTTACAAATTTTAGAGGTCGGCTTCAGGAGTACCAGGACAGAAATAGAGCACATTTAGACCATTTAATCTTCAGAACGTGAATTTCTAAGAATGTTTATAAATTTTAAGAATACATATTTAATTTCAAAAAGGTAACAACTCTTTTGACCACCCTGTACTTAATAATCTTATTCTTCTAGGAGACCTAATGAGTTGTTTAATCTTTCGAAAGCTGTTGATTTTTGATAGTTTTCCTGAGATGTAGATGCTCAACCATTTTTCAATGTCTTAGATGGTCACCTCGCTGCTCTGCGTCCTTTTGGTTTTCCGTCTTTAGCGATGTAAGCCAGTCTATGCTGATCCATCCTCTCCATATTGTTTCGCCAATATTTCCTTATCTTTCTACCCCATCTCACTATATCCTCTACTCCGCATGTCGCTGTTTCTCACTTCTTTCTATCCTTAAGAGTATTTTCTGCAATTGTTCTTAGAGTTTTAATCTCTGCTGTCGGTAGAATGCTTTTAGTTTTGTTTGTATTAGGTCGGGTCTCCCTACCATAGGTTATATATCGGTCTTATGCAAGTTTTATTAATTCCTATTTTATTTTCAATGCGAATATGACTATTTCTCCAAATAACATCTCTTAAGCAACCTGATATTACCGAGGCTTTTTTGACTTGTACTTTTAGGTCGTTTACTGTATCATTACTACTTGATGTGTCGGTTCCTAAGTAACTTCTAAAACATATCAAATTATACTTTACAAATATCAGTTATTTGTCTACATGCCCGATCTCTGTGATTCATTATAGGACTTAAGACTTGTGGTGTTCGGAGAAATGTAGTTAAGTAAATAAAATCATATCTAAAAGACCGAACCCAACAGGTAGTAGAGACTGATTTTTGCTGTAGAGCTATTGTATCTGATGAGGTTTGTGTGACAAAAGGAGTTCCTCCAAATTATATGTGCCAAAAGTTTCTATATTGGGTCTACTATTATATATTATTTATACAAATCAATTTCCAAACATTACAGAACAGCACACGGTATGTGGGATGACACATTATTGATTTTTAGAATTTCTTGATGATTACTTCTCTACCGTGGATCGTGTCTTGAATGTACCTAAAGCCCAGGCTATTGTATTACATTTACATTACATTACATTTACCTATAAAGACGTTAAAATTCAGTATTTTGAACAGGTGCGTTTCAGGTGGACCTTGTGATTAATAGAAAGATGAATTGGAGAGAGCACGTGGAAAAAGTTGTCGCAAGCTTATCTCGGTATTGCTATGCACTGAGAATTATAGCTCAGAATGTTGATTTTGAGGCTGCAATGTCACCTTACCATTGATTATCATACAGTTTGATTTTCTGGTGAAATTCTTCAGATATAGTAGAATAATTGTGCTCCAAAAAAGATGCATAAGAAATGTTTGTCAAATGAAGCATTGCGAAAGCTGCAGAAATATTTTTATTGGCAAAAGAATCCTTGTCAGCTGTGTTTATTTTGAATTCGAACACTTTTGTATTTAATAATAGATATCTCTTTGGGGAGGTTATAGCAAAGCATGGTTATATTATTAGGTATAAGTCGAATCTCGTGAATGAAAGATGTAATTTTAGTTTTATACAGAAGAATGTGCAGTATACTATTATGAAGATATATAATACTTTTCCAGAGTGTGTTCGAGATCTACCACATGATCAGTCTATGAGAGCGATCAGAAAATATTTGTTGAGCAAGGCTTATTATTCATTAAATGATTTTGTTGGAGAAACAAAGAACAATTTAAATTCAATTAAATTATTAGAATAGCCTGTTTTGGTGAATTTAACTGTTTTTGTTTGTACTAATTATGTTATCGGCTAATTCATATAAAATATGTTAACAATACTATGTTGATTGTGTTATTTCTTTCCTCTTCTTTTCTTTCCAATTGTCTTTTTTTCATTTCTATCCTTCTTTTTTTGTGCCTTTTATTATAGATATTATATTTGAGTTGTAATTCTTTTTTTCTGTTTTTATATAGTATTAAGTGTTTATTATATACTTTTATTATATCGTTTTGGGAACAAATTAATATTATTATTCTGGTCATCCTTAATGTAGAATCTCAGCTCATGCTGGCCGATATTCCAATGCCAAGATGAAAAAGCAATTCAGCTCCTCTCACCCTAGCATAATATTTTACGAACAATGTGACACGTCTGCAAGAGCACGGCACGTTGTCCCACTATGACAATCGATCTCGAGATGCCGAGGCTCTCGAGGTTCTTTGAAAATCTCTTACTTATCAGGCCTTCGGCGGATATAACGAAGGGCACTACATCTACCTTACTCAGTTTCCACTGGTTCTTCAAGTCGTATGCCAGATTTTCATACTTTGTGGATTTTTCTATCTCAGTTTTTCTAATGTTGTGAGTTTTTTTAATGCTGCGATGTCAATTATAAAAGTTCTCTTGTCCTTTTTGTTGATTAGAACAATATCCGGCCTGTTATAATCAACCGTTCGATCAGTAGTGATTGGTCTGTCCCAGTAAAGGATGGTATCGGATGATTCAAGTACAGGACACGGCGAGTACTTATAATATGGAGGAGGTGCATTTTCTAATAGCGAGTATTTTTTTGCAATTTGTTGATGTATAATTTTTGCCAGCTGATTATGCCGTCCTAAATAAGCATTAGGGGCAAGGGCCGGGCAACCGCCAATAAGGTGCTCAATTGTTTCCCCCAAAGTACCGCATTTCCTGCACTTATCGACTACGTCCAAATGCAGTATGCGCTTTTCATAGTTTTTTGTTCTTGTTACCCTATCTTGAATAGATATCGCGAAACCTTCTGTTTCTGGGTACAAGAGTCCATTGGTCAGCCACTTCAGAGACAATTGTTCGTCAATGGTGTCATCTTCGAGTGACTTAGGAAACCTTCCGTGCAATGTTTGCCCTTTCCATTCTCGAACACAGTCCGTGAATGTTATTATTATTATTATTATTATTATTATTATTATTTATACTTGTACCTGATCTTGTAGGTATTTATCTAACGGGTATGTTCTTATATGTTAGCTGTTTGAGGATTTTATATACATTTTTTTACATTGCAATAATATAAAGGATATTAATAAATAAACTCAGGATCTTTTCGAATCATCCTTGTAGTTTGGTGATATTAATGTTGAAAAATAATGTGATGCGCATTATGCATCATTATCATTATTATTGTTCGTGCGGTTTGTACCAACCATACGAAAAATCAGGTAAAGAAACCACAGGTCCTTTTTGTTGGTATCCCGGTGGTCTGTGGCGATAATTGATAGGTAGAATTGCGTAAAACTAACGACAATAAATCCGAGTTTACCTTCGGCAGAGCTATAAAAATTCGGTAAGGCGGCATTTTTTTTGTTCAAGTAAAAATAATTCCAAACCAATGGTTTATTATTTTTGACGGTCGTAAATAAATCGACCGATTTTTCTTAGAATATATTTCGGTTTTATAATGAGTAATTCCGAATGTTAACGCGATGATATCATTATGAATATCTTTTATTTTCTTTTGTTGCCTATACTATTACCATTGATTGAAAATTATAGCGGAATATCTTTACTTTGTGCCGCATATAAAATACTGACTGGAATTACAAAAAGCAGGATCCAAAAATATGCAGGAAATATTTTAGGAGTACCAGGGGGTTTTTGGGAGGGGAAGGTTAACCACGGGTCAACGATTTGTACAGAGTCAAATATTAGAAAAAGCAGTAGAATAGAATACCTTTATTCTCCAGATATTTCTAAACTTCAAAAAGCGTTCTTCCTACCGTTTAAAAAGCGTTATACAAATATCTATTGGATTAAGACAGGCTAATTGGTTTTGCCGATGATATCAACATAAAAGCAAGATCACTGCAATATGTGGGGAAAGCTCTCCAGAAAGTAAGATATAATGCCATTAAAATTGCTTTAGAACAAAGCAAAAACGCAATTGCAACAAAGAAAAAAGTAAACTTATGTTCAATGAAATCAAGTTGGGTAATATAAAAAATTATTCAAAATACTTTTTGAGAGTGAGAGGAACAGAAAACAGATTTGAATGAAAGAATTATGTGGAAAAAGTTCGAAGAAGAGGAGGCTAAAGCCCGCAAAGGCAGTTGTGTGCTTTCATTATCATCCTCTCAGCTCATGTCGATCCACTGCAAGGTTGAAGACCTCTTCAGCATGCTTACAACTTTCACGGACCTGGGCTTTCCCTACCACTCTGGTCCAATAATATACTTAACGATGTCATCGTTATCGTTGGTCTATCTATCGTTCCATCGCCTCGCTTATGGCCTATCCATCTTCATTTCAATTGCTTTACTCTTTCAATGATGTCATACACTTTTGTTTGTTCCGCGATCCATGTGCCGAGGTTTCTATCCCTTCTTGTAATGTCAAGCATACATCTTTCCATTCCACTCTGTGCTACCCGAATTTTCTGAATTGATTGCGATGTGATTGTCCAGGTTTCACTTCCGTATGCCATAACGGACATGACGCACTGATCGAAGACTGTTCTTTTCAGGCAAAGTGGGACTTTGCTCTTAAACACCATGTTGAGCCTGCCAAATGCCTACCAGGTACATTTAACACGCCGTTCCACCTCTCGGGCGGTACCTCTTTCCATTGAAATCATTTGTCTAAGACATATAAAGTGGACATATAAAGGTCTACGATCTCAAAATCCCTTCCTAAAACTGATATATGAATATCCCATGATCAAGCCAGGCTTGAATATTGATAAAAAAACAGAAGTGTAAGGTAAACAAATTTCGAAAAAATCAAAGTATACACTCAGTTTCAAAAAAATTATTTAAAGTTTTAAACTTAAAAAGCGGGGTAAACAATGTTGAATATTTTTTTATCTTTTTTTAAGTAGATAGGAAAACAAAAATTAAAAAAAAAGACAAGAAAACTTGCTCTATTTAATAAGTTATGGGCCAAACGCCAAAAAAGGCAATTTTTTCAAGAAATAAAATCTTTTGATTGGATTTTCCCAAAAATCTGAAAATTGAACTGTAAGGTTTTTTCATAAAGTACAAAAAATATTCACAAATCGAGAAAATTAAAAGTTGTAATTAATTATATATAATAATAATAATAATAATAATAATAATAATAATTATTTGTTCCCAAAACCATAAGGCATTGAACACCGTTAAGAAAGTACGTAATAAACACTTCATTCTATATAAAAAACGGAAAAAAATTAATTACAATTCAAATATAATATTTATAACACAAGGCACAAAAAAAGAAGGAAAGAGAGGAAAGAAAACAATTGGGAAAAAATGAAGAGGAGAGAAATACACAGTCAACATAGTATTGTTAATAATATCTTTATATCTTTTATTATATATCTTTAAAATTTTGTTCGTTAGGCAAATTTATTACAAAAAATAATCACTAAGAAATTTGTCTCCGTTTGGTTTTTTGTTTTTACCCAGTGATTCTTTCTTTATATAAGAACAGGTATTTTTGATATTTTTTCAGTTTTAGATAGTGGCGAAAAACCCAAATAATGGAAAAAATATATGAACACGCCACAATCATTCAGACATTACCAAAACAGTCCTTAGTTAAATGATGGGAACGTAAAAACTACTGCTGTTTGTAATAAAGTCTGGCTTTTTAATAAAGTTAATCCACTGTGTTCTTCTATTTTGATCTTTGGGAAACTTTGAAAAAAGATAAAGTAGTTTAATAACATGAAATCCAAATCAAAATGGAAGTAACATTTACATTTATTATTACATTACTTAAAAAAAAAGATTGTAAAAAATGTTAACACTCCATTTTATTTGTTATATTATATATAGGTTATATTAGGTGTTATATTATATGAGTAAAGTGATATATTTTAAATGTATCAAATAAAAACTAAAAATAATCTGCATTTTTAAGGCCCAGTATCTCAGAAAACTAAACATTTTAGAACATACGTTAAAAACTTAAGTTCTAAAAAGATAATCACTACCTTGAATAACACAATTATAAAAAATTAGATTATAATTATTGTACCTAATATCAATTTGACTAAGCCTATGCATACCAAACGATTTGTTGGCTTCATTCAAATTTCATTCAAACAAAATACGTTTTTATTTCTTAATAATTGACAAATTTAGTTTTAAAAGCACTTATTTATGTAATGTTCAATGGCGGCTAGTTAGGAGGGGTGCCGTCCCTCCTGCATTTATAATAGTAAATCATTTTTCATACCAAAACACCATATTTTATTTTCGTTCAGTTTCTTACCTTAAAATCATTTTCCTGGTTCACCTCTTGCATAAGGTTTCAAAAGCACGAAACGTAAAAAGAAGGAAAGGGAAAGCAAAAAAACACAGCACTATTTTCTTCTGCGCCCTCCCACTTTAAAAGTCCACGAGCCGCCACTAGTAATATTATTATTCAATTTTTAATTTTTCGTGTCAGGGAATAACCACAAGACGAACAACTAACCATATTTTTGTGTGTTTGCCTTACTTTCGATATTATTGTTTTTATTGTTCATATAATAAGTATTAATATATATTTAAACTAGAACCCACAAAAAGAGTATTACAGTACACTAATTCGACACTTATTATTAATTAAAGCATAATCATAAACTTAAACTGCTCAAATCTACTATTAAACTTCTAAGTTGTTGACACCAACTACCAAAATTCCTAAGCAATGAGTCATCTTTGGTACTTCAATATGGCCGTTTCCGACCCCATTTATATGTGTATAAAGATGCTTAGGCTCGTTCTTGTTACTTTTATAAGATAATTTAGATCTCGAAAATCGCCTCATTCTCGCAATTCAATGTAAAACTATAATGATGCATAATGATCTGCACTTATCAATTTGTTTATACTTGTTTGCTGAAACTTTTGCAATGTCCTATGTACATATTATTTTATACTCATTAAAAAAGAAATTACAATCAATATCTGAAAGAAGAAAACAAAATAAAACATCCAATCAAAAATAATTATTACTAAGCAAATACATTTTTAGGTTATCCTCCTTCTAAAATTTAATGTTAATGAAATAAAGGTTGTTATGTTTCGAAACGAGCATACCGGCAATATTAAGTAACACATTTTAATATTAAAAACATTAAGTTAATGCGTAAAAATACCTTAGAAAGTGTTTAATGGACATTGGCTTTCATATTCAAAATGGACCATTTAAAAGTTGAATTTCTACACTTATACGTCTCGTGATTTGCATAGAAACTGATTATCTATGCATTTTTTATTATTTTTCTCGAACATTTGCTTAATCTTCGGAATATTTTTGGGATATTGTAATTGGTTAATTTTTTCAAAATATATTTAAGTTTAAGAAGAATTTTTAAGAATATATTCGAGATGTCATTGATAGCTATTTGGGGTTTTGAAAAAAAATTGTCATAAATGGAAAGATCATATATAACTTTTATAACAAAACTATTTTTGTTTATTTTTACTTATAATTAAAAAGTTATATCAAATTGAAAAAACATTTTTATATCTAGTACCGATAACGCGCCGACAGTTCTCGAAAAAAACCCGAGCGCATATGACCTCACAATGACAAGAAACGTAAACACGATCGCCTATAGCGCCAATGGGAGCCACATTAGCTGTGGTGTCTAAGGCGTCAGCCTTACGTTACGGCAGTTAATGTCGAGCGGGTTCGAATCCCGTACTAGGCAAAAAAGTTTTTCTAAAATTCTTGTGAATGTTTCTAGGTAAGAGTGTAAAATCTGACAAGGAATCACCCCTCAGTCACGCCAGTGCGAGGCTGGGTAAGGCCGGATGCCTTCTAAGAGGTTTTCTACGTTGGTCACTCGCCAGTCGGTAGGCTTCTCGAGATACTTTCGGTTAAGCACAAAACCAAGGGTTGATAGCCCGAAGGGGGTGCTGACCGGGATTTTCGGTAGCTAATGACCGTGGTTCGGAACCCACGTTAAGCTGTAGGTCCAGTCGCTAAATACCCTTCTCAGTTGCTGATGCGCCTCTAACTCCAAAACTTTACTTTTATATTGCCAATATCGGAACATCGGAACAATTAGGAAGTTACACCGAAATTTTCTTGCCCACCCTTTCCGAAAAGACGTTCGGAAAGAATCGGAAAAAATACGGAAAACCTTAATTAAAGCAATAATGTAGTATGGGTGGTTTTTTTTTTGTAAATATTGCTAATATAGTTTAGCGTGGTGGTTTGAAGAATCGGTGTGGTTTTAAAAGTATTCTTCAACTTCAATGAAAATAATCAAACTATTATAAAAAAAATATGTATATAATTTTTTGTAGTGATTGTTTTTATTCTGAATTGATTATTAATGTAGTTTACATATTATAATCTACTGTAATATATTATCTATATTATCCTGGTTGGGGAAAGTTTTATTATATATAGTTAAGAGTGTATTCAAAAACATTTTTCTCTTTTTGATAATAAATATAACCAGAACTAAAATTAACTAAAATTTTTACAATCTAAGGTTTTAGAAGCTAAACGAATTGATATTAGGCAATTGTTGAAAGTTTAAAGTTGGTATTAGCTAGGAGTAGATTTGGCAACACCGCAGCGTAGAAAATATTTTAAATGCAGAGCTCATGTTTATTTACAAAAGTAATTAAAATTTCAAATTTTTACTGTAAGTAGTTTTCCTTAAACGTCTAATATGCCATTTACCGTGAATCACCCTGTATATATATATATATATATATATATATATATATATATATATATATATATATATATATATATATATATATATATATATATATATATATATATTATATATATATATATATATATATATATATATATATATATATATATATATATATATATATATATATATATATATATATATATATATATTATATATATATATATATATATATATATATATATATATATATATATATATATATATATATATATATATATATATATTGAGTCATTCTTCTTTCTTCATGCATTTTATTAATAGTCGAGATACCGATTCTTATCTGTTACGAGACTCATAAAGTCCAATCGTGCAAAATCCAACGAAAGGGAAAACAAAAGACGATCGACCGTCCAATGCCGACCATTTCTTTCTCGGAGTTCTCGGAAACGGCATTAAAGTAATTATAAACAGAGATGGAACCATACCATGCAGATGTCCGAATACCTGATGCGGCAAGGATGACTTTTAACGCAATTTTTAAGTGGCATATCGGTTGATGTGGGTCTCTTTGGATGGTGTTTTTGTTGCAGTCCGAGGTACGAGGTGTATGAGGGTTAAAAGTGGAGTGCACTGTGGGTGTCGATGGAATTGGGCCAGTAATAATATTCTTGTAATTCGTTGTTTGTTTTTCATTGAAATACGTTCAAACGATAATGTTTAGTAAAATGGTATTATGGTCTGTAGCTCTATTTTATAAGAACGCTCACATTAAAATAAAAACGGTCGATGCATTATATTAGGTCTTTTACATAATTCTCGGCTTTTTTTTGGCTACCCTTAATTTAAACTTATTTTTTTAATAATTTGTTTCATTTTGGCAATCCTTCAGCCAACTGTTGAAACTGAGATAAAAAAGTTATGTTTTTGATGCCATAAAGCTATTGAGGCTGTTTTCCACTTCCACAAAAAATGTGAGGCGGCTGGTAACAAAGTGATGTTGGAAGGATCGGATGAGATAAAAATCTGAAGAGGCCAAGTCTGGAGAACATACCGGGTGCGATAAAATCTTCCAAAATCTCTCAATCTCCCACCAAATGTGCTGTATGTAGCTATTCATTGTACAGAAAAGCAAAATGACTTCTTCACTAAACAGTGTAAGCGATTTTTTTCTTCAGAGCGCCAAAAACGCGATTTACTTGTTGCTGATAACAGACTGCAGTGACTGTTCAATTAGATTGGAACAACTCATAATATACGACGCTAAGCTAATCCTATCATATACACAGCAACATTGTTTGGCGTAGATATTAGTTTCTGGGGTACTGGTTAATGGTTCAACAGGATAAACGCACGATTTTCGCCGCTTTGCAGTATCGTAGGGATCTACTTTTCATCACAGATCACAATGTGATGAAAAGACACAACAATATCAAAGAGTCCACTCTTATATTTGATTATGGATTTATAGGGAATCTTCTTTTGAAGATTCCGTAGCTTGTATAAACGTTTAGAAATGAATTGCGGTAATTATTTTGAGTTCTTATCCGAGCTCTAACCACTGTACTACAAGGATCTTTTCCCACCAATCATTCCAATTCTTTATATTCCATTTTTTTGGCTGCCTTGGACATTACGGACTTTCCGCATCATTTAAATCAAAATTTCCACTTATTACAACTACCATACGAAAAAAGCCTTATCTCCCAAAGCCGCATAGATTATACCCCAGTTTCCGCATAGTTTGCAACTCTCTCCAGAGTCAGCCTCCAAAAACAGAATCACTTCTGCATTTTTTCATAAGCTGGAAACACCTTTTGTTCTTTGGTGTATTTTGAGTATACTTTTGCCAATGTTTTATTCACCAGCTTTTAGCATTTCGACGATATATATATATATATATATATATATATATATATATATATATATATATATATATATATATATATATATATATATATATATATATATATATATAAACAGATTGAAATTCTAAAAGAAACAGCAGAAAATGTAGGACTTCAAATTTCCTTTGAAAAGACACAATACATGACCTGCAACAGACTAAGAACGCCATTTCTAAAAACAAAATATGGTAACATCAGACGAGTCTCTCAATTCAAATATTTGGGTGAAATAATCATGGAAAATGGGTTAGAAAAAGCGGCCAGCAAGGGTAGATGTCAAAAAATGGAAACGGCATTGAGACTTACACAAAATATTTACAACAAAAAATGCCTATCTAAAAACACAAAACTGAGACATTACAACACAGTTATTAAGCCAGAATGTCTATATGCTGCAGAAACGCTCATTTTGAATATAAAGAAGGACATCGAGGACATTGAAAAGAAGGAAAGAAAAATCGTAAGAAAAATCCTAGGCCCCAAACAAATAAATAGCACAACATACCGACTTCGAGAAAACAAAGAAATCAAACAATACACAGATATACATAGGGATATGAGAAAAACAAAACTTAAGTTTTACGGACACATAAAACGGATGAATCCGAGTAGGTTAACTAGACAAATAGTCGAATTTTATGAAAACAGGAGTAGAGCTAAAGTAGAAATAATTAAATGGATTGCTGCAATTAAAGAGGACCTAAGATCAGCAAATATTACACAAAGTGAAATTAAGGATAGAGGCTGTTTCAGACACAAGGTTAATGTGTGGAAGGTTGGCCAGAGTGAAAAATGTAGGAAGACTGGAACAACTTGGTCTGACGAAAGGAAGAAAGCTCATAGCGAAAGAATGAAATTAGTATGGGCACAGAGGAAGGCTAACAACAACAAACGCGTCTAATTGTACTTCGCGTGGTCCACTAGGGCCCATACGTGAATAATAATATATATATATATATATATATATATATATATATATATATATATATATATATATATATATATATATATATATATATATATATATCTAAAAATCACAATTGATAAATAATAAATGTGTCGAAAGCAAAATGAAGTGCAGCTTCTCAGGTGTGTTGTACTGATTTATTAAAATTTCATGGTTAACTGATTTGTTGTTTGTTCATTTAGCACATCTACAAAGTCAGCTTGAGTGACATCTACTGGCAGGTACAAGAAACTATGACCAGTTAGCTACAGTTTTTAATTCTCAATATCACATTCACTTTGCAAATTAGAGCAGGCTTAGTTAAATAAATTGATGATTGGTCTCTGCCATTTCATTCCATTAACTTCTCATGGAAGTGGCGATCTCATGGAATGTCTCCTCCATCCCCTGCTTTCTTTGGTGGTTTTTATACGTCTCTTATCTGTAAGTCTTTTATAGTCTCCTAGACTGCCAATACATCATCTGATCACCCGAGTTATATAATAAAATATACATTGTAGTGATATGAATTTTTTTTTTAAATGACAAAAAGTTTATTGTTGCTATTTCCTTAACCTTTAATATTTTTGGATAATTTTATTGTTATTAACACAATTTTATGAAGCTATTATTGAAATTTATGAAGATGAAAGCATTCTATCTAAGAATCTAGTGAATGTGTAGGGAGCATGAGTAATAACATTTTCCAAATAAGAATTTTTATTGATCTTTTGTTTTCTTAATACAAAAAACCAAGTTCATTATAATTTCTTTCGCTATGAGCTGTTTTCCTTTCGTCAGGCCAAGTTGTTCCAGTCATCCTATATTTTTCTCTCTGGCCAACTTTCCAAACGTCAACCTTGTGTCTGAAACAGCCTCTATACTGAATTTTACTTTGTGTAATATTTGCTGATCTTAGGTCCTCTTTAATTGCAGCAATCCATTTAATTATTTCTACTTTAGCTCTACTCCTATTTTCATAAAATTCGACTATTTGTTTAGTTAGCCTACTCGGATTCATCCATTTTATGTGTCCGTAAATCTTAAGTCTTCTTTTTCTCATATCGCCATGTATATCTGTTTATTGTTTGATTTTTTGGTTTTCTCGAAGTCGGTATATTGTATTTATTTGTTTGGGGACTAGGATTTTTCTAATGATTTTTCTCTCCTTCTTTTCAATGTCCTCGATGCCTCTCTTTCTATTCAAAATGAGGGTTTCTGCCCCATATAGACATTCTGGCTCAATAACTATGTTGTAATGTCTAGTTTAAGTCTCAATGCCGTTTCCATTTTTTGACATCTACCCTTATAGGCCGCTTTTTCCAACCCATTTTCCATGATTATTTTACCCAAATATTTGAATTGAAAGACTCGTCTGATGTTACCATATTTTGTTTTTAGAAATGGTGTTCTTAGTCTATTGCGATCAAGTATCGTGTCTTTTCAAAGGAAATTTGGAGTCCTATCTTTTCTGCTGTTTCTTTTAGGATTTCAATCCGTTTCTGTGCCATTAATACATCTTGACCCAAAATTGCTAGATCATCAACAAACGCCAGACAATCAATTTTGATGTTGGTTCTCCCCAGTTTAATGGGCTGGTCAATATTCAGGGCCGACTTTTTTTCACGCCACTCCTGTATTACTTTTTCTAGAACACAGTTAAATAAGAGTGGCGAGAGTTCATCCCCTTGTCTCACTCCAGTTTTAATTTCGAAGGGCTCTGAGATGTCAGCTATGAATTTAACTTTTGACTTTGTGTTAGTTAATGTTGCTTTAATATTTGCCAGCGTTTTCAGATCTAGTCTTTGTTCTTTCAAGATTCGGAATAAATATTCGCGGTCAATAGAATCATATGCTTTTTTGAAATCCACAAATGTACAGACGAGATATTTATTGTACAGTTTTTGATGTCTTAGGATCAACTGTAGATTCAGGATCTGTTCAGGGCAGGATCTGCCCGGTCGAAAACCTGCTTGATATTCACCAATTTTAGGTTCTAACAGTTCCTGTGCTCCATCTAGTAGATATTGAGATAGAATCTTGTAACAAACTGGGAGAAGAGATATCTCTCTATAGTTGTTTACATCCGTTCTATCTCCTTTCTTGTGTAGTGGCTGGATTAGAGCATCTTTCCAATCTTCTGGAATCCGTTCGGTTCGCCAAACTTCTTGTAGAATTTTGGTTATTTCCTTGATTGTACCTGGACCTGCAGATTTCAAAAGTTCAGCAGTGATTCCATCTTCAGAAGAAGCTTTGTTATTTTTAGGGCGCTTGATTTACCTAATTATTTCATCTTCATTCGGTGGTAATGAACCTGGGTTTGTTTGTTTAGGGTTTAGTGTTGGAAATTTGTTTAAAGGCTCAGGAGAGTTTAGTATTTGTTCAAAATATTTCGCAAGTTCTTTGCAATTGTCTTGGTTATTTAGAGCTAATTGTCCGTTTTCCTTTTGGAAGCAAAGACTTTGGGGTCCATAGCCTGTTAATTTAGTTTTAAATGTTTTGTAAAAGTTTCGTGTGTTATTTTTTGGGAAATCTTTTTATATTTCATTAAGTTGATTATTTTCATATTTTCTTTTAGTTTGTCTAATTAGTTTTGATGTTTCTTTTCTTACTTCCAAAAAGATGTTATAGTTTATTGCTATTTTTTGACCGTTCCAATTTTTGAATGCTTTACTTCGGCTTAATACTGCTTGCTCGCAAACTTCATCCCACCACGGATATTTTGTACGTTTTTGTAAAGGGACCAACTTTAAGGCTGTTTTAATAATTTTTTGTTTTAAATCTTGCCAGTTCTGTGCAGGTTGTTTATCAAGCTCTTCTGTTAGGGCTGGTTTTATTTTCGTTAGGTCGAACTTTGGTATTAGCAGTCTCTTTTGAATAAGTTTTCGAGGTTTTAAGCTAAGTTTGATTCAAGTCAAGTAGTGATCCGTGTCTATGTTAGCTCCTTTCCTGACTTGAACATTCAATATCTCTTTATAATTGGGGTATGAAATGGCAACATCATCAATTTGAAATTCACCCATGTACGTGTTTGGGCACCTCCAGGTCTTTTTTATTAGTTTCTTCTTAAAATGGGTTGACATTATTTTTAGATTAAACTGCGAACATAGTTCAACCAATCTTCTACCATTATTGTTAGTACATTTATGAGCTGGAAAACTGCCGATTGTTTTCCTGTAGTTTTTTTTCTTTCCCTAGTTGGGCGTTGAAATCATCCAATGGGATTTTTACATGGTTAGAGGGAATTTTAGAGATAGTCTTTTCCAGAATTTCCCAGGACTTATTTACTTTTTCAGGGTTAGATTTATTTACTTCGTTAACTGGGAGGTGTGCATTGATTAATGTATAGTTTTTGTTAGCACGCTTGAGGGATAGTGTCATAAGTCGATTATTTACTGGCTGGACATTAGTTATAGAACCAAGAATGTTTATTGAGATAGCGAAAGCAACACGGAGATGTGGTGTATTTTTGAGTATTCTTTTGTCAGTTTTACTTTTAAAAAGTCTGGGGTTGCCAAATTCCAAGGTGTTATCATCTGGCAATCTGGTTTCTTGCAAAGCTAAAATTTGGATTTTTGGTGATTCAATGTTCGCCCCAATTCGTGTAGTTTTCCTGGACGCAGGAGAGAATTGATATTTACCGTTCCAAAGAAAGTTTTTGTTTTCGGTTTCAGACGTTGGCCAGAGGTCTCTGACCCCCTCTGAAAGATTTTGCGTTTAAGCCCGGGCGTCCCAGAATCCGAAAGTCCGGTTATACCAGCAAAGCAGAGGATTGTCTACCTCCTGGGGAAATTTTGCAATATATATATATATATATATATATATATATATATATATATATATATATATATATATATATATATATATATATTATATATATATATATATATATATATATATATATATATATATATATATATATATATATATATGTCTATAAATATATATATATATATATATATATATATATATATATATATATATATATATATATAGTTATATATATATATATATATATATATATATATATATATATATATATATATATATATATAATTTGATATGTTTCTCGATGATGTTTGATATGTTTTTTTTCTTGGGGAATCCCCGTATCGTTCAAGAACGTTATTTAGATACACACGTTTTAAACCATAGTCATTAATTAGTCTTCTGATGAAGTCATCAAAACAATGACGAAATATTGAGACGATTAAACACTTGTTTTAGTGCTGACCGCAAGCCCGAAAACAACCAATTTCCCCAAGAAAAAAACTATATATATATATATATATATATATATATATATATATATATATATATATATATATATATATATATATATATATATATATATATATATATATATATGTATATATATATATATATATATGTATATATATATATATATATATATATATATATATATATATATATATATATATATATATATATATATATATATATATATATATATATATATATATATATATATATATATATATATATATATATATATATATATATATATATATATATATATATATATATATATATATATGTATATATATATATATATATATATATATATATATATATATATATATATATATATATATATATATATATATATATATATATATATATATATATATATATATATATATATATATATATATATATATATATATATATATATATATATATATATATATATATATATATATATATATATATATATATATATATATATATATATATATATATATATATATATATATATATATATATATATATATATATATATATATATATATATATATATATATATATATATATATATATATATATATATATGCATATATATATTTAGAACTTGATTTCGTTCAGTCTTTCTTCCTTCCTCAAGTATTTCAGTGCTTTATCAAAAATCGATTTACGAAAGAAATAAAACAAAATGCAATAGTCATCTTATAACATGGGACATCAACACCATGACTAGGCACATCTTGCCATCGAATTCACAGCCACCAATACCAACTGACTTTTCAATTAAGACGTTCGCGAAGTTCGTGTTCGAGACACGGTCGTTGGAGCGAAAGTCCAACTACTGGGGCTTCTTTGTACCGATCGGCGATCGTTTCTGTGATGTCGTTCGGGAGCCCCACGGGTCGTCAAAGAGGATTTCGGATCGGATGCACGGAAATTGCGTGTGGAAATTATCGGAATATGAAATGTGGACAAGGACAAGAAAGACGTGGTCACTGAAGTAGAAACGGGGAACGAAAATACGATGAAGGGTATCAGTTTAGGCGTGAAAATTTCAGTTATTCGTAGGGTTTATTAGTTATTGGAAGCAATCGGGTTTAAATTTGAAAAGGATCAATAGAAATTTAGTTTCCACTGAGTTATGACTGATATATAGTTCATCTAAGAAGAAAAGCCTAAAATAAATATTTTTTTGAAGATAACAGAATTAATATTGAGGATATTAGGTAACTTGGTTAATACTGAAATAATTTTTATATTTTAGACAGTAATAAAAACATTAGTGGTATACATAAATAATGCCGATTTCTGATATTGTACAAAATTTAGCTTTATTTTATAGTTAATATAATTTCAATCTCCAACTGAACCTACATCATTATTGACAATATTCTCCCAACTTTCCAACAGAATTTCTATTATCTTTTTGCAAAACTAGGGTGATTTTGAAGAAAAACATTCTTCAAGTGCAGTTTTGATAGCTGTCGCAGTGTCGCAAGATTTTTGTTTCAGGAAGAAAATATTTCATAGGTCTGAAAAGATGATAATCTGACGAAGTGCAAAGTTGACTAGCCTCCCCGTGATGGACCGTATTAATACACGGGTAAATAGTCTACAATATCCTGGCGATTCGGTCCATATTCTATTTTCTGGATGTTTTCATCTTATACATATGACTTCAAATCACACAAACGATTCTCCTCAGAACCACTCTGGAACAAGTACCTTGTGCGATCTGCTCAAAGTTTACCAATTGTGTATTGAGGGTATTAGTAAAGCAAATCGCGAGTGCCGTCACTAACTTCTTACCGACGATGATATCGACGTTGCCTCAGTGCAAGAAAACCACACTGAGAATGAGGAACAACTTCACTCTCGTTGCGGCATACCTTACTTTCGTCTGTTGGGCTCTACCCATCATCGGTCCTATGGATCAGCAACATACGCTTGGAAGAAGATACAGAATGTAAACTTAATCTCTGCTAGTGAAACAAATAACATTCATACATATTGAGATTAATAACCCCAAAATAATAAACATATATAAACCTCCCTTAACACAATGGCCAGAGGAGGTCACTGTAACACTTTCCCATCCTGCTATCTCTATGGGGGACTTCAACAGCCATAATGTGAACTGAAGATATAGAGAGACATACCATAATGAAGCCAAACTGGAGAATGGGCAGAAGCAAGTAACCTTAACCTCCTGTTTGATTCCAAAGACAAGGGGACATTCAAATCGGCCAGATGAAATACTGTGATGAGCACATACTTTTGCTTTATTTCGATAGATCGAGATGGCCGATCAATCTTTATAACTTGACCAGTAATAAGCGACTTCCCCCATGGCCAACACCATCCAGTGATTTATGAAATTGGTCTATAAATACCAATTATTTAATCCTCTCCATTGCCCCGGTGGAATTTTACTAAAGCCAATTGGACATAATTCGCGATTGAACTAGATAGAAATATTAAATGGATACCAACACAGCCCCATAACTATCATAGATTCAAGAAACTAATCATTTCTATAGCCAAGACACATATCCCTAGGAGAATACGGGAGGAGTATATACCGGGCAGGAATGCTACTAGTAAACGACTTTTCTAGTTAATACGTACTGGACGTTTTTGAATCAAAGCAATTTTAAGTTTGTCAAGCTAAGACGAATAATATTTAGCACTAATGGTTTTATTAGGATTCAGAGTTTCAGAGTGAATAATTTCTGTTAAATATCACCATACTGACAGCAACAGTTTCTTTCGGATAAAGACCAGGTTTTGGAGTGAACAGAAGTGCTTATCTTGGTGTCAGCCATTGTTTTTTATATTTATACAGATGCCGCACTAATAAACGGAGAAAAATAGACCGAATATTTGTTCGCGATTCTTTAAAGAAGCGCAACGAAATCAATTCATTTTTAAAGCGGATGATTTCAGACGATGCAAAATGCATTATGTATAATAATGTTAAACTTAAGAGATCATAATATAAGACTGAAGATGCGCCTTCAACCACAGAAAAAGCTGGCTTACATCCGAAGAAGATTATGCTCTGCATTTGGTGGGACTTTGGTCAGTTGCACAAACATTTGCAATTTGAATGCAATGTTTTGGTCAATCCATCGTATTCTCCCGACCTTGCACCTTCCGACTACCATTTAGTTAGATAGCTTCAAAACAGCTTAGACGGTAAAGACATTACTTTTTTGAGAGACTTGAAAAATCACTTGGGTCTTTTTTACCAAGAACTTCAAAACTGTTGGTGATTATGCAGGAATTGGAGACATGCAGAAAGGCCATCGAACAGAACGGTCACATAATATATAGATTAAATCTAATTTTTGGAAATTAAATTGTTCTTCAATTTCCGTCAAAATAAATGGGACGAACTTCATCAACCTTATAAAACCTATAAAATTATTCGCACCTTATTAAAAGTAACTTTTCTATATCATGTTAGATAGTTTTACTAAGTTTGCGTTTTTATTAGAATTTTAATTATTACCATTCTTCTAACACGTGTTTATCGTGGAATAAATTAGAATCACTTGACGACAAATCTCGTGAATACAAGATATGCGATTTTCCAAATTATATTATGGATATATATATATATATATATATATATATATATATATATATATATATATATATATATATATATATATATATATATATATGCCTTTAGGCCTACAGCTTTATGATTTTTTCCATGATGTCCTATCTCTGGTCATTGTCTTCCAGTTCTTAATCCACAACTTGCTCAGATCCCCCATGACAAACCTCTCTTTATCGCTCCTTTAGTCTTCCCCTTTCATGCGCCTTGTGGTTTTCCCCATGCAAACTTCTTTATCACTGTACTTTCTCCCATTCTCTCTATGTGGTCCAGCCACTGCAATCTTCTCGATTTTACTAATATCTTTCTTCTTGTATCCTTGAAAATATCATAAATTTCCTTTTTGGCTCTGGCGCATCGTTTCAGGGTCGAATTAAAAAATCCAAGACTCGTTATCAGTAATGGCACGTTCTAGAAAATGAAAGTATTTTTCTATCCGCCTCAAAAAGCCAAAACATGTTTCTCTCCTGTTGTCTTTTTGGTCCCGCGAAAGGTTTTTCGGAACTATTTTCGGGGAGATTTCCTTCATACCCAATTAATTGGTCAACATTAGATGAACTCCTGTGTGAGTCAAATTCAAGTCTTCATCTGAGCATCAACCAATCATTCCAACCATCAACCGATGATCCAAAAACACAAGATCCCGGATTCTGTGGACGTTGTCATCAGGCCTTCCGCTGCGCAGTTCATCTATCAATCGAGTTTCGACCTTCTAAGAAGCGTTAAACGGCCTGAAAATCGAGGCCCTTGAAAGCACACTGTTTCCAGAGACCTGTTGAAGTTTTGCAAAAGTTTCCGTTAAACTGTGCTCAAGTTCGAAACTAAACTTGAAAGCGCATCGTTGATATAAAACCAACAATTTTGTAAATGTAGGAAAAAAGCATGACTTATGATCGCCCGTATTCAGCACATTTTGTTTCATCTAACTGCAATTTGTTGCATGAGCACCTTAAAAAAATCCGCTATAAAGAAAAATGCAGCGCGAGAGCATTCGCAATTTACTTAAAAGATGTCGAAAATAATAGTGATTATTTTAAATATTATACATTAAAAAATTATAAGAGATAATTAATGTGTGAAAGTGTGTGTATGTGTGTGTGTGTGTGTAAGTAGTCATTAAAAATTGTGAAGTGTGCGCATTTCATTTAAACAATAAAAAAGGGCACACTCACTTACATGTAAGTGTCGACGACACACAGCTAAAGCATAGCGTGCAACCTAACAATCTCAGAGTAACACTGGATCGAGCCCTTACATAACATCATCTAAAAAAAAGTGCTAAGAAAGTTGCATTCAAAGTCAATATAATCCAGAAATTAGCCGGCATAAATTGGGGCGCAAACGCTGACGTACTACGAACTACTACACTCTCACTTGTATACTCACTTGTATACTCGGCGGCTGAATACTGTGCACCGATATGGCTTAATAGCGCATACGTATCCCTAGTAAACACACAACTGAATAGTAGTTTACGTATTATAACCGACACTATGAGACCTAAGTTGCTCCAATGACTCCTAATTTTACCCAATATCACCCCATCAAATAAGAAGGCAAGCAATATCAGTAAGGGAATTTAGCAACTGCCATACCCATGCTAACTCATTACTTTATAATGAACTACAAAATCTCCCCAATCTAAGGCTACGATCCAGAAAACCCTCGTGGACTATGGACCCAACAGTAACAGGAGAAGATTTCAACCTGGAACAGAAGTGGAGAGAGGTGTAGTCTACTACAGTCCCCATAATGGATACTTTATACACGATCCATCAGAACGTGTTCTCGGCTTCGAACTGCCTAGTCGAGAATGGGTCCAGCTTAACCGTTTTCGAACTGACCAAGGAAGATGTAACCACTTAATGTACTGATGCGGTAGAACCGATATTCCTTCCTGTGACTGCGGCGCAGATCAGCAGACCACGAACCACATAGTAAATGAATATCCCCGAAGACCCTTCATTGACGAACTCATCGAACTACACCGAGCATCTGCCTCAGCTGTGTAATATATTCTTAGTTTACGTTTAGTGTTGGAATAGTTTGTATTCTTATTTTATATTTAGTGTTGTAATGGTTTGTATTTCTATATTTCTATGTTTGGTTTGTTGTATACTCGATCTTGCATTTATTTTTAATATGTCATACGAAATAATAATAATTAAAAAATGCTCAGTTTAAAAAAAAAACATAGAATTAATTTATACAGCAAAAAAGTTTCCCATATCCACACACAATAGGCACGAAAATTGCCCTTTCTGATATAGGACGCAACTTTTAACTTCAAAAATAAATATTCACCTGACAGCTCCGATATATATCTTTTCTATTTTGGAAATGCCGTGCACTTAAAATGGTATTTTGCTGAATAAGAAAGAGCATGACTTTCCATTAAACGTCCAAATCAGTCGTCAGGTAAAGGGAATTCTTTTGGAATTGACATTAAAGAAAAAATAACAAATCAAAAATTCTCTATTGTTGTCCTATACAGGTATTTCTGCGTGAATAATTCGTGATGCAAGGGCTGGATCAAGAAGGAAAGATTTGTTGATCGTTATGTTGAGTTCTCTTTTATAAATATATATGTATATGATATATTGATATTATTATGACAGTTGAAAAATTTAAGTGCATATTGTTCATTCAGCATTGTTTGAAGCAAAACTAGATTTGACGAAAAAGTAACCTCTGCACTACTTAAATTCATGATAGCGAATCTATACTAGTGGGAGTTCGTTAGTTTGAAATATGGCGGTTCTGCATAGCAGTAGATGATTTATAAAATACAGTTAACTAACCAAAATTGAAAATAAGAGATATTAACTTACCGAATTTAGTAAGCAAGAAAAAATCTCTACAATTAAATGTCACAAAATATATGTAATTTTATATATACATTTTTGGGGATCTGCAAGGTCTGCAGCTCTGCAGCTCTTATACATTCTGTCAAAAAAGTACCGGGAATTCATTATTTGAAAAGCAGGCTTAAAGTGATTGTCAAAATTCTTTTTATCGCTAAGTTGGCACCACTGTCCTCCACACTGACGCGGAGTTTGAACGTCATCTGTTATTTAGTTTGTTTACAGTGCTCGATTTTGTCAGTTCATCTCAAGTGTGTTTTGCGATTTTTACAATGGATAAAAACATCGAACAAAAAATTTGTTTTAAATTTTGCATTGCAAATAGAATTTCGTGTGTCGAGTCACTGAAAATGTTGCAGAAGGCTTACGGTGAATCGATTTTATTAAAAACACTTGTATATGAGTGGTACAGTGCATTCAAACGCGGTCGAGATGTGGTGGAAGATTTGCCTCGCTCTGGTCGGCCATCAGCGTCTTCAACTGAAGTTAATATCGCTGAAGTGAAAGAAATGGTGACTGAAAATAGACATTTAAGTTTGAGAGAGATAGTCGCTGATCTTTATCTGTCTCATGAATCATTACGTACCATTTTAAGCGATTGTTTGGGGATGAAACGCGTTGCCGCTCGGCTAGAACCGAAAGACCTGAATTTTCTTCTTTTCTTCAATCGCGTAAAGGTCGCTGAAGACATGCTAGAACGAGTCAATTCCGACCCCACTTTCGTAAAACGCATTGTAACTTGTGATAAGACATAGGTATACGAGTTTGACATGCAAACCAGTCAACAAGCTTTGGAATGGCGCCTTCCAACTGAGCCGAAACCGAAAAAACCACGTCAAAGTCGATCAAAAGTTAAGGTGATGTTGACTGTTTTCTTTGATTGTCGCGGTGTTCCCTACTCGGAATTCTTGCCAAAAGGTCAGACAGTAAATAAAGAATATTATCTGACCGTTATGCGGCGTTTGAGAGAGCAAATTCGTCGAAAAAGACCAGATTTCTGGGAAGAAAACTCTTGGGTTTTGCATCACGACAACGCACCATCTCACAAGGCTATCATTGTGAACGAATTTCTAGCTAAAACTCAACAAACACCATCGAACAACCACCGTATTCACCTGATATGACTCCGACCGACTTCTTTCTCTTTCCAAAACTCAAATTACCACTTCGACCGTTTTCAGTCGATACCCGTTTTCAGTCGACCCGCTTTCAGTCGATAGAAGACATAAAAGAGAATTCGCGGCGAAAACTGAAGTCGATTCCGGAAATTTGTTTAAAAAATGTTTTGATAATTGGATTATTCGTTGGCATAAGTATATTATTTCAGAAGGGGCCTACTTTGAAGGCGATATAATAAATTTGGATAAATAATAAACATTTTGTATTTTATTGACCAATTTCCGGTACTTTTTTGATAGAATGTATACCACTGATCTATACTAAAAATTATTATTAGTATAATTATTATACAGGTCTTCCAAATTTCGGTATGTTTTTTTTAACTGAAGAACGAAAAAGGTAATGCTTGGAATATGTTGTATAAAATTTTGTAATTTTTGTGTATGCCACGACGATATTATATAATAAAAAACTGGAGAAATTCCACTTATATGTGGTACAAGAATTATTAAGGTGTAGATCGATCACACTTATTACAGCACTTTGTTTCTGCGCTAGTCAAAATGATCTACGGGATGAAATTAAAAGTTCTTTCGTAAATTTAATCAATGATTCTTCATTTTAAAGAAAAAAATCTTATAATAACGATTCCGGAAAAAAAATTGCTATGTTATGGAATCACCAATCAAGATGCTATAAAAAGAATTAACTTTTAAGCAAACATGTGTAAAGCCATATTTGTCAAATATTAATTGGTTATTTCTTAATGAATAAATGAATGGACATTGTTAAAACAATTAAAAAATAAAATAAAATCGCGTCATACATCAGCCAGTATCATCAACGTGAAAAACAATTTTAAAATAGTGGATTAGAAGACCCTATCAATCGACAAGGGCATAATTAAATATAAGGGAAAACCCATATATTTTGGATACAAAAACTTGGCTATTTGTACGACTAGAGGTTGTATGATTTCTTTTGAAATCTATATGGGGAACTGCCACTCCGAAAAACGTTTTGGTCTTGGTGGAGATGTGGTAATAACTTTACTAGACAAGGTTCAGGTTCCTTCTAATAACGGATATAAACTATTTTTTGACAATTAATTCACCAGTCTAAAATTGTTAAACCACTCGCCACAAGTCGTACAGAAAACTGCCGATTTCGTGAAACCAGTTCTTGCAAATTAAAACCAAGGGGAAGTTCCAACTTTATTTCATATGAAAATGTTACAACTGTTACAAATGTAACAACTTCCAGGTGGTTATAGGTTTCAACCTTCAAAAAACATATGGGGGAGCTGACAAAATGGATGGGCTTATAGCATTGTAGAGAACAAGAATGCGACAACGAAAATGGTATTGGCCGATAGCATCATATTTGTTAGATGTTTGTATTTCAAATGTGTGGGTTATCATGACTCAAGCCATCCGATAATTAGTTTTTTGCAGATATGTTACCCTTAGTTTCCTTACATCTTATGGCAAAAGCCAAGAAAGGGAAAAACTACAAAACCGTATCCAATTGCGTCTAAGCTTGACAATATGAGGCACACAATAAGCTACAGTAAATTAGACATGATATGTCAAGTTTGAAAGAAGAAAAGCAATTTCATATGCACAAAATGTAACTGCGGACTTCATCCTAAGCTTTGCTTTGAGACATACCATTCGAGTTAAAATTCTAACTATGTTAATATTTATAATTTGTGTTCATTTTGCATAGAGTCCCTGTGAAGGGACACCCTGTAACAAGTTAATAAATATTGACAATTGTGGTTTTTCGTTTCTTGACTACTTACAATCTCTTTAAATGTGTTATCGAAAGAAATAACAAAACAATATATTTCTGAAATCTCATGCATTAATGGATTATGGAAGCAGACAAATCGAAGAATAAAATATAAATATGAAAATAAGTTTAAAAAAAGTAGTTAAGTCAAACATAGAAATATTCAGTGAAAATCTCAAAACTTCATGTGAACATTTTTAGGTTTTCTTCATAACAAAATTAGATATGAACATGTTTTAACCTTAAAAGTAAAGGTATAGAATATGCAAATAAAAAAAAACAAAATAGTATATAAGAGCGACTCAGAAATATTCCAGGAAAATCTCAAAACACCACGTAATAATTTTATGTTTTTTTTTCTCAACAATTAAGACAGACACGGTATCCAAATTAAAATTTAAATATCTCAAGTGGCAATGTTCAGGTTTTCTCCTTAACAAAACTAGACATGAAAATCAATAAATATTTTTGAATAATCTAGTCAATACATTAGTAAATGCAATTTTTTCTATGGATAAAAGATTTAAAAAAAAACAAAAGTATTTTCCGTACAACTCCATATAACTCAAATATTCATAATAAATAATGAACAGTAAGTCTGTATAATACTTAAAAATTCTCGAGTGATTCAAACCTGATACCTAAAAACGGTCCGTACATCGACTCCAAAATATTATTAAGCCGACAGGATACAAAAAAAAAATGGAACGAGCATTTCTACTCGACATACCTCGTGTAATATTTAATTTAAATTATTTGTAATTGTATATACGTATACAGACGATAAATATCTGAAATAAAATCTCTGAACGGTGACCGGATAATAAAATAACATTAGAGCAACGTAAGTACCAAATCTTGTTCGGACGGATGGTGACTGACCGGTTTATACAGATATGCTTATTGCTCATTCTTATTGCTGCCAGCATCAGTTGTGGGAAAAGTACTTTCGGACCGAGTCCAGGCCATCGAATCGTGGTCTCGTTTTAAATTATCTGAATAAAATTAAAATATTACAAGTTATTTGTCATGTGCAGGTGTACGTATTTCGGTTTTCGACGTAGGTTTTTTTATGTGATCCGTAGTCATCGCCTTTTGTATTAATTTAGATTTATTTGCGGGTATTATCTGTATAAATACATTTTAATGTGACAAAATCATTGCGTTTTAGAAATAAGTACAAGTACATTTTAGAGGATCGCTGGTATATTTGGAAACGGTCAAATATATCGAGAACGTTTTGAGATTTCTTAATGAAATTTTATACACACACATCAGGAAATATTTGCCACTTTTTGGATATATTTTTTTGCTACATATTTGACATCCAAGGCTAACTTGTTTTTTTTAACGACAACAGTACTTGAATTTGGCATTGTTGGAAAAAGTTTTTTTTCTGAATTCATCGAGATAAATATGGTATTTCTTTTTTCAAAATAGATTTTACAAAACAACTAAAAGGTGTTTCGGTCAGATTAAAACAAAACAATATGCAAATGCAAATTATATTTGTTTTATTAAAGAACCATTTACAAAAGGGTTCAAAGTGTCCACCATTAACTTCCTGGCAGCAATGAATACGTCGGACGAAACCTTGAATTGTGTTTTCCTACCAGATAAGAGGTATATCGGCAATTTCTTGGCAAATTCGTAATTTGAGATCTTTCAGATTTTGTGGTATATTAATGTAAATCGAACTTTTTACACAGCCCCAGGACAAAAAAATGGAGTGATGCCAAGTTTGGTGACCTTGCCGGACATTCGATAGCTTTCCGTCAATCGATCCATCGTTTTGGGAAAGTAGCTTTAAGAAAATTTCTAACGTTAAAGCCATAGTGTGCTGGTGCACCATCTTGTAGCAACCATATCGCCTGGCTTTGATTATTTAAATTTGGAAAAAGATGCAAAAGTTAATGAATAATATTTTCTTCCAATAGATCTAACTATTTCTCTGCTGTCAAATTGTCATCAATGAAAAACGGTCCTATAGTACTCTTGCCACTAACATTTAACTTTAGAGGATATTGTGTATGAACCTACTCCATCCAGTGCGGATTAATATCAGCTCCGTATCTACAGTTGTGTCTGTTAACATGACCATTTCAACAGAACGTTGCTTCATCCGTGAAAACAATATTTAAAATAATATTTGGATTGGTATTTATTTCTTCCATCATACCTTCGCAAAACTCAACCCTTCGATCAAAATCATCTTCACTTAATTCTGGTAGTAATTGTATTTTGTAAAGGTAAAAATATTTTCTTATTATTTTTTTGGATTGAATATGTTATGATTTAAAGCTAATTGTTGTACGGAAACCTTACCATTATCTACTACGTCATTAGTTTTCGTCATTAGTTTTTTGTCTGTTATCGTTCTAATTTTGGACGAATTTTAATGATGCCTGCTGCATTTGAATAAGAACATTAATTAGTGATATTTTTATTTAGATGTACTTCATTAAATAGTAGACAAACTTCAGCATACGTGCTTATTATGTCACTGTATACATATTCTTGTAAGTATGTCCAATTCTAATTCCAATATTAATTCAATATAAAAATTGCCAGAAAATTGAAAATCACAAATTGACGTTAACAGTTGTCAAGTGTAATCAAATACTTCATCTGTCATCTATAGTTTCATAGCCTACTAAATGAAAAAGATATTTATCGTAAAACAGACCGAAACACCTTTTAGCCATTTTTTAAAATCCAATTTGAAAAAAAACATATAATATTTATACCATTGAATTCAGAAAAAGTGCCCTTTCTAACAATGCCAAATTCAAATATTGTTATCAATAAAAAAAATTAAGTTAGCCTTTGATTTCAAATATGCGACAAGGAAAAAAAATTAAAATATATCTAAAAAGTGCCACAGTTCCTGATGTTTGTGTACAAAAATTCATTAAGAAATCTCAAAGGATTCTCGAGATATTTAAACATTTCCATACATAATAGCAAGCCTAACACCCTCTATACAGGGTGTTAGGTAAACATGCGGCAAAAATGCAAGGGGTTATTTCTTGTCCTATTCTAAGAATATTTTGTTCTATGATGATTTTTGAAAAACCCCTTTGTTTCGAAGATACAGTGTGAACAAAATTTGCGACAACTATATTCGATATTTGTTGAAATCATTAATGTAAATAAAAGTAGGGTGTACATCGATGAGTTTATCAAGTACAAAATTTTTTTTTTCGATTTCGAGTGAAGTCCTCTATCATAATGTATACAAACGCTGAGATGACTGACATGCACTTCATGTATGGACTTGCTGATGGCAATGCATTACAAGCTAGGCGATTGTACAGTGAACGATTTCCAGCCCGTAATGTCCCTGACCGAAAAATCTTCGAGAACATTCATCGACGTTTTGGCGAAACAGGCACACTGAAACAAACTGAAGGGTCAGGAAGGTCACTGACTGTAAGAACGGTACAATTAGAACAGAATGTGCTGGACATGATAGCGGAAGAGCATGGTAGTTCTACGTGAAAAATTGCAAATACTTTGCATGTGAGTCACTGGACAGTTTGGAAAATTCTTAAGGACAATTTGTTTTATCCATACCACATTCAACGCGTTCAGGCACTACTACCTGTTGATTTTCCTCCACGTATTGCATTATGTCAATGGATATTGCAAACTTTACTTCGCATCCCTCTATTCCTGACACAAATTCTTTTCACCGATGAAGTTTTCAACATCAGTTCTCGTTGAATGTTTGGGTTGGAATTGTAGGTGACTATCTAATTGGACCGGTATTTCTATTACAAAGATTTACTAGCGAGGTGTATCGCAACTTTTTGGAAGCAACGCTGCCTGACTTTCTGGAAGATGTACCATTGGCAACAAGGCATGAAATGTAGTTTATGCACGATGGTGCACCACCACATTTCAGTTTGGTTGCTCGTGATTTTTTAACAACAACATACGGATATCGCTGGATTGGTCGAAGTGGGCCACACGCATGGCCTGCTCGATCATCGGACTTAAACCCCCTGGATTATTTCTTCTGGGGATATCTGAAGTCATTGGTTTACGATACTCCATTGAATAATTTGGATGATTTGCGAAATCGGATAATTGCTGGGTGTAACTCAATTAGAAACGACCCTGGTGTGTTGGAAAGAGTTCGACAGTCAATAACGAGAAGATTGAATGCTTGTATCAAGGCTGGAGGAGGTCATTTCGAACATTTATTGTAGATTGAGCAACTTTACATGTACTTTTTGATAATAAAATGTTGTTAATGTCGTAAATTTTGTTTACCCTGTATCTTCGAAACAAAGAGGTTTTTCAAAAATCATCATACAACAAAATATTCTTAGAATAAGTCAAGGAATAACCCTTTTAATTTTTGCCGCATGTTTACCTAACACCTTGTATATTATTATAAGAACGAAATAAGGTGACTTTTTAAATGCACGTGCTTTACATATTGCTACAGCCATTTAGTTTTTTAAGTTGGTATGACTGACGTTGATATTTGACAGAAGTTGTTAAATGTAATGGTTAAGAAATTTTGTAAACTATTGTTTCAAAATGGATACATTTACCGATCAAAAAATATGCATTTAAATTTGTATAAAAAAACAACTTGTGCAGAAGTATTAAAAATGTTAAACAAGTGCAACGGTGATGAACCAATGTCAAAAAAAAATGTTTATGAGTAGTACAAGCACTTTAGTAATGGCAAAAGCATCGTTCAAGGGGACCTTCCGCGTCAACTAATAAAGAAAACATTATTGATTGATTTGTCCGTTACTTTGTGATAGTTTATTTTTTAATATAAAAGTGATAGATAAAGTAAAAAATTGTTTTATTCCTATTTAAAGAAAACATTGCCAAAATTGACCATCTTGCACTAAGCAGTCGTAGATTAAGTATTAAAGTCCATTAAACTTGAAGAGATTTACCACTAAACACCAAAACACTTTTTTGAACTGCTCGACGCACGTTTCGCTCGACGCAGTATTTCAGCCACATCATGTAAACAGAGAATCATTGCATTAAAAAGCTGGTTGTGCAGTGAAAAATAGACGGGAAAAGGCCTCCAGGAAGAACATCCGTACGTTAGGCAGACAAATGTATCTGGCTCTGTCTTAACTGACTGACTTAAATTCAACTTATCTCCAATCATTCTGACAGTCAGCTGATGAACAGAACGTACAATATCCCGGATTCTTTAGACATTTTGATTCGTCTTCAATCGAGGTTCGGCCATAAACCACCTGAAAATATAGTCCTTTGACAAAACATTGTTCGCCACTGAAATCGCATCAGATGTTGGCCGGCCAGTCCTCCAAAGAGGAGGGCAACATTATTACCCAATCGAACGCTACGCCACCAGCCTCCTTTACATTTTTTGTTAGCGCGCCTGGTACACAGTTTCAAATTGGATTAATTTAATATATCAACGCGATTGGAGGCAAAAATTGAAGGAGGTCAAGGTCAAGGCCCACTAACAGGCTGTAACACTACAGGAAGAACAAGAACAACAACAAGAGGAAGAAGAAGAAGAAGAGGAGGAAGAAGAAGAAGAAGAAGAAGAAGAAGAAGAAGAAGACGAAGAAGAAGAAACAAAAACAAATATTTATCATTGAAAATGGTTTTATTGTTTTTCAATTTTCATTTCATTTTCAATTTCATGAATCAATTTTCATAGCACTTTTTACATTTGGGTATCGCCAAGACATGCATTTTGAACGCATCAACCGCGTCTTCTAGCGACGAAAATCGTTGACCACATAGTTCATTTTTTGCGAACGGAAACAAAAATAAATAAGTGCCAAATCGGGGCTGTACGGCGGATTATCCATCAATTCGATATTTTGACCGGTTAAATATTGAATTGTTCGGTATCAATACAATGTCAAATTTTACGATGTATATGTCAGATGGCACCTAGCAACAACATTGTTGCCAATTCCAGATATATGAATAGCAACCCTCGTAACATATGATCTATAAATAACACATATAGATTAAATTTTAACAAAGTTTTGCTCTGCAAGCGAATCTTAACAACCATCAGAAGAAAAGTCCATTATCTAAATATTGCAACTAGTCTTTGGACTTTAACTGTAACCTAGTCTAAACCTCATACGGTTGGGACAGCTTCCCATAGGAAAACATGTAATTTGAACCTTGGTAGACACACATTTAACTGATTATATTCTCAAAACACAAATGGTAACTATTCAACATTCGAATGAAATATAAACAAAATAAAATCACGCTTACGTTTATACAAAGCTTATAAAGTTCAAAAGTAAATTCCTAGATTGTGCAAAATTATTGATCATTAAAAAAAATGTTTCTCAACCGTGCATTACACAAAGCAATATTAATACCGAATTTTATTTCTATGCCCCAAAATACTCAAAGCAAAAGGACCCCTTAATTTACCGCAAATTTATCCAGTTGAGTAATTTTGGGGCCATTTGAAAGCGGCATTTATCAGGTGGAAGATTTGAGTCGGTTATCTCAATTGATGGCCCTGTGGTATGTTATTTTTCATTCTATATCGATTGTACTTTCTGTTTTACCATGAGATAATACAATTTATTTTACGCAAATAAATAACTTTATTCTGTAATGTATTGACCATTTTGTTCAATAATATAGTTTTAAATGCGTGCGCCCTTTTATGTCTTTTACATAATAAAGACTCGTGCAGATAATAGAGAATTAAAAAACCTACCGAGAACAGCTGAAATGAGATTATATTCTGTATAACGGAAAAAGAAACAATATAAGACAAGAATGAAGAATACACGATATTGTCAAATGGGAACGAAGGCGCAGATGAGCCTGGAATGAGCATGTGGAGTGAATGGCACCTAACACATTGGCAAAAATTACAGGCGATTGCAAACCACAATTACGAAGACCCATAGGAAGTGTTGGATGGACTCATATGTATCAACATCTAATGAAGAATAACTTGGCAAAAAGAGGAGGCCCTATATAAAGAAGAAGAGGAAGAACAGAAAAATGTTCAAATTCAGTTGTTTGGTTGTGGCGATTCAGTAAAGCAAAGTATTATCTAAAAAATTGTTAAAACTAAAGTTGGAACTATTAAAAAGGACTTTGTTTTGAGGTGTTTAACCTCGGGCATATAAAAAGAGTTAGATTACACTTAAAAGGATCATTTTCCTTCGTTTTCGATGATAAAAGTTTTATGCAGTATCATTAAAGCACCTCTAATTTTATTTCCTTTTTATATTCTGGCATTCATTTCTCTGCATTCTTTATTCTTGCCGTGTCGTTTGCTCCTATTAGATCTTCAACTTAATACTCAGTCATTTTTGGACTATTTTTTGCATTTAGCTAGGAAAGGCACAATACGAGAG
The DNA here is from genome assembly GCA_031761425.1 of Cosmopolites sordidus. Lineage (NCBI taxonomy): Eukaryota > Metazoa > Arthropoda > Insecta > Coleoptera > Curculionidae > Cosmopolites > Cosmopolites sordidus. Next base: position 68,281 of record JARFXV010000589.1, read on the forward strand.
CTCAATAATACAGAAACAAATATTTTTTCCCGTCAAATTCAGTTTTGTTTCTCAACATAATCTTCTTGTAATTCTATACAGTTTTCTCAGAGATGCTCCTACCTCTTGTATCCGTCCATATAGTAGTTGTCATATTGTTCGGCAAAATAACCATTTACTAATGTGATAGCTTCCTCATTCGATGAAAATCTCTATTCTCTGAACGAAACTTTGAGCCCAGGAAAGAAAAAAAGTCGTTGGGGGCCAGATCTGGTGACTGCTGTGGGTGGTCGTTGTCTTGGTGGAACAAAACTTTCTTTTTCTCCAAATGCGGCCGTTTTTTTGCAATTTCTGTCTTCAGCTTTGCAAGTTATTATGAGTAGTATGCCCCTGTTATTGTTTTTCCCTTTTGGATATAGTCGATTAACACAACTCCATGATAATCCCAAAAAATAGTCGCCATCACTTTCCCGACTGAACTGATTCCAATTTTCACTGATTCGACTATGCCTTGGTTTTAGACATGCGAAAACTCCGACTTATTTTCCTTAGACTGCTTCAACAGGGCTTCGGAAATGTTTATTCGGGTTCATTTTTGGTTCTGAATGAACTGCACTTAACATGCAAATGATGGTGTAGGGTCCATGTAAACAGCATCTATCTCAGCTTTAATTTACGTAGGCGCATTGCCATTCAAATGCAAGACTTTAATGATGGCTCGATATTCGATGCTCATATACAAATTTCTTAACCCACGTGCTCTAAAAAATATAATCAAAAATGATCTGCCGGCCTTTTGGAGAGCAAATCAAAAAGATTGGGTGACTGCAACATTATTTACAGACTGGTTTCTCAACTGCTTCGTACAGAGTGTTAGGCAATATTTGGCCTCAAAATCGTTGCAATTCAAAGCTTTACTCCCTATTGATAATGTTCCCGGCCATTTTGAATCTCTGAAGGTTTCTGATCCAAACATAGAAGTTTGCTTCTTACCTCCTAACACTACAACACTGATACAAGCATTAGATCAGAGAATAATAGCAGCGTATAAAAGATATTATGTCAAGCGAACTTTCAGTTATGTATTGAATAACATGCAATAACATATATAGATATATATATATATATATATATATATATATATATATATATATATATATATATATGTTTGTATGTTATATACGTATATATTTTCACGGATGGTAGATAATGTTTCTAAATCATTCCGGGTGTCGATTGGTTGATTCTGTGAAGAGTTACGACGTTTCGCCAAAATCTCATTTGGCATTTTCAAGTGTTGTCCGTTTTGACTGGAGAGTCCAGCTGATGTGCACGGGTCGTTGTGCTCGCTTCTGTAGCCGGCTAGCGACTGGTCAGATTAGTCGGGGTAGTTCGGAACTATTTGTGGCGCTCGGCAACGTTGTCGGGCGTCCGTTTATTGATTTTTGTACCTCGCCGCCGCGTTTCTTGCGAGCGTATTTAGCCCATCCCTTTCTTCTATTTCAAGGGCTTCTCTGATTGTTCGGACCTTGTAGTTTTCAATATTCACTATTTCTTTGGCTCCTTCAAAATTGATTTTATGTCCTATTTGTAGATTATTCTGGAACAGAGCGGAAGTGGTTTGTTTGTTTTTTAAGTTGTTTTTATTTTCTTATATTCTGGCCAATATTCGTCTGTTCATTTGTCCTATGTATGTTCTGTTGCAATCGGAACAAGATATATTATACACCCCATGATTTTCCAGTCTAATTTTGTCCTTGGGGTTTTTTAGGATGTTTAGGACAGTTCTGTGTGGCTTGTAGGCTGTTCTGATCTGAAAATGCCAAGTGAGATTTTGGCGAAACGTCGTGACTCTTCACAGAATCAAAGGATCGACACCCGGAATTATTTAGAAACATATATATGTATATCTATATATATATATATATATATATATATATATATATATATATATATATATATATATCATCATCAGCCCGTATCGATCCACTGCAGGATGAAGGCCTCTTCAGCATGCTTCCAACCTTCACGGTCCTGGGCTCTCCTCTGCCACTCGGGTCCAATATACTTAACGATGTCATCAGTCCATCGTGCTTTCGGTCTTCTTCGCGGGCGTTTGCGATCAAGCGGTATCCACTCCAGGATTGCCTTGGTCCATCTGTCGTCCCATCGCCTCGCTATATGGCCTGCCCATCTCCATTTCAACTGTTTTACTCTTCCAATGATGTCACAGACTTTTGTTTGTTCCCTGATCCATGCGCAGGACTTTCTGTCTCGTCTTGTAATGCCAAGCATACATCTTTCCATTCCCCTCTGTGCCACCCGAAGTTTTTGAATTGATTGCGATGTGAGTGTCCAGGTTTCACTTCCGTATGTCATAACGGGTAGAACGCACTGATCGAATACTTTTCTTTTCAGGCAAAGTGGGAGTCTGCTCTTAAACACTATGTTGAGCCTACCAAATGCCTGCCAGCCACATTTAACACGCCGTTCCACCTCCCGGGCGGTATTCCCCTGCATGGAAATCCTCTGCACAAGATATACAAAGCTGTCCACAATCTCTAAATCCCTTCCTAAAACTGAAATTCTTCTGTCCTGAGCGAAGTCATTGAACATAACCTGACTCTTTTTCAGGTTTATTTTCAAGCCAAATGGTTCGCCAGCCCTTTGCAGTTCTTGTATGCGTCTTTGCAGCTCCTCTGGGTCTTGTGAAATGAGAATAATATCATCTGCAAATCTAAGATGGGTTAAGTTTGCACCATTGATCTTTACCCCATCCTGTTCCCAATCCAGCTTACGGAACACTTCTTCAAGGCCAGCCGAGAAAAGAATAGGCGATATTGCGTCACCCTGCCGTACACCTCGTTCTATATTAATTCCCACTTCAAGATCATCAAGGTGAATTGTGGCTGTAGCTCCATCATATATCGATTCTAATAGGTTTACATAGGTTCTCTGTACACCTTGGCTAAGCAGTGCATCCATTATCGCATGCTTTGAGATGGAATCAAATGCTTTTTCGTAGTCGATAAAAGCCAAGCACAGTGGCATGGTGTATTCGTTGTGCCTTTCTATGACCTGCTGTACAACCTGGATGTGATCCATTGTACTGAATCCACTTCTGAATCCTGCTTGTTCTCTTGGTTGTGCGTCATTCAGTTTTTTTAATATTCTTTTAGAAATTATCTTAGTGAAAACTTTGTACATCACTGATAGGAGGCTTATTGGACGGTAGTTCTTTAAATCTTCCTGTGCTCCTTTTTTATGTAAAAGGATCACTTCTGCATTTTTCCATAAGTCAGGTACTTTTTGTTCTTTGAGGCATTTTGAGTATAATTTTGCCAGTGTTTTATGTAACGTCCGACCACCAGCTTTTAGCATTTCGACAGTTACACTATCCTTTCCTGGAGCCTTGCCGTTCTTCATCAATTCTATAGCATTTGTTACTTCCTCCACTAGGATATCTGGTATTATATATTGTTCTTCCGTGGGTATTGCTGTCCCTGACTGGCTCTGATTTTCATATAACTGGGAATAAAACCTTCTGACAATCTCTAACATTTGGGTACGCGTCCTGCACACTGTGCCATCCTCACGCTTTAAAGCATATATTTGCGTTCTTTTGTTTCTCAGCTTCTGTTTAGCTTTGTTAATTCCTTTGTTTTCTTCCAGGGTTTTTTGCACTAGCTGCATATTGAATCGGCGCGTGTCCTCTCTGATACGTTTTCTTATAGTTTTGCAGAGCTCAGTGTACTCGACCCTGCCAAAAGGACTACCTGCATTTCTCATTGCTCGCCGTTTCTTCATTAAATCAATGGTCTCACTGGAGATTTTTGTTTGTTTGAGATATTTTTCCTCTGGTGCTATTGAAGCAGCCGTTTGAAGTACATTGTTGGCGATTTCTAAATATTGAACTGATATTTCCACCTCCTCTGGATCTTGTAACGCAGCAAACCGGTTTGACAAAGCAATCTCAAAATCGCTTCCTCTCTCCAGCAGTTTTCCAGAATCCACCTTGCCCTTCTTTGATCTTACCATTTTTTCGCGCTCTTTTCGACAGTCAATCCGAATCCTTGCTCGTACAATTCGGTAGTCACTTCCAACATTAAAATTGTTAAGGACAGTACAATTGGTAAATATTGTTTTATCGTTGGTCATGATGTAGTCAATTTCGCTTGTGAGCCCAGATGGACTTTTCCATGTCCATTTTCTGCTGATAGTTTTGTTATAGAATGAATTCATAATATATAGTTCTTGTCCTTCAGCAAAATCAACTAATCTGTCACCTCTATTGTCTCGCTCACCAGTTCCATATGGGCCAGTTGCATTTTCGTCTGTTCTTGTTGTTCCAATTCTGGCATTAAAATCACCCATCAGGATTTTGTACCTACATTTCTCCTTGTATAAAAGCTGGGCCACATCATCATAAAATTCCTCAATTTCCTCATCTTTATGGCTTATAGTTGGTGCATAAGCTTGGACGATTTGAAGCCTAAACTTTTTATTCAGCTGAATGACGCATTGGGCTAATCGGTCGGATGTACTTTCAAATTTTACCACACTGTCCTTCAGCTTTCGATTGATGAGGAATCCTATTCCGCCACATCGGCCATTTTCCGTACCTCGAGTGTAGAGTACGTGTCCAGTTGGTTCCAGTTTGATTAACTCTTCACCCTTCCTTCGTGTTTCACAGAGCCCAATAATATCCCAATGTATGTTGTCAAGTTCGATTAACAGTTCTTGCAATCGGGCCTCTGTTTTCATAGTCCGTATATTTAACGTTGCAATGTCAAAAGTCCAATATTATATATATATATATATATATATATATATATATATATATATATATATACAAACAAAGTACAAGTACACAAGGTAAAACAAGGTAAAAGTACAAGTGTAACCCCAGAAAATCCCTATCTATCCGGACCGCAACCCCCGCGGTTAACGAGCGATTACTGTATAAGTTAAAAGCATCATCATAATAAAAACGATTTAATGCATATCAAATTTATTTAACATAAACTTTATAATAGCTACAAAAACAACTAATAATATATCAGGTACACACAAACAGTTTTGCCGATTATTTAAACGGCTTTAAATTGTTCTAAAGTCGGCACATTTGCGCCGCCGAAGGTCCTTCCAAGAATACTTAACTACAGGAAACAAAAACTCTATATGGGTCAGGTCTGGCTCGTCGGATGGGCGTGCCCAAATTTTAGGCGTTACTTTAAATTTGACTACTTTGAACTTAAGATAAAATAAATCAGTTTTGATTTTAAATTACATGGAAAATATTATTTTCCAAAAATATAATTTATTTCATTTTATTTTTCAGTGAGATATATTGTGTTGTAATTGAAATAAATGGTTGATAAACAAAGCGCGATTGCTTTTTTATATGGTCTATTTTATTGCAGTGTGTGGGAAACTTTGTTTTATTCCACTTGTGTATGATGGGAGATATGTTGAGGAACAATAATTTATTTGATGTTGTAAAACCAGATTTTATTATCTAATTATCAGGCATTTTAATAGCACCGAATATTTTCAATGCAAAGGTTTTTCTATGAAAAGTGCTCAGTCTTACGAGGACCGTTCGAAAAGTTATCTGCCTGACACAGAACAAACCACATTTTTAAAATTTTGAAAAATTGTTCATCTTAGTCATCTTGAATAGCACCATTCAATTGGTCCACTACTAAAAAGTAATATTCGCTGATGGTGCATTTTTGCCACATAGGCTATAAGCACCAAATCGTGGGGATAATTTTTTCGCTTTATTTGGCACTTTTTGCTTTGTTTAACACATTTTCGCTTGTTCCCACCCACTGTTTGGTCTGCAGCTTCATCACGTAAAGATACGTCGATATAGTACATCGATCAGCATAATCGCGTTAAATAAGTCTAAACTCTATTGAGAAGTTTTCATTGATATACTCCACTGTTAGCAAACACGATGCTTACTAAGCGGAAAGCTTTTTTATAACCAAAACATCGTGGACACGCTCTATCGAGATGCTTATAATGTTAGTAAGTTCACGAGTACGGGTAGCTTCAGATAGCGAAAAAGTTGTTTTTGGACGTTCTCTGTGTTTTTGGATCATCTTCAATGGATGTACTTCTTCTGCCTTATAAAAGTGTCCTTAACGCTTCTAAAGGTGTAATGAAATTATGTTGTCGATATTTGCACGGTTTGCCTCCATGCCTATCTATGTTGTTTCAGTTCAATAGCCTCAGGTCTTACCAGTGCTTGCATTTGATCGATCCATCGTATCGGCAATCTACGCGATTGGTCTATCTCTGTGTCATAAATTTCTCTATACCATCGTTTCTTAACATTTTTAGTGTAGCGACCCACTAAATGGTCAAAAAGTTAAGTAAAAAACGTTGCGACACCCTCTCTACAATATGTTAATTTAACGTTTATCAAAGTTTTACATCGGCCGGTTAACACGGCGACGACTCGTCCTTTATTCAGTATCGTGATTTATGAAGAATCGTTTTTATTTTTAAATGGCTTGTAAACTCGTACGAGCGTGTAGGATCACGAGCGTGTAAACTAAATCTGCGACAAAACAAAATACATCGTCTACATCTGGTGAAACAGTAAAGAAAAGGACCAAATTGTGCAGTAAAACATATTTAAAATATGGAGTCATTTGCCTTGGATAACAAACCGCAATGTGTTATTTGTTATCAAATTCTGTCCGCGGAAAGCATGAAGCCTTCAAAATTCGTCCGGCATCTGGAAATAAAGCACCCGTCTTTACAAAACAAACCATTAGAATTTTTCTAGTGTAAATCACTCATCTTGAAAAATCAATAAATTCCTATCAAGAAATCAAGCCGTAATGAGACCGTAGCACTTCAAGCATCCCATTTAGTAGCATTAAGAGTGGCCAGGGAGTTTAAGCCCCACACGATTGCAGAAAAGCTCATTTTACCCGCTGCCATGATATCAATGGCAGCGGGCATACGTTTAAATACGGTCCATGAGATTATAAGTCCGGAATAAGCAAAAAAGTTGAAAACTATACCACTTTCAAATAATGAAATGGCCAATGATGTTCACGATCGAATAATTGCAAAGCTTAAATTAAGTGATTTCTTTGCTATTCAGCTCAGTTCGATTCAAACGAGTCAACAGACGTGTCAAACTGGGCGCAATTTTTGTGTTTTGTCCGATACGTATTGGAGGGGTCAATTAAAGGAATTATGCTATTTTGAAAATTAATCCCTGGGTCGTGCAACTGGCGAAGGACTCTTTAAAGTTTTTATTAATACAGCACAAAACGAACGCGGAAGTATAGTGGTGTGATAATAAAATTAAAAGACATTATATCAGATATGGAATGGACGTACTGCTTTATTCACAGAAATGCGCTTGCGCAGATAATGTACAAAAGGTTCCAACAGAAACCAGAAAAATTGCTTTCCACATTATGCGAAGAAATGGGTGCCAAATACGACTCACTGATTTTCCATACTAAAGTCATGTTGTTGTCGCGAGGAAAAGTTTTAAGGAGGCTTTTTGAATTGCGAGATGGATTGAAAATTTTTTTATAGATAAAAATAGCTCATTTTCAGAGTTTTTACAAGATGGAGAAATTTTATTACTGTTGGTTTATTTAGAGTGATATATTTTCACATTTGAATGACTCGAATACCAGTTTACAAGGCCGTAATAAAAACATTTTACTAATGACAGAAAAAGTCAATGCCTTTATGAGGAAACTTGCTATTTTGATTTTATGCATTGAAAAGCGTAAGTGTGATGCATTCATCTTAATTTCGGATTATATTACCAAAAATATGGATTTAGCATAAAACGTATTTACGTAAATTCAGTTATTCTAATATTTTCTAGATAGTAATGATGATTTATTGAAAAGATGGGTTCTCAATCCCTTTACTGAAACTCTTGTTGCAGCTGCTGAATTACCTATTGAGATTCACAATCAACTTATTGAAATATAGGCCGATAAAACTCTACAACTAGCATTTTGAATTAATTTTTAAGTTTTGGTTTGCTTGATGTGTATACTGAAGCCTAGTAACGGAAGCTTTGAAAACATTGATCCCTTTCGCTACTTGTACGAGAAAAGCTTCTCGTCTACGATGGCTTTAAAAACTAAATATAGAAATCGTCTATAATCACTGGAAAATAATTTGCTTATCTATTTTTACAATTTTTTAAAATTAAAAATACTTTAATAAAAGGCTATTTTGTATACGAGTCTTTTTTAAACACATTGCGACACTCCATATTCCTGAACTCAACCCCTCTAGGGGTCGCGATCCCTAGGTTGAGAAATGATGCTCTATACCATACGTTCGTCTTGGTAATTGGCCAAAGTATTTCGGATATTTTTGGCTGATTGTTTTAGATGGGTGGTTTTTGATTAGTGATTCGTTCAGGATGGAGACCTTAGTGCTCTGTCCATACTATCATTGCTAACACATGTAGCATTGCACATTTGTATCATTGAAATCGAAATAAAAGAATGCTTTAAGGTTGAATCTAATCTAAATACCCATTGGAGATAATCCTCACACAACAAACTACTTTAGAACAGCTCGAACTTACATATATATTACAATTTAAAATTAATCGAATATTTACCTCAAATGGTGATATGAAATTTGAGGACCGCTAATTTTGCAGAGTTGGACTAATCACATTATATTGGGGGTATTCAAAATTTGAAGTAAATATATTGAATTCCAGGGTGATTACATTGAAAAATAAAAAATAATTTCGAGAAACCTTGCGTGTCAGGCTGAGAACTTTTCGAACAACCTTAGTATATCTATTTTTTCGAAAATATTACTCCTCGACCGATGAAATGTTATACTTTTCCAAACTTCAATACGCATAACATATCGTTACGTCGAGGACTATTTAATGACATCTGATATATTTTGCACATGTTCAAACAATTTCCTGTTTACAGAAATAACAAGGATTTACGAGACTGGAAGAAACTCCCGTGAAATGATTTTAAATACAGCTGAAAACAAACTAAATTTTAGAATTATGATGTACTCCAAAGCCCTAATTATAGAAACGGTTGAATATTTTGGTAGAAAATTGATATTGAACTATAAAAGATTATCTATATTTTTTATAAATGTTTATTATACAATCTAAAGGGTTGTCCAGTAAGAGTGATAAGTTCAAGTGGTAATCTGATAATTTTTATTTTATCTTGAAGAAAAAAAAATGAAAATAATGTCATTCAAATGCCGCCTTCGGCTTCGCATGATGACATTCATTCCGGAGATCCAATTTTCGAGTCATTCATAGGAGTCATTCGCAAATCGCCATAAAAGTGATTTAAGTCAAAGATTTGCCCGTAACATGACGCATGCTAGAGCTAGTGTTGATGAAAATGTAATAAATAATTTTTTTAATCATCTTGAAAAGGAAGTTGATGGAGTTTCTGCTTGTAATATTTGGAACTTTGATAAATCAAATTTTTTGGATGATTCAGTATCAAAATAAATTTTGATTAAGAGAGGTGAAAAGTATACTGAAAAAAATCGTAATGCCACAAAAGCATGCACGTCAATTATCGCGTCAGGAATGTTGAAGGCAAGTTTGCTCCTATTTATGTTAATTTCAAATTCGACAACTTTTGGCAAACATGGTCAGAGGGTGGACCACCTCACACTCGATACAATCGTACTAAATCTGGATGGTTTAACAGCCAGGATTTTGAGGATTGGTTTGTCACCCTTATGCTTTAAATTAAAAAAAAACCAAATTGGTAAGAATATTTTACTTGGTGATAATTTAAGTTTTGATAAGAGCATTGAATTTGTGCGACTTTGTAATGAAAATAACATAGCTTAGTAACACTTCCTCCAAGCGCTACTCTCCTGTTACAACCACTTGAAGTTGCATATTTTTGTTCGATGAAAGGAGAATGGCGAAAAATATTAAACGATTGGAAGGAGATATCATACGGATGCCGATGTACTTCCATTTCAAAAGATCACTTCCTTTAATTATTAAAAAAGTTATTAGATAACGTTAGTGAAAGGTAAAGAACATTTTTATTGGTGACAATAATAGCAGTACAACAGTAAAGGTAATAGTTTCACAACTGGTAGTGTGGTTTCAATAATCATTAGTAACAGTATCTTGGTGGAACTAACGAAGAAGAGAAATAATGATGTGGCATTTCGAAGGAAGAAAAGGAGGACGAAAATAAATGTAGTACCAGGTAAAAGTGTGTCTGTAGAGAATACGTCTAGTTAATACGAATAATAATATTGAGCAGGGAAAATGTAAGGCAGGAAAAGGAAACAAATATATCAGACGGCAGTGAAATCGAATGTGAGGAGGTATTTTTAATGAAAGTGATGATAGCTTGGGAGGATTGATTGATTCAGATAGTGCTGAATCAGATTTTATGCACAGTATTAATAGTGAACAGGCAGCAAGATGTACCTCGGATACTAACATAAGTGTTGGGGACTTGGTTGCATTGTTCTAGGAAAGTAAAATGTATCCTGGAATTAATTCATGGGGAGATCAGGCAAATACTCGAAATGGTCAGCAACGAAAGATAAAATAGGGTATTCTAAAAAAGCAGTTTTAAGAAAGATTACCAATCTTGTACAACTGTCTAGAAGAGAATTATTTATTATTGATTTGAAGCAATAGAAAAATGATTTTATTTGTAATTAATTTGTAATTAAGTTGTTATTTTGTAGATGTAGGTAGGTACTTACCCTGTTTAGTAGATAGATTTTAAATTGTATTTTATAGTTATGTATTTAGTTTCATTTCTATATCTATTTTTGACCCATAAAGGTTTTAGATCTAGTGAAGTAGCCTTACTACCTAGTTTTAAATGGCTAAAAATCAGTTCAATACAATATATGATAATTTTATGTAAATTTCTTATTTTTTGCCTTTAAGAAAATATTTTTGTATTTACATGTAAAAATATTCTGGCATAAACTAGCCCTGACTAGCGGGATTAGATTGTACCATAAATTTTCCAAATTTGTGAGTAACTGGCTTAATAAAACTTTTTTTTAATGAGATGAAAGCTAAAAACTGGCTATTGTTTTAAGCATCAAAATAAATAGAAAAGAACACAAAAAGTGGGACAAACTCACCCCATTTGACGGTATATTTGACTATATTTTAATAAATAATTTTATCATTCATGTGTTGTAATTTCAAAATATGCAAAATGTAATATTTTAATTTATTAATAATAAATGTAGTGGTTTTCTAGATTTTTACTTTCTGATTTTTTTGTTCTTATCCAAGACTCAGAGACAACGTGTTGGGGTGGTTTTCTAGTCTTCTAGTCTTTGTAAAGGTGTTTTCTACATTTCTTTATTCTTTCGTATACTGTTGGAACATCCACCTACTTCTGCATGGCTCAACAGCCCATTAAGGGCCTTTGTCGTCCCCTAGGACTATCTATGTCTATTTTTTTACATGGAATGGTGATAATCCGTTTCCATATCCTCTATAATCTATTTATAGGTAAGAACATGTAGTTTATGTTATATATCCTTGTTTGTGACATAAGAGGAAGCACTAACAATAGCATGGAGTGTTTATCTCAATGTTGGATTAGGATGCTGTATTCCAGAATTGAATTCCATAGTTTCAAATAGGTTTGAAGATAACATTGTATACTTAAAATTTACTTTTAATGTAGAGTGAGAATTTCGTTCCTAATAGCCAATAATGCTTCCGAAATTTAATTCCAAGTTGCTGCCATTCCTTCCATACGTATATTTTCTAGGTTAATTTCTAATCTAAATGACTTATTAAGGTGTAACCAAAATATTTGTGTTTTTGAGGTACATAGTTATTTACTGTTTAAAAGATTTACACCTAGAGATTAATCCTCGAAATATAGGCCGTTGTTTTCGATAACTTCTGTCCATCTTTGAGTCAGATAACTCTACTCCTCTTCGGTATCGCGATGAGTCTTTGAAGGCATTTTTACTTCTTCTTCAGTTCGGAATTGTTTTCCTCGCAAAAATTGAGCCATGGGCTGAAACTGATAATTCGACTGAGTTTAAAGTCCAATTCGTTAATTTTTGAAGTGGTCAAATGTGAAGTGTGTGATCTTACTGCCAAGTGGTCTTGAGGACGTTTTTACGGTTAATCAAAGCTGGATATTTTTCGGCCAGAACAGCGCGCAATCTCTCTGGTTGAGCTGAGTAGAGTTCTGTATTTATTGCTCTACCATCAGGAATAAACTCAAAGTAAATTGTTCCTCGAAAATTCCAACAAACATACAGCATGGCCGTTCTGGCCAATTTTTTTCGCCTAGACACGGGAAGAGCTGGTAGTCTGGGCATAACCCACTGCTTTACGTCATTAAGATTGTTGAACTAAATCAATTGACTGCAATTTCATCGCAGGTAACAATTCGTTTGATGAATCGAAAATAAATAGGTTTTTGAGGAGAATTTTACACACTTCAACCGGATTCGTGAGCAAAAAGTTAAATTCGGAACAAACCTCCGACGAGTTATTAGTTGTATATAATCCTTTATTTATAAACAAAAGAAAAATGCAAATACTTTTGTAATATCCTAGTAATTGAGGTTTCTGGAATCTTTTATTTTCAGTGGCATAAATGTTTAAAAGATTTAGTCGCTTTTTTTTCACGTCAAGATTTAGTAAGTTAAATTGTTTTATTATTATGGCAAAAACTTTGGTTCGCAGAGACTTTTGCGGTAATCTACATAGTTAAAATCTCTTAAAACTCGAATACTGTCTTGTTTCATATTAAACCGACTTACCAGATCATCCAACTCGATCTCATCACTGGTCAATTCTGCACTGATAATTTTTTCTTTAACTGACACGAAACTTGCACTTATATTCATGATAAACCGTAGAAACTAAATTAAATTCTAAATTCTATAACAAAACTATCACTTGTCTGTCAGATTTGCGTTAGTATATTGGCTATATCAACAAAAAATATGTATAAACATTTTCTTCATCAAAAATCCCCGAATATAAACTCACGATTTGAGGTAAATATAACTATGAGCTTGGTGCGTACTAAGAATTCAATTAATGATGTTTTATACAGTGAAACGAAAATATTTGAAGGTGTTTAGTTAGAATTGTTGAGATAGACAGGGTGACTCTAAAAGAACGGTAGGCAATATGTTTAAAATCCTATTACAACTCAAATCAAAGATAGCAGTAGAGATATTTTTAGATATTTCTTTGTAATTCAATAGAAATAAGTGATGAGCGAACATTTCAACTAATTTTCTTTTCAAATGGATAACTAGTAAGTAAGGGGTCATCAAATAAGACCTATATACTTTTAATTCGGAATAAAACCCAAAACGCTACAAGATATCAAAGTTATTTGTTTTCATTTTAAATATTGTTTCATGGCATTTGTATTTAAAAATAATTTTTTTAAAATAATAATGTAAATGACCGCCTCCGGACTTAAAAAAAATCTATTCTAATTCTGTTCTTGTCACATACAAATTTTTGATCTCCTTGCTACAGAAATCGGCATTTATTTTACCAATTATACGAATAACGTTGGTCGTTGGGGCGATTTATGGGTGTAAACCAATAAATATGGGTGTAAAACAAACCAGCCAGGGCCAGGGCCAAAATCATCATGTTTTTGTAGCGTTCTCTACTGATAGTAACTGCATCTTCATTTTTGTTTTCAAATAAGAACTGTCCGATTACACCCCCAGGCCATAAATCACGCCAAATTATTATTTTTTGTAGATGTAAAGGTGTTTCAAGAACAGCATGTGTGCTTTCTTTACTCCAAATGCGACAATACTGCTTATTTACCAAGCCATTTAAACAAAAGTGAGCTTCATCGCTGAAGACTTTTCTCTGAGATAATGGATCTGTTTCAAGTTGCCCTAAAGCCCAATCTGCAAAATTTCTATGTAACAAATAGTCATTTGGTTTGAGTCCTTGGGTTAACTGAATTTTATACTCATTGAAATGCAAATTTTTACGAAGAATTTTCCATGTGGTACCATAAGAAAGTCAAAGTTCTTGAGAACGACCTGTTCAGGATGTTCATTCAAACTTTTGTGAACAGCATCGTTATTTTCAGCAATATTTTAAGTTTTTGACGCGTTGGATTGTTAGTATCAGAAACACTATCATTGGATTCAAATTATTGAATTAAATTACGAAATAGTACGGTCTGTAGGACGATTATGTTGACCATACATTTCACGTAAGGTGGGAAACGTAGCCCGAAGAGATTCATTATTTTTTAAATAAATTTAAATAATTTATATACGCTGTGCAACTGTATGTATATTTTTAATATGATGATTTGCCCAACAATACTAAACACAAATGCCAATTTTGACGGGAATAAGAAAAAGACTGCTCTGACGTTTATAAAAATATATTGTACTAATTTGATATATGTTTTAAATAAAAACAATTCAAAATGTCACGGTATGGATATACCGATAATAATTGCATTATAAGAATTAAGATTTCAGAGAACGAAAAGTGCACACACACAAAAATGTGTAATGGTCTGGATATGGATATGCCCATATAGCAAGATGTGGATATGCCCATATAACAAGATAATTTAGATCAGATCAACTCATTTTGAGGTAAAAGCGTATTTAATTTTGACGTTGATGATTTTTAGCCATGATACTGCCTATGCCGACCTTAAAAATATTATTATACTACCTTTCAAGCCTAACATGGTGTCATGTATTTTTTTTTTAAAGAAGAGTTGCTACGTTGCAGTTCAATATATTTAGACCAACACTGTTTTAATTTTTGAATACCCTCAGTATAACGCGATTTTAACAACTTTGCAAACTAAGCGATTTTCTCAGTTTTGAAGCGAATCTTCAGCCGCTATTTTTAACCAACCAGGTGTCGCGATTAATACTTCTTAATTTTTCTAAAAAAAACTCGTTTATTTGGAACAAAAGTAAAAAGTGGTTTATTCAAAATATGCGACATCGCTAGCTGCAGATTTTTCTAATCTCTGTAACAATTTGTGGATGCTCTCCCAGAAAAATTGTACATCTTTTGAAGTGGTCTAGTTATCAAGCCGTTGTCCGACATTCTTCTGATCCCACTAAATCTACATCATTGTCATTCTTCCAAAGGGACTCCGTCTGGCGGTCGATATCGATGGTTGTCCTGGGTCAACCCATGATTTTATGCATTTTAAGTTCTCGAAATATATCCATTTTGTTGTGTCTGGTCACGATCCGATGCAAAAAGGTCTTTCTTTCATGCCTGAATGAGACCTTTCATGCCCGCATGCTGACCTCTTGGACAACTTTGTGCGTAGACTTATGACGATTTTCCACATTACAAAGAAGAATATTTGTTACAGAAACAATATTTTTGCACCTTTTGTGGATCCTTGTGAACATCTCCCACATAATCAGTTGTTTTTAGTTTTACTAAGTTACTTCTTAAAAACTGAGGATTTGGAATAGACTTATCGCGATGAAGAAAAAATAATTTAACTTTCTCTTTTTGATTAAATAACTGATTTATTTTAGTAACTGAATTAAAACGTTCTGTTTCAAATTGCTCTAAAGCTCAATCAGCAAAATTTCTATCTATTTGTATACACATTCAAATACAACAACTTTGAAATAACACAATGACAGTACAATAATGGTAACATTCTTAAAACAACACAATTTTTAAAATCAAAGAGATTTACAACTAAAGACCAAATTACTTTTTGTAAAGTTCTCGACGCACATTTCACTAACAATGTTAACATCATTAGGAGATGATTTACACATCACAACACAATTTTTGTTTAATTTTCAACGTCTACTATTGCTATATCAGCTTCTTTTATTTTCTGCCGCTTACAGATTATTTTAGTTGTTTCTGCTAATTGTTCTGAAACGGCTACTCCAATAGAGACATGTGACAACATTTTTTATTTCGAATTTTAATATTTGTGAAATTATGTTAAAAAAATACGGTGTTAACATTTAAACAAATTTTGTTTAAGTAGCTACTGCAGAAATCTGGCAACGCCGGAAAGCATAGTTCGTAAATTTTTCTTAGTCATGTTATTTCCTACAACTTTGCATTTGAAGGTATTGCTCTATCACTTCAAATAAAAAAGTTAGTCTATGCCAAGTTTTAAAAAAATATACTGTAAAATATACTGTATATATATATATATATATATATATATATATATATATATATATATATATATATATATATATATATGTAGTTTTTATATTTCTTTGGATTGCGTCCAATGAGACAACAGTAGTCAGGACTTACACATCCCCGAACGTTGGATTCCACAATCCCATGTGGAACGCTCAACAACCTGCGTCTCCGCCAAAATGAAAATTCGTTAGTTGCTTGACTGGGAGGAAGCCACACCCATCCTTCACATTGGAGGATACATGTTTCGTCTGTTGGTGGTTAGACTCATCAGGGTACCGACATATGCTCTCTCGACAAGAATAGGGAGTCCCTTTCCACAATCAAACAACCCACCCTTTCGCCGACTTTTCGTCCGGTGGTTTATAATGCACCAACAGCCGAAACATGTGTCCTCCAATGTGAAGGATGGGTGGGGCTTCCTCTCATGTGTGTGTATTAGGTTTTTTCCTGGAGTACATCCGGTTGTCGAGTTGGTCCCTGACGGGTGCTTGCACATGGAGCTTACTGTCGCGAGGTTAGTAAGCACTGAAGATGCCAAATGAGATTTTGGTGAAACGTCTGCAAGCTCCCGACAGGGACCAACTCGACAACCGGATGTACTCTCGGAAAAACCTAATACCTGTTTTTCCATCCATGAACAGTACGCACAACCATACATACATATATATATATATATATATATATATATATATATATATATATATATATATATATATATATATATATATATATATATATGTATATATGAACACTTTTGTTGGTTGATTGACCGGGAAAGAGCCCCACCTATCCCTTCAACTGGATGACATATGTTTCGTCTCTCGAGGTTCAGACCCTTCAGGGCGCCGACACATACCATACCATCAAAAATTCCATAGATCAAAATTTGATATATATATATATATATATATATATATATATATATATATATATATATATATATATATATATATATATATATATATATATATATATATATATATATATATATATATATATATATATATATATATATATATATATATATATATATATATATATATATATATATATATACATATACATATATATATATATATATATATATATATATATATATATATATATATATATATATATATATATATATATATATATTTATAACAAATAACAAACACGAAAAAAGATTAATAAAACTAAATTTAATTTAATTTTATTTAAAATTTCTGGTTTGCACATTTTAACACGGTATATGGTTTTTACAGGGTATGTACATTTATCAATTTATCAGAGTGAATTCACTTATTTTTTGTTGGCCTCAGGCTGTTTTTACTCAAATCAAAATCAGAACGAATTTACAAAAATGGCAAAATATTCCGTTTTTCCTCAGTCGAAGTAATACCTCAGTCGGCGAAGTTCAATTTCAAGATATGCCTATATCAAAACTCATAACAATTTGTCTGATATTGCATCTGGAGATATAAAACTCCAGGTATGCATAGGACATTTTATTTAAAAAAATTGAAAAAGTCACAAGACGCTATATGAGGTGAATATGAAGCTTAATATCAGCTAAAGATTATTGATCTGCTGATTCCATAAGTTTTCTCGTTTAGCTGTTCATTGGTAAAAATTTAACAATATATTGAATTTTAAATTGCTGATTATTGATCCGTCAGAAAAAATGCATTCTGGATTAATTGTTCAACAAAAGTCAACGCTTTGAACATCGCCCAAAAGAATTGCTTTCAATTTTAGTATCTGTTTATTTAACGGGGCTTTCAAACTGAGCGCTTTTTTAACTCGTGAATAAAACCTAGATGGCGTTATGAATTTGCTAGGTTTAGTCTCATTTTAGAATTGTAACGAATGCGTTAAATTTTTTGAATTATTTCATGAAAATGGGTCTCACAACGAAAACAAATATCGATAAACAAGTTACACATATTACAACAATTCAGGAAAGTATACGACTCTCTACAACGCCACCAAAAACAACAAAAACATTTAAAAACGACACCTCTCTACCTCCACAAATCAACTAATTAATCAATCGGGCCGGACGAGAATGGCAGAGAACAAGGGATCCTGCAACCAAAAATCTAGTTAATAACTTTTAGCATCGCATTAAGCGAGAATTAGATACTTTTAGAATAACTGAATACCAAAAACGCATAAGTGAGCTAGAGCTGCAAGATCCAGGATTGTGGAGATCTACTAAGAAAATTCTACGAGAATCGGAAGAAATCCCATCTCTTCTGGTTAACAACACATTACTACATAGCGATGAAGAGAAATGTACTGTTTTTGGTGACCACTGTTTTGGCAGTTTGGTTGGTGGTTTTTGGTGACCACTCAACAGTGAGATGGCAAGGAGCACCTAACCAAACCAAACCATATTGTTAGATATGGCCCAAGCCTTTGATAGTGTATAGCATGATGGATTAAAACATAAAATAACATCGGTTAAGATACCAAAATATTTAAAAGCCATCCTTTTTGCATATATGAACGACATATCCTTCCAAACCTCCATACACAACGCTACATCAACTATTAGAAAAAATAAAACCGGCGTGTCACAGGGGAGTATACTAAGCCCAATTCTTTTCAACCTATATACACACGACATACCAGAAACAGAAGCTTCTCTTCTAATGTTTGCAGATGACACAACTATTCTAATCAAGGAACATAATCTTGAACTTGCGGTAACCAAACTACAAGCAGCTACAAATACCATTATAAAATAACTCAATAAATGAAATTTAAAAATCAATACAGATAAGTGCCCAGCTAACATTTTTACTTTAAGGAGAATCAATAACCCTCCGAATATTCAAATAAATCAACATCCAATCGCTTGGAAAACGAACAAAGAATATGTTAAATATCTGGGTGTATACCTGGATACCAGATTAACGTGGAGAATTTACATAATTAGCAAACTCAACGAAAGGTATGCGAGACTCTCTCAACTGTACCCGCTTATCAACAGGAGATCCTCATTAAAAACAGAATATACCTTATTGCTATACAAATTGCTAATTCGGCCTTTAATCCTTTATGCATGCGTTATCTGGGGCAGCGCATCACCTATCAATGTACACAAAATGCAGGTTCTTCAAAAACAAAATATTACGAATAGCTGTGAATGCCGAATGGTATGTAACTAACCGACAACTGCACCAAGAACTCGGTCTACTAACAGTGTCAGAGTATAATAAAAAACGAACGATCATCTTTCATCAGAGGTTAGAGCAATCTTCCAGCACTGAACATTATCAACTAGGACGCAGAAACATGCATACAAGACTGAACAGGAAACTACCCCAAGATATGTTTTTAGATTAGGTTTGTTATGTTAATGTTAAAACTTTTATTCCAACACTCTCTTGTAAAACAATTGTAATTGTTGAGCAGACATTTCCATAAATAAAAAAAAATGAGAATGGGCGTTCAGTGAAAAATGTTTTGAGAAAATTATGTGGTATTTCCGGCTTGCTCAATCCTTCATCTGAAAGCACTATCAATGTCAAGAAACTGTTCAGTGGAAGATAAAAGAAGATTAATATATAGTTGTAGTTGACATTCACAAGAGCATATTGATTTGGTACGTGAAAGTGTTGCTGAAGACCCAGAAATTACCATTAGTCAATGTTCACAACAATTTGGACCCAGTGAATCCACAACATGACCTATTTTACGAAAGGATGTAACTCCGAAGGCATATAAGGTTCAAATAGTACAGGAACTAAAGTCACTGGATCATGATTTTTCTCAAAAAAATCATCTTTTTAGATTAAACACATTTTGAAATTGGTAGTTATGTTAATAAACAAAATTACCGTATTTGGGCTGAAGAAAATCTATGATTGATTCACGAGAAACTTTTACATCCTAAACGAGTCACTACTTGGTGTGCATTATTGTCAGGAGGTATAAATAGGTCGTATTCCTTTCAGAATGCTGGTGGTGAAGCTGTAACTGTATATGGTGTTCGATATGGTGAGTTGATAACTGGATTTTTATGGGCTGATTTAAATATTATTGATCTGGAGGATATGTAATTCCAACTGGATGGCGTTACACCTAACTCTGCCAATGGAACAATTAATTTATTGAGAGAAATTTTCTGGACGAGTTATTGCAAAAAACAGTGATGTTAATTGGCTACCAAGAACGTGTGATTTTGATATTGTTTGGACTATTTTTTTGGGGTTACCTGAAAAGCCAGGTCAATAAGAACAACCCACAATCGATACCTGAACTAAAGGATGAAATTTTTCTAGCCATTAGTGAGACAGAAACACGGTTATACCAAAATGTCATCCAAAATTTTGATAAAAAGGTGGACGTCTGATGAGCTGAATGGCATCTTTGGCAGATATTGTCCTTCGTGTTTAAAATGGAATACATTATGTTTCAATTATCCGTAAAAAGTTTTTTGATATCAACACAGGTTCTGTGTTTTATTCAAGAATGAAAAAAAAATCGCTCAATTTGAAAGCCCCTTTACAAAGAATAGTCAGTGATGTCACAATCCCGATACATTTTGATTTGAGTTAAAGCATTATATAACAAAAAACCATCCGAAAGGTAGATTTGAAGTTCTCCTCAGATTTAATCGTACAATAAAAATAATTACATCTTTTTTACCTGTCTCTTGACACTGGACGAGCTACCACTGAGGCTTCCGGAAGTTGCAGATTTTCGGTTACGATTTTTTCCTCTTCCTGTTCCAGCGGACGTTGATGCCTGGACTCCACCAGCAGCCAATCCTTCGTCCTCTTCTGCCAAAGAAAACCCCTGAAATGAATGAAACCAAGATATAAAAAATTCTTGTAGAACACAATGTTCTTGAACAAGTCTCTAACAAACTGAACCAGAATTAATAAAAAAAAAAAAAGAAAATATTTGGATTTAATCGCGACTAAACGAAATGTATCTGCACAAACGACGATAATTCTAAGAAATATGGTACCCGGTGGAATAATTTCTTAAGGGTCCACTGATCATTACCATATTTTTTTGCAAATTAACTCAGGTACTGAAAAAATTTGTTCAAGGTTTTTCTTTGTTTTTGGACCAGCCAAATATGTCGGCGGTGTGGTAGTAAATTCGATACGAGATGAATTATCTAACGATTTGGAAATAATTCGGCCCAAGAGAAAAAAGCTGACATTTTGGTTTTTTAGCGGTTTTTGGTTTTCGATCCTTGTTGTTTAAAATATTTTTGAATGTTTTTTTTTTTATATATTTTGGATTAAACAAAATCTTTGCTTTTCTTGTATAAACTTCGATATGTTGATTGGTAAATTCTTGTTGCTTTATAATCATCTTGTAGAAAATATTTTTGCCGTTTGCACTTACTAATATATACATCAATCAGTGATTTTTAAGGAATCATTAATATGTAAAAATAAAAAGATTTATTATATTCTAGATATAAGAACATAGAGAGATATGCATATACCCCGAATGTTGGAAAAATAACGGAACTTTTTAAATAATAAAAAAAAACAATTAGATATTTTGCCAAAATTATTTATTTTTATTCAAATTACATCCCTCTCACATCAATACACCGCTGTGTACGTTAAAAAAATCCTAGCATACATTTTTTATGTCGTTTTTCAGAATAACCTCAATCTTCCTCGTCACGGCTTCTTAAACTTGTGTAACACTGCCATAAAACATTTCATGTCCAGCTTGACTTTTAGAAGCAGAAAATAATCACATGGAGATAAACCAGTTGAATACGGAGGATGTTTCCGAAAATTCACGAACAACGAGGGTCCTGTGAAATGGGATATTATCATGCAATAAAAAACAACATAACGGTGCTCAATATTCGGTCCTCAATCAAATTCACTCCTACCTGAAAACGCAATTTTTACGATTTCGGAGAGTCTGGGGATTTCCGCTTTAGGATCGTACTTGAAGCATCAAATCTCATCACATTTTACATTCATTTGTCGGTATGTTCAGTTCTATTTGGTTGTTTTAATAGGGTCATTGCAATATTCAACGCGAACACTTTCCGTTTGTTTAAATCCTTTGTCAATATTTCGTGAATCATGTCCAATTCAACCCAATTCGATCATTCCACTCACGCAAAAATAAAGTAATGGGTCCACTAATGATAAACTGAGCTACCTGGAGATTGGTTTCTGCAAGTCCAACCAATACTGTAACAAGAAGTTATAGTTCTTATTTTTCTATTTTTTCTATTTTTTCTATTTCGTATTCTTATTTTTTTAAGAGATGGCGCTAGAAACCGTGGTCATTTAGTTGCTACGACAGTATCTTTCAAAAAGCCATTGATCTTTAAGAGATTTCGAGTTAGTGTCATATTTTTTTCGTACAGTAAACATGTCGAGTTTCCAGTCAAATAAAGAGCGTTTGCTACCATTATTTCCTTGTTCAATCAAACGAAAAACGAGAGTGAAAGCCATCGTATATTTGTGGAAACTTACGGTGACAATGTCCTAATGCAAGACGCTTGTGGGCGTTGGTTTAGACGATTCAAAAGTGGTGATTTCGAGGCCAAGAATGCCCGGGTCAACCGAAAAAAAAGTTAAGATGCCGAATTGCATGCATTGTTGGAAGAAGACTATATGTAAACTCAATAACACATGGCAGAGAGGTTAGATGTTGGTCACCGAATGATTTGTGATAGTCTGCATGCCATGGAAAAGATCTAGAAAGCAGGAAAATGGGTCTCACATCAGCTGAACGACAGACAGATGAAAAAGCGAAAAACGGTGTGTGAAGTTTTGCTTTCTTGGTATTGAAAAATACCATTTTGCATCGGATCGAGACTGGAGACGAAAAATTGATATATATATATATATATATATATATATATATATATATATATATATATATATATATATATATATATATATATATATATATATATATATATATGTTTATCATCATCATCATCAGTCCATGTCGATCCACTGCTGGATGAAGGCCTCTTCAGCATGCTTCCAACTTTCACGGTCCTGGGCTTTCCTCTGCCACTCGGATCCAATACTCTTAACGATGTTATCAATTCATCGTGCTTTCGGTCATCTAATCACATCTATCCAATTCGATCATTCCACTCACAATTTCCACAAACTCTGCGGGATTCTTGTTTTTTCGTCGGCCCAGTTTTGGGTCGTCTTCCAAAGCATCTCGACTGTCCTGGAATCAGATATAGAGCTTTCAGATTATATATTACTTAAATAGGTCTGCTATTTTTTTATTTTTCTATTTCACTTCTTACAATGTTTGAAGATTTTAATAAACTGTGTAATCGATGTGATATTTCTGATAGTTTAGATTTTATTGTTAGCACACTCTGTCGATACGTTCGATCAAGATGTGTTTTGAATGTTTTCTGTTTGGTTAGTTAATGTTGGTACAATGTAATTAGTTACCATATGTAAAAGTTCATATTTTAGGGGAAGTATTACTAAACTTTATATTTTGGATTGGTGTAATATGCATTGCTTGGGTTTTTAATTTTTATCCTGTAAATGGTTTAAACTGATGGACAACAAATACTATTATTACTACCTGTATTATTATCATTTTTTTCCCAGCTAAACTGGATTTTAAACGAAGTACAGGCCTTAGCGAAAACACCTTCATTCCTCCAAAAAGCTCCTGGTGGACTATACTGGCCACCTGGTTACGACGGTGAAGAAAGTCTGGCGGGAAGAGTCTGCTACATGCACCTGCTATATGTTGGATAGTCTCAGGCTTTTCCTGGCATTTCCTACATTTGTTATTTGATACTCGGACATCCTTAACGATATATTTTTGGTAGTTTTTATTATGCATGACTTGGTCCTGAATTGCACACATAAAGACCTCAGTCTCCAGGAACAGACCTGCCCATGTCAAACAAGCGTTTGATGCACTCTAGTCGACTTCATGATGGATAAGAGTTTATGAGAATGTCTACCGTGCAGAGACATATTTTTCCACTCTAAAATAATCGTTGTAGTTGTTTGAATGCTCGCATTTTGTCGATCCAGTTCTTTAAGATTCAGAGGCATATAATTATCATCAGCGAAACAGATGCTGGAATATATCGGGCATTCGATCATTCTTTGATGGAAATATATTCTCAAGCTGGATATTTGTTTTTCGTGTAGATTACATATATTTATTATTCCTCTTCTTCCTTCAGTTCATGGTAATATAAGCCATTTTTTAACTAGTGTATGGGTGGTGTTTTCTATATTTTGTTAGTGTAGTTCTAATTATTCGTTGTAGCCTTTCGATATCTGAGTTTGATCACGATATAATTCTAAACAAATATGTTAAGGCTGATATTGCAAAATAGTTTATAGCTTTTACTATATTTCAGCTGTCTAGGTCAGATCTGCATATGCTTTCAAGTCTGGAAGTAAATTATATAGTCAGAGTTTCCTTAATGAGTGTATCCTCAACTGTCTTAGACTCCAAGGTATTTATACACGTCGCCCTCCTGCATTGGTTCTATATATTCTTGTTCTGCTGTGACAAAACCTGCCATCTCTATTTTAAACTCACTCTTTATCTTAATAGTTCTACATTTATCCAGTCCAAAGTGCATATTAATATGGCTTGTAAATTTATCTACAACCAGCATGAGTTGCTGCAATTTAGGTGGTGATGATGCATACAATTTTAAATCATCCATATATAGTAGGTGCTATACATTTTGATTTTGGAGTTTGTATCTTATTTGTGTCCTTTTAATCGGATTAGAGAGAGTATTCAGTATAAGGCACAACCATCAATGGCATTCCCTTGAAATATGCCACTTGTCACCCTGATTTCATCAGTGTTCGTGGTACTTCCATTTTGCGATAAACAAATAGTGGTGCGTCACTCTTTTATCAGTTCTCAAGGTGTTTTTGTTAAAGGTGTACTTTTAATAGTGTTAGTATTTTCATTAGCCAAGAGTGTGGAATCGAGTCGAAAGTTGTGTTTCAGTGTTTCTCTGTTTTCAGTTCACTCTGTGTTTCAGTATAATTGAATCTATAATGAGTTGTTCTTTACACCCCTTCATTCCCTTTTGCTCTTCATTTAGAATATCATGGTTGTCTATATGCCCTGCGTGTGTACAGTGAAACAATATGTTAACAGTTTATATATCGTATGAAGGTCGGTAATTGGTATTTCGCTGGGTTATTAGATACGGTTCCTTTGGGAAGTAAATATGTTTTACCTTGAGTAAGAAATCGAGGAATTTCTTTTGGGTTTCTTATAAACTCATTGAAATATATTGCTATGAAAGGGTGAAGATATGTGAATTTTTATACCAGTAATTATGAATGTTAATCGTTTTAGATAGATAGATAGATAAAGATTTATTTGTCCCAATTAAATGTACATTTGTATCTACCATGTTGGCACGGAACATTGTGAACATAAAATAATAAATATAATAAACATAATAAATAATTCTTACAAAAAATAACAAAAAAGAAAATAAACTCAAACAATCAATAACATTTTTCCACTAATAATGAATACTATTATATATAAAATATACTATACTAATATAAAATATACAAATGTTTTATTTAGCTGTCCATATCACTAAAAAATCATTTAATGGGTAATACGCTTTTTTAAACAAGTATTTCTTTAGGCTTTTATTTGCTGCAATTTTGGACTTTAAGCGGAAATTTAGAGGAAAACTGTTGCATATTTTTATAATCATAAAGTTAACATTTTTTTGAATATAACTAAAATTATATCTTGATGGAAAAGATCGGATTTATGTCGTGTCGCATACTCATGTTCATTTAGGAATGACTCAAATAGTTCTTTGTTGTTAAATACAAACATAAAAGAATAATGAATATGCATGCTTACCAAAGTGAAAATCCTTTTTTTAACAAAGATATTCCTACAACTATCATTATAACTCAATTTAAAAATTGCTCGAATACATCTTTTTTGAAGCTGAAATATTCTATGCATATCAGGTGAGTTTTCCCAAAAAATCAATCCGTATCCTATCCTAGACCGAACGAATGCTTAATACGCCGAAATTGCTGCATCCTATCCCTACATTTTCGGAAATAACTCTCAAGGTATACGAATATCTTAATATATCTAAAGGAAGTTTTTCAATATGTACTGAGGACATTCTGTCGTTTTAAAAACACTGTTGTTGTAAACAAAATTGACGTCATTACTTTTGCGATTTTCAAAAAGCATGCACTGTGTTTTTGATGCATTCAAAATGAGATCGTGAGCAGAAAAATACTGATCAAGAACCTCGTACGCCCTATATACACTCCCCTCACTAAATATAAGGTTCAGATCATCTGCATACATAACTGTTTGTTCACTCAACACATTAGTGATATTAGTAATATATAGTACAAACAACAATGGACCCAAAACCGAACCCTGCGGAACACCCTTGGTAACATATACCCTCTCTGAGAGAAGGGCCCTGCCATCAATATCCCTGTTGCGTACGATTTTGCAAATACGATTTAATCAGTTTTAAAGCATTGCTTCTTATGCCGTAGTTACCCAATTTGGTATACAGTACTTCATGCTTAACACTATCCAAAGCTTTAGACAAATCAATGCACATTGTCATCGTGGTTCTTTTAGCATTTAATGAATTGGATATATACGTAATTGCCTGGAAAATAGCCCTAGTCATTGATTTTCCTTTTCTGAAGCCATTTTGGTTATTACTAATTATATAGTACTTTTCTAAAAATCCTATCAATCTTTTATAAAATGCCTTCTCTAATATTTAATTAACGTTGTTTAGTAACACTATAGGTCTGTAGTTTTTTTCTTCATCTGATTTGCCCTTTTTGTATATTGGTTTTATAAGTGCATTTTTCAATAAATCAGAATATGCACCACTGAAAAAACAGAGGTTCACAATCAAAGATAACGGTCTAGATATATAGTTTGCAATCTTTTTAATTATTTGATTTTTTATTCTTTAATTGTTTTAATATTTTCGAAACTTCAGCTGTTTTAGCGCCCTTCTAATTATATACATTTTCTATTATATTCTGTAGTACAGTTATAGCAATTTCAGGATAGGGTATTTGTTCAATTGTGCTCGTGTTTGTTTCTTCCTCACGCAGCCTGCTGGCCTGATTGATATAATGGCCGTTATTTGACCAAATCGAGGACCAAAATGTCTGTATATCTTACCTGGATAGTGTATTAGAACTCTTCACAAGATTTTTATTATTTGCTCTCTCTATTAGGTTTCTATAAAATTTTCGCTCGTTTTTTTCTGAAAAGACAGGTTCGCTGCTTATGCCTCAAGCTTTTTTTATATCGATCTAGGTGGAAATTATATATCTTAAGTATTTGTTTTCGGATATCGATAACCTCTTTGACATGGTGATTAATTTTATCATATTTACCTCCAGAGGTTTATTCCTCTTAGCTCGGGTAGGTGGTGTCGCTACTTATCAAGCGGACTCTGCGCCCCTGCCTTTTATATTATGTTATTATTATTGTAACTCTATAATATTATTATTATTATTATTATAACTCTAATAATTAAAACGTTTGATACGAATAAAAATGTAATGCCATTTGAAGAAAAAATCTAGTTTTATTCAACTATATGCCGACGACTGTAGACAATGAAAAAATGTAATCTAAATATAGTAAAAGATCATTTCTAAGTTTTACCATCTAATTTTGTTATCATAAAAAACTTCGGTCCTATTCGCCTTAATTAAAATTCAGATATATTACTGATTATACCTTTATAAGAAAATTATTTTAATTTGCTAGACGTTTCGTGTCTAAGAAAATATATTTTTTTTTTCGAGAGTTATTACGTTTAATGTTAGACTAGCCATATCTATGATTATGGTAAAAGGCCTATAATCATGTAAAATTGATCAGTCTGTTTACCACTAGAAATTTAATTCTTTTTTGCAATATGCTAAATAATAATCAGTTCCAATCGAAGCCATGATCTAATAAAAATTTCGATACAGAAAAAAACACGTTACTTGGTAAAGTTATATCATAGGTGTTCCCAAAAATAATGTCGTTTTTTTGATACTGTTAAAAATATTACTTAGTTTAAGAGTTAATACAAATTTAATATCTATCGTTATTGGCAATCTTTGCTTACCTCTCTGTCAAACTTTCTATTTACTTTTTGTAAAATGAGAGTGATTGTGGCGTGAAATATTTTTCGAGTGCAGTTTTGATAGCTGTGTGTTGGCCATTGGTTTCTCTTGTGTGAATTGCTCTATAGAAGTAACAGAATAAGAATTATAGATGTATAGTAACAATTTGTTGTGAAATGAGAATGATTGTGAAGTAAAATACTTTTCTAGTGCAGTTTTGATATCTGTGGCAGTAGAAAATGATCTGTTGATCTAAAAAGATGGTAATTTGATGGTGCAGTATCAGGAGAATACGGTGGATGGGTATATATTACCCAGCTTAACTCTATGATTATTTCTTAGGTAAGAATAGCACTATAAGATTTTGCATTGTCATGTTGCAAAACATCTTTTCGGTTAATCAGTTTTTTTTTAATCAAAGCCATATTTAGTCTATTAAACTGAGTACAATAATATTCAGCACGAACGGTTTCATTAGGATTCAGGATCTTACAGTGAATAATTACTATAAAATCCCACTATACTGACGGTAACACTATTTTAGGATGAAAACCTGGTTTTAAAATGGTTTTTCATCTTCAATAACAGTTTATGATCTCTGGACAAAAGTTCACTGTGGATGCTTACAAGCTGAATTTGGTTTCAACTGAAATGTTATAAGACACCCACATTTCTTCTATTTGCTAACTTCAAAATCAAGCAAATAAAATGGATATGGGGTGATTTTCAAATAAGCAATTTTGAAAGCAGTCGTAGTAGCAAATAATTCCACAAATAAAATGTTTCATAGATCTGAAAAGCTGGTAATCTGATGGTGTAGCATCAGAAGAATGGGGTGGGTAAGGACGTTCTTTCCTTTGATTTTTTCTGGTGTGATCCTGTCACTAAGAGGTATTTTATTGTCATGCAGTAGAATAAAATGGAATCTTTCATTGTCTTGGACATCTTTGAATCAAAGTCATAAGCACAATATTATTCATCAAATATGGTTTTATTATGATTCAAAACCTCAGTGTGAATATTTCCTCTAGAATCCCACCATACTGACAGTAACATATTTTAAGGTGAATAATTTCTAATTTTGGAGTGGGCAAAGATGGTTTTCTTGGTGTTTTTTGTGAATTGCTTTATAGAATCCACTTTTTAGCAGTAACAATTTGTTGAAGAAGAAGATCTGTACCTAACCTGGGTAATAGTGCACTGCAGTACCACATCCACAAGTTTTTTTTACTACAATTGGGAAGGATGTACATTGGCAAGTGGCTCTGTTAACCTCCTCTCAAAAATCAAATCACGCTCGACTCTTGCTTTTGATAGCAGTTCTTAGGTGTTCCCTTACTATTTTAGAACCAGTTGAATCCCAAATTGAGTCTCTCTTATTGGCAGGCTCGCAGCTGGCACGATGCTACTCTTCAGATCATTCTACAGGGTTTTCATAAAGTCGTCATCTCCTCAGACCACCAGTATACTAACCTCTCTGCGTCTTTTGTATTTGGGAATTACCGTATGACAATGTACTATATATTCCACCAAGTTTTCTGACTTCCGGTCATCTGATTTCTTGAGTGTTGCATTAACGAAAAACTTGTCGAAAACTCCACAACGACTCTTACTAGTGATATTAAAAAAACGGTGCAAACTGATTTAAAATTAATAAAATCATTCAATTTGTTTTTGACATAAACCATTTTTTTGTCATAATTTTTGTAGATTGGGTTGATGGGATTTGTTAGAAGAGAAGGAAGGCCATGATCAGCAAAATTAGCTGAAAATACCCAACATATAAGGGAAAGAAAAAGGACTGTGACGTCAATCCAAAGATACTCTGTTCAAGTGGGAGTTAAACGATGGTCTGTACGGTATATTTCAAAACAATATCTCCATATGCATCCCCACACAATCCAGCTAGTGCAAGAATTTAACCTTCATGTTTTTCCTCTACGATTAGAATTTAACAGTGCCTTCTTAAATTTTGCAGATATATACACAGTATGCAGATATATACACATCTATTGAAGCAATGTATAGTCTGAACTGTTCTCCATAAAACGAGACCGCCGTCACTAGAATCGATCAACGGATTCTCAAGTTATAACTCTTAAAGTGATAGTACCTTTTGTCACTTCGTTAGAAAAACACTATGGAATGAAGGTCTAATACCAAATTTTGATTCAAGCTTAGAAAAACTTTTACAGAAACAGTTGATTTAATGAAAAAAGTTTATGGTGATGATTGCTTATTCCGTAAACGCGTGTTCAAGTTGTATAAACGATTCCAGGACGGTCGTGATGCTTTAGAAGACTGTCCAAAGTCAGGCAGGCCAAAAATCAGAAATCCCGATGAATTGGCGGAAGAAGGGCCTGAAATGATCGCCTACGGTACGAATTCGACTGTGAGATAGATGGAAAAGAATGGTTCGAGTGAGGATCAAAATCGAGTGCCGGGAAGTTGATTTTTGTTGCACCATAATGTGTTACGCAAATCCAAATCGTGATGAAGGTTATTGAGACGATTACGAAAAATCACATACAAAATCTATTCCAGCATTGGTGAAACATATCTAGCGATGTACTGATGCCAAATGGATTTATTTTGAATAAAAAGAAATACGTTTTGGAAAAAGTAACTATTTTTTTTATTTCCGATAAGATAAGTTCCGATATTTTTCTGACATACTGTGCATACATATTTTGTTACGAAATTGTAGATGTCTGATGAGATCATTTTTGCCTTAATGGATTTATTAATAAAAAAAATCATATTACTCCAAGACAGAATATTTAACATTTATTCATGAAAGGTCTCTACATAATGAAAAAGTCATAATTATTATTATTATTTTTTTAATGAAGGACGAGCAGAAACGATAAATGCTTAGGGTTGCTGGCATAAGCTTGGAAACTCTTAGGCGTTTATTTTCATTGGTTTCAGCAGGATGGTGTGGCAGCCCTTACTGCAAGGGCTTAAAATTTTAATTGGGATACCTACTTTTACATCACTAAACATTATTATATCGTCAAATCGATTATAATTTTGTTATATAATCTAAAATAGTTAAGGAACTCAAGTTTATTCAGATCCATAAAGAATATAAAAGAACTAAAAAAAATGGAAAAATGCTTTGTGTACAATAACTCATAGTAAGTATTACATTAGAACGAGAGTCGCATGTTGGGTGCGCTGCTAAAAAGCATGGAAATGTCGACGTCCCCAATTCCAACGTAATTGAGTTATTCTAGCCAAATCATCGTCTTTATAGGCGGACAACTTGACGCAGCAAAAAAAGCAAAAGGGTTGCCACTTAGACACGTGCCCATTCTCGAGCACGTGTCGTCTCGATACTAGCTCATTTTTTTTCTCGTCTTCTGCTGCGTCTCGGCTCTATTTCATATTTCACGACATTTCTTCACGGTGTTTTTCCATTTTCGTATATAGATTTTCTTTTTATTCGTTTAATATGTTTAAATCATTAGGATTAGCTAGCAATGGGGATTTTTTCGAGAAGCACTACATCATGGCGCTAAATATATGTTACAAATTGATATCGAGGAAAATGGTTTTTATTAAGTTGAGAGCGGATTTTTGCCTGAGCTGAAGGTCACTGCTTATCAGTGTGTTTGGTCATAATCGTATACTACTGACTCCTTGTATAGAAAAATTAATTAATACTAACATTTGCTTTATCGTTGTGTTTACTTCGTACTGTTTCTTTTTTATCATACAACATAAAAAAAAACGATACAATCCAGTGTACCCACAAAAAACAATTGAAATACATTTATAAACATTTTGACAATATTGATATTTCCATAAATAAAAGTGATGGCGCATGCCATTGCATAAAACGATTTATTCATTTATCTTTATTAACAATTTCGATTTCTACTAACGATATCTAATATCTAAATCATATCTAAACACGTTTCTGTGATATACAGGGTGCGTTACCAAATTTCAGACAAAATAAACAATTTTTTACAGAAAATGTTTTGATTGAAAATTTAAAATAAAAATTCTATATCCATAGAGAAGGAATGTCTAGGATACAAAGACAGTTACTAGTTCGAAAAATTCTCAGCCTGACACATAAATGGCACTAGTATGACAAAATAACGATGAACGAATCCTATGATCCGAATTCAACATTGCAAGGACGCTGATTAAAGAGTCCAAAAAAGGACGAAAACTTCCAGTATAGCAGTGTTACTGGTGATAAAAACTAAGAAAAGTTCAATACACTCAATGCCACGATTGTCTGCTTCAGCAGGTAATAAATACTCAAACAAAAAAATTGATATAATGATATAAATAATAATCTTTCGTATATATTTGATGACAGGTGGTTGTTTGATTAGACTTGGAACCATTGATTTCAACGTTTAACATTTTATGACACATTTAAAAACATTTTTTTAGGAGTTGTTTTTGTAGAATTCGTACAGAATTGTACAAAACAGGCACGATAACTCATTAGATTTGACATTTTCAATAAATTTATCAATATACTGATGATAATAACAAGAATAAGTTGATTAAAACTAATACATTCGTATCAGTTGTCTGTAATGTTAAGGCGAAATAAACATAATGACATCACATGCGCTCGGATTTTTTTCTGGAAATGTCGGCGTGTCGTCGATACTAGGTATTAAAATTTATTTTCAATTTGATATAACTTTTTAATTATAAGGAAATAAAAATAAAAATAGTTTTCTTATAAAACATATATATGATCTTTCCATTAATGACATTTTTTTAAACCTCAATTGACCAAAAATTCATTCGAATGTCGACCAACTAGAGCAAACTGGAGCTGCTGCTAATGGACAATGCAATCAGAATAGTAGCCTGGAATACCAATGGGCTAATACAAAGATCCCATGAGCTCGAAACATTCCTATGGAATGATAGAATTGATGTAGCTCTAATCTCAGAGAGACACTTGACCAAAACAAATTATTTGAAAATAAAAGGATACAAAGTTTGTCACACTGCCCGCTCGGGCCTTTCAGAAAAAAGCGGATCAGCATTGATAATCAAAGAAAACATAAAGCACTACGTAAATGCTGAATGTGATACCCCTGAGATACAAGCGACAGCTGTGACAGTGCAGATGAAATCTAAAGACATCATAATTGCTGCAATATATTGCCCAGCAGAAAAGTCACCAAAGGAAGAACAGTTTACTTGCTTCTTCGGGTCATTAGGAGATCACTTCATTATCGGAGACTACTTCAATGTTAAGCACGCCTACTGGGGTTCTGCTAACATCACGACAAAAGGAAGACAACTGTACATAGCTGCAAAGATAATGGCCTGCCACTTCGAATTTACCAACAGGTAAACCACGTACTGGCCTACGGATAGAAATAAAGTGCCAAGTTTAGTCGACTTCGTCGTGTTGTGCAACGTTACATCCTCATATGTCAGCTTTGAAGAAACCCTTGACTTGGCATCTGATCACTTAGCAATTGTGCTCTCACTAAGTGCGAACAGCCCCCGTATTTTACTAACGGGAAAACTGATTGGGATGGATTTCGAGCTTGAACAGATAATTGAGCTAAATATAATCCTGAAGTTGACCCTGAATATGAAGTTGAAAAACGAGTAGTTGACCCTACAACAAGCTGCGTGCAATAATATCAGGATTGAACTACATCAAGGAAATTCGAGATCTGGTACACGAAAAAAGCAAAGCTCGGAAAACATGACAGCAAACTCGATCCCCGGATGACTACTAAATAGACTATGTAAACAGATTAAAGATGAAATCCCAACCATCAAGAATAAAAGCTTTGAGAACTACCTAAGTAAGTTAATAGATCACTAAAGTTCTGACTACTCGCTATAGAAAGCGACCAAATCTTTTAACAGGCCAAAGAATCATAACCCGCTAATACACAAAAGCGATGGTAACTGGGCACGGCGAGATGAAGAAAAATCAGAAATATTCGCTGAATATCTAGATAATACTTCACCTAGCCTCATCCACCGACGGGCTTGGAAGAAGTGCATATTAGCAAGAGAGGTGGCATGACAATTAAATCAATCACCACAGGAGGGATTGTCACAACCATTGGCAAATATCTCAATCCAAAGAGGTTATGACCTAATAACCCAGGTTATGACCTAATAACAGTGCAAATACCCTAAACTGGCTCATCTTTCAACGCTGTATTACGGATCAGGTACGTGCCAGTGCAATGGAAGATTGCTGAAGTTATAATGATCCTGAAATCTGGCAAAACACCTGAAGACAAAACATCATGCCGCCCAATATCCTTGTTTCCGATTATATCCAATTTGTTTGAGAAGCTGCTCCTACAAGGCTCAAACCCTTGTAGGAGCAGAAAAAATATCCCTTTTCCTCAATTGTAGAGGAGAAGCATCTTATTCCAAAGCATCAGTTTGGATTCCGCAATAAGCATTCGACAATAGATCAAGTATATCGAATCACTGATGTAATCGAGAGAGCACTAGACGAGAAAAATATATGTGCAATGATATTCCTCGATGTGGCCCAAGTATAAGAACCGAGGGTGGCACCAGGACCTCGAATACAAGCTGGAAAAATATCTACCACAACAAATGAGCCAAATTCTATATTCATACATAACTGTCAGTCACTGTAGAGTTAAGCATGGCGAAGAATATTCAGATCTCAAAAAGATCTCTACTTTAGTGCCACAAGGCAACGTTTTCGGACCGGTCCTGTATATGCTGTACACCAGCCATATACCGCAGAGCAATAGAGTAGAGACGACAACATTCGCCGATGATACTGCTTTACTCGCTATACGAAATGAAATTCATTCAGCTACAAATAAACTCCAAACAGCTGTCAACAATGTCACCAATTGGACAAAGAAATGGCGCATTAAATAAAATGAGGCGAAGTCGACCCATGTCAATTTCACCAACAGGAAAAGTCAACAGTGAAAGTCAATAAGATAAGAATGCCACATACCAACGGAGCAAAGTATCTGGACATGACTCCGGATGCCAAGATGGAAAACGCAAGTGAAGAAAAAACGTGAGTAACTGGATCTCAAATTCAAAAAAATGTATTGGCGACTAGGGGCGCCACTCTGTGTTGTCAATAAACAATAAACTGCTTTTTTGCTGAAATGCTGAAGCCTATATGGACTTATGACATCCAGCTTTGGAGATGCAACAATAAATCTAATATAAAAGTCATTCAGACGTTCCAAAATAAAGTACTTCGCAGAATTGTTAATGCCCCGTGGTATATCCGAAATGAAGATATCCATCGAGACCTGAAAGTGCCTATGGTCGAAGATAAGATACCAAAAGAGGCTGGAAAGCCATGAAAATGTCGTTACTCGAATAATAGAAAAATATTGTTAGTTAGATATATTTAATCTAGTCATAATTTGTAATGTTTATATGGCAGAATAGAGATTAAAAAAAAATCGATAAACACTTTTCAAGAGTGTTTAGGCTTATTTTAACGCGATTCTGCTTATTCGGCATTTTATAATGATCGATGGCATTGGATTCATCATTACATGCCAGAGACGAGCATGCAGCAGTTCAAACAGTGTCGTAGAGTGGATGAATATCCCAAAGTCATCCTAAGTTTACTTGGCATCATCGTGGATCATTACTTTTTACTACTGGACCAATTGAAGGGTGCTATTCAGTTTAAATCACCTCATCTGGCCGAAAAGATAGTGATCGTTCATCATATTAATGCGTCTGCATGCAGGTCTCGGTTTGTTAACATAAAACTTTATTACCTACACTTGAAAGTGTTTTGACTTGAATCGTATTGGCCAGATTTGGTTCCTAGCAATTACTTCCACTTTTAAAACCTTAGGTTCTTAGGACGAAGATTCACTTCAAATGATGAAGTGAAACCTCAGACAATGTCTTAATTTACAGAGTTGGATAAATGATATATTATAGTGAGTGTATTTAAAAAT
The DNA here is from genome assembly GCA_031761425.1 of Cosmopolites sordidus. Classification (NCBI taxonomy): domain Eukaryota; kingdom Metazoa; phylum Arthropoda; class Insecta; order Coleoptera; family Curculionidae; genus Cosmopolites; species Cosmopolites sordidus. The sequence goes on from JARFXV010000589.1 coordinate 104,511, forward strand.
TGGAACATCGCTGGTATAAATGTAGTAAATTGCAAGGTATCTGCGTTGAAAAATATCTTAAATACTTTATATATTCTTTGTCTGGCAAAAATTTTTCTTTCTAATTGAATGACTTATTTAATTCTTGAATAAAATACAGATGACATTGTGAATTTGCTTAGGTCTAGTCTCATTTTAGAAGTATAATATATGACAATTATAAAAATGGGGTCGTTTATAATATAACGATGCGTAAAAATTGTTTTTGGATAATTACGTAATATTTACGGGTTTGCACAATCGTCGTTCTATAAGCACCATTAATCGAATTGTCCAAAAATGTCAAGAAACTGAATCAGAGAAAGATAAAAGAAGATCAATGTATAGTCGCAGAGGTCGTTCATAAGTGCATATTGATTTGGTAAGTGAAAGTGGTGGTGAAAACCCAGAAATTTCCATTAGTCGACGTTTACAACAATTTTGACTTAGTGAATCCACAATATGGCGTATTTTATGAAAGAATTTACTTTTGAAGGCATATAAAGTTCAAATAACATGAGAACTAAAGTCACAGGATCATTCCAAACCTCGTGCATTTATCAGTTGGATCAAAAAACAAACAGATGATTTTCCTAGAAAAATATTTTTTTCAGATTTCAGATTTTTCAGAATTTTTCATTTTGAATTGTTGGCTATATTAATAAACAAAATTGTGGCATTTAGGGTGGGAAAAAGTCACGATTAATTCATAATTAACCTTTACATCCTAAACGAGTCACTGTTTGGCGTGCATCATGGCCAGAATGTAAAATTAGGCCGTATTTCTTTCAGAATGCTGCTGGTGAAGTTGTAACTGTGAATGGAGTTCGATATCGTGAGATGATAACTGGATTTTTGTGGGCTGAATTGAATAATTCTGATCTGAAGGATATGTGGTTCTAACAGGATGGCGCTACATCTCGTTCTGCTAATGAAACAATTGATTTATAGGAAGAAAAATTTCCTGGACGCGTTAATGCAAGACAAGGTGATGATAATTGACTGCCAAGATCATGTGATTTGACACAGTTGGGATATTTTCTTTGGGGTTACGTGAAAAGCCAGGTCTATAAGAACAATCCACAATCGATGCCTGAAATAAAAGATAAAATTATTTGAGTCATTGGTGAGCTAGAGCCACAGTTATGCCAAAATGTCATCCATGAGTGGACGTCTGTGAAGCTGCAAGAGATGGCCATTTGGCAGATATTGTCTTTCATGTTTAAATGTCATATACTATGCTTCAATTATTAATAAGGATTTTTTTCAAACCAACGCAAATTCTGTGTTTTATTCAAGAATTAAAAAAATACACTTAGTTTCAAAGACCCTTTTTTTCCATCTTTGAATTTATGGTTAACAGACTAGTCATGTTCTTATTGCAATTGACTTTCTCTCTCTGACACAATAGTAATACATATATTTTTCTTGAATATAGACTGTCCTTCGATTTTTTATGTATAGCCTTTGACAATATGAATTGTAAGCTTACGTTCTTTGTTATGCATCTTAGGAAACTGGAATTTTTGAACTTTTGAAAATATTTTCTCTTCCTATTTGTAATTTTTTATTTTGTAGGTATTTTCATCAATCTCATTTCGAGTTTACTATCCCACGAATACTGAGTAGTAAGTAAAAAAAAACATATATGTTCTTTTTTCTCGGAAAACTGATTAGCTTACTTCAAGCTCATCTGTTTTGTGGTAGACAGTTTTTTTATTATATTATAATTTAGTATTTCATAAGGCTTATTACTGTTAGTAATATTGCATACGTTTGCTGATGAACTGTACTTTTATTTTGTATCGAATATAATAATAAAACAGGTTTTTTATCAACTTATCATAGACACAACATTTTCTTTATTTTTTTTTAACGTATACAAGTTTTTCATCTCATGAAGAGAGTCAAATAGATACCTATCTGTGAAAAATTTCTCGTGTTTTTTTAGAAAACTTTGGCTTTATTTCACAAATAACATGTTGGATGTGAACTAAAACGGTTGTTTATTAAGAGAGTCAGAACTTTAAAATGACGATAACGATAACTGCAAGTAATAATTGTAATTTTTATTTTATCTCAAAGAACAAATAATAGCATTGTCTTTACAGCCCTCTTTTTCACCAGACTTGAGTCCATGCGACCTTTTCCTTTTCTCAGAAATAAAAATTCACAAAAGATACAGTTTTGGGACATTGGAGAATTTTGAAAAATTCTAACACTGCCATAAAGAACAGACATGGTCTCCATTGAAACTACTTTAAAGGAAACAATGTAAAAAAAATAAAAAAAACAGTCATCTCTATTTACACACCTCTCATCAAGTTTCGTAGCAACAATTGTTGCCCATGCCCAACCCACCTGTCTTGGAGAACCAGAGTCTTTTGTAAGGGTTTCCATACCTTAGCCGACGGGTTTCAGATTTTAGGCATCATGGATTCGTCCTTTAATCTCCTCCGCTAGCTGCGTTACTCAGAGTCTAATGTATGTACTGTAAGGCCAAGGGCACCATGGCTAGGGCATGGAGGTTGAATTTGTTGGTACGTCTTTATTGGAGTGTGGACTTTACTCAGACAAGAGTGTGGACTTTACAAGTCTAGATGTCGACATCCTAGATTGTATTCGAAACCCTATCATCAACCATTTTAAGCTCTCAGTAACATATACAATGTTTCTACTACTTAATCGATGATTATTCAGTACAATATCAATAATAATAAGTTTCCTCACTGGTTGACCTGGAAGGTCTTCTTAAAAACGATCCATCTTTAACTGCTTTTTTACCATCAGCTTGCATGACCTCTTTTTTTTTTAATGAAGCTTCATTATCTTACAGATACTTAGTATCATATACACTACTTATTGCACTAGTAGAAATTCGGTTTTTACACAAAATTCAATACATATTCTTTACTCGAACTATTTATTCATTTAAAAAAATCACCTACAACAAAACACCCTATAATTTTTGACATAACCAGCGAAATAATATGAAACTTCTATTAGATGTTATGGTCAGTTATACCAACTTAAAATACTAATGGTTGTATAGATTTGTTAAGGACGTACGCGCGATACTTATGAGTGAAAATAATGATGAATTGTTTTTGTTTTCCTAAATATTAAAATAGTTACAAAATTTATAACTTGTATTTATTATATTAAAACAAACTGTATAATTATTAATAAATTATTATTTATATATAAAAAGTAACGAATTGACTTCGCGGTTCAACAAAAAATATGTGACAATAAAGCATTTTTGTTTATAAGCGGGACAGTGGAGGGAAATATTTATTACAGTAATCTTCCACCCTTACTCCATATGGTGGCATCGCTCGACTCTGCCCAACTGCCACCATGCGCCACCAGGTATCTCTCGGGACCAATTTCTAGCCTTTCAGCCGTCATCAGCTGAGCTCAAGATGAACGCAAGGAAATCAGTTACGAGAGACGATCGGGGCCAGGTCATGTCAACTGGCCATTTTGTAGCGGGTTGTAATAGCACACAACTGACGCCATCATACAGCCAATGCTTGTCGCAGTTAGACGACCGAAAAAGTTTGTAGCGAATTGTAAGCATTGTTGGATAAGGATGATGTTCAAACGCAACAACTCGCGGATCAATTAAATGTGACATAAGAGACCGTCTCTATAGGTTTCAAAGCCATGAGAAAGATCCAGAAGATGGAAAAGTGGGTTTCACATGAACTGAATGAAATACAGCTGGAAAACCGAAAAACCTCTGGCAAAATACTGTTAGCCAGGTACAAAAGAAAGCCATTTCTCCGTCAAATTGTTACTGGTGATAAAAATTAGATATATTTTGAAAATCCTAAGCGTAAAAGATTATGGGGAACTTGAGGCAAACCATCGACATCGACTGCAAAGCCAAATCGCTATGAACGGAAGAGAATGTTCCGTGTTTGGTGGGATCAGAAGGGTGTGATCTATTATGAGCTGCTAAAACCTGGCGAAACCGTTAATACCGAACGCTACCGCCAACAAATAATCGCTTTGATCAAGCTTTGCGTGAAAAACGACCAGAATATCAAAAAAGACAACACAAAGTGATTTTGCTTCATGATAATGCACCATCACGTAAGTTTTGAAATTAATACATTTCCTGAGAACTTAAAAACCAGCATTATTGTACCAATTCCGAAAATACCAAAGCCTTGTATACCAAGTGACTTTAGACCAAGTAATTTATTACCTGTTGTTGATAAAATCATTGAGAGTAGAATATTCAGAGTTGAAAACTTATTTTGAAACTTATTTTTCTACTCAATCAGAGTTTAGGGTAAAATATTCTTGTGAGACGGCTATTCAGCATGCATGCGTAATATGGAGGAATGATATAAAGGACGGGAAAACTGTGCTTAGTATGTTTATAGATTTAAAGCGAGCATTCGAAACTATTGACCGGGATATACTGTGTAAAAATTTTTTAAGTTATGGTGTAAGATCAAAAGCCTTGAAGTAGATCAAGAGTTACTTAACAGACAGATATTACAGGACGAGAGTAATGGTTGAAACATGGAATAGTGAACTGGCAATACTATTTAGATGGCTATGCAAAAATAAACTTAAACTAAACGACCCGAAAACAAGGTGCATGGTGATAGGGTCTAAGATTTAATGAGTTAGGGTTAAAAATAAATATAAACAATTGTGATATTGAAATTGTAAATGAAATTAAATACTTAGGTGTACTGTTGGATCCCCAGCTAACATTTTGTCGTCATGTCAGTTATCTATGTAGAAAGACTGAGAAAAAATAGGGTTCTTTAGTCGTATATCGTCACATTTATCACCCTGGTTGAAGAGGCTTGTATATAATACTATAGTTTTACCTCATTTTACTTATTGTAGGTCTGTGCTGATATCATGTAATAAGGAGAGTATTGATAGACTCCAAATACAGCAGAACAAGGCTATGCGTGTACTATTGAACCAGTAATAGATATACACCGATTGAGGTAATGTTGCGGTCATTGGATTGGTTTTTAGTTGCGCGGGCCATTGAAGGGGCTAACATTCGATTGATATATAAAATAAAACATAATTTGTTGCCCCATTATTTGAATACTCTTTTGGTGCAAAGAATAAACATTCATTCTTACGATGTCTGTTCTAAGAACAATTATAATGTACCAATTGTGAGAACTACTGCTCTCCAGAAGGCATTGTTTAGGGAAGGTGTTTGTCTCTTCAATGCTTTGCCCGTCCACATAGGGAGCACTCCTAATGTGCATGTATTTAATAGACTGTTAAAATATTATTTGAAGCAATAGAGTGTTTTATCATTTGACGTGTTAGTTATTGCCTTTTAATTGTATTTTCTGTTGTTAAGATTTCTTAGAATATTTCTTACTTTTATTTATTTTTTTTGTATATTGATTTTGTTTTGTTACTATTAGCTGCATATACTAAATAAAGTGTGTATTTATTTATATCACACACTACAAAACTGGTCAAGGAAACGATTGAGGCATTTAGTTGGAAAATACTTTCTCATGCGGAAGGTCACCAGACTTGGCTCCGTCCGATTACTACTTATTTGCATCGATGGGACACGCACTTGCTGAGCAGGGCTTCCACTTTTTACGAAAATGTATGAAAATGCCTCAAAAGAGCAAAAGTTTTTTGATGTGGCATTGAAAAATTGTCAAAAGATTAGAAAAATGTATAGTTAGTGATGGGCAATACTTCGAATAAAACATTTATTATCATTTTCATACAATAAACTTGTATTTGCTATACAAAAATTCCGGTTTCATATTTACTTACCTGGTAAATAACATTCTGCAAATATTAAACTTTATTATGGGATATTTTTTATTTTATCAAATTGGAAGATTAATAGTGAAATAATAGAAAAATTTATGGCGGAAATCATTCTACCATAAGAGACTGTGTATAAGAACGGTTTGAAAATATCATATTTCTAAAAACTAGACGATGAGTACTTTTCAAATTTTGTGAATACTTATAATATATCCTTTGTCATAATTAGCGAATTTTTTAGAGTTGAAAACTCACTTTTTAAAATAAATTCTCTCGTACTTTCTTAAGAGCGCGAATTTTTTAACCACCTTTTAAATCACCTCACTTCTTGATACTAATAGTACATGTAGATATTCTTGTATATTGTGACTGCTTGTTAATTGACTATTTTCAAGTATCTTTTATGTAATAATTTTAAAAAAGCGGTTGCCTTTCGAATGTGATTGAAAATAACAGTTGTCCATCTTCCTTTAGTATCCCACATGGCGTTTTTGGAAACACTATAACGTTTCCGCTTCTTCAGTTTCTTTTTTTATATTAAATTCCAGTTTAAAGACACCAAAAGCTTATCCGCACGGTTTGTCAACCAATATCTATTTTTAATTAAACATAAAACTCGAGAATTCTACACCCGTACCAGTATAAAATTACTGAACTTGTTTTATGGACTTTTCAAAACAATGTAACATGATTTAAACTTTTATTTTTGTTCTTACGAAAGCAAACGAAATATTTTCAAACTTGCACGTTAAAAAGCGTAAATTAATTAGGTAATAAAGTTTTTAAAATGAAAAAATCCATCAGAAAAAAATATATTGTGGGTATATAGAAATGGAACGAAAATATATCTGGAATTAAAATCTTTTTTTCTACCTGCGCAAAGTAACTTTGTTCCTTTGATCCCCATTAATTTAATGTAAAAATGTACCATTCGAAAATAAAATACGCACATTTATCATGATTTTAGGACAAGGGCTACAATTATGTAGCAGATTTCATATTCGAGGATAAGAAACGTCAGTACAGGATTGGATTATACTCTTTTTTCTTTTTTTTTTATTAACAAGACTAGGTTTATTTTGAGTTAGAGGGGTCAACCTATTTTTTAATAACTGGATTAGAGTTATCGGTTAATACTGGTCAACCTTTTTGTATCCTGTACTTCACAGTTCATTGAAAAACCTACGAAATTACGAATTTTTATCCGACCTTACCCAACTTGGTTACCGACATACCTACACGGTTTTACTTTTTCGGATTATATGTTGTCAAAAAAAACCCAAGTGGTAGTGGAATGTAAATGGCTAGTCTCAATTCGGAGCTAATTGTTACTGTGAATTTTAGAAAGAACTACTTGAATGTGCTGAAGCCTATTTATCGAACAGTATCCTCGTTCTACCTATTACCTTTGATTATCAGTGGTACACAACTTTATCCTTGCCAAGCTTAATAAACATAATCAAGTAGTGCCATCCAATTTTCTGAAAATTGGAACGAAGTTGATTGATACTTTATTAATTTTATTTCGCTCTAGTCACGCTAGATTATATAAACTTGTCTGTGGCTCAATTCTTTTATTGGAATCTTCGGTGTGAAACACTAAACTAGAAGAGATTTACCACTAAACACCAAATTACTTTTTGAAACTTCTTGACGCACGTTTCGCTAACCATGTTAGCATCATCAAGAGATGATTTAATCTAATTGTAAAATTAAACTATGTTCTATTTATATGATAGCCCTATCTAATGAAGCTTGTAATAATCATGACCATGAAGTTTACTGAGCCTTACATGAATAACTGAAAAAGTTGAGTGTACGGAATAGGTCCTTTATCCCGGTTTATGATTACATTCCTACATTTTCCTATTTGAATGCTTTCATATGCATCCACAGCCCTATGGCAGGCACTATGAACCTGGTTTGGTGACGTAAACTGTCGATTTTAGATAGCTCTCACAAGAAAAACTCCATAGGGTTTAAATCAGGGCTACGTGGAAGCCAATTTATTCCAATAATTGACCTCTTTGGGAGATCAATTTCTTGATTTGGGAAAATTTCACGAATTCGTTGCTCGCCCTGGTGGAACCATGTTCTTGGATTATAACCAGCAACATTTTGCAGTTCCGACGCCAAAAAATTTTCCAACATTTCCACATAACGATTTGAATTGACGGTAAGTGTGCGTCCCCTGCCGTCTTCAAGAAAGTATGGACCGATTATTCCTCGCGCTGACATTGCCACCCATACATATGAGTGATGAATACAGTGACTTCAGGCAAATGGAGGAGTTTTTCCTGATGAAGGGGAATACTTGGTGCATCTTTAATGTTACCTAAACTACGATGACTGCAGAACTTTCTCTGCGCTACAGTCGCCGAATCATTGTTTTAGTAAAATTCTCGCTCACGCAACCCACAGCCTGCTCATGAGAAACTCTCCATACCGCCTAAACTCTTAAACGCGAAGTTATCGATTGACATCCGCCCAGCGTCCCTCATAGTTATTGTGTTTCCGCAGCGAGATAATGAATTAGAAACTTTCTTATGAACCACCTTGTGGAAGTGATCAACTAGCACAAATAAAAAAATGTTCATAGATAAACAGACTCAGATATAACATTCATCGAAAACTAAAATTTCAAACGGAATGAGAAAATGTAACGAAAAATTGCGACATACAAAATACCAACGATTGAGAAACCCCGGTTATCAGATGATTTATAAACTTCATAAATAAGAGAAATCAGTGGAATAAAAAACTGAATTACAAACAAATTAATAAGGTGAAATCGCGAGGCACAGGGAATATGAGAAAATGAAAATGAATAAACACAAATGTCAGCATTAAATAATAACATAAGAGAGATTTATCAAATCACCACAAAAATAACGAGATAACAAATAGAGTACCCAGATAAGTGAAAATGATTTATAGCCTAAAAAAGGCCACTTGCCACAAATGTCCGACTCAGCAGATGGGAAGAGTATTTTCAAGAACCACTGAACAATCCACAAAACAATACATAAGAAAACGAAAACAACGCGAGAAACATTGAAGAATTACAAATTTACTGTTCTAACAAAACAGAAATACGAAGTATTATAAACACTTTCAAGAATAACATATATCTAATACTAGAAAACATACCAGCAGTGTTCCTGAAAGCAGACCCATATTTATTTTCTGAGCTTTTTATTCGTATAATTAGACAAGTTTGAGAAACAAACCACATTTCAGTAAGTTGGAATGAGGGAATTGTTATTAAACTTTAAAGGGGAGGCAATCGTATTGTGTGCCAAAATTGTAGAGGCATAACTCTGCAAAACACTATAAACAAAATCTTAGCAATAGTAATTGCTGAAAGGTAAAAGTAATTAAATCAACTTTACGACCGAAGCAGGAAGATTTCCTACCTTTACTTCCATCTGCACTGATCAAATAAATGCGACCGAAATTATCAAAGAACAATCGATAAAATGAAGATGGTAACTGTTGCGTTCTCCACGACGGAGGGCTTAGGAAACATTTAGCATACTCTCAGTGCAGTGGTACGATAGGCAGGGGGTTCCCTTACCAAGTCCGGTTCAATATACAATCAGCAATAGCATACAGGCAATTCGCTGAACCATTACTTTGTACTTGAATGATCAAGAGTTTGAAGACGATGTTGCCAAACTTTTCAATAAACATAAATCCAACTAGAAAAACTCCACAGAGTAGGCTAGAATAATAGGTTTAAAAATAATTACTGCAAAAAACAAAAGCAATGAGAATCAGTATTAGGACACCATATTCTATATAAACAGCATTATCAAAGGAGATGTTAACTAATTTATCTATTTTGGAAGCATCATCACGAAAAACTAACAATTCCAAGCAATACTCTAGACAAACATCTGCTTAAACGTGGAGACGCTTTATTATGCAATGACTAAAATGCGCAAAAATTATTGAACGAAATCAATGCACTAACACAGAAGAAAGTCTGATAGCGAGTTTTTGTTGAAGTCCTATGCTTCCCGTAAGAGTTAAATGTGGTTAGCAAAATGGAGTCAGTTGTGGTTAGCAGGTTGGTTGGCGGGGTCAACATGCTGTTTAAGAGCAAACTCCCACATTACCTGAAAATAAAAGTTTTCAATAAGTGCGTCCTGTCCGTTGACATAACAATGACATAAAGAAGTTAAATCTGGACACTCACATCACAATCAATTCAAACACATAGATAGTATGAAGGGGAATGGAAAGATGTATGCTTGGCATTATAAAACGGAACAAAAAGCCCTGCCCATAGTTTAGGGAACACATGATAATGTGTGACATCATTGGAAAGGTAAATAAATCGAAATGGAGCTCGCTATATGGGCAGGCCATATAGCGAGACGATGAGACCACAGATGAATCAAGGCAATCCGAAAGAGAATATCGCTTGATCGCAACGTCCCCGAAGAAGACCGAAAGCACGATGGATTGATGAGATCGAAGTATATAGGACTCGAATGACAAAGAAACGTTCAGGACAGCGAAAATAGGAAACATGATGAAGAGGCTTTTATTCTGAAGTGGATGGATACGAACTGAAGATGATGATAATCTATATATATATATATATATATATATATATATATATATATATATATATATATATATATATATATATATATATATATATATATATATATATATTTAAGGGCTATCACTGCAGATTCTAACAATGAGTTAATATTCAAAAAATTAACAAATAAAATCATAAAAATAATTTATTGTATTTCATTTCGCGTCAGTCATATTTTCCTTTGCACATACTTTTAAATATTATTATCGTCACAATAAAATAAAAAGACATAATCTTGAAAAATACATATACATTCTTTTCTTGTCGTACGTGATATTTTTTAAAAACTTTTATATCTTATAATCTGAGTCCGATCCTGTTAAGGGTATTATTCGACGGACTAAGGGTTGTTGGGGTGTCAGAAGGTATTGTAAGCAGAATTAACCTTTGAAATGAAAGGTGGTTGAAATGAATCGACCACTCCCACGAAAATTGGTCTTGATATTTCGAACATTGCGGCACTGTAGGGGGTTGGTTTGAAGACAACAGGTATAAAAAGTTAGGGCTGGTAGTCAAAGCATTATTCTAAGGATTTTTAGAGAAACTCTATTTTTTAGAACTAATAATCGACATGAGTTTTTGAATTTATAAAGGTATCTCGTTTGTTATACGAATATGCAAGTTATTTATTAATATATTTAATTATATATGTATATATACAGGGTGTTATCAATGTTAACAGATTTATTTCAACAGGTTTTAAAATTCGTTAAAAAAAATTATTTTACCAAAACTCATTTATATACAAGTTGCAAAATACAGAAGTTATTAACCTAACCTAACTTTTTGATGATGACATAAACTAATATCTTCTTTATTTTGCAAATATTATATAAATTATTTTTGGTGAAATTACTTATTTTTACGAGTTTTACAACCTGTTAAAATAAATAACTCAGCTCAGTATTCTGTGGGCCAAACTTATAGAGTTTTTTATGATGCATGTAATGGCCGAATCAAACGATGTATTTGCTGAATTATCAACAAATTCCGACTATATTTCACGCTATTCGAGATTAAAACAAAAACAAGACAAAACACGGTCCATTTCGAAGAAAATATCGTCGTTCTTGCTGGCAGTGTTGATGAAAATCCAAATGATGATGATGAAAATCCAAATATTAGTTGAGATCGTTAAAGAGCGATGATCAAGGATTATTTAATTCTGAAATTGAATGGTATTGATCTGGAGAAGATGTGATGACAACAGAGGGGCTCCAATTGATTTATTGAAGGAATAATTCGTTCAAAACAATAAATTATTTCGAGGAACGAACTTGTTAATTGGCCACATGCCAAGGTCATGCGATTTAACGTCTTTAGATTATTTTCTTTGAGATTATCTAAAATCTATGCCTAAAAACCACCAACTATTGATCACTTGAACGAGAACATACCTCGGACTATTGCGGATATAAGACTCCAATTGCTTGAAAAAGTGGTCGGAAATTGGATTAACAGAATCCGCTTTGTTGGAAGTAACCGTGGCCAAATATTATTGCAAATATTATTACTGAAAATTATTTCACATAAAATACATAGTTAATTATTAATTATTAAGTTAATTGGCTAAAATAAATAGTCAAGATATCTAATTTGGTTATTGTTTTATTGGAGCGCACTAAAAAATCACCCCATATATCTTTATGTTTAAATTTCGAGTTTTTTGTAAGAAAATCATTGTCTATACAAATATTCGTACAACATACTTTAAGGGAATGGGAAATAAGAAAACAAATAAATAAAAAGAAAGACAAAAAGCTAAATACTATGAGAATTAATTTGTCAATATAGCGAATTTTTAATCATTATTAGTAAGGACTGAACGGCTCTATTACACAATAAGATTAGGTTTCCATCAAAGAAAATTCTTAAGGAAATTAATTTTTCTCTGAACTGTAAATTCCTTGGTATGTTATAGTAAATCGTCTTTCATTTATTAGTATTTTGCGTTTCAATAACAAAAATTTAGGTCGAGTTAAATAGACGAAAATTTAGGATTCTTGATCAGAACTTCAATATCAAAAACTGTTCAATATTCAACCGACCACACTCACCCCAGACAGTCCGAAAAGCCAAGCGGACTCAATAATTTAATACAAAAGTTGTCTTAGCAATAAAATCGAAAGCTTAAACAGTTATTGGGGGATATCCGGCCAAGAAGAGAATCACCATAAAGACGGTATTTGAAACAGAGTTTTTTTTTATCGAAGATCCAGCAGTGGGTGACCCGCGCAGGCCGAAGGAACAAACACGAATTTTCATTTTTATGGAATCCCTTTTTCTGCGTCTTGTTTTAATGCCCAAGTTTTCCGGCGTCGACGTCCCATGCATAAAAAATAACAGTGGAAAACGGAGAAAATGGAGAGTGTCCGAAAGTATGGAACTATTCGGTTTTGTTTCAGGATTTATTGCGATGTTTTATTTAAAACTTCCAAATAAAAATACGAATGTCTTTTATATTCTTCATGAGCCTTGGCCGTTTTATTTTAGATTTTCAGAAAAAAATCATCATATACACATTTTAAATTTAAACAATTTTTTCGTTCGTTCAAGATCAATTTTATTTCTTAAAAATTACATTTAATCTCTCTCCATCTCTCTGGTAACTCCATAATCTCGCGCTAATCCCGGGCGACCTAAGTTTGTTAAGTAAGGCTAAAAAAGGTTCTAAGTGATTCCTTCTAAGCAAGTAATTTTTTTCTATTTTTTCAATCACCTCAAGAAAGTTTCAGGTGAAATTGAGGTGAAATAAATGGTAGTTGGAAAGCGCAAGATCAGAAGAATATGGCGGATCTACCAAAACATCCTATTTAAATTGTAAAAGTTTGTGTCGTTAATTCTTCATTTGTGTTGCCACTTCTTCAGTCCTGGACTTTTTCTAGCTAAGTGATGCGGATTGCTATAACACCTTCTCCCTCTACTAAGTAAATCTTGGGCGGCGTCAGCCACTTTAAATCTGTTCTTGAAATAATACCTTAAAATTGCCCTCATTTCTCGACTTATTTCGTAGATTTTAACATTTTTGTCATAATCCGTCTAGTGGATATTTCTCAGTTGTACCACTTCAATATTGAAAAATAAATGTATATTTGTCGGAGCAAAAAGTTGAAATCGGATTAACTCTCTGATGAGTAAACTTGAAGAGATCTACCACTAAACACCAAATCAGTTTTTTTGAACTTCTCGACGCACATTTCTCTAACCATGTTAGTGGTAAATCTCTTCAAGTTTAGTGTTTCACACCAAAAATTCCAATAGAAGATCGATCTCTGAGGAGTGATGTATAATTCTTTATTTATAAACAAAGAAAAAAACGCAAACACTTTCGTTACAGCCTAGTATTCCTTCTCTATATTCCCAATGTTCATTTCAACAGTTTAGTATTAGAGATATTTTTTTCAACCTCCGATGGGGCATAAAATAAGACAAGTGTGAATCGCAACATAGTTTTATTACTAGGAGTCAGGTACAATTAAAGTTACTTTTTCACATAGTCAATGCAAAGATTGATACATTTGGCATGCCGGTAGACGAGCTTTCCAATACTCTCTGCATAGAAAGTTGTCGTCAGCGTATTGAGATATGCTTCCACGCCGTCTTGAAGCTCATCATTAGTGCAGAAGCGTTGTCCTTCCAGATCTTTCTTCAGCTGCCGAAAAAGGTAAAAGTCACCAGGCGCGAGATTTGGGCTGTACTCCGGGTGATCAAACACTTCGCAATAAAACTGAGTAAGAAGTTGATGAATTACTGCAGCAGTATGTGGTCTTGCATTGTCATGAATCAAAACAATTCCAGATGACAGCATTGTTCGTTTGTTTTAATAGGCTCTCCGCAGGCGACATAATGTCTGACAACATACGCTTGCAGTGATCGTAGTCTCTGGCTCAATAAACTCCACGAGCAACACACCTTTTTGATCCCAGAAAACGGTAGCTGCTCTATTGCTGAAGCTATCTGAATCTGCTGAAAGTGCTGTTGCTGAAAGTGCTCTGAATTTTTTTTTGGGTTGTTCGGGCAGTATGTTTGCATCTATTGTTTGAATTGTTGTTTCGATTCTGGATTATCAGGAAGAATCCATGTGTCATCCCCGGAAATAGGTATTTTTAGCGTTGGAAAGGTGTACTGGTGACAAGGTGATTTTCTGACAAAATTTATTCATTTGGGACTGACGACCAACAATTTCTACCAATACAACATTGCAGGGACCTGATTAAAGAGTCGAAAAATGAAGAAAACTTCAAGTACAGGTTTGTTATGAAACGTGGTTCACTTTTGGATATGATCCAGAAACCGAGCGTGAAAGTGCCGAATGGAAGCAACCGAGTGGGTCAAATCTGAAGAAAAACCGTCTCGAGTAGTCAAAGATCAAATCAATGCTGATTTATTTGTACGATTGTCCTCCGAATCGTACCAACAAATCAGGAAATTTTGTTGTCAGTTGTCGCGTATTTGTCGTGTGCGGCCACAATACCATCAACAAGCGTTAGGTGCTTGTTGCACGATAATGCGCCGACCCATTGGTCGAGGCTCCTCAAGGATTTTTTGACCAAAAATGGTATTTTAACCATCAATGTTCCATAATACTCACCTGATTTGGTTCCCTGTGACTTCTTCCTCTTCGAAATACTTAATTTTCCGATGACATATCTTTGGCCGAGCTCAAAAATTTATTCGTCAACTTAATTGACCGTGCAAAACGTTGTATTTATGCGCAAGGAGGCTAGTTTGAATAAAAATAATAATTTTTCCTGAAAAAATAGATATTTGTGTTTTTTTCGAAAAAGTCCTGTTTTCTGTGAGACGCACCTTGTATAATCAGCTATATTTCCGCTATAGAATGGTGCGAGCTGTATGAGATTGATCTCAATTCTTCTGGTCAAAAACCTCAGAACTCCTTTGAGCGAGTGATTATGGAGCTACCGGAGAGATGGAGAAAGATCATCAAGCAGAACTGCACATACTACATTTATTAAATGTGTTTTTTTACTAAATATAATTTTTCTCCAAAAAAAAGCTTATCGTTTAGTATTTCAAATGTAAAAAATGAAAAGTTTACATAAACTTCTGATCAAGAGAATATGTAAGGGTGTCCCAATAGATATTTCGGGATTTCATTTTTAAATAAAACCAACAAGTTTAGAAAAATAAAATGCTTGTTTATTTGACCAAAAAGTAGTGAGATTAGCAGTTATGTTTTAAAAATATTATTCTCCAAATGTCCTACTGTTTCCGCAGATAGCCATTCTTTGTGTAATGTTGTCAATAATAACTTGACTCAATTGTGGTTTAATTTCAGCAACAACTTGACGTATATTTTACTTCAGGTCATTAATCGTCTGCAGATTGTAAGAATACACGTTGAGCAGCGTTAGATTGCATGATCTTGCAGCCCACTGAATATCACCATTTCGAGAAATGAAGCGGCCTGGAATACGTGTCCTTAACAATTTTTTTCTCACCGTATAATACATACGTCTCCATATTATTCATTTTATTGCCATGAAAAATGGCCCTATGACCTCTCTAACCCACATTCCACCCCATATTGTTATTCAAAGAGGATGTTAAGATTTTTCTGCCATCACTCGAGGATTTTTAAAACTTGTGAGGTGGAAACAAGCTTCGTCGGAAAACGTAATTATATTGCAAACTTCTGCATTCTCTTCAAACTTCTCAAAGATAAAATTTGCTAACGTATTATATGCCATAAAACGATCCATAATTAAATTATCGGGTCTCTAGATATCATTGAAAAACGGTGCTAAATTAAAATCGTGAAATACTTATTGGGACACCCTTAGTATTGTTTTTGATAAAATGCAAAATAAGCTATTGGAAACCCGAAGTCAAGGTCCAAAAATTCCTTAACAGACCACATAAATATAGCTTAAACAAGCAAATTATTTATAAAGTGTAATAAATTCTTGAACATATTCGGCGTTATTTAAAATATTGTTTGCCGTTAAAATTTTGGCTGACCTGACTATACCGAATAATGGTCCATTGCTATTTTAACTGTGTGGCATCGTATCGGTTTTCGTCTTGGTATTATTTTTTCACAACATAGACTTGTTATTGTAATGTTCTGGTTCATGGTAAATCTAAAGCTGAAATTGCAAATGTAACTCTAGATTTTCTGTCTTTGTTGACGTAAATATGAGTTCACTAAATCTTGACTTAAAAAGTTAAGACTCTGTAAATTAATTTCCAGTGGAAGATGAATCATTTGTATAACGCCTCACGATAATTACTTACCGATCAAGATACTTACTTATCGATAAGAAACTGAAATGATTATATGTATATAATAATAATAATATTAATAATTTATTGAATCCTCAAGACAATACAAATATACATGGATCAAGTCAAAACAAGAGCATGCACATTGCCACACTTCTGTGCATACAAAGAATATATAACATTTAAACCTACATATAAATATTTTATTCTTGATAAGGTATATAATTTAATAATTTAATAAAGTATTTATTCAATCCCCACAACAATAAAAATATCCATGATTAAGTCGGATTGACAGAATTGACAGACTGTTCAGTGACACGACCTCAGAAATAATACATGAAATGATAATCTTGCACAAATAAATATTGTATACATAAATAAGCATTGAATCTAATTATTGATACGACATATATTCTTCTAAACTGTAAAAACTTTGACTTATAAGAAATTCGCGGACTAATCCTTTAAATTCGTTGTCATTCTGAACATGCTTAAATCGTTGTGGCAGCTTCACACCCCTGTAATAAACATTATGTTCAACTATCCTACATGAATGTATTGGTAAAACAAGTTCATCAGAGCCTCGTGTGTCATAGTGATGAAAATCACTATTTTTTATATGTGTATATATATATATATATATATATATATATATATATATATATATATATATATATATATATATATATATATATATATATATATATATATCTATATATATATATATATATATATATATATATATATATATATATATATATATATATATATAAAATGACAATGAAGCAACCATACACTTAGTATTAATTACATAGCTCTTACATCACTAGCTTAGCTCTTACATCTTACGTCACTATTAAAATAAAATAACGAATTATCTGATATTCATACTATCGAATCTTGCAAGAAAGTATATCAGAGCATTTATTGTATAAGGTGGTCTATATGTTTTTTAAGAGATAGTACAAGTATAGTAAAGGAAAGCCAAATAACCATATTTAAAAATTTTATTATTCTAGAACTTTGGAGACAAGAAATCAACAAGAGGAATGTGTTATTTGAGTAAGACGGAATCACTGCTCATACAACTAGAGCAGACAGAGCAAACTTCTATGAATATTGTTCGAGCTGCATCGCTAATTGGGCGAATTCCTTACTTTGGTGATGTCCCATTACGTGTCTTCTTAGTCAACCTTCGCATACTCGAAGAATTGAAAACATCTATGCTTGATCGAATTAAAGAAATCGATGAAGAAACTTTGGGAAGAGTACAGGCAAACTTTCGAGAAGGGCTTTAAAAGTGTGTTCGTGAAAGTTGCTCCCGTTTCCCTTGTAGGCTCAAGGGTTTAAAATTAATTAAAAAATAGTATGTACAAAAAATCCAATAAATGCTACGTATTTATAAAAATTGAAAATATGTTCCCAACATCACAGAACATATTCGTGTTATAAATAATCTTTTGTGTCTTCTATATATTAAAATTCGGTTTTTTGTTCAAAACATATCCAGATTAAAAGCTTAAAGATGAGGGTGCTGCATTGCTTGCATTTTAGCTGCACCCCGTCATTACATTTACCTGCATTTATACGGATGTACCAGTTCATAGGCGTAGGAGTAATTTTTAATAGATTTTATGATATTAAATTCCTTATAAATCAACTTTCAGTTGTTAAGGCAATATCATTTAATGTGTTAACATCTGCGTACTTTTGTTCAGGTTATGTAGAGATGTTTTTCTTCGACAAATTTTACTGGGGAAGAAAAGTGGACTCTATACAGCTACTCACATAAGACTAAACAATGGTTAACACCAGGACTGCCACCTATGGCATCTTCAAAACCAGGTATTTACTCGAAAAAAGTGTTACTGTCAGTATGGTGGAATTTTACAAGAATTATTCACTATGAGTCTCTGAATCTTAATGAAACTGTAAGTGGTGAATATTATTGTGCTCAGCTTAATAGACTGGATATAGCTTTGATTCAGAAACGTTCCAAAATTGATTATTCGAAAGTATGTTATTTTGCAGCTTGGCAATGTAAGACCTTATAGTGCCAGAATCACCAAAAAAAAATTAAACAGGCTGTGAAGTATTCGCTCACCCGCCGTGTTCTCGGTCTTTTTATATCTATGGAACATTTTCTTCGTAGAAAAGAAATCTTACTGCAACATCTATCAAAACTGCACTCGAAATATTTTACCTTCATTTTCCAAAAAGTAAATAGAATGGGAAGTAAATAGATCATATTGAAATAGAACAATATAAATTCTTAAATGAAATTAAATTTTGTGCAGTTTGAGTGCAAAAATGACATTATTTAGGGGTACAACTAATGTACTATGAAACATCTATAACAAAGAGACTTTCAAACTGAGCGGTTTTTATTTATTATTAAATAAAATACAGGTGGCGTTGTAAATTTGCCTAGGTCCAGCCTCATTTCAGAACTGTAATGTATGATATTTATAATAATGGACTCGCACACAATACAACAACGCGTTAAAATTGTTGAATTATTTTATGAAAATGGACGTTCAGTGAAAAATGTTTTTAGAGAATTACGTGATGTTTACGATTTACACAGTCGTCCATCTGAAAGCACTAGCTTGCACTGAAGAGCATTATATAGTCGTAATGGTCGTTCACAATACCATGTTGATTTGGTATGTGAAAGTCTTGCCGAAGAGCCAGAAATTTCCATTAGTTGACGTTTACAATAATTTTGACTCTGCGAATCCACAATATATCGTAGTTTACGAAAGGATTTAGTTCTGAAGGCATATAAGATTCAAATAATACAGAAACTAAAACCAATGGATCATTTTAAACGTCGTGCATTTGTCAAACAGATGATTTTTTCAAAACAAAATTGCCGCATTTGGTGTGGCGAAAATCTACCATTCATTAATGAGGATGAAATTATTCGAGTCATTGGTGAGATAAAATCACGGTTAAGCCAAAATGTCATCGAAAATTTTGACAAAAGAATGGATGTCTGTAGAGCTGTGTCTGTCAATAAAAAGTTTCTTGACATCAACGGGATTTCCGTGTTTTATTCAAGAATTAAAAATTCGCTTAATTTGAAAGACTTTTTACTGACCGACCGTGTTTTCAATCGTTTTAGATCTATGGAACATTTTCTTCGTGGAAGAAAAAAATCCTACTCAACAGCTATTAAAACTGCACTCGACAAATATTTTTTTTTTAAATCATTCTCATTTTTGCAGAAAGTAAATAGAATGTTTGTCAGACAGATGGGCAAATATTGCCAATAACAATAGAGATCATAATGCATATTAAAACAGTAAAATTCTTAAATTCATAAAATTTTGTACAGTATCAAAAAATGACATTACTTATAGGTACATCTAATGTACTATGAAAAATATTATAATATTAAAACAACTAACTAAATGTAATATTGTTGAAAAATATAGTAATCCCTTTTCTATAAAAAAATGATTCATGTTTTAATAAAAGGTAACATTTAAAAAGTTTAAATACTTTTAAATTGTTCCAGTTTACGACGTCTATGGCAAAGACCTGCATCAACAGCATAGTCTCATATATAATTGATACAAAGTCAGGTAGAAAAGACAAGGTACCCCAACCGATGTATGAAAAAGAATTTGATTCTTAACTATTTAAAAAAATCATGCAATGCACGGTGTCCGATATCCTCCATACCTTTTACCGTCTCTTTCAGTGATGGGTTTGTACCTTCGGTGATCCCTATTTTTTATATTTTCTGAAATATTTTCGAAATAAAACTACTTTATTTATTTGAAATACATGGTATGGGTTTTTTTTAATTCAATATATGGTTGTATTGTTATTCCCTTGTATAATCATTTCATTTCCTTGTGAATGACTCCCTGTGAGTCAAATATATGGCTAAAATAGTCATGTTGTATGTTCGAAGTTGTTTTAAAGCGTTTTTCGTTTATTGTCATTTTCAGTTTTGATAATAACCATATGTTGCATAGAACTAAATCAGCCGAATATGAAGGACGCTTGAGCACCACGACACCTATACGAGATGTGTATGGTAAAGAAAGTAATGACACTGATTTTTTAAAGCTTTTATTGAACTAAAATTAGAATTTTACATTGTCTCCTTCAGAGTATTTGCGTTTTTCTCCACTCTTCATAGCAGTACTGGAACTGAGATATTGAAATGGCTTTCAGCTGGCCGGTTCCGATTTTTCAATGTTCTGTAATGTTCCAGTGCTGTTTTGTAAAGTTAATTTTTAATTTTACGAAAAGGAAAAGATCACGAGGACTCAAGTCTGGTGAGTAGGGAGTTGTGGAGCTCTAATGATGTTTTTATGTGACAAAGCGCATTATCGTGATGCAGCACCTAGGTATTCTTGATGTTCCGTTTACACGAATGACTCTTTTTCGAAGTCTTTCAAGAAATCCTCTCCAATGGGGAAGACAACAGTTTGACTATACTCTACGCCACTAGTCTCATTATTTTATTTATACACCTAAAATTTTCAGTAAATTGTGAATACGTGTACAAATATTTGGATTAGGTTGGATCAGGAAAGAAGAATTTCAATAATTTCAGATACTTTTTGTATATTGTTTCCAGTTTGAACTGTTATTAATCAACCCGGTACTGGATCGTCTTCTCGTCAATGAGTTAAACGTATCAATGACTTAAAAACATTTTTCTGGATCATTGCCTATTACTAGAATTAACATTACATCTTTTTAAAGTGTTTACAATTTAAAGTGTTTGTGAGTTAGAATTATCGGAGGGGATTAGCGATTAGGTGTGATAATTAAGAAAAATAAATAGTACTACTGTAGGTGGAAGATTTTGCGAGTAAAATAAATTAAATTTGGAATTCATTCTCCTGGTCATCACGATCTTTCATTCCAGAAGAATTAAGCTGAATGGAAGTTCACTGTTCTTTGAGTTATATAAATCGTTTGTGGGCCAAATTCTTTTAGTCGACCGGAATACCGCTAGTAATGGATATGGCACTAGAGTCGTTCGAACAGTACTCGACTTGACAAAGAAAACATACATTTTTTTAGAATTTCTTCTATATTTTTTCGATGTGGTAGCCTTGCAATTTAATACAATTAAACCAACGATATTTCAACTTTTTAATACCCTCCAGATAATGTGATTTGTTCAACTCTTCAAAATTACCAGTTGTCCCAGCTTTAACCTCATTATTTGAAGCTATCTTTGACCAGCGAGCTATTTCTTCAAGTTTGAGAACAGAAAGTAATCGTTGGGAGACAAATTTGGCGAATGTGGTGTATGTGGAAGGTTCCTTGATCAACAAGTCGAGACATTTGTGCAGTTGTTTTATCATATAATCAGAACAGTTCCTTTTTAGCCAAATGTGGACGTTCTCACTGAGTACCATCCTTGAATCGCTTCAGTAGCAAAGCGTAATACCCTATGGTGGTGGTCCTACCCTTGCCAGGTAGTCTACTAGCACCACAAGAATCTGTAGCTACAAGTTTTCCTGCCAATAGAATCATTTTCGCATTCTTTGGTGTGTTTTCACCTACTTTTATCCACTGTCTGGACCACTGCTTCGCCTTTAGCGTAATCTGGTTTCATTTACTGTTATAAAACGTTGAAGAAACTCGCATTTAAACAAGTCTTAACACTTCAGATCTGTTCATTCGAATATGTATTTAGTCGACTGCTGTATATTTACTTACATGACGTTGTTGGCGTTATTTGTTTAAGTTTTCTTTGTAATTTTAGTCAAAATAAACCCCTTATGAGTAGATAAAATGCTGTACATATAGTAGAGGTTTCTTTCAAGCACTCCGTTACTCGTTTGTCGGCAATCGTCTCTAAATACGCAGTAGAAGTCTGTCATAAGTCGTCGAAACAGTATCTGCCAGTTATAGTTTTAGGAAGTTACCCGGAGCTAAATCAGGCGAAAACGAAAATTATATTGCTTGAGTGACACAGAGATACCACAAATATTGCCACAGATTGTGTGACGATCGTATAGCAAACAAGTTTTGACATTTTTTGAAAAATGGTTAAATGCAAACTTTGTGATATAATGAAATCAGTTATTTTGAAGGATTTAACCCTGACCGACATATAAATAGAGTTAAATTCTACTTTAAAGGACTACTTTCCCTTCGTTTTGAGCGGTGAAAAAGTGGGTTGCTGAATTTAACTGCAGTTGTATGTAGATCTATTAAAGATTGGGGTGTCCAAAAGCCGCTACGATTGAGAAAATCGCCAGAAATATCCATTATATCATATAAAATTCCATTATCCGCTCTTCCGCTAGATACAGAATGGGATGTTCTCAGTGGCGGCTCGTGGGTTTTTAAAGTGGGAGGGCGTAGAAGAAAATAGTGCTGCTGAAGATTTTTCTTGTTTGTTACTTGTTTGTTACTGGCTTGTTACTTTTTTTAATAAAAAATTTTCATAAAAACAAGACGGAAACTTATGAAACAACCCAAGAGATACATCATTATTGATTGATTTGTCCGTTACTTTGTGATAGTTCATTTTTTTAAAAAAGGAATAAAACAATTTTTGATCTATCATTTGTTATCTATCACTTTTATCTATAAAAGTGATAAGTGATAGTAAAAGTGATAGATAATAAAGTAAAAAATTGTTTTATTCCTTTTTTACATACATCATTTATTAAAAGTCAACCAAAAGTGCATCCTAATGAATGCACAAGAGTTAGATTTATTTAAGCGCCCTTTCTAACGCGTATATCTATTCTCAGCATCTTTGGCATTTTTTATCAATTAATGAAACATGGATTCACTAATAGATGTCAAAAGTGAAGTAGCAGTCCAGACAATGAAGTCATGGAACCCAAAAAGTGGCTACAGACTTCTGGAATTCTCCTAATGTGGACTACCTGTCAAAAACAGAACCATTAATGCACTTCACTACTGGACCAGTTATGTGATTCAATTGGGACTAAATATTCACATCTTGATAAAAATAGTGTTCTTTCATCTTTATATTACGCCTGAATACACATTTCGAGATGTTACTACAAAAATTTCATGACTTAACTCTTTTCATATGCGCCATATTCACCAGATATGACTTGCTCTCCCATACCTGAATTTTTATTTATTTATTCATATGGTATCATGTAGCATATAAAAATATAATTCAATGAACGTATACAAATGGCAGGGAAAAAGAAAACAATGTACAAAAAATATGTAGACGAATTAATCGTTAAGATCTAGGTTTTCAATGCATCGTTAATTCCAAAGATCTCTTACTACCCAGCTTTACCTGTATAAGCTGTTAAGCATATAGTAGTGTTTTTTTGATTGAGGCATATTTTGTCGTAGGATAGGTATATTGTAATGAATGTATAGTCCTAGGTTCTCTTGCATAACCCGATATTCTCTGAGCAGGGACTAGGTTCCACGAATCGAAGGTACGTAGATATTACTTAGTAAGGGAAGCTAGTAGGTTTAATTGTTCCAGTGAGTATGCGCATAGTATTATTAAGTTACGCAATTAGATTGGTTTGGCAACTGCTCATCCACAATGAAGCACAGTATTGTGTAGCTGAGAACACCAATGCGAGAGATAAGATACGTAAAGTTTCCATAAAAGATACCCCCCCCCCCCCCCCGCTATGTCTCGCATGTTTTGGATTATATTGTTTCGAAAGAGAAATTAATGTAATGAATGTGTAGTTCTAGGTTCTCTTTCATAATGCGATATTCTCAGAAACTTAAGACATATGTGGCTTTTGTCGACCTAACGACAGTATACTATACCGTCTGGAGGGAGGAGATGATGTGTAAACTCCTGAAATTGGTTGAATGCCGAACAACTACAGCTCTTATTAATAACATGAAAAGCAACAGATACTTTCAGGTTTGCTTTGATGAAAGTAACGGTACAACAAGAGTATTCAATCCTGATCTGCCACAGAGCTCAGTTCTGACCCCTCTCCTCTTCAGTCTTTACATTTCTGACCTTCGAAATATTAGTTCAACAAAATATTGCTACACAGGTGATATTGCTCTTGCTTGTAGATCGAAAGAGCTTGGGGAGAAGAGAACCTACTTTAACAATCCTAAAATCCTACTTTAAAAAACGGAGACTAAAACCCAGTGTCAGTAAGACCGATATATGTGCGTCCTATCTTAACAACAAGCAAGCTAGGACTGAACTTCAGGTAGAATGTGACGACAACACTCTTCAGCATAACCCCAATTATCTTCTATCAAATACATCTGCCAAGATAAAAACACGAAACAATGAAACACCAAACCTGAAAAATGGTACACAATTCACTTATTTTGATGAGGTCAAAGCCGAGACAGTTGTTTATTTTGCATGGTGGGACAAGTCGCATTATACTGATGGTATTAAAAAGTTGGAATAACGTTGGTATTAATGACACCAATAGGTGCACTACTTTAAAAATCGCAATCGCAAGGTAACGATGTTAAAAAATGATAAAAATCTGAAAAACTTTATTTTCTTTCCAGGTCAAGAACTTTTCGAACGGTCCTTGTATAGCGCAATATTTCTGAGATTATTAATATTGATAGTGTATTAATTACTTTCTTAGAGAATTAATTGTCATCGACTAATTAAATTTTATTTTATACTGAATAAAAATATTTTAGTGGTTGACAGTGGATTTGCCAATTTAGTTTTTACCTGAGTACCAAAATGTGGAGTGAGAATTTCCGTCTCTTCGGCGGTCGCAGCAGATAACCGCGACGTCATGGCCCGTTTAGACCATGGCGCCCCATTCTGGTTCCAAAACCGTCATGTTTTAAGGTTAGATTCGCCGGGAAAAGCCAATTACCGTTCACCAGAGTCCTGCGACATTGTATCAGCTCCGCAAGTTACATTTTCAGTGTATAAGTTCGCTGACAATTCACTGTTCGTTCCAGACGTTTGGCACTTCACCAGAAAACGGTTACATCGTCCAGCTCCTGAATTCGAGTCACCCGAAATCGCTCAATCACCAAAAGACAACGAAAAACACCCCCGAGTTTCGACAGGTATCACTTTTTTTTTCGACAAAAGAAAACACTGCAACCCCAACGGATAAACGTCAATCGGGAAACACCACACCACCTGGACGATCGAGGTTTTTCGCAAAATTCCGCAGGACGTCGCCGTCGTCTGACGTCACAGGCGTCTAAATATCGATCTGTCCGATGGGCCCCAGCGAACGAGGGATAAAGACAGAAAACATATTCGTAAGGGAGGCCTTTCGAGAGGGAAAAGGACAGGGGACCAAGTGACCTTGTTTAAAAGCGTGTTTTTTTTTCGGCCTACATAGATGAGATAGAAGTCAGTTTATTTTTGCGGAATGAGATATGACCGTATCTAGGCGCCAAACGACCGGGGAAAGAAGAATAAGTAAGATTTTTTTCTCTCTTGGACGTCGCTGGTAAAAGTAAATTTATTGTTATTGGGGTTTCGCCAAATTAGGTTGAATTAATGTTGATGCTGAGGCAACCAGAATATTTACAGATACGAACAGACTGAATTTCATTAATTCGCGAGGGCTTTGTGTGCATGACATCATTGTTAATATGATTAGGCAGAGTTCTCATAGATATAGTCCTAGCAAAATTGTTTGATTTTACTATTAAACCTCGTAGATAGCGTATTTATGTTTCATCAACTAGATAAACCATTGCCAAGAGTACACAAATGCTTCTTAAGTTAATATTCATGTGGATGTACTGGGTATTTCAGTTTGAATGCACTGCTCATCATATTTATTCATATATCACAATTAATTTTAGTATCTAGCCAGTCGGGGGCTCAAACTGATCTAATCTGATATGTCTGAACTGTAATAAAATACAGAGTTAATTCCACAGTCTGAAAAAGACGCACCACAAACCTTACCACTACGTCCTCGTGGTGTACCCTGGACCCTGCTCACCCATTATGATGTGCGGGATGTAGTTAACGCAGAAGGGTAAAGGCAAACCCTCGGGTGCCTAAAAACAGAAACCTCTAGGTTAAGGTGTGGTAGTATGGTTACCTTTATAGGAGAATCCCGGTTGTCCAGAATAGGTCGATTGAGCGTGGATCTAGCAGTCCCATCTCGTCAAACAATTGTTGCTACGAAACCAAAAATAAACGGACATGAGATTTGATTCATGGAATATAAAAACATTATATTAATCATCATCTCTCAACAGCATCATTCAACAGTTACAAAAAGACTGGTGAGGTATATAATATGAACTGGTTAGGTACAAGATCTCTGAGAAAAGCTAAGTATTAAACATGTTACAGTGGACAGGAGAAGAAACATGAATTTGTATATGCGTATTCATCATATGAAGAAAATTTGAGTAAAGTATATATATATATATATATATATATATATATATATATATATATATATATATATATATATATATATATATATATATATATATATATATATATATACATGCTTTCTAAAGCTCCAACTCTTCGTTGACGTGGCAGGAATTGTGGGTTCCACAATCTCATGCGGAACACACAGCAACCTGCGTCTACGCCAAAATGAACATTTTTGTTAGGTGTTTGACCAGTAATGAGCCCTACCCATCCCTGCAATTGGAGGGCTCATGTTTCGTCTCTCGATGTTCAGGTTCGTAAGGGTACCGACACATGCTCTCCCGTCAAGAATATGGAGATTGTGGAACCCAGCGGTTGAGTCTCCCCCAACGTAGGGCACATGCCCCACCTTCCGATTCTCAGACTCCTCGGGGCACCCACACACGGCCCCCCACCAAGAACTGGGAGACCCCATACACAGCCGACAACCAATGCCCGCGCCGACCCCCCGCCGGATGGCGCACACACATGCAGTGTCGGACCTCCTCGGACCGCGCCCAACGAGACAACAGTAGTTGAGCCTCATCATCAGAATCTAAACATCAAGAGACGAAACATATGCCCTCCAGTTGAAGGGATGGGTAAGGCTCGTCTCCAGTCAAGCAAGCAACAAAAATGCTCATTAGGCGGAGACGCAGGTTGCTGTGTGTTCCACATGAGACAGTGGAACCCTGAGCATTGGGAGGCGGGGCATGTGCTCCCGATTGCGGGGATGGGTGGGGTTCGGCTCCAGTCGAGCGGCCAACGAAGGTGCCGAAGGCCAACGAAGGTGCCGAGAGGAAGAAATTGAAGAATTGTATATGCTGATGGAAAGTGAGGTATAAAAGATCTCCAGAAACGACAAGTTAGTTTTGATAAACTTTAATGCCCAACATGGAAAATAACCAGATATACCCCAAATGGAGACAACTGTAGAATTCATAATAACACAAATGACAATGAGGATAAAGCAATACAATTCGCTGTATGCACAGTTCTAACGCAAACATATCCATGAGAGAACACGGGTCTCACCTGATCGACATAGAGTAAACCAAATAGATCATGTTGTTATTAATAGGAGATCATACTTAAATATACTGACGTGAGAAGGTAGAGAGGAGCGTCATCAGAGTCGGACCATTACCTGATAGTAATAAAAATTCGACAAAGGCATTATTGTTCCAAATATCCTTTGTTTAAAATAGGTTGCTTCAAAATATATAATGAAATCATAACTAAAAATATCAAATTGTAACATTATCAACATATGCAAGCGCTAGGATGAAGTACCAACGTAGAATCAGGAATTAGTTACAACGTAAGGCAGGAATAAGAGAGCCTTATAAAGCAGTGGCAGAGTCGGTAGAGAGTCGGTAAATTTGTATATTACATATAAAATATGTAATATAAAAAGTTTCAGAGGAGATAATTGGGACCCGCAAGAGAGACAAATGGTCCCCAGGAAGAGAATGCAAACATGCGGTGGAGAATTAAAACTCTGTCCGACTTAAGTGCATACAAAAACTCACAAGAGCATACAGAGAAAAATATAAGAGACTGAAAAGAGTAAATAAAGTAGAAAAAGAGTAGAGAAAAATCCAAGTAGACGAAATCTAAGAAGCTTATCGTCGATGATACTGCAATATCGCTCAAGTAAAAGTTGAAATTTCGCGTAACTACATATTGCAATATTAAATTTAGCACCTTTTTCAACGACTTAATAGAGAAATTTTGTATCTCGCAAGTGTTATCTAGAGACTCGGCAATTTAATTATGTGGTTTATGACTGAAGTACGTGTTAGAATTGTGCAAACTTATGCTAAACAAACTTATATTAAACTATAGAAAATTATGTTTTCCGACGAAGCTCATTTGCACGTCGCAGGTTATGTGAACAAGCAAAATCCTCGAGTGATTGCAGAAGAATCTTTACACCCTCTTCTAGTAACAGCATGGGACTCATTGTAGGCTGGAGTTGTTATAAAGTTATTATAAAGTTGACCAGTATTATTTATAAAGTTATTATAAAAAGCTAACCAGTAATAATAATAATAATAAAATAGACGGGATAAAATAAACGGGACGGTTAAAAATTGTCAACACTTCGGGTTGCTTTGGAAAGGGACGCTTATTCTACTGACGAAATAAAAATAAAGCGAGGAATTTTTCAGGGTGATTCTCTCAGCCCTCTATGGTTTTGTTTAGCCTTAAATCCACTTAGCTACCTACTCAATAAAACCAAAACTGGCTACAAAATTGATAGAAAAAATAATGTTGAATGAACTATACAGGAGAATAAGGTTGATCTGATCCTCTAAACTAGCATTTAGAAACTTCTTCACCTGTTCAATTTGTGGGTCATGCCAAGCGTGATCTATTCATTCTGAATCCTTAAATGGACAAAAATAGATTTAAGAAGAATATATATTAAAATTCAAATGATGTTAACAAAATATCGATACCACCACCCGAAAGCAGAAATCAGCAGACAGTATATACCGAGAGCAAGAGGTGGAAGGGGTCTGGTGAATGTGAAAATAGCTCATAATATGCATGTTAAAAAATTAAGAAGCTTTTCTATAACACGAATTTATCGATTCATCGCGCATTAAAACGCATAGAACTGACTCGAACTGGCCAGTCAGGAAGAAACAGTTTGGAAGAAACCAAACCTAAACCCTTAACACAATTAGAAGCCGAATGGGCAGGCAAAATACTACATGCCAGATATAATGTTAACATGATGAAAAGAAGTGCAAATATAACACACTCAAACGCCTACCTTAAGGCGGGATATTGTTCCCTGAAAAGGAGGGTAATATTTTGGCTATAAAGAATCAGGCTGTACCGTCTCTAAACTATCGGAAACATATCTTAAAAGAATAAGATATAGATGATTTATGTCGAAAATGCAAGTCCATGGTGGAGAACAGCCCACATATCACAATGGGATATCCTATTATGGCACCACGACAATATCTTAAACGGCATGATGAACTGGGCCAAATTTTTCATCATAATTTAACATTGCGAACTGGACTTCTCAATAATCAGGTACAGAATTATAACTATAATCTACAACCAATCTTGGAGAACTCCGGTTTTAGGCTGTGCTGGGACACAACCCTCATAATCGATCGTAAAATAACGCAAAACTGACTAGATATAACATTAAACAACTATTTAACAAACAAGATAAAACAGCTCTTATCAATGATTTTACAACAGCACTAGATGAAAACTAGATTAGTCCACGAGCAAATTTCCCAGCACATCAGGCTACTTCAACTGTCAGGAAATATCATTGCGGCAGCTCAAAAGGCAGTTATCTTGGGAACAACGAGAATCGTGAGATCATTTCTTCAGTCTACTTGACTGTATCTTGGTTCGAAACCAAAGAGGTCGAAAATTTCAACCCCTGAATGGACGAAAAAAAAAAATAAATAAAAAAATAGAGGGTTTAAAACTCTGGTATAACGTAATTATGAAAATTATTTAAAAATGATATAACTGTAACAAAAACTATTTAAAATAAAAAAGAAAACATGGGAGATAATGTTTATTTAAAACAGCATAAAATAGAAAAATAATGTACGTTAAAAAAACACACGAATAAAGCAAATAGAGAAGGAAAAAAAGATGAAAACTCGGCAAGTAAATTTCTGGTGAAATGAGATATCGAACATTATTCAGGCGCCACACAAACTGGAAGGAATAAGAATTTTTTCCATCCCGAGCAATAGGATATGACACGACGATTTCGACCAGCTTGTTATTTAGGAGGCTTTTTGTGAACGTTGCTTTATTTGCCCGATTCCTTGGAACTTTTGCCGGAACTGGAAATATTTCTTTGAATTAGACGAGGGCTGGATATGTCAAAATTATGCCTGGCTGACTAAATACCAAGGACGAGACTTGTCAGTTATTTTAATGGATGGTATTTATTATCGCAGGTTTTTAGAATCGCGTTTAGATCAAATTTGTTTAGTATGAAATGAAAATATTACTGGCTGGATTTTAACATACCGGATGAATTTTATAGGGTTGCAAATATTTTAATCCGCAAATAAAGTGTTTTATTTTGTTGGGAAAATAATAATAAACTGATAAACAATTTAAAAGCATATGCTTAAAGAAATGATACCTCATAGATCAGTTCTTGTTACTGGTATCAAAAAGTAAGGCAAGTTTTGTTTTAAAATTCATTTTTCGTAGTTCTATAACGTATACAACTTTACTCCCGTCATTTTCCTATAGATGGCGTTAGTGGTAAGTAGTCAAAATTAATACCTCATTAGACGACATGTAATACGGCTTTTGGGCATCTTGTATACATAACCCCAATACATCAGTAGTCAGTTTGTGTTTACATCAAAAAGTTATTCGCGATTAAAAATGTCAGTTGTATCAAAATCGAGTCAGTGTACTCGTCATTTGCGGGAGGTGTTAATTTATTTCTTTAATATGAAGAAATTTGAGCTGAGACTGACCGAATGCTCTCAGACACTTATGATGAGGCCACTATGAGTGAAAGAACGTGTCGTGAGTGTCAACGCTTCAAGAGCGGTGATTTTCACGTCGATCGGCCTAGAGGTAGAAGAGCGAATTTTTTTAAAGATAAAGAATTAGAGGCATTGCTTAATAAAGACTTGTGTCAAAATCAAGAAGAGTTGGCAAGATCATTGGAAATGACTCAACAATTTCAAAACGCCTCGAAGACTTGGGAATGACACAGAAGCAAGGATATTGGGTGTCATACGAATTGAAACCGAGAGATGTTGAACGCTATTTGTTTGCTTGTAAACAGTTACTTGAAAGGCAAAAATGGAAGGGATTTCTGCAACGCATTATAACCGGGGACGAAAAATGGGTTTATTACGATAACTCCAAGCATCGAAAATCATGGCGATATCCCGGCCATTCTTCCACTCCGACGGCCAAACCGAATATTCACAGCTCCAAGGACATGCTCTGCATTTGATAGGACCAGCTCGGTGTAATATATTATGAGCTGTTAAAACTGGCTGAAACAATCCCAATAGATCGTTATTGAACGCAATTAATGCGTTTGAGTCGAGCATTGAAAGACAAACGGCGGCAAGTGCGAGAATGGTCAAAAAATCCTTGGAATCGTTGAAATGGGAAGTCCTACCCGACCCACCGTATTCTCCAGACGTTACCCCCTTCGACTATCACTTCGACCAGCACTTCGGGTTTTATGAAGAAATCGAAAATTCGATCGATTCGTGGATCGCTTCAAAAGATGATCTGTTTTACAACGTGGGAGTCGAATGCTACAGACAGTAGTGTCCAACGCTGGACAATACTTTGAATCATAAATGTCTAACTAGATTTATCAAGTTATTTTATCTAGAGCGGGAGCAGAGTTGTATACCTTTTGCAATCATGTTTTTTAAAGATGGTATAACTGTTTTTAACTGACTTTTGTAATTGCTCAACATTTTTGTCGGCTATTTTTTTAAATGGAAAAATTTATCGAGCTTATAATTTGTTTTAAATTTTGTCTAAAAGACGAAACTTTTTGTTTTAATACATCAAAAATGCTAAAAAAAGTTAATGGCGAACAGCTATGTTAAAAAGTGTTAAGAAGTGGTACAAAGACTTGTAAATACTAGAAATTATTTGTCAATTTTTTGCTAGAAATTAAACAAGTATCATTGTGAGAATGTCATTCAAGAGATTTGGCTTGCCGTTTTGATGAAAACAAAATAAATTTGAATTAACCAATAAAATCTTTGTGTTTTATTTAAGGGGTCACTTTATTTTTCAGTCAAACTATAGGATGATTTTCTTAATGCGTCCGAACATTAAATTTAAATAAAACAACAACCAAATTAGGTGCATTAAAACTATTTATTTTATATGAAATAACATTCAATGGCGTTAATGCTTGAAAACTATTTCGGACAAATGTCCGCCACGGCTACATCTGACAAATCACATTCTATCAATCCAATTTCCGACCACTTTTTCAAGCAACTGAGGTCTTATATTCGCAATTGTTCGAGTTATGTGGGCTTCCAAGGCGTCAATAATTGCAGGTTTATCGGCAATGATTTAACAAAACCCATTGACCAATTGACAGATCTGTGTCTCGAAATAATTTTCTCACCGAATTGTTCCCTCATTAAATCGATTGTAGCGTTGGCTGTATGACATGTGGAGCCCTCTGTTGGAACCACATCTCCTTCAGATCGACAGCTTTCAAATTCTCATTTCAAAGTCGAATAACAAAGCTGCCAACAACACCGGCGGTAATTTCTTCGGAACGTGCAGTTTTTTGTCTTGTTTTTGTTTTAATACCAAGCAGTGTGAAGTGCGTTCGCAATCTGTTCATAATTCTGCGAATATGTCGCTCGATTGGGCGATTATAAAATTCAGAAAGTCTTCTATAACTTTGGCGCACACTCATCACTGATTTTGATAATACATTTTGTCTATTTGCAAGCGTTGCTTTGATGTTAAATGTTCAATAACTATACTGAATAACAATAATTTAGTTAAAAATCTAGAATTCCCTTCAGATTTTTTTCTAGTTTCTTATTTCAGATGTATTATAAAACTGACGATCTTTTAAAATCATAGCTTGTACAATTTCAGCAATTTCTGGTGTGGTGGCATATTTAGGGAGTTCACTACGAGGTATATTTTAAATATTTTAAGGCCATACTTAAACTGATGATTCCATTTATCAAGATCAGAAAGTGAAGGAGGATACTCCTTCAGAATATTCTTCATATCAATATGCATATCAGTTGCTGATATGCCTTTCAAGATGTACCATAATAGCACTAATTTGAACAAGATGCTTCTTAACAAAAACTGAGAACAACTCGACTCAAACCAGCTGTTTAGACTAAAATACTGACCGCAGCGAGCTGTCTGTGCATCACAAAAATTATCGGGAACAGCGCTATCTATTCGTTATCGTATTTATTTACGAAGTTTGTTCTGTCATTTTTACATGTTATTGATATCAACCACGAGGCAAAAAAGGTCTTATTTTGTCGCAATTTAAAATAGTGGTTTCAGGAAAAAATATATAGAAACTGAGTTTTTTTTCATTTTTAATGCGTGCTGCGTTGAACAAGCCTATGTTTGCCTTTTTTCTTCGCTTGTTTACTTTATTAAAACATTAAAACCGCTAATGTTTCAAGCTTTAGATGGATTGAATTTCGTTTAATTTTTATATGTATTTTCGTGTTAAATGTAGGCCAAAAGAAATCTAAACTTTACTTAAAAAATAGCCAAAACTCTGTTTCTGGATTTTCAATAGCTTTTAAAATAATAAAACATTAAAAATATTCTATATTTCTAATATATCCTATATATATTATATTCTATATATCTAAATTTCCACTATATCTAAAACTTGTACGTATGACAATTGTTTCGACACACAGTGTCTTTTTCAAATAATAATTTGAAAAAGACACTGTGTGTCGAAACAATTGTCATACGTACAAGTTTTAAATATAGTGGAAATTTAGATATTAATCTTTGTTTTTATTTAAATTGAATTTCCATCAAGTATCGGCTACCTCAGTTAAATAAAAAATATAACATTATATCAATTCAAGAATTATTTTTAAGTGTCACATTTCCTTTCTATAGATCATATTACTCAGTAATAGGTTGGGTATTTTGTACATTACCAGTAATGCTAGACGTCTTGCGGTATGAACTCGACTTGAAAATATCCAGCAAGTACATAATGGCTTTGCTACAGTTACTGAAAGGGGAAGGATTATTTGGAGGACAGTGGATCGAATCGTAATTACTTACTATAAGGATGCGTACTTGTCCTTAGTGCGAGTATATAAGAATGAAACCTCCCATAAGTGATATCACTTTTTTCATATTTTAAAAATGTTGGCATATACCGATAATTATTTAACTTAATATAAAACCTGTATTCTAGTTAAATACATTGATATTCTTGTGTTTTTTAAACATTGATAAACTATATTAAGTAGACATTATAAGAATGGAAGACCATAGCGTGGATAAATTACATATTAGACCTTAGAGGGTTTTGGAAACCAAATTTATTTTTTACTTTATTTTAAAACTTGAATGCAAAAAATTAAAAAAATACAATTATGAATTAATTATATAATATTATTAATGATTATATAAATTAATTAAAATGTATACATTTTTTTATTCACTATGACATTCTGAATCCTAATGAAACCATACGTGCTAAATATTATTACGTTTAGATTGATATATCTATATACATATATATATATATATATATATATATATATATATATATATATATATATATATATATATATATACATATATATATATATATATATATATATATATATATATATATATATATATATATATATATATATATATATATATATATATATATATATATATATATATATATATATATATATATATATATATATATATCATCATCATCATCATCATCATCATCAGCCCGTATCGATCCACTGCAGGATGAAGGCCTCTTCAGCATGCTTCCAACCTTCACGGTACTGGGCTTTCCTCTGCCACTCGGGTCCAATATACTTAACGATGTCATCAGTCCATCGTGCTTTCTGTCTTCTTCGCGGACGTTTGCGATCAAGCGGTATCCACTCCAGGATTGCCTTGGTCCATCTGTCGTCCCATCGCCTCGCTATATGGCCTGCCCATCTCCATTTCAACTGTTTTACTCTTCCAATGATGTCACAGACTATTGTTTGTTCCCTGATCCATGCGCAGGACTTTCTGTCTCGTCTTGTAATGCCAAAGATTCCCATATATATATATATATATATATATATATATATATATATATATATATATATATATATATATATATATATATATATATATATATATATATACGGCAAAGGTCCGAAATGATGGCGTCAGAATTTTACTGGGCGACTTTAACACACAAATCGGTAGAGAAAAAATCAATCAGAAAACAGTAGGCAAATTCCCCGGTCACAAATTTACCGATAAGAACGGCACAAGACTGATCGAACTATGCCAACAGAATAACCTTAAGATCATGTCAACATCCTTGAGAAAATCTCCACGAAAACAGAAGACATGGAGATCGCCTATTCAACAGATTGGAGAATTCCAGATAGACCACGTTGCGATCTCATACCCACAACAAAGAGAGATCTAGGTTGTCCAAGTTTGCAGGGGCGCGAACATTGACTCAGACCACTACCTAACACGAATCAAAGTCAAGTTCACCCCAAGGAGAATTCATCACAAGAAAGCACATCTACAGAAATTTGACACAAAAAAGATCAAGGAATCCAACATAACAGAGGAATAACAGAGAATAAATTCCACAAAAAAGTTACACAAAAAGCACAGGAACCTATCCCATTGGAAGAGAACACAAAACACCTTTGGTGGGACTCGGAATGCGAAAGTGCATTGCAGCGACGCAAACGAGGATTTCAGGAGTACAACACTAAAAAATCTCCAGAAAGTCAACAGCTTTTTGACGTGACTAGAAAACAGACCGCAAAGGTTATCAGGCAAACTAAGAGGAAGTACATGAAGGAACAACTAGACTCTATAGAGGAGGATTTCCGCAATTATAATATGAGAGACTTTTATAGAACTTTTGAAAATGAAATCCGTAGATATTCACCACAAAATCTTTGCTTCAGAAAGTGGAATGGGAGATTAGCGCTAACCAATCAGGAGAATTGTCAGGAGCTGGCACACTATTTCTCTAATTTCCTCAATTGCCCCGAACGCGACACAAGATTCCCCAAGGAAAATTGTATCCATACCCACTCAGAATCACCACCACCAACACAGGAAGAAATCCACAGGCACATACGCAAACTAAAGAATTCTAGGTCATCCGGTGAAGATGGAATCACCGCGGAACTATTGAAAAACCTCGGACCAAATTCACTGCAAGAACTTACGCAAATCATCACGAACATTTGGCAAACAGAAAAATTACCAGATGATGTGTACCAGGAAATGTGCTCTTATCCACCCGCTGCAGAAGAAGGGAGACGACAGAACAGATATGATCAACTACAGAGGAATCTCCTTACTACAGGTTACCTACAAAATCCCCTCACAATGCCTTCTCTAGAGAACACAAGAACATTTAGAACACAAAATTGGCGAGTACCAGGCAGGCTTTCTCCCTGGTCGCTCATGCACTGAACAAATATTTAACCTAAAAACTATACTGAAATACAAAGCTATCAGGAACGTCTCAATCATCTGCACGTTCGTGAATTTCAAGAAAGTATACGACTGCATCGACCGAAAATCTTTGTTCAACATCCTAGAAGAACAAGGACTCGACCCCAAAACAATACGATTAATCAAGCAGACACTGACTGACACAACCTCTAAAGTAAAATTTATGGGAGAAATTTCCGAACCCTTCCTGATTAAAACTGGAGTACGCCAAGGGGATGGGTTATCCCCACTCCTCTTCAACCTGGTTCTGGACAAAGTCGTAAGGGAATGGGAAAAAAAACTGAAAAATCAAGGATATTGGACTCGGCCAACACGAAC
This sequence comes from Cosmopolites sordidus, assembly GCA_031761425.1. Classification (NCBI taxonomy): domain Eukaryota; kingdom Metazoa; phylum Arthropoda; class Insecta; order Coleoptera; family Curculionidae; genus Cosmopolites; species Cosmopolites sordidus. The sequence continues at coordinate 142,091 of JARFXV010000589.1, forward strand.
CAACATGACTCGGACTCGGAAAACAATATAGAAATATCATGCCTGGTTTTCGCAGACGACCTAGTCATACTCGCAGACAATGAAAAAAGAGCAACCAAACAGATCGAAGTCCTCAAGGAATGTGCAGAGGAACTTGGCCTACAAATTTCCTTTCAAAAAACCGAATTCTTCAGCTCAAAATTAGATGTTCAAAATTTGAACACCAAATATGGCAAAATAAATAGGGTCACTCACTTCAAATACCTGGGCGAGATCCTCGAACCCACAGGAGGAGAGAAGATAGCACAGAAGACTCGATTACAGAAGATGAAGAAGGCATACGGCAAGACCCACAATATTTACAATAAGAAATATCTATCCACACACGCAAAAATAAGATACTACAACACAGTAATCAAACCAGAAGTACTATACGCAAGCGAGACACTTACACTTCATACAAAAAGCGGCATAGAAAATATACTAAAAGAAGAACGCAAAATTATGAGGAAAATCCTCGGTCCAAAACTGTCAGAAGAAGGATACAGATTAAATTCTCGAAAGACCACATAGAGAATGTCCAACGTAGCGGCGGACATAAAAAAAGAAGGTTGAAATTCTATGGACATATCAGTAGACTCCCACCGACAAGACTCACCAACACAATTCTTACATACCTACAACGAGTCAAGTCAACAGTATCATGGATCACACAAGTCAGAGCTGATCTGGAAAAGGCACAAATGGGTCCGAAAGAGATTGAGGATAGAAGAACGTACAGAAACAAAATAGATATGAGGAACGTTGGATCAGAAAGCGAAGTTTCGAGGAGATCGGGAACAAAGTGGACGGAGGAAAGAAGGAGAATCCACGGAGAAAGGATGACAGAGGTGTGGAGGATCAGAAAGAACAATCGAAAATGCGTCAGAATGCTTTGCGTGATCCAACCGGGTCTATACGCACCTAATAATATATATATATATATATATTTATATATATATATATATATATATATATATATATATATATATATATATATATATATATATATATTTATATATATATATATATATATATATATATATATATATATATATATATATATATATATATATTTATATATATATATAGAGAGAGAGAGAGAGAGAAGATATATATATAGAGATAGAATTGGGGCGAACATTAAATCAGCAAAAAATCCAAATTTTAGCTTTGCAAGAAACCAGATTGACAGATGATAACACCTTGGAATTCGGCAACTACAGACTTTTTAAAAGTAAAACGGACAAAAGAATACTCAAAAATACACCACATCTCGGTGTTGCTTTTGCAGTCTCAAGAAACATTCTTGGTTCTATAACAAATGTCCAGCTAGTAAATAATCGACTTCTGACACTATCCCTCAAGTGTGCTAACAAAAACTATACATTAATCAATGCACACCTCCCAGTTAATGAAGAAAATAAATCTAATCCTGAAAAAGTAAATAAGTCCTGGGAAACTCTGGAAAAGACTATCTCTAAAATTCCCTCTAACTATGTAAAAATCCTATTGGGTGATTTCAACGCCCAACTAGGGAAAGAAAAAAAAAACAGGAAAACAGTCGGCAGTTTTCCCGCTCATAAATGGACTAACCTTAATGGTAGATTAGTTGAACTATGTTCGCAGTTTAATCTAAAAATAATGTCAACCCATTTTAAGAAGAAAATAACAAAACAAAAAACCTGGAGGTGCCCAAACACGTACATGGGTGAATTTCAAATTGACCATGTTGCGATTTCGTACCCCGATTATAAAGAGATTTTGAATGTTCAAGTCAGGAAAGGAGCAAATATAGACACCGATCACTACTTGACTAGAATTAAACTTAGCTTAAATCCTCGAAAACTTATTCAAAAGAGGCTGCTAATACCAAAGCTGCTAATACCAACAGTCAAAAAGCAGCAATAAACTATAACATCTTTTTGGAAGTGAGAAAAGAAACATCGAAGCTAATTAGACCAACTAAAAGAAAATATGAAAACAATCAACTTAATGAAATAGAAAAAGATTTCCAAAAAAATAACACCCGAAACTTTTACAAAACATTTAAAACTAAATTAACAGGCCATCAATCGCAAAGTCTTTGCTTCCAAAAGGAAAACGGACAATTAGTTCTAAATAACCAAGACAATTGCAAAGAACTTGCGAAATATTTTGAACAAATACTAAACTCCAAATTTCCTTTGAAAAGACACAATACATGGCCTGCAACAGACTAAGAACACCATTTCTAAAAACAAAATATGGTAACATCAGACGAGTCTCTCAATTCAAATATTTGGGTGAAATAATCATGGAAAATGGGTTGGAAAAAGCGGCCAATAAGGGTGGATGTCAAAAAATGGAAACGGCATTGAGACTTACACAAAATATTTACAACAAAAAATGCCTATCTAAAAACAAAACTGAGACATTACAACACAGTTATTAAGCCTGAATGTCTATATGCTGCAGAAACGCTCATTTTGAATAGAAAGAGGGACATCGAGGACATTGACAAGAAGGAAAGAAAAATCATAAGAAAAATCCTAGGCCCCAAACAAATAAATAACACAACATACTGACTTCGAGAAAACCAAGAAATCAAACAATACACCGATATACATGGCGATATGAGAAAAAGAAGACTTAAGTTTTACGGACACATAAAACGGATGAATCCGAGTAGGCTAACTAGACAAATAGTCGAATTTTATGAAAATAGGAGTAGAGCTAAAGTTGAAATAATTAAATGTATTGCTGCAATTAAAGGGGACCTAAGATCAGCAAATATTACACAAAGTGAAATTCAGGATAGAGGCTGTTTCAGACACAAGGTTAACGTTTGGAAGGTTGGACAGAGACAAAAATGTAGGAAGACTGGAACAACTTGGTCTGACGAAAGGAAAAAACTCATAGCGAAAGAATGAAATTAGTATGGGCGCAAAGGAAGGCTAACAACAACAAACGCCTCTAAATGTACTTCGCGTGGTCCACTAGGGCCCATACGTGAATAATAATAATAATAATAATAATAATAATAATAATAATAACATAATAATAACATAATATTATACAAGGCGGTAGGGTTTTGCGGACAAGAACCCTTCGGAACCGTCGGGAGGATTTGTCCGGGGTTGGTGAATCTGGAGCGAGTGGCGGTTCCCAACTCTATGGCACCACAAGAATGGCAATGAAAGAGGCACTCGAACAACAATTAGATCATCTAAGTCTAGCAACACCAAAGACTTTACTACAAAATCAACAGAGAGCGGAAATTAGTAATGGAGTAGAAGATCAAAATACCCCGGTACTTGCTGGCTCGCCCCTAATAAGGAAGGCTGTCACTAGGACCGAACGCACTCCACGTATCAGATGGACACGCGAAATGAATATTGATGTAATGCGTGCCTATTACTACGTAAACCAGTGCGGAGATAATCCACTCCCTGGGTGGAGGCATGCACTCCACCATGAATATAAAAAGAGGTTCCCTGAAACTCAGCTGTCGGAACAAAACTTAGCCGACCGTAAAAATGTAATTCTAAGGAAAAACTATCTAACCGAATCGGAATTAATGAACATCAAGAGAGAAATCGGTAATCAACTACATCAAAACATTACATATCAACAACATAAAGAAGATACTATAGACGTTCTTAACTCGAATACAGAGGAGAAACAAGTAGAACAAACTCAAAATGTATCACCAGAAGCATCATCGTCTAAAAATGAAGAATCAATCTCGCAACGTAACTTTTCTAACATACGAGAGAAGTTTTACAGCAATTTGGCCAGTTTTACTGGCTCAAACCCATTGAATAGACCAAAAATTCCAGTACTGCGTAATATTGCAAAATCACGTATTACTCTAATGCAGATTAATAGAGTTTTGGAATCACATCTATCTGGGATGACAAATTTAAGCGATATACATCTTGCATTATATTGTGCAGCAGTGACTGTCATCGAAATTTCAGGTCAAAAGACTTACACCCATAATGCGGCTGGTCGTAGTATCCAGAAAAATACACCTGTCTGGAAAACGCGCCTTGAAAACAATATCAATGAGTTCCGGAGGAAAGTTGACATTATCTCAGAGTATCTTTCTGGTAATCAGTCAAATAAAGTAGCGAGAAAAGCAAAAATAATTGCCAATAAATCTGGCATTGACTTCGATGATTCAAACCTGACAGAAAAATTGTTGGATCTAAAAGATCGGTTTAGGCAAAAAGCTAAATCGAAAGGAGCCAGGCTAGCAAGATATAATGAACTAGAAAAGCGAAAACATCAAAATTCAGTATTTGCAAACAGCCAAAAGAAATTTTATAGACAACTCGAAGCAGAAGGTAACAGCAAGTCAGAACTTAAGAATATCGATGTGTCTTCCTTTGCGGAATATTGGAGATCGGCTTGGAAAAAATCAGACGGCTACGAAAAATTGGCTCCTTGGGTTAAAACCATTCAAGAACAGACAAATGCTCTCCCAGATATGGAGTCTAACGATTTCACAGAGATTGACATTTGCACTGCTGTCAGGAAGACTCACAACTGGAAGGCGCCTGGACCAGATGGATTGCATAACTTCTGGATTAAAAGCTTTACAGCCGCCTATCCCGTACTTGCAAATGCATTTAAAGAGGTTTTAATAAATCCAGACACTTTCCCTGACTTTCTAATGGAGGGCAATACATACCTACTGTTCAAAAAAGGGGACGTTAAGCAACCCAATAACTACAGACCAATCACATGTCTGTCAGTGTTATATAAACTGTTCACAGCCCTACTCAATGAAAAAATCTACCAACATTGTGATAAAAACAACATTTTTGAAGAAGAACAGAAAGGATGTATAAGAGCAAGTATGGGCTGCAAGGAACAATTAACGATTGATGCTGTAGTTCTTGAGCAAGCGCGAAAAAGAAAACGCAACTTAAATATCTGCTATATAGACTACAAGAAAGCATTCGATAGTGTCCCTCACGATTGGCTGGTTGAGGTTCTGAATTTCTATAAAATTAGCCCACAGATTATTAATTCTTTAAAGTGCCTGATGGGGAAGTGGAAAACGAATCTTTTTGTCGGCCAACAATGCATTGCTGCTACAAATATCGAGAGGGGAATTTTTCAGGGAGATTCCCTTTCTCCAATTTGGTTCTGTTTAGCATTGAACCCTTTGTCCACACTACTCAACAACAGCAATATTGGATATAAACTTAACATGAGGAATCCAAGAAAGGTCTCTCATCTACTATATATGGATGACCTTAAATTATATGGAGAAACTAGAGAAAAATTAAACTCATTGATAAAAACGGTTGAAACATTCAGTAGGGATATCAGAATGTCATTCGGACTGGACAAATGCTCTACCATTAGTATACAGAAGGGAAAGGTTCAGAGTCAACATTCAACACTTTGTAATATACAACAACTAGCACCAGAAGAATCCTACAAATATTTAGGAATACCCCAAAAGCATAAACTTGATCATAACCAGTTAAAGAAGGACTTTTCCACTCTATACCAAAAGAGACTTACAAAACTTTTAAACACCAAACTGAACGGAGGAAACCTCATTAGAGCGATCAACGGTTGGGCGGTGCCAACTCTGACATATTCTTTTGGCATAGTTAAATGGTCAGAAACTGACCTTGATGAACTCGATAGGTTGACGCGCCGAACATTGACAAAGTTCCGATGCCTGCATCCAAACTCATCTACGAAAAGACTATACATCCCAAGAAAGTTGGGGGGTAGAGGCCTTGTAAACGTAAAAAATCTCTGTCTCAATCAAGAAAATAGAATGAGAAAACACTTCCTTGATTCAAACAGTACGTTAATGAAATTGGTTGCAAATGAGGATCGGGGTTTCACCCCACTGAACCTAAATAAACAAAATCGTATTGATAGCAGAACAACACTCACGGACTGTGTTCGAGAATGGAAAGGACAAACATTGCACGGAAGGTTTCCTAAGTCACTCGAAGATGACACCATTGACGAACAATTGTCTCTGAAGTGGCTGACCGATGGACTCTTGTACCCAGAAACAGAAGGTTTCGCGATATCTATTCAAGATAGGGTAACAAGAACAAAAAACTATGAAAAGCACATACTGCATTTGGACGTAGTCGATAAGTGCAGGAAATGCGGTACTTTGGGGGAAACAATTGAGCACCTTATTGGCGGTTGCCCGGCCCTTGCTCCTAATGCTTATTTAGGACGGCATAATCAGCTGGCAAAAATTATACATCAACAAATTGCAAAAAAATACTCGCTATTAGAAAATGCACCTCCTCCATATTATAAGTACTCGCCTTCTCCTGTACTTGAATCATCCGATACCATTCTTTACTGGGACAGACCAATCACTACTGATCGAACGGTTGATTATAACAGGCCCGATATTGTTCTAATCAACAAAAAGGACAAGATGGCTTTTATAATTGACATCGCAGTGCCACTATCTCACAACATTAGAAAAACTGAGATAGAAAAATCCACAAAGTATGAAAATCTGGCATACGACTTGAAGAACCAGTGGAAACTGAGTAAGGTAGATGTAGTGCCCTTCGTTATATCCGCCGAAGGCCTGATAAGTAAGAGATTTTCAAAGAACCTCGAGAGCCTCGGGATCTCGAGATCGATTGCCATAGTGGGACAGCGTGCCGTGCTCTTGCAGACGTGTCACATTGTTCGTAAGATATTATGCTAGGGTGAGAGGAGCTGAATTGCTTTTTCATCTTGGCATTGGAATACCGGCCAGCATGAGCTGAGATTCTACAGTAAGGATGAGCAGAATAATAATAATATATATATATATATATATATATATATATATATATATATATATATATATATATATATATATATATATATATATATATATATATATATGTATATATATATATATATATATATATATATATATATATATATATATATATATATATATATATATATATATATATATATATATATATATTCCGGCTTCCTCCCGGTCAAGCAACAAACCATTGCTCATTATAGCAGAGACGCAGGTTGTTGTGCTTTCGACATGCGATTGTGGAACCCAACAGTCGAGGGTGTATAACTCCTGACTAGTGTTGTCTCGTTGGACGCAGTACGAAGAAGTCTAAAAATTCCATTTATAAGCCATCTGACGAGTTGGGTCCGACGAAATATGGGTTGTTTGATTGTGGAGAGGGACTCTCTATTCTTGGCGAGAGCATATGTCGGTAGCCTGATGAGTCTAACCACCAAAAGATGAAACATGTGCCCTCCAATGTAAAGGATGGGTGAGACCTCCCGGTCAAGCAACTAACCATTGCTCATATATATATATATATATATATATATATATATATATATATATATATATATATATATATATATATATATATATATATATATATATTGGGTTGTTATATTCGGTTGGGTTTCTTCTTTGTTCAATTAATTTGATGAAAACAATTTTTTTGGATGGAAAAATATCCTAGTCGCATTAGTACAGTCTGATTAAGTTCAATAATGCAAAACAACAACCGCCTAATCTTATTACCTGTTATTTCGGGGCCCGGTCTTCTGGGTCAGATGTCAATGATTGACGCCCCAAAAGATATCCGAGGATTATCCATAATCGATTGGTTAATAAATAAAATCCCAGATCCCATTATCGACGGGCCAAAGACCAAATAAATTTCTCGGAGACCTACAAAGAGTAGGAGAGTGGGGAAAGCCCTTCGCTGATATAACCGGTCATTTCGTGTGTTATTTATTAAAAGGGCCGAGTGGGCAACGAAAGGGCGAAAGATTAAATTTGCTAATACGACCAACAAGATGATCTATTTTCGAATGGCATCGATTTTTTTTGCTACTGCCACATACAATACACGTGCCTTTCTAATATAGGATAAAACATTACGAGGGACAATCTACAATTTTTAGGATCCAATCATCCCAACGAGTGGGTCTCAAAATGGTTGGTGATAAAGTTCAGGATGTCGACATCTAGACTTAATAAAATTCTGAGTAAAGTTCACAGTCCAATAAAGATGTCCCATGTCTCCACGTCCTCGTCGTGTACCTTGGATCCTGCAGTACGTAAATTCTTACGGTCTTTCAAATTGAGCGGTTTTTTAAATTTTTGAGAAAACACAGAATTTGCGTTGATTTCAAAATTTTTTATATTGATAATTGAAGCATAATGTGTGACATTTTAACACGAAAGGTAATATCTGCCAAATTACCAACTTTTTCAGCTCCTTTTGTGAAAATTTTGGATGAATTTTGGCATAATCGTGATTCTAGCTCACCAATGACTCGAATAATTTTATCCTTTAGTTCAGGTATCGATTCTGAATTGTTTTTAAAAACCTGGCTTTTCACGTCACCCAAAAGAAAATACTCCAACGGTGTCAAATCACGTGATCTTGATGGTCAATTCATATCACTGTTTATTGTCATAACTGGTTCAGGAAATTTGTCTCTCAATAAATCGATTGTATTAACAGCAGAGTGAAGTGTAGCGCCATCCTATTGAAACCACTTATCCTCAAGGTCAATATTATTTAATCCAACCCATAAAAATCCACTTATCATCTCATGTTATCCAGCACCATTCACAGTTGCAGTTTCACCAGCAGCATTCTGAAGTGACTCGTTTAGTATGTAAAGGTTTCTTTACAAATGCGGCAGTTCTGTTTATTAACATAGCCACAAATTTCAAAATGTGCTTTATCTGAAAAGATGATTTTTTGAGAATCTGTTTGTTCTTTGATCCAATGATTTTAGTTTCTGTGTTATTTGAACCTTATATGTCTTCAGAGCTATATCCTTTCATAAAGGATATAGTTCTGAAGCAAGCTTCACGATTTTACGAGCTATAATTCATATGAAATATGCAATTATATATTAAATATTAGTGGGAAAACACTTGATCAGTTCTTGACCACCTCGACCATCTATCATCCGGCTCTGTCTGTCTCAGTGGTTACGGCGGAAAGCGGTTCATTACCTAGGCTTGGTACAGTCGCCCAGGCAGCCTCACAATAATTTTGGGAGATGTAATTTTTATGAATTGGCGACGCTCGTGCGCGACGCTGACTGGTCTTGAGTGATTGGGAGGTTTGAGCCTAATGCATCATTGAATGAATTGTATTAAATTTTGTTTGATATTATACACCGTGTCACGCCGGGGCAGCGCTGGCATGGGCGGGGGCTGGGGTTTCCGGTTTGGTTTTCGGCAGAGTTAATTAAGAGTATCAAAACAAAAAATAAACTTAGAAAATTGATGCGATCTAATAATGAGCTTAAAAAGGAATACATAGTTTTAAGGAGAAATATTAAGAAACAAACTAGATTGAAATACCAGATGTTTATTACAAATAGTGAAAGTTCAATCAATTTGGATCCAGTCCGGTTTTGGTCTTTTGTAAAGGCAAAAAAGAAGAGCAAACTGAAACAAATTTTTAAAAGTAATGGTGCATCGGTCTCGAATGACAGGGTCCCGGACTTGTTCGCTGTTTATTTTGAGTCTGTGTTTAGTCCTCACACCGCTCAGTATAAGACCACCGTTTCTGGGAGTAACATCTCCGCTACTATATACTAAACATACGGGAGATTACTCATGTAGATTATAGTAATGCTTTAAGAAAATTAAAGCCGAAGAGAGCGGCAGGATCGGATGGTTTACCGCCATATATAATCAAAGCATGCGGTGACTGGCAAAGGGAGCCATTGATACATATTTATAATAACGTCCTTAGGTCGGGTACGTTCCCGGAATCTTGGAAGACTGTTATTGTAACACCCATATACAAAACAGGTGGTAGGTCACTGGCAGAAAACTACAGGCCGATATCAGTACTATCGTCACTTGCTAAGATTTTTGAACAAATAATTTATAATAAAGTTTTTTCGCATGTATCAGACATTATTTCCGAGTGTCAACACGGTTTCTTGCCAAAAAGATCAATTAATACGAACCTGTTGCATTTCTCATAAGATATAATGACTAATTTTAACTTAAAAATCCAGACGGATGTGATATACACTGACTTTAAAAAAGCGTTTGATAGGGTTGATCATGATATATTGCTAGAAAGATTGGTGGAGTACGGTATGGGACCATCTTTGATCAAATTATTTGTATCTTATTTACGCGAGCGGAAGTTTATTGTTCGTTATGATGGTTACTTTTCTGAGAGGTATGCTGCGAACTCGGGGGTGCTGCAGGGATCGAACCTTGGCCAGTTGTTGTTTTTAATTTTCATAAACAGTTTGCCAGCTGAATTTCACTATTCTTCAGTTCTTCTGTTCGCTGATGATATGAAGTTCTATTTGCCCATCAAGGGTTCTGCTGATTGTACTAAACTTCAATCAGATATTAACAGAGCGGTACGCTGGTGTAAGAGCAACAAGTTTGAATTTAACTTCTCTAAATGTAATATAATGTCGTTGAGTGTTACGCGAAATACTTTTGTATTTAATTATGTTATAGATAGTCAGCAGTTGAGACGAGTCGCTTCGATCAAAGACCTGGGACTGGACTATGATTCCAGATTGAATTATTCATCGCATATTGAAAATAAAAGAGCGGAGGCGCTGAGATCCCTTGGATTTGTGATTAGACAGGCGGGCCACTTTAGGAACCTGCAAACATTTAAAATTCTGTATTTTACGTTGGTCCGTCCGAAGTTGGAATTTGCTTCCGTAGTTTGGAATCCTGGGCGAATAACGCATATCAACTATCTGGAGAAAATACAAAACAGATTCTGTATTTCAAAAAATACTCGCGATTTCCGGATTGCCATTCCGTGCATACGTCTAGTTTGAGAACTGAATTTAATATTAATACATTGCAAGTCAGGCGGGACTATTACGCTATAATGTTTATTTTTAAAATCCTTAACAATTTTATTTATGAGCCCAGATTGCTATCACAATGTGACTTAAATGCTCCATCGCGCCGACTGAGGCCGGTTCGATTGTTTGATGTGTCATTTTCCCCTACGAGCAGATGTCCTCCGATGTCCCAAATGCTGATAGTTGTCAATAATGTTTTATCAGTTTACAGCCTTGATATATTTGACAAAACGGGTAACTTTCCGAACAGACTTAGATATTTTCTTCGTGTTTAGAGCGCTCGCACTGAACATATTGTTGCAGTTATTGTCTTGCCCACGTTCCTCCACTCCCTGCGGTTTTGTTTGTTTGTTACTAATTTTCTGTTATCATTATTTTCTTAGTTCTTAGGTCCTAATTATTAGGCATGATGTTTAAGAATAGAATTGTTTCTTTTTCTTTTTCTTTAATATATTACATTGTTAGTCTTAGTTATGCATCTCTTGTAATTACACGATTTGTGTGTTTGGGATGAATGAATAAATAAATAAAATACGCCATGTTGTGGATTCACCGAATCCAATTTGTTGTGAACTAATGGAAATTTCTGGGTCTTCAGCAGCACTTTCACGACCAAATCAATATGCTCTTGTAAACAACCACTACCACTATATATTGTTCTATTTTTATCTTCCACCGAACCAGTTTCTCGAAATGTTTGAACAATTCGATTAATACTGCTTTTAGTCACGTAATTTTCGAAGAAAATGTTGCTTAGATAGTGATTTCAGATGGGCAATTGTGCAAGCTGTAAATATCACGTAATTTTTTAAAAACATTTTTCATTGAACGCCCATTTTTATAAAATAATTCAACAATTTTAACACGTTGTTGTATTGTGTACGACTCTCTTTTTATAAATGTCCTACATTACACTTGTGAAATGAGACTAAACCTAGGCAAATTCACAACGCCATCTGTGTTTTATTCAAGAATTAATATAACCGCTGAATTTGAGAGACCTTCTTCATTAGGGTTTGCGTAGCACAGTTAATGGAGGGAGGTGAGGGTGAATTGCCGGCGCCTAAAAATCCGCACTTTTCGGCTAAGGTATGATACCCCCAACAGAAGAATTCTTGGTCGAAGAACAGTCTCGGTCTAGAATAGGTGGGTTGAGTGTGGGCTTTGCAATCCCACCCCGGAAAAAAAAATTGTTGTTACGAAACCAGATGCGAGAATGTTTATAGAGTAATGAGATTCATTTTTTCATAATTTTTGTTATTCAATTGAAACTATAATCGTACATTAACCCCTACAAAGTAGTTGTCATGGAAATCATTTGTCTACTCTTCATAGCATTGCTGGAACTCAGATAATGGATTCCCCTTTAGGTTGTCGGCTACGGCTTTTTCAATGTTTCCACTATTTCAATAATTTATCTCAAACGTAACATCCCAAGGACACAGGTCTGATGAATAAGGAGGTGTGATTGAACACAGTGATGATTTTACTTAACAAAACTTCGGTGGTATTCAAAAATCCAATCATACCTAATTTATTGCCCAAAATCAGATGAGCGATTGTGTGTGTTAAATTCTGCGATCAATTCTGCCATTGTTTTTGAATGCGGTTGCTAAAATATGTGGTAATGTAAACGGCTTTATTTTTTTCATGCTGTGTGGTATTTTCAGTGGGGTAGAGCGGGACTAGTTGATCGCCTCTATGATCAACTAGTAGCAGCAAAATAATTAGTTGTGCAATCGAAATATCTCCAAAAATAAACAACCTACAACAAAAGCGCGAATAAGGAATAGATAGCCCGACTATCAATTGCTGTCCGGCGCTCCGATAAAATATGAGAACATTTTGATTTTTTTTCGGCATAAAAAATATTACCGTCCATCATAATTTTTCAATATTCGTATAAAATCACTTAATAAGGACCACATAAGTGTTTAAAGATTACTTTATTATTGTTCTTTCGATTATAGATGGTTTTTATTTTTAACTCTTATGATTTTTTATAACCTAATTTTTATTTTGTTGCCTCAACTGAGGCTAGTTGAGGCAACACGCGTTCGATGCTTGCTCAACTAGCCCTACTAGAGGTTTATTGTAGAAAATCAAGTTTTTCTTTAATAAAATAATAACCATAAATTAATTTGTGCATGTGATGATTCTACACAAAGTTTACTAATTAAAATTACTTATATTGATAATTGAAATAATGACTATTATTACATTTTAGGATGCGTATATATAAAAGAAAGACCTCAAAAGGTTTATCTACTAGTCAACAATTGAGTGATGCAGCAAAAGCTGTAGAGGAGGAAAAATGAGTGTAAATGCTGCAGCCAAACAATTTAATATTAACATGATGACTTTAAAGAGATATCGTTGAATTAATTGTGATAGAGACAAAGATGATTAATAATTTGGGATTATTTATCATCTAGTAATATTGATCTCATAATTAGTTACCTCTTTAATTTAATATTTATTTGCGTTATAATTATTCTTAAATCTATAATTTTAAATATAAAAAGTGTAATAATAATCCAAATATTAGAAAAAATTAATTTTGTTTCATTTTAATGTTATTTTTCCAGAGATATAATAACAATATGAGTATGTAATAATCGTAATAAATAAATATTTACTTATTGATTATAATTATTTCGTATTCAGATCATTCTATACAATTATCAAGTCCATTCTAGCCATTGCTCAACTAGCCCTATACCCATGCTCAACTAGCCCCACTAGTGGGGCACGTTGAGCAATTTGTAGCCGTCTCGCATTTTCGACAATAACTTTTAAACTTGTACTCGGATTGTTTTACACCGCTAGACGTTTTGGAGAAGAGTAAATTACGAACCTAACAGAGTAAGAATCAATTAAATCCGATGCATATTCTTAAAGTTATGGGAGATCAAGCGAAAAGTTGCTCAACTCGCCCCGCTCTACCCTAAGCGATTGAGCAGTGTTCTTGTAGTGCTGTAAAATGCAGTGGAAGACTTCTTACCGCGAGGTTTGTCTACAATCGAGTTTCAGCGTTCTGGAAATCCCTGAAATTACCTGAAAACCTGGGTCCGTAACTTCAAAGATAGACATAGGCCTGTTGAGGTTTTGCAAAACTAGTTTAAACTAGCCCTGAAGACGCATTTGATGTTGACTTATAGCCACTCCAAAGAAGCAGCCAACAATATTGCCTGATCGTACGCTATACCATCAGTCCCATTATTTAATTTATTAGCGGGCTTTGTACACAGTCTCAAATTGGGTTAATTCAATATATCGATCCGGTTGGAGACCAAGCAGAAGAAGAAGAAGAAAATATTCACTATATAGCATATCTAGAACATAAAAACTGATCCTCTCTTTGCTAACTTTATGTTTCTGTATGTGGTTGCTGAAATATGTGGTCATGTACACGGCTTTAATTTTTTTCCATGCTGAGTGGTATTTTGAGTAAGCGATAGAGCAATGTCCTTGTAGTGCTGTTAAAAATGCTTAAATCCCAGGTCGTTTTATCACCATGTTGTTTTAGAGTATTATGCAGATTTGAAAAGAGACGAGCCATTTGTATAAAAAAAGCAGGTTTTAGTTCTTGTGGAACATCGAAACCATTGGATATTACTGCTTCTGCAGTTACGGGGACTTAAATAAGGTAGTTTGATAATGCGAGTAAGAAGTTCTGGTCGCTCTAGATATACCCAAGGAGGTGACGAACAGTATCTTGGAATTCTTGCTGTACGAATTTGCGATAGAAAAATATCTGGAATGTACGTGATACTTTTCTTACAGCTCCAGACAGAATTGTTTCGAATCGACATCAAGGATGAGTGTTTATCGATATTTACTTGCAATGGGTTCTTACTGGATCTTCTCCTTACAGCACACTTTAAGTTTCGTTGCTTTGAATTGTGTCGAGCTCAGACGTTTCGAAGGAAAAAGTGAAATTTAATTTTCCCATTAGAACCCTCTTTCAAATATTATAATACTCGTTTCAGTTAATAATGTCGATTTTGCTAAGAGATTGCGTTACAATAAAGTTGGTGGTTTAGACTAATGATGTCTATGGTGTTTTGGAGGGTAAAAATACGCCATCAATAGTCAGATCGCTATTAATTGTCATTATGCAAAAAACATACTTTTTTATGGTTTTAAATATGTCGAATTAGGTACCAGAAAAAATACGTTTTGCTGGGAATTTTAATAACCTTCTTTCATTTGAAAAAACACTTAGTTATCGATTGTTGATTGGAGCTTATGGTGAACATGTTTAAACCCAAAAAACTTGTGAACGATGCTTTAAACGTTTTAAATGTAGCGATTTTGATATAAAAGACAAGAAGCATTTAGGACAGCCGAAAATGTTTGAAGATGCAGATTTGCAAGCATTATTGGCTGAAGATTCAACTCATACTTTTAAATAATTGACAGAAGCATTGAATTTTACTCAATCCGCCATTTTCGAATGTCTACACGTATTGAGAAAATCAAGAAGGAAGGAAAATGAGTTCCATACGAATTGAAGAAAAGAGATATTGATAGGCGAATAACCACTTGTGAAATTTCCTTGCTAGACAGAAAAGAAGACATTTTTTGCATCGAGTTGTAGCAGATGATGAACACTGGATCTATTTTCACAACTCAAAGTGCAAAAATCATGGGTAGATCCAGGGCTGTCTTCAACATCATAACCAGTGCGCAATATACATGGAAAGAAGGCTTTGCTGTGGATGTGGTGAGATAGTAGGGGAGTTGTGTGTTACGAACTGCTGAAATTTAGTGAAACGATTACCGGCGATCGATGCCGACAACAATTGATAAAATTCAATCGAGCATTGAAGGGAATACAACTAGAATATGCCCAAAGAAACGATAAAGACATTTTTCAACATGAACATGCTCGGTTCCATATTGCAAAATGTGTAAAAAACTATTTGGAAAACGTTAAATGGGACGGCATACCTCACCCGCCATTTTCACCGGACTTACCCCCTACGGACTATCACTTATTTCGATCGATGCAGTACTAACTTCCACAATAACTCTTACATTCCACTTTTGAAGTGAAAATTTCGCTTGATGAATCGCTGGCCTCAAAAAAAACCAAGAAAGGAAAAAGTAATAGCTAACGATAGCCAATACTTTGATTATTATGGTAATTTATTTTTTTATGGAAATAATCGCTTAAATTTTGAAAAAAAGTTGGCATTATTAACCGATTAGTATAGGAGGATATGTGCTCAGGAAGAAGAAACGTAAATGTTGAATAGAAGAACATTTGTTGGCTTTTGACACACAACCACCCTTGTGTACGTTTTTTTTTTGATAAAACCAAATGACTTCCATACAAAGCAAAGAAGAACTTTTTTATTTCCCAGACACAAATAACGATTTCATGAAAGACGTTTTAAGTTTGTTAAAACATAAAGCAAAATTCGCAGAGGAATCTGAAGGCAATACCGTAAAGTGCATCAAAAAGTATTTCAATCCCATTTATTCGCCCGTACAAATGTTGGAAAAAAAACTGAATGATTAAACTAATACTTTGTGTTTTATTGAACAATATCCGGTATTTATTTGACAGAATGTACTTTTTATAATTTCAAGAAGTCATGCGGGAATTATTCTAATTAATAATTTTGAAAGTACAAATTAAAGACAGTATCTCTTTAATACTATCAACGCGATGAAAACAAACTATTATTGTCTTTAGTCATGCCCATTCCAAAACTTTTCATATAAAAACATATCTTTTCAGAGCGTCCTGCATTTAATATCGTTCTAAGAGAGTTGCTTTTATACGAGGGGGAATCTCACTTAGGATTAAACAAAAACGACTTCCCCCATTTTCTTCCAAAAAGCCAATTTATCTCTCCAGACTAGCCTAATGGATTTTTTGACAAATAACGAAAATTTTCTCTCCGTTCACCCCTGTCCATACTTAAATTTAAAGTTTCTTTTTACCTCATATAATTTGCGTATAGGTCCGATAAAAATCTTGGTTATTTTTTCGATTATTTTCAAAATGATTTATTTTGAAAAACTACACTATTACTATCAGAAAATATTACTCAGTGTATAGATATATATTCAAAGCTTAGAAATCACATTGGAGGTTATGAGAGTTCTTTTGTGTAAAAATAAAGGAACTAAATAACCTATCAGATATTTAAGGTTAAGATATTCATTGTATGTTAGGTGTAAGACAATATATAAAAAGGTATTCCAATCCTACAAGAGATTATGGGAAATGTGTCAGACGGTGGCGCCATCTTACGTCTATCCAAGGCATCAATTTAAACTTTTTATGGCGTGCCGACTTAATTCAAATTTTTCAAATAAAGAATTAAATAATTAACACAAAAAACTGGTGGGCCCAATAATGCTTTATGGAGACTGAGGATATAGCAAAAGACCCCTCTTCTCGGCCTTTTTAATTTGACAAACGATGCACCAAATACCCTGTATAACAGTACAACCAGGTAATCAGAATATCATCGTTTACAGCTCTCGAAATGCATACATGCGAACTTCAACTAAAACTCAACTCGGAAATGAATATATTCAATTTTTTGTTTTTTTTTTGACGAGTATATCGATTCTTTAATGTTACTATCTTTTTTATATTTTCTGAAAAAATGATAATATTATAATTATAATCTAAATAATTATTATTATTTTTCAATTTTTTCAATTTAAAAAGAAATGTGAATGGTGAATGACGTACATTTTTTATTTTACTAATTATTTAACCCTAGAGACTAAAAAAATAACTTACAACTTAATAATTATCAGAACTTAATAACAGAATAATTTTAATACAATTTTTGAACAAAAAAAATTTAGCATTGGTGAGGATTTGAACCCCGAACTGTTAAGTCGGCACGCCATAAAAAGTTTAAATTAATGCCTTCGATACACGTGAGATGGTGCCACCGCTTGACACATTTCCCATAATCCCTTGTAAGATTGGAATACCTTCTTATATATTGTCTTAGTTAGGTGATATTAGAAATGTGCTGTTATAGAAATAAGTAGTCGAAAAAGGTACGCAACCGATGTCTGTATAGAATATCACCTAAAACATAATAATTATCACCTGTACTGCAGTTGAGTGCTAGCAATATAATATTTTAAAGTTAAAGCGTGTTTCTTTAACAAGAAAAAGAATCTGAGTCGAGACCGGGTAAGCGGGTAGCTGCTCGCGGATTCGACAAAACATTCTTTGGCGACCATGACAGGACTCTTTGAAATATAAGAAAACGTCTAGTGCCGGTACAAGAGAGCTGCGATTTTGGGGGATTGTCTGATAAACTTTGGCATCGTGTCTACAGTGGAATTTTTTGAATACGACCAACGACTGCTGTTTTGAACAGAGTTTATCATGAATTCGGCCCTGGAGCAAAATAAGAAACGTCGCAAGGTGTTGCGTACGGCGTTTACAAGAAATATGGGTGAGTCAGATACACTGTTAACTTGCGATGAAACCGTAGAAACCCTAAGAAACATGCAGGTGTCATGGGAATTGCTTATGTCGAAACTTGATAGCCTGAAAGCAGTTGCCAGTGATATTTATGATGCACTCGTTGCTGATAGTGCAATTGGAGAAGAATTATTATTAGCGGAAATTGATCAGTGTGATAATTACGAAAAAAGGTTTACTGATTTGAAAATCCGTTATAATGATGTGTTGTTAATTTGTCAGCGAAAAAGAGATGGAGATACTCAGTCTGTGATTTCTGAGGCTAGTGCTGTAACAGGTAGGCGTAAGTTTAAGCTCCCTCCTATAGAATTTTAAAAAATTGATGGCAATATACGCGAATGGTTATCTTTTTGGGAGCCATTTAGAAAGATAAATGACGATCCAGATATTGCCAATGAAGATAAGGTAGAGTATTTAATTCAGGCGACAGTACCAGGTAGTCGGGCCAGACAACTTGTAGAAAGTTTTCCTGCAATGTCAAAAAAGAGAATGGATCTCTTTACGTTATATGACAGAATAAAGTCCCAGATGAGGGCACTTGAGACCCTAGGAGTAACTTCAGAAAAATGTTCTGCTATGCTTTTTCCTCTAATAGAGTCGTGTCTTCCAGAACACTTGCTTAGAGTTTGACAACGTGTTGGAAGAAGAGCGTCCTCAGAAGAGGAATCTGGAATCTAGCAAATCTCTTGCTAATAGGGGCTCATTAGAAGGTCAGTTAAAAGCTCTCATGTATTTTCTTAAGGAGGTAGAAACTGAACAAGGCTTTTCTCTGGCCACTGAAGGATTCGAATTGTGCTCCGAGGACCCTTTTGCAGGACTTCAAGAGAAGGTTAAGGGCTAGCGACTCGGTCGTACCGACAGCAAATACTCTAGTCAGCTGTGATGTTAAATGTGCATTTTGTGAAGGTTCGCACGTGAGAAAAACTTGTTTTAAAGCACAAAAATTAACATTGGAATGTAAACGGGAAATTTTGTTTGAAAAAAGGGTGTGTTTTCGATGTCTCAAGATAGGATACCAATCAAAAAAGTGCCGCCTACGTTTAAAGTGCGTGATTTGTGGCAAGCCTCATCACGCGGCCGTCCACCAGACGGTGCGGTTCGCATCCGCAATCAGACAGAGTTTCGACAGAAGGCGTCATACGGGAGCAGTCTTTCTAGACCTCTCGCAAGCCTTCAACAGAGTCTGGTATCTCGGACTTATAGTCATGATGCTCAGGCTGGGTATTCCAACTGACCTAGTCAAGCTTTTGGCATCATTTCTGACTGGACGCACTTTCCAAGTGCTCGTCAATGATGCTCTTTTATCAGTCCAGCGAATCGATGCGGGTGTACCGCAAAGTTCCCTTTTTGCTGACGTTCTTTCTATGCTGACGACACGGCTTTCTACATGTCGGCCCACGGTCCCTAGTTGATCACATCCAGGCTCCAAAGGCTGACGCAGAAAGCCATAAAATGGCTGGTCCATTGGAGACTAGCAATAAATCGCAGCAAAACCCAGGCTGTCTTCTTCACCCGAAGGCAGTCGATAATCAGACAGTCCATCCGTATTCACGGACTCCCAATCAAATGGGTCAAGTCGGCACACTAACTGGGCCTTGAATATGACAAGGCCTTGATGTGGGTGTCGCACATCAAGAAGGCAACCGGGAAAGCACAAGGCATGCTCCGTGTGCTGTACCCCTTAATCAACAGAAGAAGCTGTCGCTGGACAACCAACTAATTCTGTATAAGTCGAAAACAGTGATCCTGATCAGACTCTCGCTAACAATACTGGTGGTTATGTGTGTGTGTGTGAGTCGATATGGCTCTGCTCCAGGATGGGCAATACGCCAGCTCCACTAATCTCCAGAAGCAGCTATGAAAGCTGGCAAACTGTGCCACACAGCTGATCGGAAGATTACTTTAATTACTCTGTCATTATCCGTTGCCTACGTTTTTCGCTGACAGTTGAAATACTACAACTTTAGACCTAACACATCCATGTACCTATTGATAAGGCATATCGAGTCTTGGTTGATATTTGAAAGAACAGTCTGAAGGTTAAGAGGCGCTCTATGCCCCAAAGCGATAAGCTCATTGTATAAGTTAAAGGCATGGTTATGTCTGAGCGGGCATTCGAAGAAAATATGATTCAGGGTTTCAGTTTCACCACAGTAGCAAAAAGGAGATTCCGCGATTTTAAATTTGAATAAACAAGATTTAGTAAGGCAATGTCCCGTTCGTAACCTAATAATGTTAGTGATGTGTCTTCTGTCTTTAAACTCGAATTTATTAAACCAATGGATTTTAGGAAAATCAGGGACGATTTGTTGATACCAAGAACTTCTGTCATTTAATTTCTTCCATCTCACACAAAAGTTCTTAAACAGTTTTTCCTTTAAGATGGGGAGAAATTCTTTAAAATTTAGTTTAATGCGTTTAGGGACATTGAGACGAGTCGCTAATTTGGCGAGTTGATCTGCCACCTCATTACCCTTAATGGATGAGTGACTAGGGATCCAAGTCAATCTGATATCGACATTTCACGGTAGGCGCCTTGCAAATGTGATTTGATATTAAGTATTGTTTTTCCATTAAAGGGGTCAATGTTGCTTTTAGTAATTTTGTCGATAGCACTCCTGAAGTCTGAAAGTATGATAGCTTTCTCAAGTTGCAGGGATCTGATTGTTGTAAGGGACTCATCAATAGCTACTAATTGCCGATATGGGAGAGGATTTCATACATCCGATGATTGTTCTTAACGATTCATGGTGGAGTTTGTCCAATAGTTGAAAGGCACCCCTTACTACAAGGTTTAAAAAGAAACGAGTCATACTCCAAGTGAGCCCTGACGATGCCATTAAAGACCATGTTAAGAATCTTGGGGTCAGCGCCCCACCATACCCTAGTCAATGTTCTCATAATATTGAGCCCCCCTCTGGCTTTTTTTAGATTAGTGTTTATTTGTTCTTTCCAGTTAAGTTTTGGATTAAAGGTAATAGCCCATGTAGGTTAAGTTCTCAACGTAAGGGATGACCGTGTCGTTAATTTTGAGTTGCGGTGGAGTAAAATTTCTTCTGTTTTTGGAGAAAACAATTGTCTTGCATTTATTAAGAGAAAGGGAAAAGCCATCTATTGGTATTTTTGAGGGCCAGGTTCATCGAAT
Source organism: Cosmopolites sordidus (assembly GCA_031761425.1). NCBI lineage: Eukaryota > Metazoa > Arthropoda > Insecta > Coleoptera > Curculionidae > Cosmopolites > Cosmopolites sordidus. The sequence goes on from JARFXV010000589.1 coordinate 163,582, forward strand.
TAACCATATCGTTGACGCGTAATCCCGCTTTCAGTAATATTAGGTTGCCTGCATACCCCAATATGATGATATTTTTGGGCATAATGTGGAACAAATCCGATAAGTAAATATTGAATAGCAGGGTACTAAGCGGTGAGCCTTGGGGGATCCAGCGTTAGCTATTCTCGGCCCGATGAGAGTCCCATCACGATTTTTGACGTATAGCTTTCGATTTTCATTAATTCTGAAAAATAGGTTGTTCGTGTGTGAATCTATTCCGAGATTACTCATCTTTCTGTAAAGTTTGGATATAATCACGTAATCATAGGCCGATTTGATGTTTGAAGTGACGATTACTGGTGGTTATGTGTGCTTGAAAACTTTGCGTATCCAAATAAGCAAAAAGTGCTGTTCACGGTACGTTCGAACTTTGATAGATATTGGTTCGCAGCGATCTTACATTTTAAAGTCAACTGCCGAACAATTAGGATGTCACTCGAAACGTCGAGTAAAGCTAGTGCACGGTTTGTTCGGTGGCGTTGAGCAATCACAAACTCTTGACTGTTTCAATGTGAAGTTAAGTGCGAGAAGATACTCGTGAATTTTATAGGTCTTGGATCAAGCCCTATCTGTAAAGGTGTTTCCCCAGTGCTTGAAGGCCCTTTGATGGAAGAAATTAAGGGATTGAATGTTCAGTTCAGTGATGTAAGAAGTAAAGGTCCCAATGAAGTTTTAATTGGAGCTGATTTCGCCGGTAGGCTCTACACAGGTAAGAGATATATTTTAGAATGTGGTTTGGTAGTAACTGATACACTTCTGAGATGGACACTTAGCGATCGAGTACAGAATGAGTTACGAACCAGTACGTCTACAGCTGCTATTTCTCTCTTGGTAAATGAAGCTTGTATAGTTGACTTATGGAAGTTGGATGTCTTCGGAATCACAGAACCTTCGGGAAAAAAGACTCGTCAAGAAATGGAGGCAGCTGCTAAATATTTTTTCTTACAGACCGTAGTGATTGACGCGGATGGACGATACGAAGTGAAATTACTATGGTTGGATGGACATCCGCCGTTGCCCAATAATTATTATTTATCTAAGAAGAGACTAGAAATTGTCGTAAAAAAATTGAAAAATGATGGACTAATAAAGGCCTATAATCAGGTATTTTAAGAGTGGTTGGAAGATGATATCATCGAAGAAGTTCCCGTGGAAGATGTGAATAAAAAAAAGTAAAGTGTTAGGGTTAGAGACGCATCAGCAACTAGGCTATTTAGCGACTGGACCTACAGCTTAACGTGGGTTCCGAACCACGGTCATCAGCTTCCGACAAACCCAGGCCAGCACCCTCCTCAGGCTATAGACCCTTAGTTATGTGCCTACCCATAAGTCTATCAGGAAACGTACCGACTGGCGAGTGACCAACGTAGAACACTTCTCAGAAGGCATCCGGCCTTACCCAGCCTTTAACTGGCGTGACTGAGGGGTAATTCGTAGTCGGATTTTTCACTCTTGCCTAGAAACAATCACAAACATTTAGGAAATATATAGACAGAAGAAAGAAAGAAAAACAACCATCCGAGATGGGAATAATAAAGGTCACTACTTACCACATAGACTGGCGATAAAGGAAAATTCAACCACTAAAATTGGGCCTGCAGGCCTTTGACGCATCGGCTCGAGATATAAATAAACCATCTTTGAATCATGGTCTAGAAAAAGGCGAAAATCTTGTAGAACTCATTCCTACTGTTTTGCTGAGTTTTGGACAACAGAGAATTGGAGTTGTTGCAGATATCCGAAAGGCATTTTTGCAAATTGGGATTTATAAAACCGATCGTGATTTTTTGAAGTTTTTATGGATCGATTCCGCAGGTACGGAAGAATATCGTCATCGTCGTGTTGTATTTGGAGTAAGTAGCAGCCCATTTCTGTTTGGAGCAACCATACAACACCATCTTTGCGAGAAATTGAAGTCAAATGAGACAACGTACTACAAGGAAACGATTTTGAAGTTATTATGTTATATAGTATGTCTGTGTATCAACTGTTCAAATGAATGACACTTTACACATTTTTCGAAGTATAATAATATAATACGCATTATGGCTTGGATTTTTCGTTTCAAACATAATGCCAAAAGTTCAGTACATCGACGTCTAAGTCCCTTGCCAGCAAGGGACTTAGACGTCTGCAACTGACTGGGACTTAGACGACTGCAAGAATTTGCAGAAGTGTTTATTTTCAAAGTTGTTCAGCAAGAGTCTTTTCCTGATACTAGGGATACTAAGGATAAGAAACTGTGTTATCTTAATCCATTTTATGATGAGCACGGACTATGGAGACTGAAGTCACGTGTGAGTAATCGACCGGAAATGAACAGTTTTCGTTTTCCTATTATATTATCAGCAAAACATCTGATGGTACGACTTTTAATATGTGATTTACATGAGAAATCAAAGAACCAGAAGCGAGTTTTCCAGAGGAGAAGTCTACTAGTGATGACAGCGCAACTCACAGTGCTATTGAAGGAAAAGTGTGTGAAAGTGATTGTGCGGGAGTGCATAAAAAAGGCAGAGCACCCGAAACAAAAGTGTCCGTTACGGGGATTGAGCTTATAGTAGGATTGGACGTATAGGTTTGTCTGTCTTGGTCCATTCTGTTTAGATGGCCGAACCATCTCAGCTCTTTCCTTTCTATTTTTGATATGAGTGCTGCTATTTCAAGTTTGTCTCTAACTATGTCATTCCTAACCATGCCTATTGTTTTATCGTTCGTATTCTCTACTCTTTCATCGTTCATGCAGGACCCAATTTTCGCACCCATATGTTAATGTGGGGATATATATCGTTTTATATATTATTAATTTCGTTTTTTGGATATTTGTTTGTTGTTTAAGAAGTCTGTAGGAAGCGATTGTAGCAATGGTTTTTTGATTTTAATGGCTTCCTAGAGCAATGATTTCCATCGTCCTGGTTTCCTCTATTATTAATTATAGTACCTAAGTAGTTATACTTTTCAGTGTGTTTAATGTCCATGTTGTTTAAGGTTATTGTTCTCTCCTTGGTTATTTGTTTAGGTTTTATTGACATTGATATGTAAACCAAATTTTTCCACAGCTTCGTTCCATACTCCTACATTGAGTTTTATTTTTTCCTCAAATTCTGCCATGAGAACATTCGTCTATTGTATTTATAAACAGTAGCAGACTCAACTTTTGATGACTACGATAAGATCCTTGTTTATATTTTTCTTCTCCAAGCTGTTTCAGATGGTTCCTCATTTTATTGAATCAATAACTTTTTCCGTATCGATGAAGAAGATGCTCCACTCTCAATCTTCTCTCTAGTATGGTTTCGTAGACTTTTGCTATGGATTATGTCTTTGTTATTTTTTAAATTTTTGAGTGATCTGCAAAACAATTTTATGTTTACTGTACTATTATTCTCCATTTGTTGTCCAAATTTGTCGAAGCTGACCCTTTTCTCTTCCTTGACTATGACCTTGGTAATATTATTCTGCTCTTTGTATTTTTTACGGTTTTCCAGTGTTTTACTTACTAGGTACTTTTTTCATAAAATCTTCTTCTTAATCTCATTCCACCAAGCTCTATCTTTGTGATTTCCACTCTTTCTGCTATATCCACAAGCTGATCTTGCTGACATGATTATGCTACTTTTCAGTTTATACTATTTCTGTTAAATATCTTCACCTATTTCCTCTTTCTTCATACGTTCCTTTTCCGATTTTCTCTGATATTTCTCCATTATGTTGTTTTGTTTCAATTTGTATGACTTGATTATTTTCTTGCCAGCATTTGTTTGTCCAGTTGAGTGTTCCACTTCCTGGTTTCCGGCACTACCAATTTCATACCATCTCTTGACTCTTACATCACTTATTTCTTTCCGTTCTGTTTTTCTCACTATGGTATAATCTATTATTAATTTCTCTTCTCCATATAATATATCTTTTGTTATTTTGTGTATGTCCTTTCGACTATTAAATTATTGTCAAAACAAAATTGTAGCAATAGCTTTCCGTTCAGCGGTTCTTCTCCATGAGGTTCTGTTTCTTCGCCCCATAAGTTATTTTGTTCATATTATTTGCATTCGTATTGATTTATTGTGCAATAAAATTGTATTTGGAGAAGAAATGTGTGTCAATAATGTCTGGGTCCCCTGTAGTTAACCAATTAAAAAGGGTGTAGTTTAGTCAATTATGAATATTTTTGTTTAGTATTTTTAGAGAATGTTGAAAATACATTTAAATTCATGAAAATCATCTTACTGTTTAATATTGCCACGTTTGGCGCGGATAATGGCATCAAATCTTCCTATGAATACATAGCACGATGCATGAATGTGAGTCTGCGGAATTCTTTGCCATTCCCGATGAAGCGCTGACTTCAATGTGTTCAAACTGTCATATTTTTTTTGTTGACACCTTAGAGAAGTTTGATGAATATGGAGACCATCGTTGCAAAGACATGAATTGTGAAACCTGATTTTGTATAAATTGTTGTGTCAAATTAACTTTACGGGATGGTGCCAAATCCTGTAGAAATGTCCAACAGTTGCAACCAAATTGTTTGTGGGTCCAATAGATCAAGCATTCTTCAACACCTTTTGTTGGTATACTTGTTGGTTCGTCTTATCGCCCTGATCGATAAAAACGAGCGGAAAGCGAGCATTTGCACTTACAGCAGCCCAAACCATCACAGAAGCAGGCGCTTGTTTACGTATAGCAACTCAGTTGTGCAAATTGTCGCTGGACTTGCCCTTCAACTACACAAGATCGTTTTGTTTGTTTACGCATTGCTGAACAGTGAAAATTTTCTCATTAGAAAACACCAAATTGTCGAGTTGGCCACTTGCGTGCATGCTTTTCAATGCTTTTGATCGTTGAAGTTGTGTTGTCTTTTGTGCCGGTGTTAAATCTTGCCCTTTTTGTATCTTGTAAGGTTTCAACTTAAGTTGTTTAGCCAATTTTTCTGCACATTGACGTGGGTTTCTGTCAATTCGTGCTCTTACCTTTCAAACTATTTCTAGTGATGTTGCGGCTTTTTTATGATCTTTATCCATGGCATGATTTTGCTTTCCTACCAGTATCAGTGTAACGTTTAATGGTTCGATACACAAACATTTTAAAGTCTGTTAAATGTTTAGAGCGCTGTGATCAGTTGTTAGGTAGCTACAGCAGCATGAGGATGGTAACATTTCGAGTGAGGGACCATATATATATTTTTCGTATCATCATCAAAATTACGGAAAAGTAGGAATTATGCGAAACATAAAGAACAATGCAAATATTCGGGGTAGCTTTCGAAAAACTTAAACTTCAATGGTTAAAACTTCAGGTTAGGTTAAACTTCAATGTAAATGTGATTAAAAATGTGAAGTATACAAGATTTGAATATTACCTTTGATCACATATGGAATAGAGATCATAACTTAGCCATGGATCAATCAACTTAATCAACTTAATCATCAAAAGCAAGATTCAAGTGGCTGTGATTAAGATATGTGCAGATCACCAATAAATTATTAAAATCGAAGATGCTGCAATTTCTGTGTAAGGTATATAAACAATAAATGTAAGACGCCAATTTCATTGAACCTGTAATAAATCTTCGCTTCAAAATATTTCATATTTAACATAATTCTAATATAGTTGTTTTTATGCCTGAAAATATGTTATTTAAGATTGAACAAAAACGATTCCCCCGGTCTTCCTAAAAGTCAATTTATCTATCCGGACTAGCTTAATGGGTTTCTTGGCAAATAACGAAAATTTTCTTTTCTCCTACTCTCACCCTTCTAGTAAGCCTACCCGTAAATTTTAAGTTTTCTTTCGCCCATATAATTTAAGCATAAATCGAGCAATTTTTTTGTTTTTTTTTTCGAATCCATTACCAATTCAAATCGAGTATAACTCTACTATAAATCATGCTTCTCGGCTGGCATTCCGCATGAAGGCGACCGTTTGTCTCCAGTGGTCTCACTCGTATTTTCTTATCGATCTTTGATAGTTTACTTTTGTTACTCGATCCAGTTTTCCGGATCCGGCAATCGCCAATGTCGAATACCAAGTAAGAACAGTGGATTTTTCTTTCTTTTATACGCTTAGACAAGAATTCTTAAAATATTTTTTGATTTTCTGGGGATATGTTTTAGTTACACGTACTTTAATTGCATTCTAAGAAAAAGAAAAGATATTTGGATGATTACATTTATTATTAAAAAAGTTAAAACTATATTTCATTATCATCCATTTCCCGTGGAAATTCACGAGAAAACCCCTAGCAATGAGACTGCTGATTGTCTGGCCAGTGGTGTAGCATTTGACGGAACTAAAATAACTTCTACTCTCTACTTTTCCCATCTTAAAAGCTAAAATTATCATAAGCCATCATCAATAGCCCGTTCACTGCAGGATCAAGGCCTCTTCAGCATGCTTTCAACTTTCACACTCCTGGGCTTTCTTCTGCCACTTAACGATATCGTCAGTCGTTTACATATGGAGCGTTGGCATCAAGCGGTATCCACTCCAGGATTGCCTTGGTCCATATATCGTCCCATCGCCTCGCTATATGGCCTACCCATCTCCATTTCAATCCATTTACTCTACCAATTATGTCACATATTTTCGTTTGCTGCCTGATCCATGTGCAGGGTTCTCTATCCAGTTTTGCAAGAAATGCCAAACATACATCTTCATTTCCGTCTGTACTACCTGAAGTTTTTGAATTGATTACAATGTGAGTGTCCAGATTCTACTTCCGTATGTCATAATGCATTGATCGAAGACTTTTCTTTTCAGGCAAACTGGGAGTTTGCTCTTAAACACTATATCGAATACCTGTCAGAATGCCTGTCAAATGCCTGCCAGCCGTATTTAACACATCTTTCCCCGGACGGTATTCCCCTCCATCCATTCAAATAATCTGCCCAAGATGTATAAAGTGCTCCACAATCTCCAAATCCTTTCCTAAAACTAAAATTCTTCTGTCCTCGGTAAATTTATCGAACATAACCTGACTCTATTTCAGGTTTATTTTTAAGCCTAATGGTTCGCCAGCCCTTTGCAGCTCTTGTGTATATATATGCTATTTCAAGACATGCTGAGAAAAAAATAAGCGATATTGCGTAACCCTTACCATGTGAAGGAAAACTTTTACATTTATCAGGTGGATCATCAAATAGCAAGGAATCAAATGAATATAATTTTAAAATTCGACCAGTTTCAATAACTTTCGAAATACAACATACAGCTTAAATTAATACTACTAAAAATACCTTAATATTTGAAAACCAGACTGTACGAATTGTGGGTTGTCTTTGCTCTAGCGTATGGCTCGCAAACGGACACTTAACGAATACTAACATGAACAGAATAATAAAAAAGCAATGATCAATGGACATTGTTTTTTCATCTTGGCTTGTTTCCTGGCAATTTCTAAGGATGTTCATCACGCATAACTTCTTATTAGTACTGAAGTTGATTACGGTTATTATACGCCAAATGGGATTTTGGCGAAACATCTGCAAACTCCCGACAGGGACCAAGTCGACAAGCGGATGTACTTCCGGAAAAAACCTGTAATTTTGGATTTCTTTGGACAGTACGTTCAATGAAACAACAGTAGCTGAGTCTCAAGTACTTCCAACCGCTGGGTTCCACAATCGCAGGAGACGCAAGTTGCTGTGTGTTCCAGTTGAGATTGTGAAACCCAGCGGTTTTGTGTATTTGGCACTCAGCGACTGTTGTCTCATTGGACGCTGTCCAAAGAAATCTAACATTACATATATACGCCATCCGATGGGAAGTCGGCGAGAGTATAGGTTGCTGACTGTGGATGTGGTCTCTCTTTTCTTGACGGGAGAGCATGTGTCGGTACCCTGACGAACCGTGAACATCAAGAGGCAAAACATGTGTCCTCCAATTGCAAGGATGGGTGGGGCTCGTTCCCGGTCAAGCACCTAACAAAAATGTTTATTAAATGGCCACCACCTTTCGTTACCAATCGGCCTTCAGTGCTTGGGTGGCCATGGGCTTGTTGGTTTAAATCTGAAATTTCAGAAAACTTTACAAGAAAAGTCCATAGGTGTTAAATTGCCGATAGTTGTGTTTTTGTCACATACCGCATATTTTTTTATTTCGCTTAAACAGCTCCAAACATTGCTCAGAATTATCAATACGTTGGTGTTTTTGGTTCCCTGTGAGCAAAGGCTGTACCCATTTCGATACCAATTTACGCATTCCTAAATGTTTATAGAAAATCGTGTTAACACTGCCTTTCGATATCTTCCGATAACAGCTATCTCCTGAAGCTTTACTTTACGGTTATGCAAAATAATTTTGTTTGTAGTAAATAGTTTTTCTAATGCTGTGTTGTGTTACCACCTCATTTCAACGTCCAGAGCATTCAGCATCAATCAATTATGGTTGATTTTCCTGGGGTAGAGTTCGGGTAATGTTTACCAAGCCATTGTTCTGTATCAACAGTATTTTTCTTCATCAAATAGCACGAAATTATATTGTTTCCATTATTTTGAAAATATTACTTAAACTGTAACAATGCAGAAACTAGTAGACAGATTGTCATGAAATTTTTACACATGACTTTTGAAGATTGGCACAATTGACAGCTTTAACGCAAATGAGGCCATCTATATGTCAGACCGGGGACTTAATGGCCAATGTGTTATCTTTATCTGTTCTGAATTCTTGATATAGTTTAAATGCGCGTTCGTTCATTTAAAGTGCATTTATTAATAACAAAAACTGTCATACTATCACACAAAAAAATGGCAGCGTAGAGTACTTGCCCCCGCCCCCATATTTACTAAACTTCTCAAGAAAACATACATGTTGAAATCAAACTTTTAGCAATAGTTTCTTCATCGTATTATGTCTTTTAAAACCCGAAACAATAGAATAACTGTCAAATTTGTTGGTAAAGAAATATCATTTTCTATAATCGTAGAACAATTGCAATACCGGATGGCCGTAATTTATGGCATCATCAAGATTCAACAAACAAAAACAAAGAGAACCTTCTTTTGTCGCATACATTGCTTCGGCTAAATTACACTGATTAGATCGGGATTTGCATGAATTATAGGTTAGCTGTGCATTGATGGATAAGTGGGTTCATTATATAAGGTTAAATTAATGAGAATACATTCAAAATGGCCAATAAAAAACAAAACTGGCATTATGTAGTATATATCAGAAATCTATTTTATAATATTAATTTTTTAATGTTGATGTACACTATGACGGTATTATGAAATGGTTTATAAACAAGGAATTCTACTACATTTCCACCTACATTTGATATAAAAAAAATGACTATGTCTAACACGGTTATAATAAAATATAAACCGAATTTTTCGGGTGGCACGGAACAATTTACATATTTATTCCTGTAATTCTTGCTTCTATTCTAGGGATGGTTCTACGTTCTTTGGCACCATTCCCATATCTCGCAAATGATGTTTAATGGTAGTGGCTACTCCTAATTCTCGCCTCAAAGTTTCCTAGTTCAGCCTAAATGGTAGGCATATCACAGACACACAAGTGTCTTGTAGCAGACTTCTAAAAACTGCTCTTTTTAACGTATTGTATATGCATTGTATATTGTATATTTCATATTCTGGAATGATAGGTGCATGCCGTTCTAATGGCAAAATTAAATTTGTCTATTTACCCCAGAACTTTGGACGTGCATCATGATCACCCATACAAAATCAACGTGTTTTGTATTCAAAACAGTCCTACCTACAGCTATAATAAAATTAACACTCACCAGCTGGATGTGTTTATATCGACCTTATTCATCGTGACTTCTAAAACGACCACAACTGTATTATTGCTTGAATTATGAAGGAGATTGAATAACATTTTTTTAGTGAAAATCTCTCTTATTTGTCTTTCATCATTCCAAATTAGAAAAATATTTATAATTACTATTCTAAAAATTACTAATTAATTATATGGTTTCGTATGCGTTAAATTAATAATATAATCATGTTGTGTGGAAATTTTTGAAGCAGTTTCCTTTCTCACTGTAAATTCTAATTGTTCTCTCATAAATAAACTTTACATTTTTCAAACTTCGAGCAAGCTGGATGGAGTGCCGACTCGACTTGAGGTCAGTGTTCCGATGATGATAGTTAGACGACTACGTTTTTTGGTCATACCTAAAACCTTTCTTGCCTTACGCATATGCTTGGAAAGTGCAAGTTTAAAATCAAACAGCGGCGTGCATTGATTTACATTGATTCGGCGCTTCCAATTGTTCCATTTCTTCTCTCATAATGTTTCCTGGATTGTTAACATTGTCTTGCAGAGATTTTATATTAGACTGCTCAGCAATCATATTAATTAGATCATCCATGAACAGGACTTTAAAAATTTCTGGTGAAGTATCTGACTACTTCATTGTTTCTGGCAGATCGGAATTTCCTTGAATTTAATTTTTTTTTCATCAAAAGCTTCCATTTTTTGGTTTTCCCAAATGACCTGGTCTTTTTGGATCTCTTTTCCCTCAAAAAACGTCATCGAAATTTTATTTTTCGCTCGAAATTATTTTCGATCGCACCTTTCGCTCTACTCCAGGGCGACCGCTGTTCCTATTTATCCCACTTTCAGTATGAATATAAAAAATAAAACAAAAGAGGATTGTTTGCAATAAAATTTGGATTATATACTTGTAAGAAATCTTATGTTGGTTCACTTGATGTGTCCAACATATTACATTATACTTACTCTATTTTTCGGCGGTATCGAAAGCGCAAACTTACATCTATTTCCCGCCAAGCATATGAAGTTCTGTTTCAGTTCATTGTCCGGTGAGATGCTTGACAAGTTTTGTTAAAAAAAACTTTATTTTCATCCACATTTATCAGTTTAGGACAAAGGTATTCTGATACCATATTCCTGTAGCGTTCACCATTCAGTTACACGGTGTTCAAAAACCGCATCTTCGTATTCAAAAACCTCACCAAACCGTGACTTTCTAAGGATGAATAGGGAACTGTTGAACGACTTAAGGATTTTCATCGGCACGAATTCCGCAGTGATGTTTGTTCACAAATCCCTTAATACAAAAGTGCTCTTTATTGGAAAAGTTTATCTTCTTTTCAAAGTGGGAATCGCCTTCCAAATGCTCTAGAACCTAATTCACAAAAATCGACATAAAATGAACAGCTAAGAATAGTTAACATGAAATAAATTTTGACAATAGCAAAATAATTGCAGGCACAAAATAAAATTGTACATGATGGGAAGGTGATGGAACAAGTCAAAAACTACAAATATTCAGACAGAATGATAGAAGACGATGGAAAAGGGACGAGGAAATAAACGAAAAAATGGGAAAGGCAAGCAAATTATACAACACTCTAAAACAATATTTCTAGAAGAAAAAGGGATACCGAAAAAGGTAAAAGCGCAGGTGTATCAGAGAATAGTGAGACCATCAGTGATATATGGCAGCAATTCTTGGACCTTAACAAAGAGAAACCAAAGTAGAATTACAGCAGCAGAAATTACATTCCTACGCAAAAGTGAGGGAATTACAAGAAGGAATGAAGTGAGAAATATGACAGTAATGGAACAACTGAAAACGATACCAACAGAAAGAGCTATAGAAGAGCGACAACTGAGCTGGCTAGGACACATCAGCAGAATGAATACAAGGAAAAAATAAGGAAAATACAAGGAAAAAATAAAGTTGGACGTCGGAGACTGAGATGGGAAGAACAAGACAACTTCGACAGGAACAAGAGGCTAGACCGGATGGTAACTCATGGAGGATAAAAATTATTAAAATACCATCAAGCTGAACTGTAAACTGTCAGTCCAATACCTAACGGTACAACGGACACTTGTAGTTGTACCGCATTTTAGAGTTATGAAACTCTTATTGGATAATCCTGTACATTTCAATGATTGGCTAGTTGAATAAAGACCTACCAAAATTAATCAGAATCCCATTCTGTAGAAAGGTAAAAGGACTACATGTAAAAAGTTGGATAACGGTTTATAACGTATGGAAACGATTTAGCTACTAAAGACCTTAAAACTATAGGAATAAATAAGAAAATCCGACAACCAGAACGCGCTAACCGAGCTACCGACAAGTATACGAAGAAATTTGAACCGTCTCTGAAAACGTTTTATAATTTTTGGCTATAAAATAAAACAATAATAAAGTATGAACGCATTACGATGAATCCACACAATTTGAGACAGAAATAAGCCCAGGACAGAACTGCATATTGAATCAACTGTTATTTTCAGTAGTTATTGATGATATTGTAAAGAATAGTAAAGCAAAATGCATAAAGATGTTTTAGAAAAATGAAAGTAGTGACAGCACAAGAATTACTGATCATATGGTCCTAATGACAGATTCTAAAGAAAAACTATAACATAACTTATTAATATAAAACGAACAGCTAAGAAAACTAAACATGGAAATAAATATTGACAAAGCAAAACAAGGGTAATTGTAGGCATAAAAATAAAATATAAAATTGTACTTGATGGGAAGGTGATGAAACAAGTCAAAAACTACAAAAATTTAGGCACAATAATAGAAGACGATGGAAAAGGGACGGGGAAATGAACGAAAAAATAGGAATGGCAAACAAATTATACAACCCCCTAAAAAAATATTTCTAGTAGAAAAAGAGGTATCTAAAAAGGTGAATGCAAAAAGTAATAGGGATATACGGTACCGATTATTAGATCTCAACTAAGAGAGACAAATGTAGAATTACATATGCAGAAATGACAATTCTACGCAAAATTGAGTGAATTACAAGAAGGAATAGAGTGAGAAATACGACAGTAATGGAACAACTGGAAACGAAACCAAAGAAAAAGTTATAGAAGAGAGACAACTGAGCTGGCTAGGACATATCCGCAGAATGAATGAAGAAAGACTATCAAAATAATATAAAATAACGGTGGCCGTCGAAGACTGAGATGGAAAGAACAAGATCGACAAGCGGCAGAAAGGCGAGGAATTCAGTGAAATGAATTCACAGGGACTCAAAAAAAAAACATGAAATACCATCAAACTGAAATGTAAACTGTCAGTCCTACACATAACGGTACAACGGACTTTTAGATTAAATAAATAAATAAAGCATATTAAACTATCTCTCTACGAACGTCAACTTTAACTTCCAACAAAAGAAAAATCGTAGAATATGTAAACGATCTCCAATTATTCTTCTTTTTCTTTTTAATTTTAAGAAGCAATTTTTCACGGCAATGCCTCGTAAAACTACTCTCAAACTCCCCTCGAGACACACATAAAACCCAAATTTACTCTTAACTTCGCATTACAATAAAAGGAATATTGATTATACCTAGATGAGATTTTTATTATTTTATGGGGCCGTAAAAAGTCATTTCAAAATGGCGTTCAACGTTTTTTTATTACCATCAAGGTACGTATCCCCTACAGTCTCACCCGTTACGACTGGGTAATATGTGACGTAAAAGACATAGCTAACAGGACAATCTGATTTATTCTTTTTCTTTTCCATTTCGATTTACTATTTTGAGGTCTGAGGTGCTCACAGATAAATAACAGGTGTGGACACGGCGATACAGGGGTGATGCTTTCAGTATTCGGTTGGCAAATATACTGAAAAATAAAATGAACATGTACTTTTATGCAATAAATATATTTTACTAGACAAATGTTGCAATTATTGTTATGTTATGATAAAAAGTCCACTAATATTTAATATAAATTTAGTAATACGGGTGTTGCTATTTATGTATCCGGAATAATGAATAAAAACAAAAATGTGTCATTGAAAATGGTTTTATTGTTTTTCAAACTATTCTCCGTAATGATCGATAGACTTTTGCATACGTTTGAATCATACTTCATACGTATCATTGCATACTTATCTATTCCGATTGAGGTATCTCCAAAACATGTATTTTGAACGCATTAACTGTTTCTTCTTGCGTCGAAAATCGTTAAACACGTAGTTTATTCTTCACGAACGGGAACAAAATAATATTATTGAGTGCCAAATTAGAACTGTACGCAGGATGACCGATCAATTCGATGTTTTGACCGGTCAAATATTGAGTTGTTCGGTCCGATGTGTGGGAGCTCGCGTTGTCGTGATAAAGAATGATCCTGCGTCGCTGGTTGATTTTTCTTATTTCTTTAAAGACTTCGGAATTAACCGTTCTACGCTTCTATAGAGACACTGTAGCCACACACTTATTTATCCCGAAGAAAAACAGGCGACTATATGCTTCAAAGTGTTTCTTGCACGAACAACTTTTGTTGGGTTTGGCTCATTTTAAAAGACCCATAAAGTCGACCGCTGTTCACTTTTGGGCTCATACGCATAGATGCATGTGTTTTGATGCACCATAATTGTATTTTTTGAACATTTCTTTGCACCAATCCACACGAGCCTTTTTTGAGCGATTGTAAAATTATGAGCAATCGAGTGCGAATGAATCTCTCTTTATCAGTTCACGCACAGTATCGAGGTTTTCCGACACAACAACTAATTTTTAACGACCTTCTTTAAATTCGTCTGTGAGCGAATGATGACCACGATTGAATTCACTAAACCAGTAATATAAAGTAGTCTTAGATGGTGCTTCTTGAGTGAGTTGATCGATGAACAGTTGATTTCATTTATTGACTGCGTCAGTATGATAAAACTTATATGTATACAGTCAACCATATCAAACTTTACGATGTATATGTCAGATGGCGCCTAGCAACACCATTGTTGCTAATTCCAGATACATAAATAGCAACTCTCGTAGTGAATAGGTCCACCACGATTATTAATAAAATTGTTACTGTCTTCCTTTGGTAAAGTATATCATGCGTGCTGCACACACGATTCAAGTTTGTATAAAATTGCTGACCGATGTTGCAATTGTTCAAGAGTTCAACCAGTGCTATCCCGTACATTTTCTGTATGTATATATGTAGGCTAGTTCGATAGACATAACTATAATTCATATCCTTCATTTTTCCCTTTCAGTTGATAATATTAAGCATATTAAATCCTTCTCCACCTCATCCATCCATCTCATTAACTGCCTCTCTCATCTTTTTGTCTCACCTGTTACTCTGTTTTCTAAAAAACGGTGGGTATTCCTTAGTCATGCATCCTTATCAAATGGTCCGAACCATTTCAGTCGCGTCATTTTATATTCCCTATTATGTTGGGTTTTTCGTATATTTTTCGTTACTCATTATTAATTCTTCTTTCCCTTCTATCTCCTACTTGTTTACCTAAATATGTTTTCCATTCTCCCACACTACAAGCATCTCCTTGAATCCTTGTCTGAACTTTGTTATTTCTTTTTGTCTTGTTATTTGGGTTTGTCTATTATTTCTTGTATTTAATTTGTATTTGGTTCTTCCACTTATACCTCTTGATTTTAAACCTTCGTTTCCAAATCTTTATTTTCTTTGTCCGTCCTCTTTCCTGAATTAAGAAACTGATCAAAGCATGTGTACCATCTTAATTATTAAGTAAGTATGTATACCTAGAAAGTATGTATACTTTATTAATTATCTTTGCATATCCTGAAATTAGGTGTCCGTTTGTAGTTTTAATGAACAATTTCTTCAATTTATATTCATGCTTTACATTTATATTAAATATTCTATAGTATGAATGAGTCGGCGTGAATGATTCGATAGAACATTTTATATTGTTTTTCTCGTTGAAAATTTAGTTCAAAACATCGAAAAAAAATTATCATACGTCCCAGATATTGTCCTATATTTCATAATTGGATTCCAATTATTAAATATTTCATATTGAATAATTGGAGAACTCTCCTCGTACAGTGTAGTTCAGAATTCTTCCGGTGATTAAAGGAGTACAAGATGCAGAATTAATGCATGTAAACTTTCTAACATATTTTTCATAAGACGTAATCGAAAAAAAAAAATATTTACATATTTATGAGTGAGGAATTTTGATAAGATGTTGAATAACGACTTCTAAAAAAAATATTAACGCCAGCTGTTACTTCATAGCGAGGATAAAATTCGTGAAACAGGTAAAAATAAATCGCAATTAAAATTAATACATTTCACTAAAATAACAGCTCTAATTATTCAAATAGTTAGTAATTCTGAAAAAAATACACCTTACATAAAAAGTAGCATATATTTAAAAAGAAAATAATGCAATTCTTGTACATTTGGCCAATTTAAGTGATATTTAAATTAAATATAAATTTTGAATCTTTGAATATTTATAATAATTTTATCTGTTTTTCACTGGAGAACTATATATATATATATATATATATATATATATATATATATATATATATATATATATATATATATATATATATATATATACAAGAAGTTTGGCGAACCGAACGGATTCCGGATCCGGAAGATTGGAAAGATGCCCTAATCCATCCACTACAAAAGAAAGGAGATAGAACGGATGTAAACAACTACAGAGGGATATCTCTTCTCCCAGTTTGTTACAAGATTATATCTCAATGTCTACTAGACAGAGCACAGGGACAGTTAAAACCTAAAATCGGTGAATATCAAGCAGGTTTTCGACCGGGCAGAGCCTGCCCTGAACAGATCCTGAATCTAAAGTTGATCCTAAGACATCAAAAATTGTACAATAAAAATCTCATCTGTACATTTGTGGATTTTAAAAAAACATATGACAACAAGGACTAGATCTGAAAACGCTGGCAATTATTAAAGCAACATTAACTAACACAAGGTCAAAAGTTAAATTCATGGGTCACATCTCACATCCCTTCGAAATTAAAACTAGAGTGAGACAAGGGGATGTACTCTCGCCACTCTTATTTAACTGTGTTCTAGAAAAAGTAATACAAAAGTGACCAGCCCATTAAACTGGGGAGAACCAACATCAAAATAGATTGTCTGGCGTTTGCTGATGATCTAGCAATTTTGACTCAAAATATATTAACGGCACAAAAACAGACTGAAATCCTAAAAGAAACAGCAGAAAAGGCAGGACTCCAAATTTCATTTGAAAAGATACAATACATGATCTGCAACAGACTAAGAACACCATTTCTAAAAACAAAATATGGTAGCATCAGACGAGTCTCTCAGTTCAAATATTTTTGTGTGAAATAATCACGGAAAATGGGTTGGAAAAAGCAACCAATAAGGGTAGATGTCAAAAAATGGAAATGGCATTAAGACTTACACAAAATATTTACAACAAAAAATGCATGTCTAAAAACACGAAATTGAGACATTACAACACATTTATTAAACCAGAATGTCTATATGGGGCAGAAACGCTCATTATGAATAGAAAGAGAGACATCGAGGACATTGAAAAGAAGGAAAGAAAAATCATAAGAAAAATCTTAGGCCCCAAACAAATAAATGGCACAACATACCGACTTCGAGAAAACCAAGAAATCAAACAATACACTGATATACATAGCGATATGCAATTAAAGAGGATCTAAGATCAGCAAATATTACAATGTGAAATTCAGGATAGAGGCTGTTTCAGGCACAAGGTTAACAAAAATGTAGGAAGACTGGAAAAACTTGGTCTGACGAAAGGAAAAAAGCTCATAGCGAAATAATGAAATTAGTATGGGCGCAAAGGGAGCTAACGACAACAAACGCCTCTAATTGTACTTCGCGTGGTCCGCCACGACCCATGCGTGAATAATATATATATATATATATATATATATATATATATATATATATATATATATATATATATATATATATATATATCATCATCATCATCATCATTCAGTCGTTGTCGATCCACTGCAGGATAAAGGCCTCCCCAGCATCCTTCAAACGCACGCGATAATGAGCTCTCCTCTGCCATTCGGGTCCAATATACTTGATGATGTCATCCGTCCAACGTATTTTCGGTCTTCGTCATGGACGTTTATGATCAAGTGTTATCCATTTTAGGATTTCTTTGTTCCATCTGTCGTCACATCGCCTCGCTATATGGCCTGTCCATTTCCATTTCAATTATTTCACCCTTCTAATAATGCCACATACTTTCGTTTGTTCTCTGATCCATATGCAGATCTTTCTGCCCCGCTTTGCAGGGTGTTCCTTATTTTAGGTTCTAGGTTATTATCTAGGTTATTGGTTCTAGTTTTATTTATTTGACCCCAAAACACTCAATTTTTTTTAACCAACCGTACCGACTTTAGCGGAAAACATGTTCTTACAAGTTGCGCTGCAGGACTGGCGCGCTTTAGCCATTAGTCATTTACTCTGTGCTTGTCGGGTAGTTAACGAGCATTTTTTTATATTTTGAAGATGTTAGTGGAACTAAGAAGAATTAGAAAAAGTATTTTCTTGGTTGGTGACGTAAATCACTAAATTACTGGTGCAAAATTACTTTCTAATCGTCAAGTTCTCGCGGTTTTCTTTTTTAGCTGTACCTAACTGCGTAAAGAAACTTGTGCATCTCTATCGATTCTGACGAGGACTGCAAAAAAGCACAATATGTTTACAGACGCCGCAGGGAAAATTTCCAAAAAGGTTTGGATAATTTATTTGATATTCACACGCTGATGCTCTTGATAGAATGAATATAGATGAAAATAAAATTTTCTTACAAAAACAAAGAAAGCCAGGTCGCTTGGCGGGCATAGACAAAAAATTAGCTGAGAAAGAAGAAAGAACGAGACAGAGAAAACTATCCGAAGAAAAAAAGAGAGCCACGCAAATGTCTTCAGAGAGCTTATTGTCATATTTTACTTTACATGACTATATACCGCCTCAAGATGAATCTACCAGCTCTCAAGAAAGTCCTGAGGAACCTCTGGCTTCAACATCACGAACTGTAAGTTTTGTTTCTACTACGAAAAGAGCAAGGAAAGATTTCATCACTGCAAAGTTAGTTGCATGTTTAGATAGATGTCAACTAACTGTAAGTAATTCTGTTTATATACTTCAGGCTACAGTAGGAGTACTAGGTCTTAATTGCGATGACTACCCAGTCAACAAATCTTCTGTTCAATGCGTTCGATACAAAAAATACAAAAAACCTAGAGCGGAATCAATAAAAGCCGATATAAGAATTATGTACCTGAATTAGTTACAGTTTGGGATGGAAAATTATTATCTGGCCTCGATGTGAGTTTTAAAGAAGAATGTCTGCCGATCCTTATTTCATTTGAACAAAAGAAGCAAGTTCTTCCATTACCTAAACTGGAGAGTTCTTCTGGCAAAGATCAAACCAAAGCATTTTCGAAAGCACTCTATAACTAGAACCTAAGTGACAATGCACAAATTATGTGCTGTGATACGACAGCATCTACTACAGGGCGCTTGAATGGAGCTTGAATAATATTACAACAAAAACTGGAGCGAGAATTGTTACTTTTTGCTTGACGCCATCATGTTTATGAGCTGGTTCTTAAAAGTGTGTTTGAATTAAAGATCCACCAAGTCAATAGCATTCAATAAGTTTAAAGAGCACTGGAAGAACCTGAATCCTTAGGCTATCGAAACAGACGTTGATATTGTCAAATAGCATTTTTGTGACACGAAACTTAACGAATTGGTGACGTTTTTTGCTCATTAAGTGTAAAAATCCATCGTACGTGATGATTATTATTTTTTTGGGAGGAGATAATTAATGAAAAATTGAAATTAGACCACTTTCATCATACACTTTCATCATACTACCTCAAACATACTCTTTAAAAGTATGTTTGCTGCAGTCACAGTTTAAAATGAACGTAAAATGTCTGGGTAAAATGTAATGTAAATGTCCAGGTCTCTGCGATATATATTACAACTGGTCGCATTATTGTTTTATCAACACTTACTTTGGTTTTTCTTGATACATTCTTGCTTCTGTCTCTGTCTCTGCAGCATCGCTGCATATTTATTTCCTTTTGCTGTTCTGGCCTGAACCTCCGCTTCCCTTCCATGTTTAGCTGTGATGGTTGAGCCAAGGTAACAAAAATGATCAACCATTTCGTAATGTTTCTTCTCGTACTTTAATTTTTAGCCCTTCCTTGCATAATTCGTCTTTTTTAATTCTCACTTTCATGTATTTTGTTTTGTTTGTATTTACTCGGAGCCCGAACATTCCTACTTCTCTCATTAATGTTTGAATTACTTTTCTCCCAGTCCTCGCGTTATAATTATTACATCGTCGGCGAAGGCTAGACATTGATGTTTTTTCATACATTAGTTCTCACATCTATCATTAGTGAGAACAGATGCATCTGTTCGATGCATATGACTTCTCCTCAATACAGCATCCAATACTAGATTAAACAAGCAGGCAGACAACGGATTTTCCTGTCTGAGGCCCGATTTTACTTTGAAGGATTTTGAATGTTGGCCATTTGCTTTAGCTAAGTTAACTGCATTTTCTATAGTTATTTTTGTTAGGGCTATTAGTTTTCTATTAACACCCAGCTCTCCCATTGCTTTTAGTAGTTTTTTTCTATCAATGAAGTCGTAGGCCCGTTGGAAATCTATAAAGAGCACGTTCATGTTAAAGCCTTGTCGGTAGTGTCTATCATGCAGTTGCTTTACTACATTATCTGGTCTAGTATTGATCTATATCTTCTAAAACCACATTGGTACTCTCTCACTAGCTACTCCGAGGTGTCCCTTATCCTGTTCTTAATTGCTGTCGCTAGTATTTTGTGCACCACTTTCAGTAATGTTATACCTCTGTAGTTGTCATATGATGTTCTATCCTCCTTCTTGTAAATTGGACACAATACCGCTCGTTCTCAATTTCTTAGGATTTTTTCTTTCCTCCAGCATTGACCTATTATCTCCGAAATTTCGTGTAGTAGCTTTAGGCCGTAGCAGCTTTTTTTATTTTATCAGCTCTATACTAATCTGGTTCTCGCTTGGGTTTCTATTATTTTTCATGTGTCTTATGATTTATTTCTTTAATTTGTTCAATGTTGGGTTCCGTTCTGTCTTTCCACTCCTTCCTCCAGTTCCCTCTTGATGTCTCTGTCCATTTTATCCTCTTCCTCTCCATCAGTGCTTCTTAGCTTATTCAATATTCGTTCATGATAACATTCCTAACTTTTTAGATTTTCCTTTTTGTTTATAAGTGGTTTTCCTTCGCCGTTCTTGCAGTATATGTTTCTTGGTCCTTTGTTTTCGTTTCTAATACCTTGGTAAAAATTCCTTATTTGCTTTTGATTGTAGTTGCTTGCAATTTTCTCCGTATTCCTTTCGAAAACTTGTTTTCGCTTCCTCCTGCATATCTGTTCGACCTCTCTTGTTCTTTTTTTTAATTCAATTTCCATTTTTTCTCCAGAAACTTTAACATCGCTTTACGCCCCCTTTCCACTTCTACCTCACATTCGGTGTTAAACCAGCATTCCTCTTTATTCTTGTATCTGTATTTAATTTTTCCTAACCCACTGTTGTTATTGTTTTCTCTATATCATCGCATCGTTCATTTATTGTTTCATGTTCCATTCTTCTTATTGTACTCTGCATCCTCTCCTCGTATTTCCTTCTCATTTCCACGCTTTCCATATTATTTGTAAATATGTTTCCTTTATTCACTTTCCTTTCTCTTTTGTTAGTATTTTCCCATTTCATTTTCACTTCTACCAAGAAATGATCCGTACTCAATTTTGCGAATAGACCAGTACGTGGTCTATTTCGTTTGTTGTCCTGCCATCGGATGAAATCCAGGTCTCTTTGTATATTTCTTTGTTTGAAAAACATGTGCTCTTAATTACCATGTCGGTTTCCGTTGCAAACTCTATCAGTTTCTGTCCATTTTCATTCGAAATTTCGTTTTTACTGTGTATTCCTGTAGTAGACAGATAAACTTGTTCATTGCTGATCTTCGATTGATCATTGATTGCATTCGATCATTGATTGCATTAATATTTCCCATAACTATCTTAATCTCATAAGTTGGTTTTTTCAACCTCATAAACATATATAAAAAATGCATTTGAAAATGTGTAATTTAGAAATGTGAATCATTTTTCTCGTCTTTTCCTAATAACCTATGCACACATACGTTTTGACAGAGCCCCGTATGTTTTCCCCCCTCCACTGGGCCGCCGATTCCCGGCAACTAAACAGTGCAACTGAATATCGGGCACGGAGGCTGCCAAAATCGATAGGGTTTGTTTTCGCGGCGGGGGTGAAGGACTGCAATAAGGGCGGAAGAGCGAGGAGAGGTCGAAAGGGTCATGGGGGGAGAGTATTGCGTATGGTACGCCATGTTACGATTTGAACCGTATACGAAAAAAACCTTTTACACATGAACGTTGTAAAGAAGCGACAGCGAACGCGCACGGTTTGGTCAATAGAAGCGTCAAAGACGTCCAGTGGGCCGGTTTTCCGCCATTCAGTTGTTTTTGTTTGTTTCATTGTTTGTTTGTTATTGTTGTTGATGATGACGTCAATGATAACACTGGCAGTGGGTAAGTAATTATTGTTTCTCTTCAGGAACTCATTCATTTTATGTTGCATTTTAAAATGTTTTACTTGAGTCGCAATTTTTTTGCTTGTCATACAGTGAGGGAAAAAAGTATTTGAATTAATCAATTTTTTGCAATTTCTTTTATTTGAATACGCTTAAGCTATGTTAGCATTATTTCGATACAATCTACAACTGATTGTCAACAAAACAAACTCAGTGTAAAACAGAATGTAAAGTTCAATAAATAAAAGTTGAAAGAAATAACAATTTTGGAAAAAGTGTCTAAAAATTGTAAAATAATCTTCTAATATTTAGTACTGTATACAGTATATTCCGGCCTACAACCATTTCGGCATTAATTCTATTTATGCCGAATAATCTATTATTATATTAAATTAATTATTTTTGTACAATTTGATATACTTGTCTATTCTGAGAGTAACACAGTTTTTAGAGAACTTTTATTTGTACGCTTCGTTTTTCACACTTTTTAATCCACTAAACGCCGTAAGTTTTCAATAAGATTATTATCGGGGAATGGAAAGACTACAATCAACCTTACTTTTCCACATATTTCTATACCCATAAAAAACCTAATAAATAATACTAGCTTTCAACATTAAGAATTAAGTAATGTCTGAATGATTGTGCCGTGTTCATATATTTTTTTTGTCTTTATTTGGGTTTTTCGCCACGATCTAAATGGTATAGTTCTCGATTCTAACGAATACAATTAAAAACATTTAGGAATTTCAATAAACAATCACAATAACACGGTAAAACTCACACATATATATATATATATATATATATATATATATATATATATATATATATATATATATATATATATATATATTTGGTAGTATGTCAATGTCAATAAAAATTAATTGTCAATGTATCATTGATAAGTAAGTATCATTGATAGCAAGTATCATTGATATACACAAAAAATATATTTACTTCCTATTTTTTCAGAATTTATAGAAATTAGTATAATTTATTTTTAGATTCGTTTTGAAAACGGGAGAAGAATACTTCCCGAAACGTTAACGTTAAAAGTTTGTATATTTATTTAGAACATTTTTATATTTTTAAAATTTTGTTCGTTAGGAAAATTTATTACAAAAAAGAATCACTGAGAAATTTGATTTGTCTCCGTTTGGTTTTTTGTTTTTACCCAGTGATTCTTTCTTTACATAAGAACAGGTATTTTTGATATTTTTTGAGTTTTACATCGTGGCGAAAAACCCAAATAAAGTATAAAAATATATTAAAAATTATTGATTGACAAAAATCGGATAGATAATTTACGATTTGTTACAGAACTGGGGTCTTTTTCCCTGATTTTCTATCTGATGAAGAGTTTCTTACGGGCAGTCCTCCCTCTGTATCCGAAATTATCTAAATTGCTGACATTTACTTCAGAACAGGAAACAGTATCATTAAATATTACGGAGCCACATTAGCTGTGGTGTCTAAGGCGATAGCCTTACGATATGGCAGTTAATGTGAAGCGGGTTCGATTCCCGTTCTAGGCAAAAAAGTTTTTCTAAAAACAAAAAATTCTTGTGAATGTTTCTAGGTAAGAGTGTAAAATCTTACAAGGAATCACCCCTCAGTCACGCCAGTTCGAGGCTGGGTAAGGCCGGATGCTTTCTCAGAAGTGTTCTACGTTGGTCACTCGCCAGTCGGTGGGCTTCTCGTGATACTTTCAGTTAAGCACAAAACCAAGGGTTGATGGCCCGAGGGGGATACTGACCGGGGTTTTCGGTAGCTCATGACCGTGGTTCGGAACCCACGTTAAGCTGTAGGTCCAGTTGCTAAATAGCCTTTTCAGTTGCTGATGCGCCTTTAACCCCAAAACTATATTTAATATTACTTGACTTGAAAGGAATTCTTTTTTTTTTACTAGAACTAATAGAACTTTTTCCTCTGAAAGCCTGCTGATGATGTTAAATTTTTAAATGTGGTGAATACTTTCATGTTTTTTCACAATGTAATGTACTGTAATAAGTGATTTGGTTAATAATGTTGTTTTTTTTTAAAATTTGAGCGTATATTTCCATAACAAAATAAATTACATTATTAATCAAAGTATTGGTTATCGTTATCTATTTCTGTTTTCCATTTTTCTGTCAAAAAATGAATTCAGCGTCATAAAAAAAGTTTTTTTGAGGCCAACTATTCATCAAGCCAAATTTTTACTTTTTCGTCAGAATGTAGATGTTGTTCTGAAAGTCCGTGCTGCATCGATCGAAATAGGTGGTAGTCCGAAGACTAAGTCCGGTGAATACGGCGGATGTGGTAGGACGTCTCATTTCACGTTTTCCAAATAGTTTTTTACACATTTTGCAATATGGCGCTGATCATTATCATGTTGAAAAATTACTTTATCGTGTCTTTGGGCGTGTTTTTAGTCGTTTTTCCTTCAATGCTCGGTTCAATTGTTTCAATTGTTATTGGTATCGATCACCAGTAATCCTTTAGTTTGTAAGTTTGTCAGTTTGTAATGCACAGCTTCCCTACTATCCCATCGAATACACAGCAAAACCTTCTTTCCGTGTATATGGTGCATTGATTGTGATGTCGAAGGTTGGCCTGGGTTTAGCCATGATTTTTTGTACTTTGGGTTGTCAAAACAGATCCACTTTTCATCACCTGTCACAACTCGATGCTAAAAACCTTTTCTTTTCTGTCTGGAAAGTAAAATTTCGCAAGTTGTTTTTCACCTTTCAATGTCTCTTTCCTTCAAATAATATGAAACCCATTTTTCTTCCTTCTGCATCTTTTCCAATGCGTGTAGACATTAGTAAATGGTCGATTTGGCAACATTCAATGCTCCTGCCAATTGTTTCAACGTATGAGCTGAGTCTTTCCAATAATGCTTGTAAATCTGCATCTTCAAACTTTTTCCACTGTTCTGGATACTCCTTATCATTTATATCAAAATGACTCCTTTTAAATCATTTAAACTATTGTTTACAAGATTTTGAGGTTAGGACATGTTTACCATTTTTTTCAAATGAAAGAGTGTTATTAAACTTCCATGCAAAACGTCTTTTTTTGGCACATAATTCGACATATTCAAAGCAATTGAAAACTATGTTTTTTGCACAATCACAATTAATAACGAACTGGCTTTGGATGTATTTTTATGGTATTATAATACTCTGTAACTGTCAGCAATAGACCAACTTAGATTATCTATGACTTCTTCTGGCAACGTATCCCAGGCGTGTTGTATACATGCTTTAGGTTCATTTAAAGTTGCTGAAGCTAATTTGGTTAGCATTTTTTTTTATCACTGCTCTCACACCAACTCTTTGTACCTTTTCAAATTCGCATAAGTACTTGAAAAGTTATAGTGCACAAACTCGTAGTATTTTAGCACATTTAACAGAACCCCAAGAATACTACTTAGTTTGCTTAACAGAAATTACATAAGATAGTTGAAAAAATAGCTGCGGAGTGGTGGCATTTCATCGAAATAATTACATATGCGTTGAAATTGTAGGCATTTAATAGGTGCTCAGTTGTTATTTAATAGTCATTTATGTCAGTCGTTGTTAGTGTTATGTAAAGATGGAAAAATTGATTATCGAGCCGTCAGGAAATCAGGAAAGCAGTTCGGAGAGACGATCGGGGCCAGACCAGATTAACTGGCCATTTTAATGACGGGTCGTGATCGCACACAACTCACGCCATCATTCGGCGAATGCTCGTAGCAGTCAGGACCGCTTGTAACATTCTGCCTGGAACCTCGGGTATAGTACCAGGTATGCCCACAAGGTAGCGTAAGATCCAAACTGCTTTCCTTGCGTTCGTCTAGAGCTCGGCTGATGACGGCTGAAAGGCTAGAAACCGGTCCCGAGAGACACGTGACGTCGCATGGTTGACAGTTCGGCGAAGGCGATCGGTGGCACCACGTGGAGAAAGGGTGAAAGATTTCTGTAATATTTCCCTCCACGGTTCCGTTACGCTACCTTGTGGGTATATATATATATATATATATATATATATATATATATATATATATATATATATATATATATATATATATATATATATATATATATATATATATATATATATATATATATATATATATATATATATATATATATATATATATATATATATATATATATATCAAATTAAACAAATAAACATATATAGTAATAATTTTGTGTATAGACCAAAATAATGAAAAAATTAAAAATGCGAATTTTATCATGAAACTCGGTTTATGGGGTTAAAATAATATTCCGAACAACTTTTTCTAATAACCTTTTTCGATATCTCTAACGTGAGGCAAAATATTCAGGATTGACCTTGTTTGTCAATTCGTAGTAGGCTGAGTTTAAAATTCAGGTTTCATTTGAGTATCTAGATAATATATATATATATATATATATATATATATATATATATATATATATATATATATATATATATATATATATATATATATATATATAGCCATTACGCTTTTCACATCAAAAGAAATTATAAATGCAACAAACTAAATAAAGACAGCCAAAGCAGCAGGACCAGATCACATTCCTCCAGAGATAGTAAAGGTCGTTACCCTGCATACTCCAGATGAAATTACCAGTGTTATGAACACGTGCTTAGACAAAGGCCATTTTCCAGATATATAGAAGAAAGCAAAGTTCGTTTTAATCGAGAAGTCTAGAAAAGAATCGCTAAATCCTACATCATATAGACCCATATGCCTACTGGATGTTGCCCAAGAACTTCTAAACGCGTTGATCAAAAGCAAACTGGAGAAATACATAACAGACCGCAAAATCTTACACGACCACCAACTTGGAAACTTTAGGAAAGGGAAATTAACTCTAAATGCACTATCGAAAATTATGGAAACTCCTGAAAAAAAAAATAAAAAACGAAACGAATTCTGCGCAATGATCACGTTAGACATAGAAAATGCCTTTAAGTCAGCCTCATGGGAAAAGATGGGGTGTGCATACATTGGGTGACTGCATACATTGAGCAAAAATCCTCGGACCTTGACTATGGAATATTGTCTACGATCAAATCCTGAGAATCAGCACAGAGAAGGGTGTTACCATGGTGGTGTACGCGGATGACCTGGCGGTGGTGGTAAGAGCAAGAACCAGGCCTGTGCTGGAAGAAATGGCACAGCATATTGTCAACAAAATAGCCCTGGAAATGGATCAAATGGGCATTAAAATGTAAGCAAAAAACTAAAATGGTAACATTGGCGGGGAGAAGAAAACTCACAAACTTACAAATCAATTTCAGGGCGCCATAATAAACAGTACGAAGGCTAATAAATACATGAGGATTCTCATTGACAAAGCAAATGAAACATTGATGATACTAACTAAAATAACCTCAAAAACAGGACGTCAAAGGGTCTGGAAGAGGCGTATATTGGTGGAGGCCACTATATCAACCATTTTGTATGGGGCGCTTATTTGGGCAAATGTCTTAAGGTATAAGCATTACGAAGCAATATTGGAAAGTGTAAACGGAAAAATGGCAATACGCATTACAAGTCCATATAGTCTACCACCAATAAGACTACGAATCATGGAAAACATATCAATATTCGAAAGGGGAAAGGAATTACTAGAAGCCTGGTACAAAGAATGGATCGACTATGAGGGAAAGGCAAAAACATTTATCCGAGACGTGTGAGAGTGGCACAACAGAAAATTAGGGAAGACAAATTTCTACATTAATTCATACAAGCAATAACGGGCCATGGATCCTTCAGATACTATTTATTCAGAATGGGAAAGTCAGAGTACAAGGATTGTCGCTACTATGGGATGGTGGATACAAGGGACCACATAATCTTCCACTGCCCGAGATGGGAATCCCTTGGGATGGCTACTGCTGCCGAATGCAATGTAGAAGTGACGGAACATAACATCGACGTTCTGTTTCTGGAAGGAAAAAGAGAGTGGGTAAGAATAATGGGCACGGTGGAGAAAATAATGAGGACAAAAATAGGGGACCAGAGAAGACTTTAGATAAATTTGGACTAACAATCTGTCGTGTGTCTTGAAGTCTAATGCCTAACGGCGGTTTCAAGACCCCAACAAGGGCATGAACATTCCCATGTCATTGAATATATATATATATATATATATATATATATATATATATATATATATATGTTTCTAAATCATTCCGGGTGTCGATCAAGAGTCCAACTGACGTGCACAGATCGTTGTGCTTGCTTTTCCAGCCGGCCGGCGACTGCGCAGATTATATCGGAGTAGTTCGGGACTATTTGCAGCGCTCGACAACGCTGTCGAACGTCCGTTTATTGATTTTTCTACCTCATCGCCACGTTGCCGCGTTTCTTCTTTTTTCAGAAGGGATTTCCATACTTTTGGAATGTTGAGAGCGTCCTTTCACATATTTATCTCACCCCTTTCTTCTATTTCAAGGGCTTCTCTGATTGTTCGGACCTTGTACTTTTCAATATTATTTCAATATATATTTGGCTATTTCTTTGGCTCCTTCAAAATTGATTTTATGTCCTCTATATGGTGCTGGAACAGAGCGGAAGTGGTTTGTTAGTTTTCTAAGTTGTTTTTATGTTCTTGTATTCTGGCCGATATTCGCCTGTTTGTTTGTCCTATGTATGTTCTGTTGCAGTCGGAACAAGATATACTGTACACCCATGATTTTCTAATCTAACTTTGTCTGAAATGAAAATAAATATAACATTTGACCAATCTTGTAATGTTTACAATCTAAAGTAACATAAGAATAGTTAAAATAACTTCATCGGAACCCATGCCACTAAAGGAAAAGGATGAAAAGAAGTGCATGTCGTGGGTTTTTTGGAAAATATTGTTGATGATATGCAAACAATAAAAAATATATATTTTAAATTATCAAATGTATTTAAGAGGTGAAAATACTTTTAGTTGGCCATTAAAATGAAAACATATGACGAACAGATCTCTACATAACAAAGGGAAAATTTTGTAATTCTTTTGGTGACAAATAATACCACCTTTAAATAATTCAACATAAAAAATGAAAGTTCTCAAGTTTAAATAAATCACTATCCACGTGAGTAACAGGATTGAATGAAGGTTCTACATTATCGAATATTTTCGTGGTGGAGACTGTGCGTAAATTGTTTCAGGTTTCAATACGTTCGCCAAAATATTCGGTGAAACGTCGTGACCTTTTACAAAACAAAAGAATTGAAAAGCTAAAGAATTATAATTTTATTTGTCAGTTATTTCGAAATGCCAACAAAACTTATGTCAGTGAATATCAGTACATGTAGTTAAGTTCCATCTAAAACCATAAATGTATTCTGTACGCGAATCTCACGATAGGCTTCTAAGAATCGGAGAAGCTCATTTTAAAAAGAATATATTTTTGCTGCTGCCAACCAGATCAGAAATATGCCAGCACTTTTTGAACATCCTAGGGGAAAATTGGTTAAAACGGTGCCAGACCTGTATGGATTCAAATGGTGGACACTTGATAGATGAATCCAAAAGATTATTGAGACCACGACAATTCTACCCGAAATAGATAACGCCCTTCTATTGTTTGCAAGAGGCATAAAATAGGGGAGCTAGGGGAGAACGCAAGAAAGACATGTCTAGTTTTGGACCTAGGAGTTGAGTGATGATAACGAAACCAAAAGTAAAAAATATTTTATGTAACAGCGGCGTGTTCTCATCAGCGGAACCTGCCCATGCGCTAAAACCACATTTTTGATTGGTACACAAACTATATTTCCAAAACAAATTCTTCACTAACTCCATCTATATTCATGAATTATTCACTCATGAATTATTAAGAAATGCTTCTCTGAATGTATCAGTAACAAATTCTTCAGTAACTCCATCTATAATCTTCTGTACCTCATGAATTATTAATAAATGCTTCACTGAATTTATCAGTAACACATTCTTCAGTAACTCCATCTATAATCTTCTGTACCTCATGAATTATTAATAAATGATTCACTGAATTTATCAGTAATAAATTCTTCAGTAACTCCATCTATAATCTTCTGTACCTCATGAATTATTAATAAATGCTTCACTGAATTTATCAGTAACAAATTCTTCAGTAACTCCATACATAATCTTCTGTACCTCATGAATTATTAAGAAATGCTTCACTGAATTTATCAGTAACAAATTCTTCAGTAACTCCATCTATAATCTTCTGTACCTCATGAATTATTAATAAATGCTTCACTGAATTTATCAGTAACAAATTCTTCAGTAACTCCATCTATAATCTTCTGTACCTCATGAATTATTAAGAAATGCTTCACTGAATTTATCAGTAACAAATTCTTCAGTAACTCCATCTATAATCTTCTGTACCTCATGAATTATTAATAAATGCTTCACTGAATTTATCAGTAACACATTCTTCAGTAACTCCGTCTATAATCTTCTGTACCTCATGAATTATTAAGAAATGCTTCACTGAATTTATCAGTAACAAATTCTTCAGTAACTCCATCTATAATCTTCTGTACCTCATGAATTATTAAGAAATGCTTCACTGAATTTATCAGTAACAAATTCTTCAGTAACTCCATCTATAATCTTCTGTACCTCATGAATTATTAAGAAATGCTTCACTGAATTTATCAGTAACAAATTCTTCAGTAACTCCATCTATAATCTTCTGTACCTCATGAATTATTAAGAAATGCTTCACTGAATTTATCAGTAACAAATTCTTCAGTAACTCCATCTATAATCTTCTGTACCTCATGAATTATTAAGAAATGCTTCACTGAATTTATCAGTAACAAATTCTTCAGTAACTCCATCTATAATCTTCTGTACCTCATGAATTATTAAGAAATGCTTCACTGAATTTATCAGTAACAAATTCTTCAGTAACTCCGTCTATAATCTTCTGTACCTCATGAATTATTAAGAAATGCTTCACTGAATTTATCAGTAACAAATTCTTCAGTAACTCCGTCTATAATCTTCTGTACCTCATGAATTATTAAGAAATGCTTCACTGAATTTATCAGTAACAAATTCTTCAGTAACTCCATCTATAATCTTCTGTACCTCATGAATTATTAAGAAATGCTTCACTGAATTTATCAGTAACAAATTCTTCAGTAACTCCGTCTATAATCTTCTGTACCTCATGAATTATTAAGAAATGCTTCACTGAATTTATCAGTAACAAATTCTTCAGTAACTCCGTCTATAATCTTCTGTACCTCATGAATTATTAAGAAATGCTTCACTGAATTTATCAGTAACAAATTCTTCAGTAACTCCATCTATAATCTTCTGTACCTCATGAATTATTAAGAAATGCTTCACTGAATTTATCAGTAACAAATTCTTCAGTAACTCCGTCTATAATCTTCTGTACCTCATGAATTATTAAGAAATGCTTCACTGAATTTATCAGTAACAAATTCTTCAGTAACTCCATCTATAATCTTCTGTACCTCATGAATTATTAAGAAATGCTTCACTAAATAATCATCTGTTTAATTATAAATAAAATAAGAGCAAAATTAACGTAAGCAGACAATAGTAATAAACGAGATCTTTTTAGAAATAATACGAATTACGAATTCTCAACTAGTTACTTTTGTTTAGTAATAACCACGAAGAAAACCCCAAGAAATAAACCTCGTTAACGTTTAATCACGTCCTTACCACATTCCGATATTGTTTATTTCGACACGAAAATTAATCAGGAAACCATTAGAAATAGCGTTAAATTGTTACTTTGACGCTTTCATATCAACAATTGGTCCTTTCAATCCGCAAAACTATCATTAAAATATAAAATTATAACGGTTTTTATTATCCACAACTATCCGTGATATTTTGTTTGATTTCGAAAATGCTGATTTTCTAACGTATTATTTAAACATCACCGAATGGATTTAGAAAAATATTATATTAATTGAAAAACATCAATTGACCGCAAAAGATTGTTTGTTAATGCGCATACGAGAGCCGATCAAAATGTTTAATAGTAAAAAACTAAACGATTCTTTAACAACTAATCCTACTCTGAAGATGATTTTTGCAAGGTCAGTTGCCCTTCTGCGGCTATTATGACCCTCTCATGTAATTTAAACGACCAATGATTCCTTTTTTAGTTCTGGAGAACAAATAAAAATCCAAGGAAAAAAAGGAGCCAGATCTGGTGAATAAGGTATCCAATCACGTGGATACCTACTCCGCCATTTCACTAGTTATCTAAGATATTGTACAATTCGACTTGCATATTCTGGACCAATTTTCTTTGCTATATGCTACATGCATATATATATATATATATATATATATATATATATATATATATATATATATATATATATATATATATATATATATACTTATACATATATATTTTTTGGAATTAAGAAAAGAAACATCGAAGCTAATTAGATAAACTAAAAAAAAAATGAAAACAATCAACTTAATAAAATAGAAAAAAAATAGCACCCGAAACTTTTACAAAACATTTAAAACTAAATTAACAGGCTACCAACCCTAGAGCCTTTGCTTCCAAAAGGAAAACGGACAATTAGCTCTAAATTACCAAGGCAATTGCACAGAATTTGCGAAATATTTTGAACAACTACTAAACTGTCCTGAGCCTTTAAACAAATTACCAACACTAAACCCTAAACAAACAAACCCAGATTCATTACCACCAAATGAAGATAAAATAATTAGGTAAATCAACCGATTTAAAAATAACAAAGCTTCTGGTGAAGATGAAATCACTGCTGAACTTTGAAATCCGATGGTCCAGGTACAATCAAGAAAATAACCAAAATTCTAGAAAAAGTTTGGCGAACCGAACGGATTCCGGAAGATTGGAAAGATGCTCTAATCCATCCACTACACAAGAAAGGAGATAGAACGGATGTAAACAACTACAGAGGAACCTCTCTTCTCCGAGTTGATTACAATATTCTATCTCAATGTCTACTAGACAGAGCACAGTGACAGTTAGAACCTAAAATTGGTGAACATCAAGCAGGTTTTTGACTGGCCAAATCCTGCCCTGAACAGACCGTGAATATAAAGTTGATCCTAAGACATCAAAAACTGTACAATAAAATCTTGTCTGTACATTTGTGGATTTCAAAAAAGCATATGATTCTATTGACCGTGGATCTTTGTAACAAGCAACATTAACTAACACAAGGTCAAAAGTTAAATTCATGGCTGACATCGCCATAGCCCTTCGAAATTAAAACTGGAGTGAGACAAGGGGAAGGACTTTCACCATTCGTATTTAACTGTGTTCTAGAAAAAGTAATACAGGAGTGGCGTGACAAAAAGTCGGCCCTGGATATTGAAAATCCCTTTAAACTGGGAAGAACCAACATCAAAATTGATTTTCTGGCATTTACTGATGATCTAGCAATTTTGGCTCAAGATATATTAACGGCACAAAAACGGATTGAAATCCTAAAAGAAACAGCAGAAAAGGTAGGACTCCAAATTTCCTTTGAAAAGACAATACATGACCAGCACCAGACTAAGAACACCATTTCTAAAAACAAAATATGGTAACATCAGACAAGCCTCTTAATTCAAATATTTGGGTGAAATAATCATGGAAAATTGATTGGAAAAAGGGGCCAATAAGGAAGATGTCAAAAACTGGAAACGGCATTGAGACTTACGGATTATATTAATAACACAAAACTGAGACATTACAACATAGTTATTAAGCCAGAATGTCTATATGGGGCAGAAACGCTCATTTTGAATAGAAAGAGAGACATCAAGGACATTGAAAAGAAGGAAAGAAAAATCCTAAGAAAAGTCTTAGGCACCAAACAAATAAATAGCACAACATACTTCGAGAAAACCAAGAAATCAAACAATACACAGATATACATAGCGATATGAGAAAAAAAAAGACTTATGTTTTACGGACACATAAAACGGATGAATCCGAGTAGGCTAACTAGACAAATAGTCGAATTTTATGAAAATAAGAGTAGAGCTAAAGTAGATATAATTAAATGGATTGCTGCAATTAAAGAGGACCTAAGATCAGCAAATATTAGACGAAGTGAAATTCTCGATAGAGGCTGTTTCAGACACAACGTTTGGAAGGTTGGCCAGAGAGAATAATGTAACAAGACTGGAATAACTTGGTCTGATGAAAGGAAAAAGCTCATAGCGAAAGAATGAAATTAGTATGGGCGCAAAGGAAGGCTAACAACAACAAAGGTTTCTAACTGTACTTGGCGTGGAATAGATATATATATATATATATATATATATATATATATATATATATATATATATATATATATATATATATATATATATATATATATATATATATATATATATATAATATTTTTTTAATGTTCTCTATAGATGCACCGACAGAGAAGAATAAAACAAAGGACGAGATGGAAGAATTTTATACGTTGCTGGAAAGCGAGATAGACAAAATCTCCAGAAACGCCTCTAAGTTAGTTTTAGGGAACCTTAAAACATGTGCACAGAATAACCATTGTAGTTGAATAAAGGCTAGAAAACAAAGAAGTTTGCTCAGCTATCTTCCTTGATGTTGCTCATGCTTTTGACAGTATATGGCATAATGTGTTAAATATAAGCTGAATATGCGTCTTCCACAAAAATATTCTGAATTATTGGAATCTTACATATCAGATAGATTATTCAGAGTAAAGCAAGAAGAAGCATACACAGAGTTGACAGAAATTGGAGCAGGAGTGCCACAAGGAAGCCTCCTAGGGCTTATACTGTATCTGATCTACAAAAGTGATACTCTACAACTTGTACAAAATACGTTAGCCACATTTGCAGGCGATACTGCTACCCTAGGGCTAGGCAAAGATCATAAAGAGACTGCAAAGAAACTTCAAATATCAGTTAACCAAATAAAAAACACTAGGAAACAAAGAAGCCTGCTCAATTATCTTCCTTAATGTTGCACATGCTTTTGACAAATTTGTCAAAAAAACAAACAAATCAGGAAGAGGCAATGGAAGAAACAATTGGACTAAAATATAGCGTATCAAACTGAACAAGAACACGTATGTACATATTTTTACAAATAAAAGAGAACAACATATTCCAATTAATATAAATAATGCCCAGATGCCCTATGCAAACTCAGCAAAATATCTAGACATCACATTAGACGTAACACTTCGTTGGAAAGTTCATGTCAAAAATAAAAGAGGACAGCTTGATATATGGTACGTTCCTGTCTATCTACCTATCACAAAATACTATTGTTTAAGCAAATCCTCAAACCGGTGTAGACCTATGACATACAGCTCTGGCGCTGTGCCACCAAGAGTAATACTCTATTCATCCAGAGATTTCAAAACAAAGGAATGAAGAGCATCGTCAATGCGCCATGGTACATCAGAAATAGAGACCTTCAGATGGACACTGTTGACCAGACTGTTACCAAATTCGCTCAGAGTCACTAACGTTGGCTCCGTCAACACGTGAACGTTGAGATCATCCAGCTCTTCGACAATCCAGTCGACAAGAAGACTCAAGAGAGTGAAACCTTTCGTGTTAGCTAAGTGAGTGTGCTAGTGCAAAAAAGAGAATAGTGTGATTGTGCGTTACACATTGGATTAATGTAAATAAATTATTAGACTCTAAGGTATTTTAGCGAGTAAGCGTTTTAAGTTTTCGAAATAGAAATTTAAGTTAGAACAGAATTACTTATTGATCAGAACAGAATTACTTATTGGATCAGAATTACTATTAGATCAGATTATAATATCAGTAAATATCCTTCGGGCTGTTTATTTAAAGACAAAAAGAAAGAATCCCAAGTGCGTTCATTGAACTAGAAGTATGTTCTAGTTAAAATTTCTAAACATTCAAGATGTTTAATTAAGCATAAGAGGCATAATTAAAATTATGTTTCTGATTAATGTAACTTATTTTATGTTTCTTTTTTGAATGATCTACTTGCCCTATGTAAGTTTTTTTGAACATGGTATACAATATAACTGATATCGCCAGGTTTATCTTTTTTGATTATTTCTGCATTACAATTTTTAATTAATAGTTAATAATCTAGCCAATTGCAATGCAATGCCTAAGAAATCAAATGGTGAAAAATGTGAAGAACATAGAACTATCTTTTTAGTGAGCGTGAGATCCATGTTCCCTTATGGATTATTTTGCGTTTGGACGTTCTACTGATTACCATAAGATCCTTGCATATAGCGAATTGTTTTAGTGCATATAGACCCGATTGGATCACGCAAAGCATCCTGATTAATTTTCGAGTGTCCTTTCTAATCCTCCACACGTCGCTCATCCTTTCTCCGTGGATTCTCTTTCTCTCCTCCGTCCACTTTGTTCCTAATCTCCTCGAAACTTCGCTCTCTGATGCAACGTTCCACATATGTATTTTGTGTCTGTACGTTCTTCTATCCTCAATCTCTGTCGGACCCATTTGTGCCTTTCCCAGATCAGCTCTGACTTGTGCGATCCATGGTACTGTTGACCTAACTCCTTGTATGTACGTAAGAATTCTGTTTGTGAGTCTTGTCGGTGGGAGTCTACTGATATGTCCATAGAATTTCAACCTTCTTTTTCTTATGTCCGCAGCTACGTTGGACATTCGCTCTGTGGTCTTTCTAGAATGTAGTCTGTATCCTCCCTCTGTCAGTTTTGGGCCGAGAATTTTCCTAATTTTGCGTTCTTCGTTTAGTATGTAATCTATGCCGCTTTTTGTATGGAGTGTAAGTGTCTCGCTTGCGTATAGTACTTCTGGTTTGATTACTGTGTTGTACATTTCTTATTGTAGATATTGTGTGTCTTGCCGTATGCCCTCTTCATCTTCTGCAATCGAGTCTTCTGTGCTATCTTCTCTCCTCCTGTGGGTTCGAGGATCTCGCCCAGGTATTTGAAGTGAGTGACCCTATTTATTTTGCCGTATTTGGTGTTCAAATTTTGGACATTTAATTTTGAGCAGAAGAATTCGGTTTTTTGAAAGGATATTTGTAGGCCAACTTTCTCTGCACATTCCTTGAGGACTTCGATCTGTTTGGTTGCCCTTTTTTCATTGTCTGCGAGGTCATCCGCGAAGGCTAGGCATGATATTTCTATGTTGTTTTTGGTTCGTCCGAGTCGTATTGGTTTCCAATGTCCTTGATTTTTTAGTTTCTTTTCCCATTCCCTTATGACTTTGTCCAGGACCAGGTTGAAGAGGAGTGTGGATAACCCATCTCCTTGGCGTACTCCGGTTTTAATCAGGAAGGATTTAGAGTTTAATATATATATATATATATATATATATATATATATATATATATATATATATATATATATATATATATAAATATATATCCAATCCAATATTCTTGGCGTACTCCGGTTTTAATAAGGAAGGGTTTAGAGTTTAATTATATATATATATATATATATATATATATATATATATATATATATATATATATATATATATATATATATATGCCAATTATTCGAATGCTGTACCCCTCGATCCCATAATGGTCGCCTTTTGGTAAAGTGGAATAGGTGAAGAATCGGGCATTTCGATTTTTTTTAATGTTCTCTATAGATGCACCAACAGAGAATAAAACAAAGGAAGAATTTTATACGTTACTGGAAAGCGAGATAGACAAAATCCCCAGAAACGCCACTAAGTTACTTTTAGGGAACCTTAAGGCCTCAAAATTGGATTAAAATTCGAATATATCCCAATAGTAGGCAAATGTAGCCTACATAATAACATAAACGACCAAGAGAATTGATCAAAACAATTCGCTGTATGCAAGGACCTTATGGTAATCAGTAGAACGTCCAAACGCAAAATAATCCATAAGGAAACATGGATCTCACGCTCATTACAAAGATAGTTCGGCGTTTTTCACATTTTTCACCGTTTGATTTTTTAGGCAATACAATTAGCTAGATTATTAACTATTACTTAAAAATTGTAAAGTACAAATAATCAAAAAAGATAAACGTGGCATATATCAGTTATATTGTATACCATGTTCAAAAAAACTTACATGGGGCAAGTAGATCATTCAAAAAAGAAACATAAAAGAAGTTGCATTCATCAAAAACATAATTTTAATTATGTCTCTTATGCTTAATTAAACATCTTGAATGTTTAGAAATAATAACTAGAACGTACTTCTAGTTCAATGAATGCACTTGGGATTCCTTTTTTTGTCTTTAAATAAACAGCCCGAAGGATATTTACTGATATTATAATCTGATCTAATGTAGATCAATAAGTAATTCTGTGCTAACTTAAATTTCTGTTTCGAAAACTTAAATCTCTTACTCGCTAAAATACCTTAGAGTCTAATAATTTATTTACATTAATCTAATGTGTAACGCACAATCGCACTATTCTCTTTTTTGCACTAGCACACTTACTTAGCTAACTCGAAAGGTTTCACTCTCTTGAGTCTTCTTGTTAGACTGGTGTTGTCGAAGAGCTGGATTACCTCAACGTTCACGTGTTGACGGAGTCATTCTTAGTGACTCTGGGCGAATTTGGTAACAGTCTGGTCAACAGTGTCCATCTGAAGGTCTCGATGGAGATCACTATTTCTGATGTATGTTAAAGGTCCACACTGGTTTGAGGATTTGTTTATATAATAGTATTTTGTTATAGGTAGATAGACTAAAGTGTCTACCAAGTAGCTAGTACATTTTCTTGTACCTTATATCAAGCTTTCCTCTTTTCTTTTTACATGAATTTTCCATCGAAGTTTTTCATATAATGTGATGGCTAGATATTTTGCTGTGTTTGCATAGGGGATCTGGGCATAATTTACATCAAATGGAATCTGTTGTTCTTTTTTATTTATGAAAATGTGTACACCCTTGTTCTTGTTCGGTTTGATACGCCATCTTTTGGTCCAATTGTTTCTTCCATTGCCTCTTCCTGATTTGTTTGTTTTTCCGACAAGTTTATCAAAAGCATGTGCAACATCAAGGAAGACAACTGAGCAGGCTTCTTTGTTTCCTAGTGTTTTTTCAATTACACTGATTATTCTTTGAACCTGTTTTATCGTTGAATGGCTCTTTCTAAAACTAAATTGATAATTTGGTATTAGATGACTTTCTTCATAAATGGTTTCAGTCTTTTCAAGGAGATTTTTTCAAATATAGGCCAAACCTATACGATAACACTTTGTGAGTAGATTTTCGGAGCTTAGGGATCTTAATGACTTCTGCCACTTTCCACATCCCAGGAACATACCATAATCTGAATGAGACATTAAAGAGGTGTGTAAGTTTTATTATGGCTTTCTTTGGAAGTTATTTTAATACTTCGCCAGTGATTAAATCAAAGTCCGGAGCTCTCTTTGGGTCAATGTTTGTTTTTATTTTATTTGCTATTTTCTTAGGAAAGGTTGGTTTTACGTTTATTTATTTTAGTTTTCTTTTTGTTTGTTGATGAGGAGTTTTCCAGTTTACTAGGTCCACTCTTAGGTTTGGTTGGAATATACTTTTAAGATGTTCTGCAAACCTGTTCGCCTTCTGCACATTGTTTCTAAACCAACTACCGTCTGCATTCCTAATTGGAGCGTTTTGCAGTATCGGCCTTTTTATTCTGTTAGTAACTTTCCAGATGGAGTAGTCAGTGTTTTTTCATTTGTCAATTCGCTCAAATACTTACTACTAGATTCATTTTTTATTCTTTCTATTCCTTTTTTAGTTGCTGAGTGGCATTATTAAATTTCATTTTATCTGCTGAAGCTCTGGATTGATGTCATTGCCATTTCCAACTTGGGATAGCTGTCACAATAAGATATTGATCATCTAATTTAGTCTATATTTAACAGAGGTACGGTGTGTTATGTTAACCATGGTGGCCGTATTCATTATTAACCTTTTTATATCAAAAGAGGAGTAAAATGAAAAAAGGACGGAGTTGAAATCCAAATTGTCAAAAACTACTTTTTACAACTATATTGTATCAAAAAAACTATGCCTTTTATTTAATTTATTTAACTATAAAATAAATAACAATATATACAGGTAATAATTTTAGAAAATATAAACAGCAGTTTGTATAAAACGATAACCAGAGACGAATCAGTTGCAAAGTAACAATATAAAAAAAATGATACGAATACATCAAAACTTATAAATATAAAAATGGTTGTTACTTCTTAGAAATAATTGTGTGATTCAAATATTAAATGGGTAATAAAATTTCAAATCCTGAGAACATTTTTTACATGCAAAGTGACCTTTGTCGCGGCCGAATGATCGATTGTTTTCAATTGACTTTCTGTATGTGTAGTAAATAGGAAATGTCTGGTCGACTTAAATAAGACTTGTCAATTCAAAAATCTGTGATGGGCTCATTTAAGTAGCTATTTTTATAGACACTAACACCTATACGTATTTATCAACCTGTGCACAAGAAAAGTGGATGAATGGATTGTTTTTAATGGAGGCGCGTTTGGTTAACTATGTTAGCATTCTAATACTGGTATGGTTAGCTCTCTTATGATTACTGTCTACGAATTATCATCATCATTCAGCTACAAAATCTACGTCTTCTATTTTGAGTCGCAGTGTCGTAGTCGCCACTCAATAA
Organism: Cosmopolites sordidus; assembly: GCA_031761425.1. NCBI lineage: Eukaryota > Metazoa > Arthropoda > Insecta > Coleoptera > Curculionidae > Cosmopolites > Cosmopolites sordidus. The sequence goes on from JARFXV010000589.1 coordinate 204,645, forward strand.
TATTTCTGTCTTTTCTGCTATCGGATATTTTCGCAATGTGCCCTTTCCAGGTACACTTCAGAATATTTATATTGTCTAAAACAAGTTTATAGTTGAAACAATGACTTTATTCTACCATATATTCTCCCTTCGACCCTCAATATATTTTTTCCACGGTTCTCCAATTCATTTATTCCATCTCTGAAGTGATTTTTATGTCCTTCAAAGTCCTTCAAAATACTCATCCACGACTGCTATAACTTCTTCATTTGATGAAAAACGCTTGGCACGCAAGAGTTTGTTGAGGTTTGGGAAGAGATGAAGTCAGACGGAGCCAGATCTGGTGAACGCTCCATGATGCTCCAACAATTCGTAGTGTAACTCCTTCAATTTGGATATTGCAAGAACACTTCTGTGAGCCGGTGCATTGTCTTGATGAAAAATGATTTTTTTAATCGCTAAACCAATCTTTTCTCACAAATTTTTGTATCCAATTGATCCAAAAGGTTTGAGTAATACTGTCCTGTTATTGTTTTACCATTTGGAAGGTAATCAACGAACAAAATGCCTTTTGGATCTCAAAAAATGATGCCTTAACCTTATTGGTTGATTTTGATCAATTTGGTTGCTTCGAACTCGAACAATCGGTCCCAGTCCACTCTGCAGCTTATTATCACAATTCAGGATCATAGTGGTAAACCCAAGTCTCATCCACAATTACAAAATGACGTTTCCAAATCCAAAAGATCCAAAGGTTGATTAGGAAGTTTTATTCGAAGTTGTTTTTGACCAGAATTTAACAAATTCAGCACCTATCTTACACATTGCTTTTTCAAACCCAATTCCTTTTTCAAAATATGAAACACCCATTCAGTTGAGATGTCCATGACCTTAGCAATTTCACTCAAAGTCAATTCTCTGTCATCCATAACCATATCATGTATAGAATTAATTATTTGTTCAGTAGTTGCACTTATTAGACGTCCAAAACGAGGATTATCATCCACCCTTGTTAGATGCCACGTTGAAACTCACCTTCCCTCTTACAAATTGGTTTTTAAGAGATTGTTTTTGAAGAAAAGATTATTTTTAAACATATTTTAGGTATTCATTTAGAAATAAAAGTACCCTGAATTGTTATTGTTAAATAAAACACAAAAAAATTAAAAAACCAAGATTAATGTTTAAATTTCCACTATATTTAAAACTTGTACGTATCACAATTGTTTCGACACACAGTGTCTTTTTCAAATACACACTAAATTAAACTAACAGTAGCTTTTCTTACTGTTAGTTTAATTTAGTGTGTATTTGAAAAAGACACTGTGTGCCGAAACAATTGTCATACGTACACGTTTTAAATATAGTGGAAATTTAGATATTAATCTTGGTTTTTTATTTAAAATGAATTTCCATCAAGTATCGGCTACCTCAGTTCCACAAAAATATTGGTCATCAAAATAATTTTTTTCGCTTTCAAAGTAGACCCCATCAAGTGCAATACTGCTATAACATCACTTGTCCCAATTCTCCATTCATTCTTCGTGAGCGGATTGAGGTATGGCCTTCAGTTACTTCAGCAAATGTTCTATTAAGGCCTTCATTGGCTTAAAATGCCTTCCTCAAAATGGAAATTTTAGCTATATCAAGCCAGTACGGTGCTTGCTCGATGACGGTCGTTGAATTTTTGGCTTAAAACTGTTTGCCGCCGATGGCTTTGTGCGATGGAATATTATCGAAATATATCGGCCCCAAGACTGGCCGTTTCCGGCTGATATTCTCACTCACATCACAAATACCTCATGACCATTAAATACAATTCCTTGTCCACCTGTTATTCCTCTGGAAGAAATTCAGAGTACCCCACACCACGGTAATCGAAGAAATTGGTCAGCATAACTTTTAATTTTGAGCGACTTTGACGCGTTTTTTTGAGCGTTTCGGCTCGAAGCGCCATTCCGAAGACTGTTGGCTTGTTTGTATGTCACTTATAGCAACGTTTGATGAAACGTTGTATGTTCTTTCACACATTACAAGTGGGCATCCATACATTACTATACACTTGACATATCATCAGTTCACAAATAACTGAGTATGGTACACGATGTGGCCAGTGTGTGTACGGGGATCTGATACATGTAACAGCGTCCACTAGTTCCTTTGATGTGTGATACAAAACCGACAACCCATCAACTAGTGTCTTCACAAGCGCCAACTTTACCGCTCACACATTAGCCAACTGACGCTTGCCGTATCGCTTGGCCAATTTAGACCTGGCCTTTTTAGACAAAATTGAGCTTTTTCAGAACCAGTCGTGCGGCGATGCGTTAAAAAAATGAAAATGTGAATCATAATGTTATGAACGGATTTAACAGATATGTTCACCTCTTACGTTAACTCTCTAAAACTCACATGACGGTTTTTGAGCACCATTTTTTTGATTTTGTCGATGTTTTTGTCGTTCGTAGACGTTGAAGGTTGATCAGAACGAGGCAAATCAGTTACCACTTCTCAACCCGTTTTGAACGCTTTATACCATTTATATGTTTGTGTTTTGCTATGCATGCTTTACCTTAGGTCTTCTGCAACATGTTCAGTGATTGTACACACGAAATGTGGTTTGACACACAAAAATGGCAAACTCTTTGCTCAATATTTTTATTCACTTGATGTCGACTAATAAAACCAGCTGATGTAAACAAAGTAGTTGACCTATCGCGCTCAAATTAGTGCTGCCATCTTGCAACAGGAAAGAAAATTAAAGGATATTTTGCGCGGGCTTTGTAAATGAGAAATTTCATGTACTTTGTACACAGAACGTAGATTTGAGATTTCTAAAAAATCATCTACTATTACCGTAAATTGTGAGTAATAGTCAGCGTAATAGATTTGAAAGTTTGTTCTTCTTTGTCAATTCTTCTATTGAAACCTTCGATGCAAATACTAAACTCGAAGAGATTTACCACCAAACACCAAATCACTTTTTAAACTTCTCGACGCACGTTTTGCGAACTATGTTAGCATCATCTTTATTCTAAAGATTAAGTTTGAACAAGTGATTTGGAGTTTAGAGAGCTAAATCTCTTCGAGTGTTGAACTTCTTTGTGGAAATTAATTATTCTGTTTAGTAATTTTGGAATTTAAAAATTTAGGAATTTTAGCCCCATAGAGGCTAAAATAGATAAATTTTAATTTTGATTCCGAGTCTTAAGCATTATATAGTTGAATGAAAGAAGACATTTTATTTATTACTAATTTTAAAAATTTTGTAAAGTATAATGATCAATTGGAAAAAGAAAAAAGTCTAAGTTTTTTCTTCTTTATGTCGACACCTACGTTGGGTGTTATTTTGTTTTTAACCATTTCTTCCACTCGCTTTCGTCATTTTATATCTGTTATTGACTTTCCTCTTTCTTGGCCTTTATCAATTATTTCCTCTATCCGGCTTTTATTAGGCCTTCTACGTTTCCTTAGTTGCACTACCTCTATTATCCTTGTAGTTAGTCTTTCTTGTTCCTATCCTCATGATATGATCCAACCAATTCAGCTGTTTTTCAATTTTTCCATAATTTCCTGTCATTACAGAGTTTCTCGGATGTCTTGGTTTCTGAACTTGCCGTGTTTAGTAACGCCTGCCATCTTCCTCAAATATCTTATGCCGAATTTATTGATGATTCGTGTTTATGTATGATGATCAGATTCCACATCCATATCATATTGTTGGAATTGTCAATTTTGTTCTTCGATCTATCTCCTTCTTTCCAAGTATAGTTTTATTCAGCGAGTAATACGTTTTTGTTGTTTTTAATATTATATTGTTTATATCTGCATCCATCCTACATCACCCTTCTGATATTCTGTTTCGCCAATCTTCAAAACATACCTGTTCTAATTTTACATTTCCTATTTTTGATACATTCTTCTATCAGGACCTTCAGTGTGAAACACTAAACTCGAAGAGACGTATCATTGCACACCAAACCTTTATTTTAAACTGCTCGATGCCCCTTTTGCTAACCATGTTAGCATCATCAGGAGATGGATTATTGAGTACTGCTGCGTTTTCAAAATAAGGTTATGCGTGCCACTGTTTGCAATGCACCCTTTTATGTATCCAATAAAGTCATTTAGCATGATATTTCAATTATTTGAATTAAAGTAGTGATTTCTGTGATCTATGATAAATATCGTGATATAATGTTAGTATATTAGTGAAGAAACAAGAAGACTCAAAAGAGGTGTACCCCCTGACTTATTAAATAGTTTTTTAGAGTCCTTAATTTTATAATTAATATTAGTTTACATATACCTACCGACTTAGGTAATTGGATCTATTCGATACATGTCTAGTTATATACAGTATGTCGTAAAAAAAAACGGAATTTCTTAAATTAAAAACAATGTTATGTTGGCAAAATTATTTTTTTTAATTCAAAATACATCCGTTTCATACACCACTGGGTACGTTCAACAAATGTTAGTACATATTTTTTATGCGTGTTTGGGGAACCGGTGGTGCGGGCCTGGCTTTGCATAACCGTAAACACATAATTCGTAAACACACGTGTATGGGATAACCAATCATGACCATTGTTTCATCGTGTTTTAGTGACGACGTGACAAAAGGTACTGTCACTTTAAGCTTTATAATTTGATAATTCGTTGATCCATTTTACTGATGGAAGTCTGGCTTTATAGAGGAGATATACAGCTTTCAGATTATATACTGCTTCAATAGATGACGCTAGTAGGTTTTTAAATTTAAAACGTTCCGTTATTTTCCAACATACTGTATACGATACCAGTAACTTATCATCTTGCATAGCAAGATTGTTAAATAAAGGTTAGGTTTTTCAAAAGTATATGTCAAAAGTAGTTAAAAAAAAGGTCGCTAATTAAGTTGAGTCCACCTAGTTTTCCTTCCCTGTAGGAAGTGAATAATTTTCAGAAACTTCGGATACTACTAGAGAACGTTTGCAATTGAACAAAATGCTTTATTATTTCTCAAACATTGGAAATTTTTTTTCTAAAATATTATTACAATTATTGGAGTAAAGAATGTTTAAGGGGTAATCAATTTTTCGTTTCATTTCCTCAAAACAGGGTCTCCCGCGCGATCAAACAACAAACGAAGCAAACCATACGAATAAAAAGAACAAAAAAAAACTTTCGTGCTCGATCCGCCTTCGTGTAAGACCTCGCAAAGTATTCGATTAGATTTTTTTCCCGCCATGTGGTTGTTTTAAGGCACTGAATCCTTCAGCTTCGAAATGATGTGCAATACAGGATTTTACTATGAAATATAACCTGAAAAATCAATTGTTGGCATAATGTTGTTTGAAGAGGAATAATTAAGGTAGTATTTTTATCTGAAGAAAAAAATATATTAGGAAATTTTAGGACATAATTTATGTGACTTTCGGGGATAATGTTAATTCATACAGTACTTGTAAGAACTGGTTCCAGCAATTCTGAATTGGATAATATGATTTAAACCATGCAGAACATGCGGGACATCCAAAAAAGTGGAGGATAAAGAATTCCCTTCCTTATCCTATACTGCTACCTTGGACATAAACTTGTAGCAGCACTGTAAGCCATTTCTCAATATTTATACAAGCTAGAGAAAGTCGTTATGTTTCTTATGAATTCAAGACCATGCTGTGTATATGGTGGGATTAGCTCGGCCTTGTACATTGTGATCACTGCTGGTTGTTATCAGCAGGAACTGATTCGTATTAGTGACTGCATGCAGGAAAAATATCTTACATTAACAGGGATTCCATTTACTTCAAAGCGCACGGTCACATAAAGTATAAAGCTCTATGTGACCCTGCATATTCTCATGACTTGGCCATTTCAGATTTTCATCTCTTGTAATTCGGGATTCATATCTCTTGAGGAACTCGAGAAAAGCCTCATTGACAATCATGGTTCAAAACTAACAAAAAATAACACCTGAAAAAATAGTATAGATAAAACACAACACAAACTAATTAGAGTAAATAAGTGTTAACAGTGCTAAATCCAGGTTCTCGATCCATTTGATTGCAGAAGGAGACAAGGTAAGAAAATCCGTCTTGGTTTCCGCGAATGCCATGTGTCTGCATTCATAGGCTATCTTGACGTGGGTCTCTACAGTCGCATTGAGCTGAAGGCAACTTGTCTCTCTTATACATCATGTCGGCGATTTTACAATGGCCTGTTCTTATTCTGTTGACATACTTTCAGACGTGTCGTTGAAGCTCAAATCCGTTTGGATTTCGATTAGAAGGTATATTCATATGGACATCAGGTGATGTGGAATGCGCCCATTCCTCCACCCACTGTTGTTCTTTTTATATGGCGTTGCGACTTCAATCTGATAGATGATGCACTGATAATATATTATATTTTTTCTTTTTTTTTGGGTTTTACGCCACGATCTAAAACTCAAAAAATAACAAAAATATTTATTCTTAAGTAAATAAAGAATCACTGGGTAAAAAACAAAAAACCAAACGAAGACAAATATCTCAGTGATTCTTTTCTGTAATAAATTTGCCTAACGAACAAAGTTTTAAAAATATAAAAATGTTCTAAAATACATTGAAACTTTTAACGTTAAACGTTTCGGGGGAACTTCGACAGATGTTGCTAAATTAAACATTATTTCGGCAGTAGAGTCTTTTGTTCAAAAATTACCTTTGGAAAGTGCAAATGAATACAGAATCAGATTAAAACTTATCTTAGAAAAACGATTTAAAATCAAATCAAATTTATACCATGAGGAAAGGTCAGCTATAGATAAATTTGAAAAAGACACATCTATTAAAATATTGCCATCAGATAAAGGTAACACCACTACAGAATATAACAAAATTAAAACTTTTATTGATGAGGGAAATTACACTAAAATACCTACAGATCCAACATTAAAAATAGAGAAACAAATTTACAATACATTATATAAACAGAAACGTGAATTTACAGATCTAGAAAGATCACAACTTACACCACATTATAGTAAACTAAACACTAATACACTAACACTAAACACTAATGTTTAGTGTGTGTAGGAATGGCAATGGTGTCTTCTCTTTCTCTTTTAATAAGTAATATCTTTATGGAGGAATTCGAGAATGTCATATTAAGTAAATCTCTTTAAAAGTCAATAATATAGCTTAGATATGTTGATGATATTTTTGCTATATGGTAACATAGCATTGATGATCTAAATATTTTTTTACAAGGTATAAATTCTCGAGAGCCTACAATTTAGTTTACTCTAGAGATGGAAAAGGATAATATATTACCATTCCTCACATTTTAATATTAAAACAAAACAACACATTAAAAACTACAGTTTACCGAAAACCGACAAACACAGATAGATATCTCAATTTCTTTTCCAATCACTCAAAATCAGTCAAAAGAGGAATAATTAAAAGTTTATATGACAGAGCAAAACTTGTTTGTACCGACAGTGATACACTGCAAAAAGAAACAAATTACATCAAAGACATTTTAATAAAATAACAATTACCCACATAATTTCATAGATAAATCATTTAAAACTTTTGATATCAGACAAAACAGACAAGTTATTAATAACTCTCAAACAATTAACCTCACCATTCCTTACATCCGCGGTATTTCTGACAGAATTAAAAGAGTAGGCAATAAATACAACATAAGAACGACATTTAAAACAAAACATACTCTTAGATCTATTTTAATGAAAACCAAACCAAGCAGCACACAATAGAATACCAAAAATGTGGTTTATAAAATTCCCTGCGAATGTGGCAAATTTTATATAAGTGAGACATCTAGACCGTTAGATGTTAGAATAAAAGAACATAAAAACCGTCTTAGAAAGGGCGATTTTAATAAATTTAGAATTTGTCAACATGCATGGGAATCGGGACATAAAATCAATTGGAATAATTCCAAAACGGTATTAAAAGAATCAGTAACAAAATACAGAAGATTAAAAGAAACCGCTATAAGTAATTTTAATAAAAATAGCTGTATTGCTATGCCTTCAGTAGATACAAATTCAATATGGTTTCCGATTCTAAAGAACACAATTAAAAACATTTACGTATTTCAATACGCAATCAGTATAGTAAACAATCTCACATATATATATATATATATATATATATATATATATATATATATATATATATATATATATATATATATATATATATGAAAAACAGAAATTTTTCATCCGTACTTCCACGTACCTCTGCTCGTCTCAAATCAGTCGCCGTCACCATGCCGAGACAAGTACCTCCCAGGACCGGTTTCTGGCCTCACAGCCGTCATCAGCTGGGCTCGAGCTCAACGCAGTGAGACAGCTGAAACGAAACGAACAGAGCAAGACCAAGTCAACTGGTCATATCGATGGCGGGTCGCAATATCAATGAAACTCGCGCCATCCTACGGTGAATGTCCGCGGCAGTCAAAAACTAAGCGACACATTCTTCCCACAACCTTGGATGTAGGTATAAGGTTTGCTCAAAAGATAGCGTAGTGGGGCCGTGGAGAGAGATATTTGAAAAACAGAAAATTTTCATGCGTACTTCCACGTACCTCTGCTCGTCTCAAATCAGTCGCCGTCACCATGCCGAGACAAGTACCTCCCAGGACCGGTTTCTGACCTCAGAGCCGTCATCAGCTGGGCTCGAGCTCAACGATATATATATTATATATATATATATATATATATATATATATATATATATATATATATATATATATATATATAGGTGTATTGGGAGATTGGGGGCTTCGACAATTTTTCTATATTGACATTCCAAAGCTTCCTGCATTCTAAGATGCAAAGTAAAGTTTTTGGGTTAGAGGCGCATCAGCAACTGAGAAGACTATGTAGCGACTGGACCTACAGCTTAACGTGGGTTCCGAACCACGGTCATCAGCTACCGAAAACCCCGGTCAGCACCCCCTTCGGGCTATCAACCCTTGGTTTTGTGCTTAACCGGAGGTATCTCAAGAAGCCTACCGACTGGCGAGTGACCAAAGTTATAAACCTCTCAGAAGGCATCCGGCCTTACCCAGCCACGAACTGGCATGACTGAGGGGTGATTTCTTGTCAGATTTTACACTCTTACCGAGAAACATTCACAAGAATTTTAGAACAACTTTTTTGCCTAGTACGGGATTCGAACCCACTCCACATTAATTGCCGTATCGGAAGGCTGACGCCTTAGACACCACAGTTAATGTGGCTTTCTTCTAAGATGTGGCGGGGCATTATAGCTGAGTATTGCAAGCCAATATTTTGGTGTAGACTTAATGCATCTGGAGATGTTGCGCATTGTACAATTCAGTTGAGTATCAAGTACATGAACATGCCTACTCGGAAGCTGTTCCGCCATGTTATAAACCAGAGCTCAGGAGGAGCATCGGAAAGTGGATGCTGTCGAACCCCAACCGAAAAGTTTTTGAAGTATATTATTACTCGTTCGTACCTTGGCTGCTGTATTGGCTGCTGGTCCAGTGTGATTCCCAAATGTTTTGGATTTTGATTTTTTTGAGCTGGGTACCGTTAAAGTAAATTGTGAGCCGTTGGTTGGCGAGTTTATTATTTAGGTGAAAACAACAACACTCGGTTTTATTTGGGTTGGGGGTGTTAATCTCCGTTTGCGATAATATTTCTGTAGGACTTTAAGGTAGTTTGTTAAAACTTAATAATAAAAAAGCTTAGTTCTGTGTTGTCAATGGTGCCCCTGCTGATTGCCAGTGCTATATGAATAGGTAAAATTATTTGACATTGTTTCTGGCATGTCAGATATATATACGAAAATCAATAGGTCAATAATGGTAAATAAAGACGGCTAACGTTTTAATCGTTGTTGAAATCCCGCCTCTATGAATGTAGTAAAGCTCATTATCTGCTCTGTACAGTTGCGACCAGATCGACCTGCTTAATAAGTCGGGACATACTTATTCTGCCTGCCATTCTGTCGAGTGTTAATATTTCTAAGAGTTTATAGAATGAGCTCAGTAGTGAGATTGATCGAAAGCTCTCGACTCTATCTTTTGGTTTCCAGGCTTTAAGATTGCCGTAATCAATACGCCATCGAGGTGGCAAAAATGAGGGAGATTACTTCGAATATTATGCTCGTACTACATTTTTTATAATTAGATATTAATGATAACCAAAGAGGTCAATAACTAAGCTGAACTACGGAGAGAATATTTTTTGTCTTTTGATGAGAGTGTTTTAGGAGCTATATATGAAACCTGCGTTTCTGATGAAGAAACGGGGGCTTACATCAGCAGAAAATTGTGATGTAAATTAGTTTGGGGGACAAGCAGCCGAATGGGCGAGGTAAGGTAAGGACAGTGTGGCGGTATGGGAAATTAAAGTTTGGAGAAACTGTTGGGTGGCCAAGATCATTTTTGAACGTTCTGCTGGGCTGGAGGGGGAGGCTTTTTTGATTTTTTCCAGGCGTTTCTGGATATAGTATTTAGTAGAGGGGATGTCAAAGTCTCTTTAAATGTGGGTGTTTCTGACATATCACGGTGAATTTTTGATGCGTCACAGTATTTTAATTTGATTTCTCTTGTGGGTAACTGGTGCTTTGTAGAAGGACTAGGCTGGAGAAGCATAAAAGACGGTAGGAGGTATTATTTGATTAAATATTGTAAGTTTATTTTGGGTGTTGAATCAACTGTAGAGAATATTTGCAGTTCTATAAAATACTCCACTATCTACTCAATAACCTAGAAAATGTTGGAAAAACATTAGTAGAATTGGAGTAAAGGGATTATCAATTTTCCGTTTCATTTCCTCATAACAGGGCCTCCCGCGATCAGACAACAAACGGAGCAAACCATACGAATAAAAAAAAACAAAAAAAAACTCCCGCGCCCGATCCGCCAAAACTGGGTTAGTGTAAGACCTCGCAAAGCTCGCCACCACCACCACCGGCGAAAAAGCTCGTAAACAACGCCGACGTTCGCCGGCATCGGGGCGCTAACCATCCGGAATGCATCGGATTGCGCGCCACCTCCAACCACCGCCCCCCTCGACCCGATCCGCCATCCCTCTCGTCCACTTCGCTTTTCTCTCATTCTTGTCCGTTTCAGCGAGCACCACCAGCGGCAGCAGCAGCAGCCATGATACCTCGTAGGTTAGAGTCGAGCGAAGAGCGGTCAGAATCGTAGTAGGCGGCGAACGCGTCAGGTTCACGCGCAAAACCAACACACGAACGGCAGGCAGCCTGTCGTTCTCGATCGGCGATTGTTTCAACAATTGCAACTCGACATTTGGGCCGGTCGTGCCTTGCTGCACTCAAACGGTGGTGAGTGATAGTTTATGACGGCGGGGGTTCGATTCTTTTTAATTTGGTGTTCGTTTGCGGTTGGATTTTTTTATCGTTAAGGACTCAAATCCAGGAAGTTTTTTTATTCCTATTCAACGTGAGTACGATTTTGTTTATTTATCGTAAAGCTGGGGTGAAGGCGAGAGAGGAGGGGAAAAGGCACGAACCTACCTCAACGTTTACTCCCGCTTTTTTTTTCTATATTTATAAAAATACGCACATTTGTTTTTTTTATAGAGTAGAAGAGAATAACGGTAATCCCTCTGACGTCAAAATAAAAATGCATTAACTGGCGGGGTATTGATTTTGCAATTATCGGTAACCAATCACATCGGGCATTTTTCCTTTCCTTTTCTTGCGCGGTAGTTTTTTTTAAATCGACAGCGAAAGGGGGTGTGTGCGGAGGGGTAACCGGGTGGACCGGTCGTATCTCTCTATTTTTGCGCATATCCCGAATTTTTGCCAGTGCGCGCCATTGTCCACTATACTAATTTTTAGTGCTGTATTGATTTTATTTATTTTAACGCTGCCACGAACCGAACGGCAATGGAAAGGAAAACCCTCGAGGTTTCCGCGTTTTCTTCGGCTCTTCGGTCGGGTTTATACCGGGCGAGTGCGTTTTGAGCGCTTCGATTTTCGATGTTTCTCTGGATTTGTTTTATTTTTGTTGTTTTTTCCGCTCTCACGCGCTTCTGTTGTTGCGATTAAGTTTGGACAAGTAAGATAAAACATTTTATTTATTTTTGATTGTTTAATTTATGTACATTCATGGATAAAAGTATTAAACAGCTGTATTGATACAGATTGAATAGAAGTTATACCCATCAATTTTCTTACTATATATTTTGATAAAAACATTGTTTTGACTTATTCTTTTTCTATTATTTTGTGAATTTATTTCTACTATTCTCATCCAATTCTGGGATTAAATAATTTGATATCCAGATTCTCTTATTTCCTATATTGTTCACTTTTTGGTGCCTTCTTGCAAATAATTGCAATTGTGGAGGTGGTAATAAAAATCGTTAAAAAATATATCAAGTAATTTGTTTAGCCAGTATTATTACAAAAAAATTAGTTTATTTTTCCATCTCGTAGGGGACTTTGCACTTTCTTCTTCGGGTTTATTGTTGAAACAACTTAAGGTATATAATATTCAGTTACTTAATGAAAATTTCGTTTACTGCAACACACAATGACTAATTTTTTAAACGAGCAAGGAAAAATACAAGTTATTGTATCAATAATATAATTGTTATATTATTCTATGATATACTATCAAATTATTTAATTCTAGAATTGGATAAGAATTGTAGATATAGATTCACATTTCCTAAAAGTGAAAATTTGCATCTGATCTCGCCACTGGGTTGTCACACCTTTATATTGTCTATATATACATATATTATATTGTCTATATCATCATCTTCACTCAGCCAGTCTTGATCCACTACAGGATAAAGGCCGATTTAGTATGTTTCAAACTCGCGCTGTCCTGAGATTTTCTCTGGCATTCCCGTCCAATACACATCATGTCACGATGTCATCAGTCCATCGTGTTTTCGTTTTCTGTATGCTCTGCCAGTTTCCATTTCAATTCTTTTACTCTTCCAATGATGTCACATAGTTTAGTTTGTTCTCTGATCCATATGCAGGTCTTTCAGTCTCGTCTTGTAATGCCAAGCATACATCTTTCCAGTCCCCTCTGTGTGATCCGCCGTTTTTAAACCGATTGTGATGTGAGTATTCAGGTTTTATCTCCGTATAAAGTATATTCATCTCCGTATAATATGCAGGATGCAATGATTAAAGACTTTTCTCTTTAGACAAAGTGGGACTTTTTTCTTAAACACTATCTTGAGTCTACTAAGTGTCTGCCAGCCATATTTAACACGTCGTGACCACCTCCCGGGTGATATCACCGTCAATTGAAATGCTCAACCTAAAATATATGAAATGACTATAACATTCAAATAGAAATTCTTCTGCCCGTCTTCGGTAAATACATTGAACATGATCTGACTCTTTCTCAGGAATATATATATATATATATATATATATATATATATATATATATATATATATATATATATATATATATATATATATATATATATTTATATATTATATCATTTAACAAAAAACTGCTGGTATTTGGAAGCCACTGAATTTTATCTATTAGATTAAAAATTAGCGAAGAATATAGCCCAAAGTGTGTAGTGCCTATAGGCAATCATCAAGAAAGAAATATAGTAATTTAATACTGAATAGAGACAGCTTATATGGGCGAAATATTTAATTCCTACAGACGTACTAACTCAACGTAAAGATTAGTTACCTACCTATGTGGTTCTTTTAATGGTACTAAAATTGTCATGATTTTTGCGATGTCGCAAAAGATAAACCATTCTATAGGGACTGTGGTTAGATATCACTGTAAAGCTGTTTTGATATTGTTCTGACACCATTTAAAACAACGCCTTTAAAATAACCTGCACATCCCAGATCTGAACCCAGATGTGAACCTTATAGAACGTTTTTGTGGTATTCGTAGTAGTAAAATTTGCGGACAAGCGATAAAATACATAGAAAGTAAATGCGCCATTCTACAAAAGTCAAATAAGATAAATATGAACAGTCTCCTAAATTAAAAGGCACTTTATTACAAAGAATTCCTGCCGTTGTTGCTGCAAAGGGAGGACGTACTTTAATTTACGGATACTTATATTTATAGGTACATAAATATGTATTAACTAAGCTGTTTTTGCTTAATCTGACTCAAAACTAAAACAGAATTAGATTTGAAACAAAAATAAATCAGCTCATCACATCTAATGCACTTGTAGAATATATTTCTGTTCTTAGAATACAGGCACTTTGTATAAGTTTTTCCCTTTTTGAAGCATATTGCTCAGAATTTGATCTCGAGTAGTATTTTTTTCTGAAGCATTTCTAGCTTTGTCAGTGTCCTGCTACCTCTGGATTAGGAAGATTAAACTACCTCCAGAGATGTGGTTTCAAAAAGAGAATAAGCTAAACTTTTGATGGAACTGAGCACATGTCAGCGTTGATTTTAAAAATTTAAGAATTTGATTTTAATCTATTCAACTGTTTAAAATCTGAAAACCTGCTCAGTTTGATAAGAATTTATGGTTAGTCGAAATTGAAGCTGGTCCCAAACAAACCATCGAAGAATTAGCCACAAAGGTTAAGACCATAAGGTCTACAATACAGTGGTTTTTAAAACAACTAAACAAAGTGCCAATGTGAAAAAAAATAAAGTGGGTGTCATATTAACTTTTAGTTGAAAACTATATCCAATGTAAAGGGAAGAATATTCAAACTAGCACTATATATTTTTGTAAAATATCATAGCAGCCAGTTTTTTTGTTATTCCCGCCAAAACTGACATCCACTTATGAAAAAAAAATGGTTAACATCAGGACAACCACCGTTCTAAGTCACAAAACTAGGTCTTCAAATCAAGTGTTCAAATCAGTGTTATCATATAGATCATGCACTATGAGGTTCAATATCCTAATCAAATCATAAGTACTGAATAGTTTTATACATGTAAAACCTCATGGGGCCATAATCATCCAAGGAAAAATGAACGGGTTAGACTGGGAAGTACTTCCTCGCCCTTCGAATTCCTCTGATGTTACATGAAGAAAAACTGACTTAAAAATCACTCTCATTTTGCCAAAAGAGAATATAAAGTTTGCCGATAAAAGAAAGACGAAAAATTTCACTAACGATGGAGACTATATTAATGTTAATAACGATATAGACTAAAACTTTCTAAGCTTTTAAATTAAAATAAAAACTATTGGCTTATTAATATTACAAAATCATTTCATTGGACTACATTATTGAACAATAATTAATGTTTCTTTAACAAAATTACTGTGTTTTTAAAACATTTTCTTTACTCGAAAATTATAAAACAAGGAACATATCGCAAGAACTTGGTTTAAAGAGTCGAATAAGAACAAAAACTTTAAGTAAAGCATTGTTATCGATGATGAGACGTGATGTTTTCAATATTATTCAGAAACCAAGCGTCAAAGAACCGAAGAAAAGCCGTCTCGAGAAGTCAAAAATCAAAACAATGTTGATTTGTATCTACGATTCGGAGAGAAATGTATACAAAGAGCTCAACGATCAATGTTGTGTTTTATATTGGTGTTATGAAGCGTCCGTTGTGTGGCCACAATAGCGTCAACAAGGCAGCTGGCGCTTGTACGATAATGCGCCATCCCATCGTTCGACGCTCATCACTGATTTTTGGACCAACAATGGCATTTTAACCACCAATGCACCATACTTGCCTGATTTGGCACCCTGCAACTTCTACCTCTTCGAAAAACTTCATTGCCAATGAAAGGAAAGAGTTATACTGAGAATGAAGCCATTCAAAAGGCGTCGATCGCCATCCTGAAATAAATATATATATATATATATATATATATATATATATATATATATATATATATATATATATATATATATATATATATATATATATATATATATATATATATATATATATATATTTAGCTGAGCTCAAAAATTAATTCGTAACCTAATTGACATATTTTGAATAAAAATGATTTTTCTGAAAAAATAAATATTTTTCAGAAAATAATAGAAAAATAATAAGTCAGAACAATGTTTTTATCAAAATATATGATAAGAGAATTGATGACAGAATTCCTAAAAGTGAAAATTTGCATCTGATCTCGCCAAAGGATTGTCACACCTTTCTATTGTCTATATATACATATATTATATTGTCTATATCATCATCATTCAACCAGTGTTGATCCACTGCAGGATGAAGGCCTTTTTGCTATGTTTCAAGAGATTTTCTCTGGCATTCCCGTCCAATATACTTGATGATGTCATCAGTCCATTATGTTTTCGTTTTCTGTATGATCTACCAGATTCCATTTCAATTATTTTACTCTTCCAATGATGTCACATATTTTAGTTTGTTCTCTGATCCAAATGCAGGTCTTTCTGTCTCGCCTTGTAATGCCAAGCATACACCTTTCCATTGCCCTCTGTGTTATCCGCCGATTTTAAACTGATTATCATGTGAGTATCCAGGTTTAATTTCCGTATAAACTATATTCATCTCCGTATAAAGTATATTCATCTCCGTATAACATGCAAGATGCAATGATTAAATACTTTTCTCTTTAGATAAAGTGGGAGTTTGTTCTTAAACACTATCTTGAGTCTGCCAGCCATATTTAACACACCGTGTTTACCTCCCGGGCGATATCACCGCCAATTGAAATCCTCAACCTAAGATATATGTAATGACTATAACATTCAAATAGAAATTCTTCTGTCCGTCTTTGGTAAATACATTGTACATGATGTGACTCTTTCTTAGGAATGTGGCCACTATAGCGTCAACAAGGAAGCTGACGCTTGTTGTAAGATAATGGGCCATCCCATCGCTCGACGCTCATAACTGATTTTTGATTTATTTGACTGATTTAATCACCAATACACCATACTTGCCTGATTTGGCTCCCTGCAACTTCTACCTCTTCGAAACACTTCATTGCTAATGAAAGGAAAGATTTATGCTGACAATGAAGTCATTCAAAAGGCGTTGATCGCCATCCTGAAGGACATATCTTTGGCTGAGCTCAAAAATTCATTCGTAAACTAATTGACAGGACAGGAGACTATTTTGAATAAAAATGATTTTTCCGAAAAAATAAATATTTGTGTTTTTGTTCTGAAAAAAGTCCTGTTTTCTGTGTATTATTTTAGTGTATTTTAAAATTTAATGAAAATCGTATAAAACTTTATTTTTATTTTATAGTAATTTATAATGGATTTTCATCAAGTAAAAGTTAAAACCGTAAATCTAGTGTGAAATTACCTCCCGTATGAAGATAATACCCGAAATCACACAGTTGATCCTTAAAGGAATTTATCAATGCTTTCATAACGGTAGACGCAGAAATACCAATCGTCTGGTTATTTCACGATAACTTACCCTTCAGATAATTGATTGATTTGTCCGTTACTTTGTGATAGTTCATTTTTAATTTGAATAAAACAAATTTTTATCTCAATACCTATCACTTCATTTAATTTTTAACTTCGTTATTATAGTTTCGTAAACAATGTTGCATTATCAAAGTGAGTTTTAAAGTCGTGTTTGATAATGTAACATTGTTTACGAAACTAGAAAAAAAATGCTTTATTCAGTTATACCCTTCAAACAATTTTCTGTAACTCATTTCATTTTTTCGTATTCGAATAAGTGTCTGAAACCAAGATTTTGCAGAACAGAATTTTACAAAAAAACAAACATTTTGTAACGGTTTGTTATGCCACATTTTATGCAATCGCATACAGAAACACGAACAAGCAAAAATTATATTTATTTTTATTCTCAAGATATTGCTCTACGGTGTTTACATTTTCAGATTCATTCAAATGTATACCGGATGCAGCACTTTTTGGTCCCGTAGTACGTGTTAAGGAACAGTACTGCTTCATGAAACAGAAGGCTAAATTCAATGATATAAAATATTCAATAATTAGAAATGGTAATTAATAATATATTATTTGTTTTCTCTTGCGATTAATTTTGTTTTAATTTTACGGAATTTTCCGGTAATACATTTATAACTGGAACAAAGCTGTTCAAGATTACTAATGTTTTTGAATATACCGTCGAACGATGTGACATGTATCCAATATAGCAGCTCTTTGAGTTTCCGCTGCTATGGATGTCGGCAGATTTAGCAATTTTAAATTTAGTATGAACTGCCTTTGTATCAGCCCATTGCATGATATTATAAATTGAACTACTATAATCTCCTACAGTTGATAAATTCGTTATAATTCAGATCTGTGTATTTGTAAATTTTTTCAGAATAGGTTCGCACTCTAATATCATTCACAGGAACTGTTATATTTTAATCCCACATGCCGAGTTTCATGACAATTTTTTTTTTATATTTTGGTCTATACACAAAATTATTGCGTTTATTTTTTAATTTGATAATTAGTGTGCTATGGAAAGTAATAATTCGACATTACTGTTAAATGTCAATCAGATTAAACTTTGAGTTTATTCCGTTAAGTTCTAGTCAGTTATCATAGAATAAAATGCCATTGACTTTAATAAAAAAAAAATTAAATATCCGGTTGTTTCGTGATTTTGCTCGTAGTAGCAGAGAAGTTGATGAAGAGTTTAACATGAAACATCCCAACATGCTTCCATTACTCATGGAAAAATAGCTCTTTTCAATGAAACTTGATTTCATTGCTTGCTGGTGGATTAGTTAACTTCTTCAGTGGGGAAGTTTGGGATGCAATTGGAAATCTTCCTCTTAATGTGCGACAGTATATGTATTTGGAGCTAGATGGTGCATCCATCCACAATTCAAGGATTATCCGTCAATGGTTGAACCAAAAATTTCCTATGCGCGGGATATGAAGAACTGTGGCCTCCGAGGTCTCCCAATATTACACCCCACGTTTTTTTATTGTTGGAGAATGGTCAAAAATAAAGTTTATAAAACACTTCTTGGATGGGGAATTTTGGGATGCAATTGAAAATCTTCCTCTTAATAGTGACAGGATATGTATTTGGAGTTAGATGGTGCATCCATCCACAATTCAAGGATTATCCGTCAATGGTTGAACTGTTACCTCCGAGGTCTCCTAATATTACACCCCACTATTTTTATTGTTGGGGAATGGTCAAAAATAAAGTTTATAAAACAGGTCCAGAAATCGAGGTGAACTTTGTGCCAGATAAGGCAAGCCTGTCAAGACATCAATATCCCGGAACTTAGATAACTAGCTAAACAGGATCGTAAAAGAATCGAAAAATGTATTCGAATAGACGGAGGACTAATTGAGAGAGATCACATTTGATAGTTAATTATTTGTATTATGAAAATTATTGTTGTATACTTTTTCCTAAATTTCATCAATTACTCAAACTTGTTTTCCCATAAGAATAAAATAATTATTCCTTTGTAATTGCTATTTATTTTAGTGAAATATTTGAATACATGGCACATTAATTATCAAATTAAGAAATAAACAAAAATAATTTTGTGTATAGACCAAAATAATGAAAAAATTAAAGTACGAATTTTGTCATGAAACTTGGCATATAGGGTTAAAATAATATTCCGAAAAACTTTTTCTAATTTCTAATAATTTTTCGATATCTCTAACGCGAAGCAAAATATCGAGAACTGACCCTGTTTGTGAATTCGTAGTAAGCTGGGTTTAAAGTTCAGATTTCAGTTGAGTATCTTAAAAAATGTGACACATTAATCTGTATGACAGCGCAAACATTCAAATCTGTGTGCCTTCAAATAGGGAACATATGGGGGTGTGTTCATCTTAAATGCGACGCACTGTATGTATGTCATTTATATATTCTCCTTCTGCACTGACTCTAGCTTTTTGATTATTGTATAAGGTCTGTATTACCCTCGAATCTATTACTTTATTTATATACCTCGTTAGGACAATAATTGTTTAAGTAAAATATAATTCAACACATAATAACCAATTTATACTTATAAAAAATGTTATTATGACATTATACAGTAAATAGTAAATAAAACAATACATATTTACACGTATTAGCCATTATTAAACTCATATTACATAAATATTAGATATTTTTTGGAATGGTCTGGCAAATAATGATTTATAATAATAATTAACTGTTTCCTAAAAACCTTATTGTATTTCATTTAAAATCGCTTCATTATAGAAATACTAAAAATTATTAATAAAAGAAAATTAATTATTGTTTTAAATAATTTTTAAAAACTCACATTAATTATTTTGATTTAAATTTCATTTAATTACTTACCAATAAAATTTAATTTTATTTAATTTTAATTATTTTATTTCGCTTTTCTTGCTGTCTTACAAATTTATAAATATTAACCTTAAAAAAACTATACATATATATGAATGTATAATTTAATATTGTTCAAAAATGTATAGCAATGAGATAATACGATTAAATCATAAATAATTAAATAACATATTATAAAATAGTTTTAGAGCCCTTGTTTAGTTTGGTATATATATATATATATATATATATATATATATATATATATATATATATATATATATATATATATATATATATATATATATATATATATATATATATATATATATACGTACAAAAGTTTGGAATATTTTCAAACAGAATATCTATGTCTATGGTATTCCAAAAGTTCTGACGGATATTTATTTTAGATCGTTTGTAAATGAAAACAACAAAAGCATTGTGTTGCTGATAACACTGGTTTTTCGTTTCTTGCACATTCCGTTGATATTGGTATTTACATATTATTTCAGTTCTTTTTTCAATCAATCTGTTGAAAAATGCCTAGAAACATGATATCTCATTTTAACAGATGAAGATTAATAACTTTCTTACAACAGGGTTTTAATCAAAGTGATATCGCCGAAATGGGAGGTGTTTTCCAAAGTGCTACATCGAAAATTCATAAAAATCCTAAGAAATAAATTACGTCAAGGTTCGCCGCTATAGGAAGATACGAGGAAGACTTCGACATCAGGAAGAGTGTTGATAAACCTGATAAAAATTCAATAATTATTTCTTTCTTCTTTTTTTTTCTGTTCAAAGAAGTCCCCTGTTTGTGTACTACATTTCAAGGGGCAAGAGAATAAAATCCTATGAGGAATTGCCTCAAGTCACTTCAATTTGAGGCGGGGTAAAGGCGGATTGAGAGGAATTGAATTTTTTGTGAGGAATTCTACGTTGGTCACTGGTAGTTGATACATTTTTCAAGAGACTAAAAGGTTAACCACAAACTAAGGATTGATAATTCACCAATAAATAACGGCTGTTAACGCCAGGATAACCCCCTTTGCCTACTCCTAAGCTAGGTCTTACAGGAATATTTTACAGGTTCTGAATCCTACTGAAACCATATATGCTGAATAGTATTGTGCTCAGCTTGTACGTGGTTTTGATTTAAAAGGGTTCAAGACTGAAGTCAAAAATGTGTTATCTGCAGCATGACAATGTAAGATATCATAAGATCAGATTCACCCAAGAAATGTATGTATCGTTAAAATGCCATCTTTTCAGATCTATGGAACATTTTCTTCGGGAAAAAAATGTTCAACTGCGACAGCTGTTAAAACTGCACTCAAAAAATATTTTACTTTAAAAGCATCTTCATTTTACAAAACGAGAATAGAAGGTTTGAAGATTGTTAATATCAATGGAGATTATTTTGTAGATTAAAACTGCATAACTCTTAAATGAAATAAAATGTTATTCTATTAGCGGTGAGATGCCAACAATGCGAAATAATCAAATTTGATGCTTGGAAACGTGAGGTAGATCTTAACAAAATAATTAACAAAGGAACATTTAAATTTAGAAAATTATCTTTTGGATTGGTTTGGCTTTTACTTCATCGAAATTTATCATAAATGTTTAATGAAAGATCTTTTTATCAATATTTCCACTGTTTTTAATTGGTTTATCGGTTAATAATATCGTTTTTGTTCGCAAAATTTGAGCATTTATTTCGATAACAAAATAAATTATCTTAATAATCAAAGTATTGGCCATCGTTAGGTAATACTTTTTCACATCTTTTTGTCAAAGATTTGATTCCACGCCAAAAGAACTTTTGGTTTTTTGACGCCAACCATTCATCAAGACAAATTTTTACTTCTTCATAATAATGTAAGTGTTCTGGAAATCCTTGCTGCGTCGATTGAAATAAGTAGTAGTCCGAAGTGGCTAATACCAGTGAATGCGGCAGGTGGGTAGGACGTCTTTGAGCGGTTCGTAATACACAGCTCCTCTACTATTCCACCAAATACACAGCAAAACCTTGACCTGGGTCTATTGTTTTTAGATTTTGGCGTCGAGCGTCGTTGTTTTAAAAATTTTATTTTCACTATGTCCACGAGTAAACCTTTAACATCGAAAAGAAACTATGAAGATGATCTTTCAATTCGTGATTTTAAAACTATCTCGGAAGAACAATTTTTGTTTGCGCGTCAAAATACTTACAAGCCTCTTTGTTTGATATGTAGAATTTGTGATGCAGTGCTGAAAAACTGTAACCTGGATCGACATTTCAAACAAATCCCTAGTGATTTCAATAGCAAATATTCTGTCGGATTACACGTGCGAAAGGAATTAATCAATAAAAAAAGAAATCTTTAGCCAGTCAATAATCCTTGTTCCAGAAGAGAAATGGCGAAATGGAAACTATGGTGAAGGCTTCTTTTGAACTTTCTCTGTTGTTAGCCCGCAAGTAAAAAACCCTTTTCTGACGGAGAGGAGTTAATACAAAATAGCCCTTTGATATTTGCTTAAAATGTTGGTGATATAAAAAAATGTGTCGTATATATTACATGAGCCAGGATGTTGGCATACAAATTGTCTCTCATTGACTACAATATTGCAAAAACTTTTCATTAACTTTCGATGAAAGTTGTAACATCACAGATAATGCGCAGTTAAGCATATTTGTGCGTTACACAAACTATAATTTTGATATTGTATGAGAACTTCTTGATTTGCGTTAACTAGATTTAACTACTGGTGCGGAATGTTTAATCTTAAAAATGTAATTGAAGTTAACAAAGTAGAGTGGACAGAATTAGATAGTTTTTCCAAAGATGGAGCGCCTTGTGTGGTTGACAGGATAAAAAGTTTTGATACATTAGTTGAAAATTATTTGGGAAGGAAAATTTTTAAGTATCAATGTATTATCCATATCAAGAAGCACTTTGTGTCAAGGACTCAAACCTGTCTTCTGATGTTGACACTGTAGCGTGCTGTATCAATAAAATACGAGCTCGAGCTTTGAATCGACGATTATTTCGTGAACTGTTCTCGGAAGAAACGGAAGAGGATGGCCAGTAGTCCTTCAAAGGAAGTGCACTCGCGAGATTTTGGAACTTAAGGGAGTGTGTTTTAAAATATCTGGAAGAAAATAATGAACTACCGAGTGAGTGCTTGCTACTCAAGAATGGAGATTGGCTATGGGATTTAGCTTTTCTCGCTGATATTCTGGGACTTAAATAATTGCAATTTAAGATTACAGGGAAATGATTGAATTTTTCCTACCCTAGTTGATCCTATATCTTCATTTCACATTATTCATTTTGCACGATGCATTCGGTGCTAGACTTGATGATAAAAAAATTATGATCTTTTTACAAATCCTTTTTCAATTTCTCTGCAAGACGATAATTGTTACTCACCTGAAATCCAAATCGAAATTATTAACTTACAGCACCATACTCCACTGAAAAGCAAATATAAAGTACTTATTTCAACTGTATGTGATCCGAGTTATATTGAATTTTGGAAATTTGTACCAACAGCAATTTTCCAAATCTACACGATTGGGCTGTCAGATATTGTTGTAAGTTTGGATCAACATATGTTTGTGAACAAATATTTTCTATTATGAACATAATAAAATCAAAATATCGTTCAAGATTAACTGATATGCACCTAATACATCTAATTTAGTTAGCATTTTCAAGAACTAATCCTAATATAGATGACTTGGTAAAAAAAAATACAAATTCAAAAGCCACATTAATTAAGTACTGACTTTAATAATTATTTAAAATTAAACGTTTCTGGTTATTCATTTTTATATTATACATAACCTAACTGATTGAACTTTTAAAAATGTTTATTAACAATAAAACCTAAGATTGTAGTTTTGTTTTATTTATTATATATATTTTTTTATAATCTCCACACAAAATATTTACAGAATAATCGTTAAGAGAAACTTTAAACATGTGATATTATTTTCTATAAATAATGAATAAACTTTATTTGAAACTTATATTATATTTAATGAATTCAGTTTAAATAAACAACATTTTAAACAAATTTCCACTATATTTAATGTAGTCATAGTAGTACAGTGGATTAAATATACCAATTTTTCTACTGGAACCTTCGGTGTGAAACATTAAACTCGAAGAGATTTAACATTAAATTAAATTATTTAATTCGGATTAAATCTTGTTCTGATGATATTAATATGTACTAATATCGTTAAATTAAAGGGTAAATGATATAAAAAATTCAGGAAAATTCGGAGTAGGTCACATTGGGATTATTATTGTTAACCATGAGTTCAAACTAATATCGTTATACTTAATCAGAAAAAAATATATTTAGAAACTTTGATTGGCCAAAATGGTAATAATTCTAGAATATTGCATATTTATTTTTGTAATATTTATAATTTAAATTATGAACATAATAAAATCAAAATATCGTTCAAGATTAACAGATATGCACCTAAAACATCTAATTTTGTTAACATCTTCAAGAACTAATCCTAATATAGATGACTTGGTCAAAAAAATACAAATTCAAAAGCCACATTAATTAAGTACTGACTTTAATAATTATTTAAAATTAAACGTTTCAGGTTATTCATTTTTATATTATACATAACTTAACTGATTGAACTTTTAAAAATGTTTATTAACAATAAAACCTAAGTTTGTAGTTTTGTTTTATTTATTATATATATTTTTTTATAATCTCCACACAAAATATTTACAGTATAATCGTTAAGAGAAACTTTAAACATGTGATATTATTTTCTATAAATAATGAATAAACTTTATTTGAAACTTATATTATATTTAATGAATTCAGTTTAAATAAACAACATTTTAAACAAATTTCCACTATATTTAATGTAGTCATAGTAGTACAGTAGATTAAATATATCAATTTTTCTATTGGAACCTTCGGTGTGAAAATTAAACTCGAAGAGATTTACCATCACATTAAATTATTTAATTCAGATTAAATCTTGTTGTGATCATGTTAATATGTATTAATATCGTTAAATTAAAAGGTAAATGATATAAAAAATTCAGGAAAATTCGGAGTAGGTCACATTGGGATTATTATTGTTAACCATGAGATCAAACTAATATCGGTATACTTAATCAGAAAAAAATATATTTAGAAACTTTGATTGGCCAAAATGGTAATAATTCTAGAATATTGCATATTTATTTTTGTAATAGTTATCATTTAAATTATGAACATAATAAAATCAAAATATCGTTCAAGATTAGCTGATATGCAACTAAAACATCTAATTTTGTTAACATCTTCAAGAACTAATCCTAATATAGATGACTTGGTAAAAAAAATACAAATTCAAAAGCCACATTAATTAAGTACTGACTTTAATAATTATTTAAAATTAAATATTTCAAGTTATTTATTTTTATTAACGGTAAGAGCAACGGCCTGCCGATGCTGTGCTGAAACCGCACTGGAGCGGTAGTTGGTTCGATTCCAGGGTTCGGATGGTTGTTTTTCTTTCTTTCTTCTGTCTGTTTACTTCCTAAATGTTTGTGATTGTTTCTAGGCAAGAGTGTAAAATCTGACTACGAATTACTCCTCAGTCACGCCAGTTAAAGGCTGGGTAAGGCCGGATGCCTTCTGAGAAGTGTTCTACGTTGGTCACTCGCCAGTCGTTAGGTTTCCTGATAGACTTATGGGTAGGCACATAACCAAGGGTTTATAGGCAGAGGGGAGTGCTGGCCTGGGTTTGTCAGAAGCTGATGACCGTGGTTCGGAACCCACGTTAAGCTGTAGGTCCAGTCGCTAAATGCTGATTAGCCTCTAACCCTAACACTTTACCTTTTTAAACCTAAGTTTAACCTAAAAACATTTTGTTTTATTTATTATATATATATTTTATAATCTCCACTGCTCAAACTTACATGAAAAAAAGTGCTATTTGCGTAAAAATCTCATAATCAGCCTATAAATAACATTTTTTCACTTTTTTATATTTTTTAGTATGTTGGAAAAGTTGGAAGTGGCACGCATAGTTTTTTTTTCCTGATAGTGACACTCTCCCCAAAAAGGTTGGCCACCTCTGGTCTATACCAACAAATTTATTAGCAATGCCATCTCTAGCAATGACATTATTAACCGAAACGGAATTCGTCGGAATTAATATAATAATAAATTGTGAATCATTATATTGTTTTACAAGGCCTGAGATGTCCCGCAATGGCAAACATAATGAAGACGATGATGGCAAAATTGCTTGTCGGTCAAAGGTTGCTCCTTTAGAAACCATCATTCGAATACTACCCCCCATATATACATACTCATATTAGTTTAAATCAAATAATATCTCCAGACAAAACATGAAACAAATCTATAAACTTCAACATCCTACATACGAAAAATCAATTTAAATATCAAAATATTACCAGCTTCCAAAAAATGTACGTCCTATTTATTTAAAGCGCGTCTCGGCTCCTTCGTCTCTCTCTCCTTCGGTCTCTCGCTCAAAACATTTCTCATTCGATGTACTTAATTCTACTGGCGCACGGAATCAAAAGCTTCCCATCTATTTATAGAGCAAAATCGTATTAAAAACAATCTCCTATGGACAAACTTACGCACTAAATCTACCGACACATGTCGCAAAGTAAAAATAGAAAAATTAATTCATTTAATTTATCGTTCTGTTTACTTTTTTTTCCTCATCTTGAAATACTTGCACAATCCGCCGTTATTTCCAACGTTTTGTCTAGTAATTTCGGCTTGGTGCTTTACATCTTTTCTCGTTTTTATTTGATATTAATGTCATCCGTTTGTTAAACGTATTTTTAAAGCCAGGTTTCTGAAGAAAAATATATATTTTTGAAACAGTACAGTACTCATTTATCTCGAGTCATCTTTTAATTTGATCATTGCCTTGTTTTTTTAGGATTGGGTTTATTTTAAATTAGAGACGCGTCAACTTCGTTACAGGTATTTAGCAGTTGGACCAAAAGCTTAGTGTGGGATATGAATCATGTTTAACACCTTCCAGGGCATATAAATCCATATTTTTTGATTATTCTTCAGTCTCTGGAAAGGACTACCGCGACGTGCGGAGTAACAAACACAGGAGATTCCTAAGAAGGCACGGGGCGTTACCCTTCTTTGTGATGCTTGTATTTTACACTGTTACCTAAAGAACAAATATAAAAGCAGGGTTCCTCACTCGAACTGTTACCAATTAAAAATTATGTTGTTTTGTCTATTACTAATATGTTTATTTAATATTTTTAGACAATGTTGAAAATACATTACATTTTATGAAAAACATCATACTATTCAATATGGCCACCTTTGGCGCGGATGATGGCATCAAGTCTTTCTATGAATGCCTCGCACACTGCATGAATATGATTATGTGGAATTTGTTGCTATTCCCAACAAACCGCTGACTGCAGTGTGTTCAAACTCTCATATTTTTTGTTGACACCTTACCTTTCAAAATGAACCATATGAAGAAGTCAATTGAATTCAAGTCTGGTGAGTATGGAGGCCATTGTTGCGAAGAAATTAACTGTGGAACGTGAATTTCTAAAAATAGTTGTGTCAAATTAGCTTTATGGAATGGGGCCGAGTCCTGTAGAAATGTCCATCGGTTGGAACCAAATTGTTTGTGGGTCCAAGGGATCAACGCATCATTTAATACCTTCTGTTGGTACACTTGCTAGTTCACCATAATGCCCTGATCGATGAAAACGAGCGGAGAGTGAACATTTGCAGTTACAGTAGCCGAAACCATCACTGAAGCAGGCGCTTGTTTAAGTATAGCAACTCGGTTATCCAAATTGTCACTGGACTTTTCCGTCGCCTACACACGATCGTTTTCAAGGTTATCTTTCAACGTATGCGCAATTATATCTCCCAAATATTTTTGACGAGTAACGCCATCTTCAAGTACAGTCTGGAAACTTTTCATACTACCCTCATATTCAGTTGACGGTTTTCAACAAAAATATTAAAACGAGTGAACTAAGTCTTGAATCTAAAGCTATTTTATGAAATTGTTTTAAAGAAGGTATCAAAGTGACTAACCCCACCCGTGAGATTTGCGAAGTAGCTCAAATAGTTCTCTCGGGAGTCCTGAAGATAGAGAAGGTCAATAACTCAAATATTTTTGTTACGCTCCGGTATATAAGACCACTATCAAAAGTAATTGATCAATTTAAGTGAAGTTTTAGAAGAAAAGCTTTTGTTTACTGACCAAGAATGCCGTAAATCCTGCTTTATGAAAACATCCATTCGAGATCATTTTCTATTTCACGTGTGGTGTATAACCCCGATACCTTTCGATCAGCCCTATTCCGCTCATCACTCGACACATTTTATGGTGCTTTGTAAGATACGATTATACATTGAGCACTGTTTTGTCTCAAAGCCAGTCAGCTTATATCATCAAAGTCCTCTTAAGTTATCAGAATGATTGTAAAAGATTCTCGATCTAAACGGTGAATATTTTACGGATTAATAAATTTTTGTTTGTTTATAAATAAATACTGTATTTTTTTATTTATAATATCGCGTTTTGGCAAAAATGTGAATGCTTTCTGGTTCGTATATTCTTTTTAGAAACAAACGCCGATTATCTGGTTACAAATTCGTTCACCTAAATGATTTTATCTTGCAATAATCCTTAACAATAACTTCTATAAGTAATCAGTTAAAAAATTGTTGTTTCATGATAAATGCGTGAGACATTGATGAAAAGAAGTAGTAGTCGAAAGGGGCCAAGTGTAGTGAGTACGGCGGGTGGGGCGTGCGTTTCCAGTCAAGTGCAAATATGGTATTTCTTAGAAATGCCAAAAGAGATTTTGGCGAAACGTCGTCAGTAACGAAATTTCTCAAACAAAGTGATTGCCACCCTGAAGAATAATTCTAACTTCTTCTAAATAATTTACTCTATCTGTGAAAACAATCATGCTAACATCTTGTCCTTTTCCAACATTTTTTTAGTATTTTCAGCTCACCACATTAAATATTTTTAGATTTTATTAGATATGAATGTCATTATTTTATTAAATTTATATTTTACCGTGGTTTATAAAAAAATTTGCTATTTTTATAAATATACTTGAAATATCCTTGGGTAATTTACAAGACCGTTCATTCCAGGTTATTAAAATATAATTGGATAGTAAAATTACGTCATTATTTTCATTAACTATTTATATAAATATGATTTTGTTTTGCCAGAAATATTTGAAACTATTCCCAAAAAAATAAATTTTCAGAAATCACATTCGGCTACATCTCTATACAAATATATTTCATTTTAATATTGGCGACAGTTGCTTGACAAATTAATTACACTAAACATAAACTGTGTATTTGTCATCTTAAATAAGCTTGTAAAAAATATATACAGAATAATCGTTAAGAGAAACTGTAATCATGTTTTATTTTCTATAAATAATTAATAAACTTTATTTGAAACTTATATTATATTTAATGAAGGTAGGCGATGCTTGATGGATATTTAGTTTAAATAAACAACATTTTAAATAAATTTCCACAATATTTAATGTAGTCATAGCAGTACAGTAGATTAAATATATTAATTTTTTTATTGGAACCTTCAGTGTGAAACATTAAATTCGAAGAGATTTACCATTAAATTAAATTATTTAATTCAGATTAAATCTTGTCCTGATGATGTTAATATGTACTAATATCGTTAAATCAAAAGATAAATGATAAAAAAAAATCCGGAAAATTCGGAGTAGGTCACATTGGGATTATTATTGTCAATCATGAGATCAAGCTAATATCGCTATACGTAATGAGAAAAAAATATATTTAGAAACTTTGATTGGCCAAAATGGTAATAATTCTAAAATATTGCATATTTATTATTGCAATATTTATAATAATGAATTTAACTGACTAATCCAGAAAAAAAAACAGAATGAACCAAATAATTAATTTTATTTGGTTCATTCTGTTTTTTTTACAGAACTTTTTTTTTATAGACAGTTTACTGGAGCATTCAAAAAATTAGTCTGGAGTTGCCACTTACATTTTAACATACTATAGGCATACTATAGGCATAATTGTTCTATACAACTGTACGCTGATGATACACAACTTGTGTACAATTTTTTACCCCAGTGATATTGATAATACTATAAAGTCTGTTAATAATGATTTGGATGGACTGTGTGAATGTTTACATAAACATCACCTTGACATTAGCGATAATATATGATAGCCAAGTCCTGCTATATGCTTTTTTCCAGAATTACAGATTCAATTTTAAATAATTTTGTATTATGGATAGATAATACTATTTTAAAAATAATTGTCATAGCTAAAAATTTGGGTTTAATTTTTAACAAAAATTTGAGATTTTGGACACAGATCATTAAGTGTGTTAAGTAGCCCTATACTAATTTAAAGAAGCTAAATCCACATCGACACTTTTTGTCTACTTCATTAAAAATCTAGTTAACGGACTCTCTGGCGCTTTCATGTTTTAACTACGCTTATCAGTGTCTGATTCATGTCTGGATCAAGGAAATATTGCTCGTATACAGAGAGAATATATATATATATATATATATATATATATATATATATATATATATATATATATATATATATATATATATATATATATATATATATATATATATATATATATTATTAGAAAGTTCTCTCCATCCGATAGCACACACATTAAAAGAGCTAAAAGCTAACTGGATATATATGGCAAAAAGACGGAGAGTGAACACGGTCCTTCAAATGCCCTTCCTCTCATTAACAAATTATCGTACCGAACCGATGTCAATAATTTGAATCTTAGGTTTGGAGGTCTCATATCACCTCCTTCACACCGATTACAAGTTTTTAAAAGATCGTTTACGTATAATATTTATAAACTTTATAACTATGTTTTGCGCAAACTAAAGAAATTATCACCAGATTCGTTTAAATATCACAATAACATCGGATAATGGATACAATATTTTTTGATTCTGGACGATAATCCAGCATCAAAATATGAAGAGTATAAAGGGCTAGAAATGGAGAAATATATTGTTTCGTATCTTTTTTCGGATTGTCGGCAGATGGTGTTTCTTTTTGTCTCCGTTACTGTTATTGTTTACTCATTTGTTGGCACTATATTGATCAATGAAGTGTAAACATTATAGGCAAATTGTGTATATTCGGTTATATCTAATGTGCTTGAATAAAAAAAAGCCGGAACTGGACTAGATTTTTTTAATTGCTTTCAGTTCCATTTTGCGTATCATAAAAAAAATGTTAGTGTATAATACTGGATTTATATTTTATTATTTTACATTTATCTCGGTTTGGGCAACATGTATGGGTTACCTGACAAAAAGGAAGATTAAGGGGCGTTTTAATGACGTTAATTGTATATATTGGAAACTTGGATAAATTAATTTTGTGAGATATTGAGTATTTTCCTCACTATCGGACAGATTTCAAGATATTTAGGCATTTCGGAATATCCGACGTTATTAGTCCTGTTGACAAAATAATTATAGGAATTACCAGAACTCTAGTTAGATTACAAATTCTTCTAAATTCCTCGGACAAATCATAATATTTGGCGATTTCTTCTCTTTCATTCTTATGTAAGTTATGATCATTTGGATGAGAGATGTTCACGACATAAGCCAGTATTTTACCTTTATAAATCATGGTAATATCAGGACGATAGCTAGCAACTCGTCGATCAGTCTGTATTGACATTGATGATATGCAAGGACTGGAAAGGGTGTATATTTGAAATGTGGCATTTTTTTGTCGTCTATTAGTATGCAAACCAGAGCTAATTCTTGACGAATCATGTCTGCAGTTAGATTATAAGGTTTGGTGTATTCTGTTGACTAGAACACTGCATCCTGCTGCACCCATCTGCATCCACAATGTTCAATAGTCTCAAAAGCACGTTGACACATATGGCAAGTATCACTCTATATCGGCCTTTTTTTCAACAAATTTCTG
Source organism: Cosmopolites sordidus (assembly GCA_031761425.1). Lineage (NCBI taxonomy): Eukaryota > Metazoa > Arthropoda > Insecta > Coleoptera > Curculionidae > Cosmopolites > Cosmopolites sordidus. The sequence continues at coordinate 236,862 of JARFXV010000589.1, forward strand.
ATAGTTGCGGGTCATTATCACACCATCTTGTATGGCTGCTACTATAAATCCTTCTGTCTCTACAAATAAACCGCTCTTTTTAACTGTTCCCTGTAAAAATATACATTTATTATAATTATTATAATTGTATTATTATATATTTTAGTTATTGTATTGTAAACATTGATACAGCTAATAAACTTATTTTTATTATTATTCTCATCGACTTGGTATCACTCTCTCAGCTCAAAAAGCTGGAAACCATAAACCGATTCCTCCCTCGCGATGTTGGAGTTCGGCTCGGAGCCTGGGGATAAATTTCATTATAACCCAGTATTCCGTTGGCATTAAGACAAAATTTTCGAACTATGTGGCAGGTTTGCAACAATATAGCCCGTTGTCCCACTTTTATGACAGCGGGCGAGCCCGAAGGAAGAGTGAGGTCTTGTTCTTCGACTTCTCTTAGTGTATCCAGTTCTTCTATTACCTTTTCCGTTACCAATCTTGTGGTACCATAGAGTTGGAAGCTGCCACTTGCTCCAGGCTCGCCAACCCCAGACAAATCCTGCCGACGGTTTGGAAGGGTTCTTGTCCGCAAAACCCTACCGCCTTGAAAATCACTTTTATTTGTTTCTGTCTCCATAACTTTTAGTTTTGGGTCAAGGGAAAAAAAAGAGGTCACCCAAGGCGGAGCTCCGAATTACCATTATTTACTACCGGAGGACGCTAGGTATCCGGAGACATCGTTAGAGATACTTTAACCCTGTGCCATTCGGCTCATCGGCACGATGGATTTACGCCTTGAGCTTAAGGGATTTTTTAGAGGTTTACTCCTCTCAGCTCGGAAAGGTGGTGGCGCTACTCACCAAATGGACGCTCCGCTCCTGACTATAATATTATTATCCTCGTACTGAACTCAGCATCTCAGCCTAGGCTGGTCTATAATACAATGCCAAAATGAGAAAGCAATTCAACTCCTCTCACTTAGCATAAAATTTTACGAACAATATGGCATGTCTGCAAGAGTGCTGCACGTTGTCCTACTATGGCAATCGATTTTGAGATACCAAGGTTCTTCAAATTTTTTGAAAAGTTCTTACTTATTAGACCTACGGCGGATATAACGAAAGGCACTATCTCTACCTTATGCAGTTTCCACTTGTTTTTTAAATCGTACGCAAGGTTTTCATACTTAGTGGTTTTCTCCAACTAGGTTTTCCTGATATTATGAGAGAGTGGCACTGCGATGTCAATTATAAAAGCCCTTTTCTCCTTTTTACTAATTAGAACAATGTCTGGTCTACTATAATCGACCGTTCGATCTGTTGTGATTGGTCTGTCCCAGTATAGGATTGAATCAGATGATTCCAATACGGGAGAAAGTGAGCAGGCATGTTATCTAATAGCGAATACTTTAATGCAATTTGCTGATGTATAATTTTCGTCAGCTGATTATATCTTCCTAAATAAGCATTAGGGGCTAGAATTGCACACCCACCGATAAGGTATTCAATCGTTCCCCCACTATACCCCACTTCCTACATCGGTCGACAACATCCATGTGTAGTATATGCTTTTCATAGTTCCATATTCTTACTACCTTATCTTGAATAGATGTCGCAAAACCTTCTGTTTCTGGGTACAACAGCCCTTCGGTCAGCCATTTTAGAGACAATGGTCCATCAATGGTATCATCGTCGAGTGACTTTGGATATCGTCCATGCAGTGTCTGTTGTTTTCATTCACGGACACAATCTGTAAGTGTTGTTCTACCATCAACACGATTCAATTTATCTAGGTTCAGCGGGGTGAAACCCCGGTCCTCCTTAAATTAATGAATTAATGAATGAATTAAACCCCGGTCCTCCTTAAATTAATGAATTAATGAATGAATTAATGAATGAATAATTAATGAAGCGTTCTCTCATCTTTCTCTCCTGGTTCAGACAAAGGTTCTTAATGTTCACGAGGCCTCTGCCTCCCAACTTTCTTGGAATGTACAGTCGCTTTATAGATGAATTTGGATGCAGACATCGGAATATTGTCAGTGTTCGACGTGTTAATCTATCCAGTCCATCAAGGTCTGTTTCTGACCATTTCACAATACCAAAGGAATAGGTCAAAGTTGGCACTGCCCATCCATTGATCGCTCAAATCTCACCAAAAAAAATTGAATATAAATCAGAAATAATAAAATGAAAATAAAATGAAAAATAAATTTGAAATTTATATCTTAGTTTATATATTTAAAACATATATTATTTATTCTATTAATTATTATAATATGTGGGATGTAGCACATAAGCTAATGCTGTATAAGTGCAGCATTTGTCCAACTTGTTCGCTTGCATTTTTTACCGGTTAGCCCAATTCTTTCGCAATTCGTTGATATATTTTGCCAGCTGATGCTTTATCTTTAAAATACCTTTAAGGTTTAGATGGAATAGGGTGAGAGAGAAAAGGTTCTGAGAAAATAAACAGATGAAATAGTTTAGCGGGACATGAGTACCACTTGATCAAACATTTGAAAAATATGCTCGGGACACTTGGTTCCAATAGGACGGAGTCACCTACCATACTTCCATTATCTCTTTGCGGGTCGCTCAGGTGCTTTTTCCGGAGAAATTGATTCCTTGTAAAGGAACATTCAGCGGGCCCCCGAAGCCCGGACCTGATACCCTGTGATTTTTTTATGGGGATGTCTTAAAAGTCAAGTGTACCGCAACTACCTGGAGGGCAACTACCGCCACTGTGGAATAAATTTTATATGGTTGGCTTCAGAATATGAATTTTCAAGGATTCTTGTAAATTTTAAGAATAAATTTAAGAACAAATTTTAAATTAAAATTGATCAACTTGTTTTTCTATTTTTATTTCAAAAAGTTACCAACTGTTTGGACCACCGTGTACATAAACCAGCTATAAAACCTAATTCATTATTTCAAGTTATCGTCTATAATAGATTATCTTCTGAAGAAAACTAATTTTATTATCGGATAATAAAAGAACTATGGGTATTTTTAACGTATACATAATACGATTCAGCTTCCATATATGTGCAGACAGGCGATTTCATTATAATTAACAGACCTATATTCCTACTTTTTTCTAGCAGTATCCTTCAGCACTTTAAAACTGGTAACTGCTCTTACCAATTATTTAAATTAACTCTTTTAATAATATTGAACCAAACGACCAAATATTTTATTTTTCTAGGTTGCGCCGGATTAAAAATAAAATTTATTCGGTACTAACCCAAATATTATTTCAAAACGAAAACGTACGTACATACTCTTGCTCGTGCCACGTTAAACGCCATAATAAACGATAATTAAAATAATACGTCATGTGTGATTTTTTTAAGCAAAACGCAATAAATAAATACATCAAAGTTATTTAATGTTTATGAAGATTAGATGGGAAGTTTCATTTCGCTGATAGTTCTTATATGATCTTATTTTTCTAATATTTCCTTTTTTATTTTTTTCATTTTAATATTTTCCTGATATGTAGATCTTTCCATCTCTTATGTTATGTCGACACTTGTGCAACTTTTCTGTTCAACGTGCCTTTCAACATGCTACTCTGCATGCGTTAGCGCATGCATTCTAGCACAGGGTAAGAGGCATACCTTCTACCTACTCACATATTTGTGTCAGTTTGATTCGACATTTCTAAGTTCACTAAATACGGTTTTTTTAAACGTTAAAACTATTTTATTTTGAAAGTACCTATTGTTAACTGTGTAATTTCAGTTTCATGAATACATCTGACATTGTCATGTTAACTACTATAAGTGCTGCTGTGCTGGAGTTGGTAAGAGTACGGAAAAGAAGGGAAAACTACAGAAAATCTGTATGGACCTTTAAATATAAAACTACAGGAAGAAGCATATGATTCTGTAAGTGGGACCAGAATAATTTCCGGTTCAGGTTTGGCAGTGGCGTAGGGCATTATGAATAAAAACAAGAAACTGATAAAGTTTACAGTTATTTAAAACAATAAATTATTGTATAATTTTTGTTACTGTATTAAATTACTGAAGACTATATATATATATATATATATATATATATATATATATATATATATATATATATATATATATATATATATATATATATATATATATATATATATATATATATATCTATATATATATATATATATATATATATATATATATATATATATATATATATATATATATATATATATATATATATATATATGCGTTTTTGCAAATATAATTAACACTTGTAGTGTAAATAGTCAATAAATAAACTAAAGTGTTAGAAATAAACTCATTTTTCACAATAACCGAAAAAAGCTAACGAACAAGAGTAAATGCTATGAAAGATGTTTATCAAAATGATGAAATAAAAGAAATTTAAAGAACAGCATTTGGTAGTAGTCTCACTTTTACCTTAGATGTTCGATCAAAACAATTCTCAGCAAAATGATAGAAACATAAAACTACTGCAGTTTGGAATAAACTCTGTTTTTTTTTTTAATAAAATTAATCCACTGTATTCTTCTATTTGGAATCTTTGGGAAATCTTGAAAAAAGATAAACTAGTTTAACAACATGAAATCCAAATCAAAATGGAAGTAACATTAAAGGATTATAAAAAAGGTAACACTCTGTATTATTAGTTATATTTTATAGATTATATAAGTAAAGTAACATGTTTTATATGTATCAAACGAAAACTAAAAAGTAATCTGACTTTTTAAATCCCAGTATCTCAGAAAACTAAACATTTTAAAACATACGTTAAAAAATTTCTAAAAAAAGATAATCACTATCTCGAATAATGTTATAAATATATTATTTTACCTAAATCAATTTGACTACGCCTATGCATACCAGGCGATATGTTGGCTTCACAACCTTAAAATTTCATTCAAACAAAATACGTTTTTATTTCTAAATAACTAACACATTTAGAATTAAAAGCACTTACCTATGTAAAGTTACTCCTGAATTTTGATTTTTTCGTGTCAGGGAACAACTACAAGACGCACAACTAACCGTATTTTATGTGTTTACCTTACTTTCGTTATTATTGCTTTTATTGTCAATATAATTAGTATTCATATGTATTTATACTAGAACACACAAAAAGAGTATTTTAGTACACTTATTCGGCACTTATTATTGATTAAAATACACTAAAATTGCTTAAATCTACTATTAAACTACCAAAATTCCAAAACAATGAGTCATTTGTGGTGTTTCAATATGGCCTTTTCCGTCTCCATTTATATGTGCATAGAGATCGGCAAGACTTCTTCCTGTTAGTTTTATGTTCAAAACAACAGGAAAATATATACTAAAAAAAATATCCCTTACACATTCAATTTGCAATTTTATTGCTTTTAAAATTAACTACAGAAAATCTGTATGGACAAAGGAATATTTACAATAATTACTAAAATTTATTACAAGAAAAAATATACTAAAAAGAATATTCCTTACAAAATTATATATTTATTTTTTGTTTTTAAATATATAATTTAATTTTTATTTAATTTAATAAAATTAAACTTATCTTACATTGAATTAAATTTGTAAATATTGCAAAAACTTGCAGATTATATCAAAAAGTTGAAAACGAAAGCGCAAGATATCCAACATGGGTGCGTCATGAGCTTTCACGTGCGTCCCTGCATGCATCTAGTTTAGCAATGCATGCGTCTAACCTTTCAACAGATGCATGCGTGCTGACGACCAAAAGCTGGACAAGTGTGGAAGTGTGGATTTTCCGTCTTTAACGATGTGAGCCAATCTATGGTCAATCTAATATCTCCATCAATTTCTACCCTATCTCATTATATACTCTACTGTGCATGTTGCTCGGATATCCCTGTTTCTCACACTATCTCTAGATCTCTTTTGTTTGTGTCAGTTCAGATCTCGATACCATAGGTTACCATCGATTTTGCGCAAGTCTTGTAGATCAATATTTTTCTTTCAATTATCATATTACTATTTCTCCAGATAACATTTCTTAAGCAAGCTGATATTGCCGAGGCTAAGTTAAATTAAATTGGTTTGACATCTATGAACAGTTTGCATCGGTTTCCATATATTTTACTAGTTTGATTGAATTTTTGCACATATCTTTGTAGGTCGTCCTCTGTTTCTGCAAAAATTATTGTCACTTCATGTATGATTTGGCCCATTTTAAGGTTGAAAAGGAACAGACTTAGGCTAACGCCCTGCCTTATTTATTTTAGTGCTGTAATATTTTTCGTTCTTTGATCAACTTTAATTTTAGTTGTATGCACAATTTATTAATTATGTTTAAGCTCCTTTATGTGAGTTTTGTTTCTTTCTTTGTTTACTTCTACTTTTTTTTGCTAAGCCCCAAATTATTTCATCAGGTTAACATCATCAGGAGATGTCAGTCTAGCCTTAAAACTAAACTTGCTTTTATTTGTATAGCAGTACCTAATGAAAGGTGTAAAAACCATGATAAGTGAAGTTAACTAAACGTTACATTAATAATTGAAAAAGTTGCCTGAATATAATTAAAAAAAAAGAAATAAAACAATTTTTTACTTGGTTATCTATCATTTTTATTTTTAAACAAAAAAAAATGGGTGAGACTATAGTTTCATAAAACGACATTCTCAAACACTACTTTAAAACTAAAGATATACAGCTTTACACTTTACTTTTTACAGACTTTTAAAAAATGAACTATCACAAAGTATCGGACAAATTAATCAATAACTTGAATATAATTGGTAATTTCACCCAGTTTATGGGTTTCTTATATTTTTTTTCTATTTGAATGCTTTCAAAGGTAAAGCCATATTATTATTATTCACGTATGGGCCCTAGTGGACCACGCGAAGTACAATTAGAGGCGTTTGTTGTTGTTAGCCTTCCTTTGTGCCCATACTAATTTCATTCTTTCGCTATGAGCTTTTTTCCTTTCGTCAGACCAAGTTGTTCCAGTCTTCCTACATTTTTCTTTCTGGCCAACCCTCCAAACGTTAACCTTGTGTCTGAAACAGCCTCTATCCTGAATTTCACTTTGTGTAATATTTGCTGATCTTAGGTCCTCTTTAATTGCAGCAATCCATTTAATTATTTCTACTTTAGCTCTACTCCTATTTTCATAAAATTCGACTATTTGTCTAGTTAACCTACTCGGATTCATCCGTTTTATGTGTCCGTAAAACTTAAGTCTTCTTTTTCTCATATCGCTATGTATATCTGTGTATTGTTTGATTTCTTGGTTTTCTCGAAATCGGTATGTTGTGCTATTTATTTGTTTGGGGCCTAGGATTTTTCTTACGATTTTTCTTTCCTTCTTTTCAATGTCCTCGATGTCCCTCTTTCTATTCAAAATGAGCGTTTCTGCAGTATATAGACATTCTGGCTTAATAACTGTGTTGTAATGTCTCAGTTTTGTGTTTTTAGATAGGCATTTTTTGTTGTAAATATTTTGTGTAAGTCTCAATGCCGTTTCCATTTTTTGACATCTACCCTTATTGGTCGCTTTTTCCAACCCATTTTCCATGATTATTTCACCCAAATATTTGAATTGAGAGACTCGTCTGATGTTACCATATTTTGTTTTTAGAAATGGCGTTCTTAGTCTGTTGCAGGTCATGTATTGTGTCTTTTCAAAGGAAATTTGGAGTCCTACATTTTCTGCTGTTTCTTTTAGGATTTCAATCTGTTTCTGTGCCGTTAATACATCTTGAGCTAAAATTGCTAGATCATCAGCAAATGCCAGACAATCAATTTTGATGTTGGTTCTCCCCAGTTTAATGGGCTGGTCAATATTCAGGGCCGACTTTTTTTCACGCCACTCCTGTATTACTTTTTCTAGAACACAGTTAAATAAGCGTGGCGAGAGTCCATCCCCTTGTCTCACTCCAGTTTCAATTTCGAAGGGCTCCGAGATCTCACCCATGAATTTAACTTTTGACCTTGTGTTAGTTAACGTTGCTTTAATAATTGCCAGCGTTTTCAGATCTAGTCCTTGTTCTTTCAAGATTCGGAATAAAGATTCGCGGTCAATAGAATCATATGCTTTTTTGAAATCCACAAATGTACAGACGAGATTTTATTGTACAGTTTTTGATGTCTTAGAATCAACTTCAGATTCAGGATCTGTTCAGTGCAGGATCTATTATTATATATTATATATTATATTATTATATATATATATATATATATATATATATATATATATATATATATATATATATATATATATATATATATATATATATATTATATATTATTATATATTATAGCAGAAAGCCATATTATTATTTACATTTTTAATAAATCTTAAATTATGCTCACGCTTGAGTGAATTATTGGGCATAGTATTTCTCATTTCTCCTATATCTAATATGGATAATATGCCCTTTATATTTGCTAAAATGAATTTTTTTAGTTTGCTTCGATCACAATCTTGACAAAATTTCGTAAATCCTCGATATTTCGGTTTAAACTAATTTATCGTTTGGGTTGCCTAGGACTTCACTTATTAAACACAAACTTATTATTTGATTTGTACTGTACACTTTATGAAAAATTTTGTCTAACGCTCGTGTTAATTGGGCATAAAATAGGATAACCATAAATTTGTTTTTGTTCTGTTTCTTTTAAAAAGTCGAAGATTATTTAAATAATTTCCTATACTTGTGTTTTTTAATTAATGTATCTACGATGTTCATATTATAACCATTTCATCCATCTCCTTAATCAAATTTAATTCTTTGTTATGGTGGTATCATTCTAACATATTTTTATTATTCCTATTCACTAAAGATTCTACAATTGACAGTCTAGCATTATTTTCGATTTCACACGCAAAATTTATGGTTTGGTAACAAATTCTTCTTTTTAAAGTTGCAAAAATATCATCCATATATCTCAGCCGCACCTTCAGAAAGTAACTGAATTCTTGCTTAGCCTCGATGTTTCTTGGCATATTCCCTTTATTTCTCACGGAATATTATCTTTGAGCTGATTTAACAATTAGGGCTTATTAATGCAAATTCTCTCTTTAAAGTAACCCCAAAGAAAGAAGCCAGGGGCGATGAGATCTGGAGATCTTGGTGACCATCGCATATCACCATTTTTAAAGATTAATCGATTGTGGAAGTTGAGAGTGTGAGAGTACTATTATAGCCCTTGTACTATGAGCAGTAGCACCAACTTGCTGAAATCAATAAACCTCATGGTATTTTAATTAATATAAGTAAAAGTTTTCAGACATATATTGGCTGGCATTTACGATTTCTTCTTCCTTTTGGTTATTCATTTTCAAAAAAAGGAAGCTCCAATAATTCTTTGTGCAGAAACTGCGCATCACACTGTAACTTTTTCACTATGGAAAGGCCTTTCACGAATAAATTGTGAATTTTCTGTACTCCATTAACGTGGATTTTGTTTTTTAACGAATCAATTTAGCTGAAAATGGGGTTGGGGCTTTTCTTGACAATTTTTTTATCTGAATTTGCAAGATTTAAGAAGGCCCGAATTAATTTTAGTCGTAGCTGAAAATCATAAGAATATCGTCCGTACTCCACGCAAAAATTTCTTATTCGACCATAGGATGGCCTAAACTGCATTTATGATCGTATCCTTCTGCTATTTTTCAAATGTTGAGCTGGAACCCGATTGATGACGGCTTAATGCCAGAGGCGGGTCTCGGGAGACACTTACTAACGTTTGGTGGTGGCTGAACGAATGAGCAATTCTTGTGCGGAAAACGAACAAAAAATATTTACATGGAAAAAATCCTTGTTTTTGAATATTTTTAATATCCTCCAGGAACTCACTATGCAACTTTTCATAGCATTGGTAAATGTTAAAAATATGTTGAAATTGATGCTCTGATAAAATAGTGCTACATCCACTTTCAATATAATTTAAAAATTATTATATATATTTATATATATTTGAGTTTATTTTGGGGATATTGTTATTACATTTGGGTTTGGTCTGGTTTGGTTTGGTTTGGTTTTGATTTTGGTTTTAGCCTACAAGTTAATATCGCTCCATTCTGATAACTACAGGATTTTAATTTTGAAAAAAGGGAGAAAAATTAAACCAAAAATAACAGATTTTACTATAAAATGGAGAAAACGAAGGTTATGCATTTTAAACTCACTCCGTATTTGCTCTGTTTTTTATAAAATGTTAAAATTTTTAACCTAGCTCCATTTTTTAAAGTATGAATTTCATTCATGTTACTGCAATTGCAAAAAATAATAAACAAGGTGTACTTACGTAGAGAAAGTACTTTTGTTGTTGAACAAAAAGTTTCCTTAAAACATATATCCAAAATGCAACCATTTCAATTTTTTGTTGCATTTTGTCAAGTTTTTTGTTGCATTAGCCTCTTAAGGTATCATTTGAAAATATAATTTAATATTTTTTTAAGCCGTAGGTTCTATACGTTCCAGTATAAATTCGTATTGTTTTGTTACAATAAAACAGAAAATTTACATGATTAATTGTTTTATTAAGTTAACCATTTAATATGTCTATCATCCCATTCCTGGTGAAAGAAACTTCGTCGGTTGTTACAACATTGAATAAGCAATTTGGATTCCTTTGATTTTGGTCAATATACCATTAACAATATTTTTGCGTGTATGAAAAATCAGCGTGTAAAAGGGATCCTTTTTTGTTTGTTTAGTGTCTTATGTACAATCCAATGGGAAATTCCAATTTGTTACGTAACACTTCGCGTACTTCTGGTGGAATCGGCTTCAACAAGATATAAAACTTTATTCTTCGGCTTCAAAACCGATTGTATTCTTGAAACTGTGGAACAATATCCCATATACCCATATCCATAAGTGTTCTGCAAACTTGGATAGATGTTTACGGAGCTGGAAGCGACCTTTTTGGGTACAATCGCTCGTAAATACTTCTCGCCCCGTCGGCTTTTAGAAAGTTTATCGTGATATTTAAGTACAGAAAATATTTTTGGTTGTAAATCGAATTTAAATATATTATATTATATATATATATATATATATATATATATATATATATATATATATATATATATAAATATCTAAATAGGCAATTTTGAATTAACATTCTTTGTCGTGGCGATGATGCCATATCTTTCTTGGCTGATGCAGGGCATGATTTTCTTAATTTAATTTATTTAACAATGTTTATTAATTAATTTGTAGTTTATTCGTCAAGTAATAACTAATTCATATTTGCCAAATATGATTTTACACATATTAGCTTAAAATGTTAATTTTTATCGTAGCTTTTCGATTGGTGATTTAATAATTTCGTTTGTTTTCTTGGGAACCCAAGGTTAAAGGTTTTTAACCCTTGTTCTTAGAAACCTTTTTATTTTAACTGGAAGTGAAGAATCGCTTATTAAATTTACGAAAATGCTTTCATTTAGACTCTGAATATTACAATATATTTCATTTATAAAGAAACACTTACAAGAACATTGCTGCTTTTACCGTTTAAGGACGCGGTTAAGATGGTTTAAGGATCGGAGTTATGCACAAGCACGAGGAGCAGATAGTCCTAAAAATATTTAAGAACATAGTGAACGGCATCTTACGCTTCTTGCTATACGAAATCGACATAAAATTATCCAGAAAATCCATGATTATTTTATTGAAGTTACGAGTACGCTATTTGGAGGATGACATAATACACATGTACCTACAATGGAGATGTGTACTTATTAACCTTATTCGGTACTTCCTCTTACAGCGCAATACAAAACACCTCACTTAAAATGCTATTGAGCTAGCATTGAACATAATTGCTAAATATCATCGGTGCTATATGGGTAATAGGTTACCCCCACACAGTAGAATCAGGTGAAGTTTTAATTCAACCTGTTTAGTAATCGAAATATTGTGCTCAGTATTTGAATAGTTGAATGGTAGAGTACAACGGGGTTACCATTTGCTTCAATATCTATGTCTATTTCCAAAACAAATTATAGAAAATATTGTAACTTTATTATCTTGAGGCTTGTTTTTGTTTGATTTTTTTTTATAAAGGCTACTTTAATATTGTTATTATTATTATGCAGGAAAAAATAAAAGCATAAAAATATTCGCCTGATAATTCCGTTTCTACCTGGTGTGGCGGTTAATATTCCTTAATTTTTTCTTAGAAAAAACCTTAGAGAAAAGTAAAAAATGGTTTATTCAAAGTATGCGCCATCACTAGCTAAGCATTTTTCTCATCTCTCTGGACATTTGTGGATGTCCTCCCTGAAAAATTGTAGATCCAAGTGTTTCTTGGAAAGTGCGTGAGACATCGATGAAGACAAGTAGTAGTCGGACGGGGCCAAGTGCCCCAGCTATGTGCAGAAATTATGTCTCTGACTATTTTTCCTGTGTGCGATATGGTGTTGTGCTGCAAAATTACTTTTTCGTGTTTTGTAGCTCATTATGGGCGCTTTTCCATCAATGCATGATTCAAATTGATTATTTGTTAACAAAAGCGAACGGTATTAACTGTTTCACTTGGTTTGCTCATGGTATACCCTTCTGATCCTACCAAATGCACAGCAGTGTCTTCTTTCCGTTCCACATCCATATATTTAGTTTTCGTCTCCAGTTACGATTCAATGCAAAAAAAAAGAATTGATTTCATACCGAGAAAGCAAAACTTCACATATCGTTTTTCACTTTTCCATCTGTCTGTAGTTCAGCTGTTTCTGAATATTTCCCATGGCATACAAACGATCATAAATGATACAGCGACTAACATTTAACCTACTCTGCCATTAGTTGTTGAGTTTTCTTCTTCCAACAATGCTTGCAATTCAGCATCTTAATTTTTTTTCAATTGACTGGGTATTCTTTGTTTTTCTTATCGAATTCACCACTTTTGAATCGTCTAAATCAACGCCCATAAACATCTGGTGTTGGGACATTGTCACGGTAAGTTTCCACAAGTATTCGACGACATTTGCTCATGTTTTTCTTTTAATTGAAAAAACGGTTGCAAACGCTCTTTATTTGGCACGAAACTCGACATGTTTATCACACGAAAAAAAAAAGTTTTACGATTAAAATTGATTGATTGCATACATTTCTACAATGGGCCCTGTATAATATCCAACGATCGTCTATACATTTTTATAGTCTTACCCAACTTGATTAATAATATCTTCTAAAGTCAATAAACTTGTGTTCATCGTATTAAAAATAAACGTTTGTTGCCTGAATAGCAAAAAAAAAGAACAAGACAAACACTATTAAAAGCCAAGTCTTATTAAGAACCATGTACAATAAGGATTCATCTGTTCACACTCGACAAAAGCCAATACCTTACTCAAAAAGAATACTGATGCCATAGCAAAAGCAAATAACGCGCTGGTCAAATCTAAGAGAATTATGAAGTAAGCCTTATAAATAGCCGTATTAGTAAGTACGTAACGAAAGAAATCGTACAATAATTGCCATTGCGTTTCGCCCACTGTACACAGAATGTTAATATAACATAAATTATGTTGATTTATTTTATTACCAATATTTTCGATAGTTCTTGAGAATGGACGACGTGCGTGGGTGATCCTTTAACGGATCTTAGCGATTTTTAACATTTTATTGTGTGACTCTTGTCTTTGTGTTGATTGGAATACACACGTGGGTATGTGTACATCATGTAGTAACGAAACAGTAAATATAATATGTTTATAAAATTCTTAAAACTACAAAGATATAAAAATTAATTATACAGTGTTTACCAAGAATATTGAAGAATATTGAATTTGTGTAACTTTCTATTAGATTTACACTCTGTGATATACATAGACTGTCGGAAAAATAATACAAATAACGCTTAGAGACACACACACTGCGATTAAAAACCCGAAACTGTTCGCGATTTTCACAGTTTGATGATGGATTTCAAGAGAGCAGTATGCATTGTTGCTCTAATACTAAGAAATAGAAAAAGAAGACCTCTACTGAAATTTCGCTAATAAGTTCTATTGGTTACAAATTGTGGCGGGATTTTTACTCGCGAGCCATTTTTTAACATTTTACGGTTTTAAAATCAGTCGCGGAAAAAAACCGCGAGTGCGCCTGCTTATATTAATTTTCTTGACTCACAAAATCACGCGGTTAAAAACCACGGCGGTTTAGCCATAGTACGGCCTAAGGTTAAACCAACTTATTTTGCCCTCCAAAAAGTACGCGTAAATAGAGGACTATTTTGTAAGTAACATTCTTCTGTTCTGGCGATGATCCTTCATTTTTCCACGCAGCTATCTCCTCATATTGGGAAACATGGGCTCCAGCAGGATTACTTTCGGGGAGGTGCATCTACACATTATACCATTAACCAATAAAATACCATTTATAATAGTCCATTCTTATAATTATAGGTAGGTATTATAGGTAGGCCTTAAGTTTTTATTCAAACAGTGACTTTAATGAAATCTAATTTAATTTCTTAATATTTTCTTTCATGGAAGGGGGTGCAAGTGCATCCCCTTGCACTCTCCTCCCTCTCACTCTGTTGGGAAAGAGAAATATAAAGAATGTTTGCAAACAGATATAAGTCGGAAGGGGACCAAGACCGAAGAATAGGGTGAATGCAGCATTGATTTGCAGCATAAATTGGTCAATTTCGCTGATGCAATGATGGGCGAATGGTCGGATGCATTGTCGTGATAAACCTGACCTTTTTCTATCGTCAAACGATGTCGTTTTTTTATCAACGTGCATCTAAGCATCTTCGTATGTAGTAATAATTCCAAGTTCCATGAACAGTTACGAATCGCCGCAGAAGCTCCTTCTGATTGCGCACGTTTAAACACCGCTGTAAAGTCAGTTTATTCCGTTTTTGGTCCGCCGTGTACTAACGCGGTACCCATTGAGTTATTTACGTCATTCCCATTTTTTTTTAATTCTAAGGCGCATCAACATCATACCTAAGATTCTTTAGTGGATGGTTTGGTATTGTTGTTTGTGTGGCCGTATAATTTTACTAGATAGTCCACTTAGACCACTTATAGTCCACTTAGATAGTCCACTTAGACCTTAACTGGGACTATTGGAGATTATCAGGTAAAGGAAAACTTACATATATTTATAAACTTAGATAAGGAGCTAAATAATCTGAATTAAATATTCATCCAGAAACTTTAAGTTTGCAATCGTGTTATCATTAATGTTGAACTCCGTATGAATATGCAAACAGAATATTTTTGACATCAACTGATAAATGTGGATATAAAGAATGTTTTCATTCAACAAAAATTGTCACATCTGGCTTGATAAACGATTTATTGCAAGAAAAGTTTCCTGACACGTTATTTTGGAAAATGGTAATGTCCACTGGCTACTAAGATCGTACGATTTCACATTCTCAATTATTTTTGTGAGGTTATGTTAAATACCTGGTTGGTTTACAGAAGTAAATAAAACAATTCTTGACCTTAAATGAAACATTCAAGCTATAATTGAAGATATACCACTCGATATGTATGAAAGAGTAATAATATACTGAAAGTATAATAACATAATTGAAAGAGTAGTAATATAAGCTCGTTATTTACGGTTATTATCGCCGCTGCCGTACCTACAACTGGGTTACCCGTGACGCTATGGCTTTTGATAAAAACCGCCCTCGCACGATCGGGGCCGAATCTTTTGTTTTATTGCTTCAACTTATCATTCGTCGCAATAATTTCGAGTGAATAGCACTTGTCTCTTTTGCTTTGTTCGCGATTTATTATATCGAGTAAAAGGAAAATTGATTCTTACACGGAAAAGTCATGTTACCGTTTAAGGTAAATGTTGAAATGTTTACGCGTTGGCGAGTTGTTGCATCTATATCACGTTTTTTAATGTCAATGAATTATCTGTGTGATCGATCAAGAAATCAGAAGACAAAATAAGGAATTTTTCAGCGTCAATAAAATTTGTTCGTGATCCAGCAATTGAAAAAATGGAAGCTGCGTTAACATTATGGATTGAAGACCATAGCCATGCCTCTAAGTGGTATTTTAATTAACCTGGTGATGAACATATGGATTAGGGAGGATTTCAAGCATCGGAAGGTTGGTTTAATAAGTTTAAGGTGCTAAAATCACTATATAACATCAAAATCGATGGAGAAGCTGCATCTGCAGACCTTTTAGCAGCAGCAACATATCCAAAGCAATTTCAAAGTTCATTGCTAATGGTCGATACAAACCTGAACAAGTCATTAATGTAGACGAAACTGTTCTTTTTTGGAAGAGAATGCCAAACAAAACTTTTATATCCAAAAGTGAAAAGTCCGCAAATGGTTTTAAGGCAGCAGAGATAGATGCTCTGTTCTAATATATCAGAAGATTGTTTAATTCGGCCACTTATGCGTTATAGATCGCTAAATCCTCGTGTTTAAAAAAAAACAACGACAGCCTACCAGTGTTTTCGCGTTCAAATAAGAAAGCGTGGGTTACAAGTGTCATTTTCTGTGGCTGGTTCCGGGATTGTTTTGTTCCTGAAGTTGAAATGTATTAATTTATTTAAAGATAAATAATTTAGATTTCAAAGCAGTTCTAGTTTTGAATAATGCTTCAGGCCATCCTCGTGAGTTTGAAGCTATGCATTCAAATATAAAGGTTATATTTTTGCCCCCTAACACGACGGCCTTAATCCAACCTATGGACCAAGAAATAATTCAGGCTATTACATTATACCACTGTTCCATTAGACAAACATTTACATTAGACAAATCTTTAAAATTATATTGGATAACATGGAATGTGATCCTGATATTAATATTACGCAATGCTGGAAAAATGTTTACAGCAAAGTGCGTTGTTAACATAAAAGAATTATTGCAAGAGCTGAAACCATACACATTGAAATTAGGTGTAAAAAAATGTGGTTTGATCTAACTCTCGATAATAATGAAGAATTCCTGCAATTTGAAACATGAACTGAACACATTTCTCAAGTTGCGAATAGCATAGGGCGAGATGGTTTCGAATAGATATAATCAAGTGATATAATCAATATTCCAGAATTGTTTGAACTGCAAGATGAAGAGTTGAATAAAACCGACTTGGAGGAAATGCGTAATTCTCATTCCATTGAAGAGGGAGCTTCAACGGGCACTGAAAAGGTGACCTCAATGAGCTTTGTGATTTATTCATAAAAATTGATCCGCCTATGGACAGAAGTCTTTAAAAGGTAACTTGCCACAGCCGAATATATCAATCTGAATTGAAAGACCTTTTAAAAGCGGGAAACAAGACAAAATTCTTTAAACCATCGCTTAAGCCTCATAATTATTAATATTGTTTAAAAATCTTTTGTAACAAAAAGTTGCTTTTATTATATATTTTTTCTTTTTCTCCGTATTCACAGTATTCGTGGCATATTTGCGGAATGTATCTCCCGCGAATAAGGAGCTTTGACTGTATTAAAGACTAATATTGAGGGTGATATTTGACTTTATTTTCAAAACATAATGCCATTATTTATTATTCAAAATAAAATAAAAATTACTGAATAATTACGTAAAATATATAAATAAAATGGCTACAAAACATATAAAATTAGGACACACTGATAGGATAAGAGAGGAAAAGAGACACAATAATTACAAAGAAATGAAAAGTGGAGGATATAGTAAAGGGGCGACAAAAACTTAGAAGAAGAGAGTACAGAGGAAAAAAAAATAATGGGCAAAGAAGGAATTACAAAGATCACTCCACATTGAACAGCAAACACACGTAAACCAGCAGATACACTACCAAAATGATAGAAACACTGATGGGTGTCATCAAAGTAAATTTAATTCGGGAAAAACAGATTTTGGATGTAAAATCAGAGGAAGAAGAACGAAAGCTTAAACATGAGTAAGCAAAGGAGAGATCAAACAAGTCCGAGAAAGGATTGAAGTGTAGAAGAATTACAATTCTTAGAAATTCAAACCGATGAGTTCACTTGATCTATACATTTTCTTTTAGAATAGGATGATACCGATTATACTGAGTATTCTATTAAGAACTCACAATTTAATTCTGAAATAAAATGCATATATTTTGAATGAGTAAGGAATATTTTATATTACATGAAATTAGACAAATTTTCATAATTTTCCACAAAATCCATAATGATAATGTTTGTTCAAAGTTGTCGTCGGTGAATCTCAGATGATTCAATTACTGTCATTTTCACGCCTTTATTGTTTTAGTTTTGTTTCGTGGATAATAAGTTCTCTATAAGTTAACCAAAAATTGAATCAATTTATTCATTTCGGTGGGGGTTAATTATTATTATCATGATATGATTTGCCTGTAACCATGCTATCTTTTTGTACCATAATTTTGTATCTATAAATTCAAAACAAATATTTTATTGCAAATGTTCCCACCAATTTTAGATATAAATACCATCAGGGCAAATCGTATTCTCGAGCATCACTTCGGACATATTCGTATGAACGGAATTCTTCAATGTAACAAACAGTAAATGTTCGTCAGACATAATGAGTTCGGTAATTATTTTTGGTAAGAAAAGTAATATATCGATACATTCAACCGGAAATTTTAACGAATCATTAACTGAATGGATTTTTTTTCCTTTTGGTGTCTTCGTGATTAAATAGTATTTATTTTGTTCGGTAATTATTTTGTTTATTGACGTGCTCATTTGAAATTATTCTGTATGTTTAAAGAATTGTTGGACTTTGTTATATTACGAGGTGGTCTTGAAGAGTTTAAATCCACTGCAAATACCTGGGAGTTGAAATAAGTTTTAGAAATCGATAGAATAAAGTGAGAGAACAACCGATAAAAGCATCTCGAATCTTAGTATGCGTAAGCCACATCGTATGAAGGAACAAATATCTCAATTGAGACAGATATAAATCAGCAATTAGAGCCATTGTAGCATATGCAGCTGAAACAAGACCAAACACCCCCAAGATGCAGAAAATTATGCTAACGGTCGAAACTGAAAATATAAAATATTAAAAAGTATACACACATAAAAGTGACGTTAAACATTATACGACAGAATTAGTGGACAGATAGGACATGGGTGAGACAGTAAAAAAATACTGGAATAAATACATAAGCAGAATGGACGACAACAGACTTGCAAAGAACATGAACTTGAACTGTCCGGTTGGAAAAGGAACTCAGGATAAA
Source organism: Cosmopolites sordidus (assembly GCA_031761425.1). Lineage (NCBI taxonomy): Eukaryota > Metazoa > Arthropoda > Insecta > Coleoptera > Curculionidae > Cosmopolites > Cosmopolites sordidus. Next base: position 255,992 of record JARFXV010000589.1, read on the forward strand.
TCATCGAAACGCTGGAGAGAATATTGAAGATCTTCGTCCGAAGAGGTATTCGAAGGTTAGAGAAAACAGTGGCCTACATACATATGGTCATTCTTATTAATAGGTGTTTCGGTTTTTATTGCTGATTTTTTTTTTTGCAAAATTTCCATAACAAAATAAATTACCTTAATAATCAAAGTACTGGCTATAGTTAGCTATTACTTTTTCCCTTTTTTCTGTCAAATAATGGATTCCACGCCAAAAGAAAGTTTGATTTGTTGAGACCAACAATTCATCAAGCCAAATTTTCGTTTCTTCGTAACAATATAAGTGTTGTTCTGAAAGTCCATGCTGCATCGATCGAAATAAATAGTAGTCCGAAGCGGATAAGTCCGGTGAATACTGCGGGTGGGGTAGGACGTTCCATTTAATGTTTTCCAAATAGTTTTTTACATTTTGCACCTTGGGACCGACTGTTGTCATTTTGAAAAGTGATTATCGTATCTTTGGTCGTATTCTGGTCGTTTTTCTTTCAATGCTCGATTCAATTTTATCAATTGTTGTCGATATCGATCGCTAGTAACCGTTTCATCAGGTTTCAGCAGTTCTTAATGCAAAGTTCCCTTACTATCCCACCAAATACACAGCAAAGCCTTTTTTTTCATGTATATTGCGCACTGGTTGTGATGTTGGAAGTTGACCTCGGTCTACCCATGATTTTTTGCGCTTTGAGTTGTCAAAATAGATCTACTTTTCATCACCTGTCGCAACTCAATGCAGAAAACCTTTTCTTTTCTGCCTGGCAAGCAACATTTTACAAGTGATTTTTCGCCTTTCAATGTCTCTTTCCTTCATTTCATAGGCAACCCTTTTTCCTGTCTTCTGGATCTTTTCCAATGCATGCAGACGTTCGAAAATGGTAGATTAGCCAACATTCAATGCTCCTTTCTGCCAATTATTTCAACGAATGAGTTGAGTCTTCATCCAAGGTTAACAACTTCCCATCTTGTTCAAACCGTCTCTTTCTGGTGTACATAATTCGACATATTCAAAACTATACAAACTGTGTTTTTTTGTACAATGATAATTAATAACGAACTGGGTTTCCATGGCGTATTTTACCCTCCAAAACATCATAGACGTCATTACTCTATACCCACAAATATACTAGTAACGCCATCTCTTTGCAAAATCAGCGTTACTAACCGATACACCTATTAGAAGGGAAGAATAAGAAGATGATGAGATATCAAGATTTTTAATTGAAATATAGGTTATGCTATATTAAGTAAAATTATTGTCAGCGGGTGGCAATGTTTTTAAAATTTGAAGAAAAAAAAACATTACGATACCCCTATTATTTAAGTTTAATAAACCTGTTTAAACGTCATTAAACAGGGCGTCTCTGAATAGATGGTATTCGAAACGTTTTATAAGGTAAAAGTTAAATATTTTTTTATTACTTCCCTGTAATTGTAACCGGTTACAAATATTGTTCATTCTTTATGCTACGTTACTTATTGTTAGGGATATCATCAGAAAGTTTAGAGTTATGGAGCAAGAATGTTTCCGAGTTATAAAACTTTTAGCGAGTCCCCGATAATTACCTTAAAAAAAAACAACTAACCGATCGTAAAAATAAACGGTAACTGTTAATTAGATATCATTTTTAATTTGGGAACATTTTCTACTTATCTGGTATTCAACGAGTATGGGAAATTTTTATAAAATTAAATTTTAATTAGTACAGGTCTTTACGCCAGCTTGACATGACTGTTTAAACGTCTTGACTCATTTTGTTGGTTTTCTCTAAATCAAAACGTAGTATTATAAAATTTACCGTTAACACTTGACGTTGGAAGAAATTCGGTGTAAGTAGAAAAGTGTTTCAATGATAAATCTAGTCAAAACATTAGTCATTTAATAAGTTTTTCTTTGGAGATTTTTCTTTTCGTTTTTGAGAAAAATATAGAATGTTTATTTTGATCACCTAATATTTTGTAGGTTAACATTTTATATTAAATCATTTTTTTAAGTCATCTGTGTTAACTGTGTTGTATAAGATTATTGTTAATGTTTCTTCTGACATTTCCATTTATATTTTTTTTCTGGTATCTGTAACCTTATTTTCATTGAGAGGGGATTTTTTTAAATACAGTTTTTATAGAACTTTTGTTTTTAAAATGTAATAAGCAGAGATCGGAATTGTTACAAAAGATTAGTGAATAAATTGTTTCATGCAATGGCGTGCGTCATCACTTCAGTTTATGAAAATATTTATATTGTTTAAATGTTTATAAATTCATTTCACTAATTTTTTGTGAGTACATTGGTGAGTACAGTTGTATGGTAAAAAAGTAATAACACGACGTAAACACAGGGCTGAAGCTAAAGATAGTATTAATTCATTTCTTTTATAGAACGAGCCCGTAATGTATGATTATGACTAAACATACACAACCAGTTCGGGCAAAAGCCGATTCTCGTAATGGGGTGGGCCATCACTTCACTTTATGAATTTTTATGTTATATCAAATAAGTGAATAAATCATTTCATGCAATAGTGTGTGCCCACCACTTCAATGTGTAAAAATATCTATATCGCCAAACTGTCTATAAATTCAATTATTAATTTAATTTGTCTATAAATTCAATTAAATTCAATTATTTTTTATTACATTTACACATTCGACACTTGTAAAAATTAGTAAACACAGAGATTTACCACTAAACATAAAATCACTTTTTTAAACTTCTCGACGCGCTTTTCGCTAACCGTGTTAGAATCAACAGGAGTGATAACGTTTCAAGTTTAGTGTTTCACACGGAAAGTTCCAGTAGAAAATTACTATGAAAAGAAATACTGTTTAATTGAATATCTTAAGTGTACGTCTATGACTAAGCACACTGATAAGCAGTAACCTTGCCTGAGCGGGGGCAAAAATCCACTCTCTCCTAATAAGTAACCAGAATAAAGTTCGATACTGTACGAGGGTCCTTCGAAAAGTGCTCAGCCTGACAAAGAAAATAGAAGATTTTTGAAAGTGTTTCAATGTAGTTACCTTACAATTCAATGCATTTAGACCAACTATGTGATCATTATATTGTGATTTATCCACATCTGCAAAACAAGCCCTTGTCTCCGATTTGACGTTATTATCTGATATAATCTTGGTGTGGGAAAAGGTGTTAGATAGGGCGTTATTATATCACCCAGACTTTTTTCTTTTCCTGGTCTTGATTATCTAATTTCTTAAATATTTGTCTTCCAAATATTACAAAACTCCCTCTCGCCATTCCTCCCTTGGTCTCCTTTTTTTCTTATGTTTTCATGTTTTCGAGATTTCAATTTTAACTGTTCACCCATGTCTCATCATGGTGTAATCACTATAATTTTCAATCTCTTATGGCCGGTTCGATATAGAGTTTATATATTTTGATCATATCTCATAACCGACTTCGGTTTTATTTCTTCTCAAAATCTTCTGGTGTATAACATACAAAACGTAAAGGGTAAAGAGAAGAATCATCGATGATTAGGAAGGAAGTATACATTGAGCGGTAGATGAATTTACAAAATCAGATACGCAGACATTACTCTCACGAAACAAACCAATCCAAACTAGAAACCATCATGATCATACTCACAAACATAAGCAAAAAAAATATGGTCTGTATATTTTCATGATAGTAGATAGGGCAAACAACAATTCACCTAATATCCGTCAAGTGGCGGGCTATGAAGTAGTTGATAAATTCTTATATAAAAGGGGGGAAGGGGCTATATATACGTATATTTGTATTTTTGTAAAGTAGGAAGAAAATCCGAAATCAAACGTCGACTGGCAATAGCTTGAACGACCGCAACTAAATTGAGCAGGACATAGCGAGATACGGCAACAAGCTATAAAGCTTAAGCTAGTCCACGTCCACATTTTCCTAATAGCAGCGTACGCAGCAGAAACGTAGACCGTGAAGCAAACAAGCAGGAAATGAATAGACTCTTTTGAGATGTGGGTATACAGTCGAGTGATTCGTATAGAATGGATAAATCACCGAACTAAAATCAAAATCACATCACCTATCTAAAAGTATCAGCCAAAAAGCCCTGAGTTCTTTGGCCATATAGCACGACAACTGGGGGATAGATAAACTCATGATAGAGGAGAAGGTTAAGAGGAGAAGGACAAGAGTCAGACCGCTGATACGATGGATTGATCAAATGCAGACACTGATAGAACACGCCTTGCTTGAGGCTACTGAATTGCTACAATATAGGGAGGTATGGAGACAAAGCCTGCAACTTATGACATTATGTTGTCGACATAATGTCACTACATTCTTATAGGGGCTAAGGATGGAGAAGAAGATGGGCATGCACCTTTTGCCTGATAGTTTATGAGCATCACACACATTAAATTCTTGCATTTGAAAGCCAATATACCTGCGCAAATTAAAGCTGAAATAAATGGTATTGCTTTTCAAATACAAGAATTTAATGACGGCTCGGTATTCGATTTTACCTGGTACATGTCAATGTAAATATATTTTGTGCGAAATACAATTCCAAAATAACTCTATGAAATACCGAGACGATTAATGAAGAAGGTCAGGAACGCAGAAGACACAAATATTATTATTATTCACGTATGGGCCCTGGTGGACCACGCGAAGTAGAGTTAGAGGCGTTTGTTGTTGTTAGCCTTCCTTTGTGCCCATACTGATTTCATTCTTTCACTATGAGCTTTTCTTCCTACATTTTTCTCTCAACATCCCAAACGTTAACCTCTGAAAACGTCTGAAGCAGCCTCTATCCTGATCTCTTGCTGATCTTAGGCACTCTTTAGTTGCAGCAATTCATTTAATTATTTCTACTTTAACTATACTCCTAATTTTATAAAATTCTACTATATGTCTAGTTACCCAACTCGGATTCATCCATTTTATATGTCCGTAAAACTTAAGTCTTCTTTTTCTCATATGGTTATGTATATCTGTGTATTGTTTGATTTCTTGCTTTTCTCGAAGTTGGTATGTTGTGCTATTTATTTGATCGGGGCCTAAGATTTCTCTTATGATTTTTTCTTTCTTTCTTTTCAATCTCCTCGATGTCTCTCTTTCTATTCAAAATAAGCATTTCTGCCCCATATAGACATTCTGGTTTAATAACTGTGTTGTAATGTCTCAGTTTTGTGTTTTTTGATAAGACACAAACATGTTATATATTAATTGCAAATTGCTGATTTGCTACACAATCGCATACTAATAAAATTTTACAATATTACTTTAAATTTGCTTGATGATAAGTTTATTGAAATATTTTTTTTGCAGAAATAATGTTGAGTAAACACCAGTGAACAACATCCAGCTAAAGTTCTAAATGACTATCTAGCAATAACTGCGATCGAGGCACAGGATCTACTCTGTGCCCCCCGAGTGTACCTTGTGTGAAAGCCGGCACAATCATTGGCGTAGAGATTGCCCCTTCCCTTTGCCCAATGGGGGCCGAAACCTCCCCCGAGCAGCAATACTCGCTGCGATGGAACGACTTTCACTCGTCCATCCTCTCGTCCTTTCGACATCTTCGAGACGAGGTAAGTCACAATACTTTACACATTTTACAGGATACCAGTGAATTCTATCATTAAAAAGTAAGAATTTATAAGCAAACTGTCCAAGGACAATACGAACGGTATCTTAGATTTTGCTGTACAAAATCGACAAACATTATGCATGATATCTTTGTGATATAACTTATAATTAACGTTACATTTACTTGTTATGGGGAAGCGTGCTTATCGTCCTTATTGGGTGTTTCGGTTCACAACCCATCACCAGGCGCATCTCTTAGAATGGTGCCTTAATAGAACTGAATGGGATCTGGAATGAAACTGTATTTGTTTTGCATAGAGACACAGAACTGTTGACGTTTTCGAGATGAAAGACGAAATTTCACTTTTATATTATAACGACATACAGTAATCTCTCGTCAACCGCGGTTTTATCTTGCGAAATTGCCTAGACTAAATTTTCAATCGAATTAATGCTGCAGCGCGATTCGTTTTCATCGCAATCTCGTGCCAACAGCTACTCTATTTTTGCAGGGATCGTTTTATTGCCTTTTTCGCATGACGCATGGCCGTTGGTTACGCATTTACATAGTTTGTATTTATCATTATTCAAACGAAGTTGTTGCTTAGGGGGCATCTTGTTATTTTCGTGAGTTTAATTAGATACATAGTTATGTGTAGTTTAAAAATCTAATGGCATCCAAAAAAGTTAATCCAGGAAAGTTAAAAGGAAGCGAACTCTTGACACCAAAAATCAATTGTTAGACTGTCTTGCTGGAGAATGAATCCATAGTAAGAACAATAAAAAGAGTGAGCAATCCATTCAGGCCAGTGTTTTGTGCGGTACTAGTACAGCAATAAAGTTATGTGTTTCTCGTGACCTGGAAAGATGGAAAGAGCGCTCGGAATTTGGATCGAAGATCAAAAAAAAGGAAGATTGTCTCTTAGCAGCCGAATAATTCATGAAAAATGCGTCTTTTCGAAGATAGGCGTCTTTTCGAGAATGTAAAGTCAGACGAGGACACTCTGGGAAACTCAGGATGAACCCGTGAAACATCTTGCTACAAGAAGGTGAAATTCATATTATTTAATTCGCTTCAGCAGAGATGCATTGTTTATTAATATCCAGAGTGGACATTATTATGTTTTAATACTCAATATTAGTGAAATTTCTTGATATTTATCATTATATAAAATCGTGCACAAAATTAATTCAATAAAAAGTTTGTTTCATAGTGCTACATTTTTTTTTGTTAGCAGAACGTATTAAAATATTTTTCTATAATCGGCTGTCTTAAAATTCAAGTAACATAAGGATCAACAGATTATGCCTATAGACAAGTCATTATTTCGCTTAGAAATCCATCTTTTCTGTTTTGACATGATACACTAAGGTTGCTCACGAAATGTAGTTCCTAACATAGTAGTTTCTAATTGTAAAATGAATTACATTTTTATGGAGTTGGCATTATTGTTCCATTAACGATTCATTACGTTTAATCTGTACTAGTGTTTACATTTCTTGAAAAATAAATAGAATTGAAAAAAACATGCCAAAAAAATTCTCAGATGATTCTTCCCCTTCATATTAAGTAACTAAAGCTGATCTTGAGATTGTAAATTCTAAAACAAGTGGTAAAAAAATACTTCAAACTGTTCAACATTAGTATACAATTATGGAAGAATTAATAAGAGAATAAATAAATTTGAAGAGATTTACCACCAAACACCAAAACTTTTTTAAATATCTGATTAAAAGATTAACCTCTAATCTGAGATTAAATCATCTCCTGATGATGCTAACATGGTTCGCGAAACGTACGCCGAGCAGTTCAAAAAAGCATTTTGGTGTTGTAAATCTGTTGTAAATCTCTTCAGTGGTACATCTCCTCAAGTTTAGTATTTCACACCAAAGGTTTCACACCAAAGGAAAGTGGCATAGAAACCCACCGTCATCATGAAAATTTCTGGTCACTTTTAGGATTTTAAAGGGTTTTTTTTAATTGTTTATTACCATGTGGGTATATTATAACAGACCATGCGAGCTTACATATGTAGTTCGTAAAACAGGCAAACACAGGATAAAACTCCACAATTCTGTTTTTGATAGTTTTAAACATTCTTCAGATTTGGATCCCAGAGACTAAGGAACTGAGTAGAAGAAAAAGATTTTTTCAAAGCCACCAAAGCCTTTCGTTATAGATAAATAAAATTATCGACATTTGAGGAAATTCCGTTGGAAAAGAAAATTGTTTCAAATCCATTTAATTTCATAGGGACAATTAGGGACTATGATTCGTGAGGTCTCCTGGTAACGAATCATTTTCTTCCTAAAATATATACATTTGTCATATTTGTATTCAGGATTCTTTTTTATTATCCAATCAGGGTTATCCTAAATATAAATTTTATTATCTTAAATATTAATAATTGATTATCGTAAGTAAAATTGAAAAAATAAAATAGAAAAAACTTACTAACGCTGATTCCTGTCCACTTTGACGTATCTTAAGGTAGTATTCTCGGTCCAACATTAAGTCTGTTATAAACTTCAGATAGATACCTACAAGTAGGTCAATAGCACCTCAGACGATACGGAAATGGTAGGTTAGGTAGATCTTAGCATCAGAGTTATTACAATATCATTATCTAAACTATTACATTATCTTTTTCCTAAATAAAAAAACAATCCATCAATATTAATAAATGGCATCACATTACCTGTTAAAACCAACATAAAGTATCCGGTGATTTTTTTAGTGCGTCCAAATTTAATGTTCAAATAAAACAACAACCACATTAGATGCCTTCAAACTATTTATTTTATGTGAAATTACATTCAATGGCATTAATGTTTGAAAATAATTTCAGACAAATGTCCACCGCGGCTACGTCTGACAAAGCCCATTCTGTTAAATCCAATTTCCGATAACTTTTTCAAGTAATTGGGGTCTTAATCCGCAACTGTCCGAGTTATGATGGCTTCCAAGGCATTAATAGTTGCTGGTTTATCGGCATAGACCAAAGATTTAACATAACCCCAAAGAAGGCGTTAAATCACATGACTTTGGTGTCCAATTAACAAGTCCGCTCCTCGATATAAATTTCTCAACCAATTTTCCCTCAATAAATCAATTGTTCTATGTAATGTGGAGCCATCCTGTTGGAATCACATACTCTACAGATCAATACTGATCAAATTCAGAATTAAATAATAATTGATCATGACTCTGTAACGATCCCCATTAATATTAACGTGTTTTCAAGCTTTATTTTTAAAGAAATACGATCCAATGATGCCACCGGCGTACAATCTGCTCCATACGGTCCATTTTTCTGGATACAACGGTAATTCCCGGATCATCTGCGGATTATGGTTACTCCAAATGCGGTAATTTTGTTTATTATAACCATTAACGTAACCATTTATCTGGGTCAAGTTGCAATTGATTTTGAGTCCATTTACCAAACGTACGAGGCAAAGGTTTGAATTGTTGGCCAATCTGGATCCTGTAAGACATCAGTCCAAGATCTTTACGCCAAATTTTTTACGTAGTACAATTTTTTACGTACGAATAACAAAAGTCAGCTTCCTGCGAACGGTGAATTGATAAATTTGGATCTTTATCAACACTGCCAAAAACAGCGGTGATATTTTCTTTCGATCGCACAGTTTTTCGTCTTGTTTTTGTTTTAATATCGGACAGCGTGAAATGCGTTCGAAATTTGTCGATAATTCGGTGACTACAACGCTCGATTGGTTCGATCTAATTATGTGCACCATAAAAATCAAGAAGTGCTTCAAAAGTTTGGTGCACAAAACACTGATTGACTTGATTGAAACGACAATTTGGAACTGTTGCTCTAGGCCTAGTCCAGGCTGTACTGAATAATGTTGACACTAGAGGCGCGCAAACTCACAGTTCGTTTGATAGCTACCTCTATGGGAAATTCGGACACACTAAGAAATACCTTTTACCTTGGTCTGAATTTAGACAGCCGTCTAAATTGGAGAAAATACTTATGGACTAAAACTAATTCAATTGGAGAAGATTTGCGTCGAAGCAACGTGCACAAAGAAACGTGCGTCGAGCAGTTCAAAAAAGTGATTTGGTGTTTAGTGGTAAATCTCTTCAAGTTTACTGGTATATGCCTCAAAGTATCATTTAAAAATGGAAAATGTTAAAACCCATTTTGGTTGTATGGAGCATAAATATAAAGTACAACCAGTGACTCAAATACTCTCAGGATTCAGAATTTCAATCTAAATTTTTACGACCTATATTATTTGAAAAGCTCCATTGTGTATTTAATGAAATTTTACATCGTGACCTACAAATATTTACAGGCAAAGAGGCTATATGTTCTGCAATTACCGGTTACTTGAAAAGACTTCAAAACTATCCTAATTTGATAGCTAAGACAGCCTTCTACAACTCAAAAATAGACTATTAAAAAAAAAAGCACTAGGATCTCTATGAGCTCGCTAATAAAAACTAAAAACTACTTAGTGAGTCTTCAGATAAATTAATTTCTTTTATTGCCACACACTACTGAGTTTCGTGCCTCTTCTAATACTTAATATATAATTGTAAAACTGTAATCGTTAAATATATATACCTGGTCTATTATTAAAATAATGCGCATGATTTTATTGGGACGCGACTATCCATGGCAGCGCAGTAAAACTAGTCAGGAAATGTGGTGGAGGGTTTACCCTTCCAACGCAGCCGGTCGCCAATTTGCCCCGATCAGTGTGAGCGGAAGGACGTGCCTCCGCGTGAAGTGTTTTTTTTTTACTTTGTACTTTTACAAGGCTCGATGGAGCGTTCGCTTGGACAGCGATGAGCCATTAAGTTTTGCGTGAAGCTTGGAAAGAATGTAACCGAAACATTTCAGATGCTTCAAGAGGCCTTCAAGGACGACTGCATTTCAAGGTCACAATCCGGGAGGTGGTACAAGGCGTTCAAGGATGGCCGGGAGGAGGTCAAAAAACTCAGCCTTTTACCTGAAAGTGCTCAAAAGATTGAAACGCCGGGTCGCGCGCGTTAGTCGTCCCGGCCCGGAGCAACACCCCGGTGGTCCCTCAGCCCCCTTACAGTCCCGACTTGATTCCGTGTGACTTTTTTTTGTTTCCCCGACTGAAGAGAAAGCTGAAAAGAGGAAAGCATTGGGAAGCCGTGGAAAACATACAAAAGCATGTTATAATGTTTCTGAGAGACATTTCCGTCGAGGAACTTCAGAGTGACTTCCAGGCGTGGATATATATATATCGACGTTTCGGCTTCCACTTTGAAGCCATTATCAACAGAATGTATTTGATTTGCTCCGAGGCCTCAATCTGCCTACTCCCCAGGATTTATGTAGGCAGATTGAGGCCTCGGGGCAAATCAACAAGATTCTCTTGATAATGGCTCATAAGCCGAAACGTCGAGAATTTACAAATCTAAAACGCGGTTCTATTCGAGAACCTAGGACTTTTAACATTATCGACCGCGGAAACCGTTCCAAATATATATATATATATATATATATATATATATATATATATATATATATATATATATATATATATATATATATATATATGTATACATATATATATATATATATATATATATATATATATATATATATATATATATATATATATATATATATATATATATATATATATATATAGAGTATATTACTTTTATTGTACGGCAGATTGCAGTATATTATACTGCAAAAAATCATATCCACATTAAAAATTCATGAATAAATAAAGATATTGTTTTTTTTTAAATCCATATCAGAATGGTTAATAAACTGAAAACAAAACTGCTAGTATGGAGCTAATTGTCTTTTAACTAAATTATTTTTTTAAATTTTATTGATGAATTCTAAATATTTTTTTATGTATTATAAATAGCCAAACCTTATCAAAAGTAAAAGGTGGTTTAAGGCGTTCGTGATAATTAGCTAAGTAGTATGTCCCTCATTGTACCTATTATGTTACACATAGAAAAAAATATATTGAAAAGGATTAACGAAAACTGTATCAAGGATAAATGATGTGACAATTATTAATTACCACAGAATTTTTTAAAATAGATATGTTCCTAGTTCCTGAATGACCGGGTTTCAATATGTATTCCATATGAAGCTGAATTTTTTAACTATGTGATATTTTGAAAAGTTCTCGGTCTCGCATAGAAAACTCAGGATTTTTGAGATTAGAAAAGGATCAGCGTGGTGTATTATAGCATAATAGCACTTTTAATTAAACCGTTATAATACTTCTTAGCTTACTAATAGATGTTTTTTCAATTAATAATGTCGATTTTGTTAAAAGATGGCGTTACTGATACATTCGTTGGTATAGACTAATGACGTTTATGGTGCATGACATACAGCATCAAAAGCAACTTCTTTATTAATTGTTATTGTGCAAAAAACACAGTTTTTCATAGATTTGAATATGTACCAGAAAGAGGTTTTGCGAGGAAGTTTAATAACCTTGTTTCATTTGAAGCTAACGACTGCTGAAAGTTATCGATTGTTGCTTAAGATGAACATGCTGTAAGCCATAAAACTTGTGAGTGATGGTTTAAACGCTTTAAAAGTGGTGATTTTGATATATATGACATGGAGTGTCCAGGACAGCCTAAAAACTTTGAAGATGCATATTTGCAAGCATTATTGGATGGAGACTCTTATACGTTGAAACAGTTGGCAGAAACATTGAATGTTGCCAAATGCACTATTTCCGAATGTGTACACGCATTGGGAAATATCCAGAAGAATAGAAAGTGACGTCCATATGAATTGAAGGAAAGAGACGTTGAAAGGCGAAAAACTACCAAAATTATGTTTGCCAGACAGAAAACGAAACGTTTTTACATCAAATTATAAGAGGTGATGAAAAGTGGATCTATTTTGACAACCCAAAGTGTAGAATACGCCCAAAGATACGACACCGTCGTTTTTCAATAGGGTATTCCTCGACTCTAAGTTGCAAAATCTATAAAAACTATTTGGAAAACGTTAAATGGAACATCCTACCCCACCCGCCATATTCATCGGAATTAATCTCTTTTGAGCTACCACTTATTTCGATCAATGCAACACACTGTATCCAGCATTGGCAACAATGGAGTTGCTAGGTGGCACCCGATTGTACATCGTAAAGTTTGACATTGTTGAGTGTATACGTATTCATTGTTGAGTGTATACATGTTTTGTCATACGGGCACTATTTGTGTTGTTTAGTGACTTGAAAATTTCTTAGTCAAAGATTGATTAAGAATTTTTTTTATAATAATCTTAGTAATAACCAAAATTCTACAAGAAGTTTGGCGAACCGAACGGATTTCGGAAGACTGGAAAGATGCTCTAATCCATCCACTACATAAGAAAGGAGATAGAACGGAAGTAAACAACTATAGAGGAATATCTCTTCTCCCAGTTTGTTACAAGATTCTATCTCAATGTTTACTAGACAGAGCACAGGGACAGTTAGAACCGAACATTGGTGAATATCAAGCAGGTTTTCGACCAGGCAGATCCTGCCCTGAACAGATCCTGAATCTAATGTTGATTCTAAGACATCAAAAACTGTACAATAAAAATCTCGTCTGTACATTTGTGGATTTCAAAAAAGCATATGATTCTATTGACCGCGAATCTTTATTCCGAATCTTGAAAGAACAAGGACTAGATCTGAAAACGCTGGCAATTATTAAAGCAACGTTAACTAACACGAGGTCAAAAGTTAAATTCATGGGTGACATCTCAGAGCCATTCGAATTTAAAACTGGTGTGAGACAAGGGGATGGACTCTCGCCACTCTTATTTAACTGTGTTCTAGAAAAAGTAATACAGGAGTGGCGTGAAAAAAAGTCGGCACTGAATGTTGACCAGCCCATTAAACTGGGGAGAACCAACATCAAAATTGATTGTCTGGCATTTGCTGATGATCTAGCAATTTTAGCTCAAGATGTATTAACGGCATAGAAACAGATTGAAATCCTAAAAGAAACAGCAGAAAAGGTAGGACTCCAAATTTCCTGGGAAAAGACACAATACATGACCTGCAACAGACTAAGAACACCATTTCTAAAAACAAAATATGGTAAAATCAGACGAATCTCTCAATTCAAATATTTGGGTGAAATAATCATGGAAAATGGATTGGAAAAAGCGACCAATAAGGGTAGATGTCAAAAAATGGAAACGGCATTGAGACTTACACAAAATATTTACAACAAAAAATGCCTATCTAAAAACCCAAAACTGAGACATTACAACACGGTTATTAAGCCTGAATGTCTATATGCTGCAGAAACGCTCATTTTGAATAGAAAGAGGGACATCGAGGACATTGAAAAGAAGGAAAGAAAAATCATAAGAAAAATCCTAGGCCCCAAACAAATAAATAGCACAACATACCGACTTCGAGAAAACCAAGAAATCAAACAATACACAGATATACATAGCGATATGAGAAAAAGAAGACTTAAGTTTTACGGACACATCAAACGGATGAATCCGAGTAGGCTAACTAGACAATTAGTCGAATTTTATGAAAATAGGAGTAGAGCTAAAGTAGAAATAATTAAATGGATTGCGGCAATTAAAGAGGATCTAAGATCAGCAAATATTACACAAAGTGAAATTCAGGATAGAGGCTGTTTCAGCCACAAGGAAGGTTGGCCAGAGAGAAAAATGTAGGAAGACTGGAACAACTTGGTCTGATGAAAGAAAAAAAGCTCATAGCGAAAGAATGAAATTAGTATGGGCTCAAAGGAAGGCTAATAACAACAAACGCCTCTAATTGTACTTCGCGTGGTCCACCAGGGCCCACACGTGAATAATAATAATAATCTTAGTAATAAATCTTATAATATTTTCTTATAATAATGTTAGTCAAAACTTAACTCGTGAGAATTTTCGTGTGTTGATTTACTACGATTTTTGCATGGATTATCTTAACAACAGTACATCGATCAACTCACTTTGACTTCTGACGATGAAGTACCACCTAAAACCACTATGTATCACTGGTTTAGTAAATTCAATCGTGGATGAATTTGGATGATGGATGAATTTAAAGTAGGTCACCCAAAATTGATTTGATTGTTGTGCCAGAAAATATCGCTACTATGCGCGAACTGATAAAGGAAGATCGTCATGTGATATATCGCGATATCGAGGTATCCCTGGGCATTATTATGATAAGCATACACAATATGTTACATGAACATTTAGCCATGAAAAAGATTTGTGCGTGTTGGATTCTGTATAATTTCATAACCGCTCAAAAACAGGTTCGTGTCGATTGCACATTGTCGAATGCACAAAAAGTACAATCGTGGTGCTTCATAACTTTTACACAGGTGACGAATCTTGAATCTATGCATATGAGCCCGAAAGTAGACAGCAGTCGACTGATTGAGTCTTTCAAAATGTTATTCGCGCAAGAAGCATTTCGAAGCAAATGGGCGCATGTTTTTTTTTTTGGATAAATGGTCATGTGACTACAGTGCCACTAGAGATTCGTACAACGATCAATTCTAAATAGTACACAACAATTTGTTTGCCAGAAGTCTTTGTGAAGAAATAAGAAAAAAACAATAAGAAAAAACAAAGATGCAGGATCATTATTCACCATGACAACGAGAGCTCTCACACATCAGACCGAACGACTCAATATTTGAACGGTCAAAACATCGAATTGATAGATCATCCGCCGTACAGTTCTGATTTGGCACCCACTGATTTCTTTTTGTCTCCATCCGTGAAGAATAAATTACATGGTCAACGATTTTCAACGTCAGAAGAACCGGTTGAAGCGTTCAAAATACATTGTTTTGGAGATACCTCAATCGGAATGGAAAAAGTGCTATGAAAATTGGTTCAAACGTATGTAAAAGTATCTTGATCATCGCGGAGAATATTTTGAAACACAGTAAATCCATTTTAAATGATAAATATTTGTTTTTATTTATTATTCCGGATACATAAATAACAACTCTCGGATATGAAAAATACTTCATAGCATGATAAAAACAACATTTCTTAAACCATTTACTGTATTACATTTTCTGAAATGGCATGGAGAAATAGGTAAACAGTGTATCAGTTTTTATGTTCAAAATATGTTATACAAAGTGATTTGATCAATTGGTCAAATATATACCTTGGGTGTTACACTTTTTTTTTACCCCAGGTCCTAGTGTAGAAGTATAGAGTATGACCATTGTGAAAAAGAAATCTAAAATAGTGCATAAGTTAATCGATTAGAAAATTATGCGGATAAAAACAAACGTTTCTTTCTCTTAAGAGTAATAATTTGTGAACTTACCTCGTATATCGATTTGGATATAAAAACAACTGAATGGTTATAGATCCCCATTAAGGTCATTATTTTATTTTCGAAAACTACAAGCAGGTGCCTCCAAATTTATATCCATAGTTATTTTCGCGAACAGCTGCCAGTTAATTCTAATGTTAGAAACACTATCTGGAGCAGATGGTAGAAATATTTTTTCTTCTAATTCAACCATCGAAAATTCTATTGAAAAAAGGTAGAGACTTTTTGTATTCCGTATTATTTCGAAGATGATCTTAAATCAACAATCTCTTTGACACGTAATTGGTAAGTTCATGGTTGTCTTACGTGGTGGTTCATTGTCCATGGCACTCTCTTTATGTCATGACTTGCATAAAGGATATGGCTAGTAATTATTGAAGCTTTTTTTAGAACACTTGAGAGTAAATAAATAATGTTGTACGATAATCAGTATCAGTTTTTTACGATTAGGCATTTTAGATCGTGTTAAAAGATTTTAATGGTTATTTAGATTTATTGCATTGGTTTAAAAACTATGTAGGGTTTTTTTAAGGTAATAAAACCATTACATAGTTGTACTCAGTTGGCAAGGAGAATATATATATATATATATATATATATATATATATATATATATATATATATATATATATATATATATATATATATATATATATATATATATATATATATATATATAAATTATATATTAAGATTTTTTGAACTTTGGGAACATATTAAAGTCAGAGATCTGGTGAATATACTGGATGCTCCAACAATTCGTAGTGTAACTCCTTCAATTTGGCGATTGCAAGAATACCTCTGTGAGCCAGTGCATTGCCTTGATGAAAAAGATCTTTTTTCTTCTTTAAACCAGGTCTTTTTTAATGAATTGTTGCATTCAATTGATCCAAAATGTTTAAAAAATACTGTTCTGTTATTGTTTTACCAGTTTGAAGGTAATCAATTAACAAAATGTCTGTTGCGTGCTAAAAAATTGATGCCATAAGCTTTTTGGTTGATTTTGATCACTTTGGCTGCTTCGGAGCTGAACAACCGGGCTCAGTCGACTCTGCGGTTTGTTGTCGCAGTTCAGAATCAAAGTGGTAAACCCAGATCTCATCCATAATTACAAAATGTCGGTTAAAATCTATTTTGTTCTTTCGAAAAAGATCTAAATGTTGGTTAGGAAGTTTTACTCGAAGTCATTTTTCATCAGAATTTAACAACTGCGATGGGTTGCACATATCTTTCTCAAGCCCAGTGTTTTTCAAAATATGAAACACCCGTTCAGTTCAGATGTCCATGACCTTAGAAATTTCACTCAGTCAATTGTCTGTCATCCATAACCATATCATGTATAAAATTAATTATTTGTTCAGTAGTTGCACTTATTGGACGTCCCGAAAGAGGATCATCATCCAGGCTTGTACAACAACGTTGAAACTCATCTGACCACTTATTTTTTTTTAAGAAGCACACTCCCCTGGTACATTTTCTATTTCACCATAAATTTCCATTGACTTTATTTTTTTACAAATAATTTAATCATTGGACAATTTTATATATTTCCCATTTTAAGAAATAACACTAATAATAAATAACACTGACTTTAAGCTGTTGTTTTTGTATGAATGAATTGATAGATCGACTTCAAACCTCACATATGTTCTTATGAAGGATGAAACTTCTAAACGTAGTACGTTATATAGTTGTTTTACAGATCTATAGGTGTCTTCCCGCGAAGCCTACTATAGTCGTAGTGGTCGTTTATAATAGTGTACTGATTTGGTACGTGTAAGTGTTGCTGAAGGTCCAAAAATTTCCTTTAGACGAGTTTCACAACAATTTGGACTCAGTGAATCCACAACATGCTGTGTTTTGAGATAAGATTTAGCTCTGAAGTCATATAAGTTTCAAATAACACAAGAACTGAAGCCACAGTATCTTTCGAAACGTCGTGCATTTATCAATTGGATTAAAGAACGAACATGTGATTTTTCTCAAAAAATCATCTTTTCAGATGAAGCAGATTGTTAAAAAAATGGTGCACAAAAATGCACTGTAGAAATATTGCACAAAGTGGTGGTGTACTCACATTTCTTCTGTTTGTTTGAACATCCTTTCTCTCAGCATTCCTTCTCTCTGAACTGTATTCAGTTGTTTGAAACATCGTTGTGTTGTGGACCGTGTAAATTAATATTTAAGCCTCAAATGTCTAATACAGAACTTATTTACATTCTTATAAGTTTCATCTAATTTTTCTCAAAATTTAACAAAAAACACAATACATATGAGTACACTAAACTAGAATATAGGTTATGTTAACTTATTGTCAGTAAATAGCTAGGTTTTAAATTTTGAACAAAATCAGTTATGGGATTCCCCTGATACATAAAAAAAATTAAAGACACCTTGATTTAATTATGTAGCAATTAACACATTTAAGAAAACTACTTATTAGAGGTCAATGTATTTTTAAATATGCGTATAAACTATGAACCTAATGATATGTTTAACAGTGTCTCGAAAAGTGATCCTCCACAAATCAAAAATTGTATTTTTAAAAAGTCGTTATTTAGCGGTATATAAATTAATATAATTATTTTAAAAAAATACGCAGATTAACATTTATCAGTAAAAACTAGTTGGACTATAAATTCCGAACATCTGCATAATCTTAACGCAATAAATAAACGTAAACGTTTATTCGCCAAGATCTTTTTAATAATCGATACAATGAATAATTAATGGCATACCTGTTTTCTGACGAACGTAAAAACTTTAATATAAAGAATATTCTCGTAAAATCCTGGCAACATTCAATAATTAATTTAGTTGCAAAGATCAATATATTTTATTTCCTTCGTCACTACATTTGAGACTTGATTCAGCGGGATATGCTTTCAATTATTTTTATTTTAGTTTACGAGGGCCGTTCCAGAAGTTCTCGACCTGGTACAAAAATGTCGCAAGTATGCCCATAATTATTATGATATTCATCGAGCTTGATTATTCAGGTGACGGGCTGTGAAGATTCATATATGTGTGTTGCTTGTTTGTTTTGACCGAGTACAACTAATAAATTTTGAGATTTTCCGAAAAATGGATAAAATGGAAATTCTTCAAAATCGTCACAAAAATCCACAATGTCTTTTAAATAATCGTCGACTGAAGATGCGCGAGCTTGGTAACATTTTAAATATGTCGATGGACAGTGTCAACTACATTTTACACGATGTTTTGGGTATAAAAAAACTTTTTGCTTGATGAGCGTTTGCTTTTACTTTACAAAAGACGCATTCGAATGAACACTTCTCAAGACTGTTTATATTTATTTAAACGCGACCATACTGAGATTTTCGACGCTTTTTGATAGTAGATGAAACATGGATTCACTACTACATGCCAGGAACGAAGCAGCATCCAGAAAGTGGGTGGGAGCAAGCAAAAGTGTATAAAAAAATAATTCTTAGGATTTGCTGAGATTATTAGGATGCGGTACTCATAGACACTTCACTGAGGAGTATTGTGCTTCACTTCTATATCTACTCACTCCATACATTTGGTATTATCATAGTTTATCTACAATCCTTTCGTGTTTACACTTTTCTTCAATTTTTATTGTTTACTTATAATTTACTGCTTACTTCCAGGCTTTTGCAAAACTTTTTTCCTTTTTTCTTCATATTAATTGTATCGTGATAAATATTCTGAAAGGAATATTTTGAAGTACAAAATAGCTGGCATAAATATAATTTTTATGCCTAGTTTCACGAAAAATTTTTCTCTAAACAGTATTAAAATCATTATAGAGAATACTTGTTGTTTTTCGTTGAAGAAAAATGTTACAAATTTACTCTTGGGGCCGAAGAAGGGAAATAATTTATTAATTCATTGTGCATAATCATAGAGTCATTTTAAGCTTCTATACAGAAATATTTTCGACTAATAGATGTGGTTGGTTCAAAAAAATGATGACTGATACTGTTAGATCATTATAAATAATTATAAGAAAGAAAGAGGCTTATTACGCGTAATATTAACTTATGATAGTTAACCGAAACCTATATTTAATATAACAAAAATATTTATTTGGTGTACAGCCACCATATTCATCAGGCATAGTATATATATATATATATATATATATATATATATATATATATATATATATATATATATATATATATATATATATATATATATATATATTATTCACGTATGGGCCCTAGTGGACTACGCGAAGTACAATTAGAGGCGTTTGTTGTTGTTAGCCTTCCTTTGAGCCCATACTAATTTCATTCTTTCGCTATGTTTTTTTTTCCTTTCGTCAGACCAAGTTATTCCAGTCTTCGTACATTTTTCTCTCTGACCAACCTTCCAAACGTCAACCTTGTGTCTGAAACAGCTTCTATCCTGAATTTCACTTTGTGTAATATTTGCTGATCTTAGGTCCTCTTTAATTGCAGCAATCCATTTAATTATTTCTACTTTAGCTCTACTTCTATTTTCATAAAATTCGACTATTTGTCTAGTTAGCCTATTTGGATTCATCCGTTTTATGAGTCCGTAAAATTTAAGTCTTCTTTTTCTCATATCGTTATGTATATCTGTGTATTGTTTACTTATTTGTTTGAGGCCTAGGATTTTTCTTATGATTCTTTCATTCCTTTTTTTCAATGTCCTCGATGTCTCTTTCTATTCAAAATGAGCATTTCTGCCCTATATAGACATTCTGGCTTAATAACTGTGTTGTAATGTCTCAGTTTTGTGTTTTTAAATAGGCATTTATTGTTGTAAGTCTCAAATATTTTGTGTAAGTCTCAATGCCGTTTCCAATTTTTCCATTTTCATGATTATTTCACCCAAATATTTGAATTGAGAGACTTGTCTGATGTTACCATATGTTGTTTTTAGAAATGGTGTTCTTGGTCTGTTGCCGTTGATATATCTTGAGCTAAAATTGCGGGATCATCAGCAAACGCCAGACAATCTATTTTAATGTTGGTTCTCCCCAGTTTAATGGGCTGGTCAACATTCAGGGCCGACTTTTTTTCACGCCACTCCTGTATTACATTTCCTAGAACACAGTTAAATAAGAGTGGCGAGAGTCCATTTCCTTGTCTCACTCCAGTTTTAATTTCAAAGGGTTTTGAGATGTCACCCATGAATTTAACCTTTGACCTTGTGTTAGTTAATGTTGCTTTAATAATTGCCAGCGCTTTCAGATCTAGTCCTTGTTCTTTCAAGATTTGGAATAAAGATTCGCGGTCAATAGAATCATATGCTTTTTTGAAATCCACAAATATACAGACGAAATTTTTATTTTACAGTTTTTGATGTCTTAGGATGAACTTTAAATTCAGTATCTGTTCAGGGCAGGATCTGCCTGGTCGAAAACCTGCTTGATATTCACCAATTTTAGGTTCTAACTGTCGCTGTGCTCTGTCTAGTAGACATTGAGATAGAATCTTGTAACAAACTGGGAGAAGAGCTATCCCTCTATAGTCGTTAGTAATAGTAGTAATAGTAGTAGTAGTAGTAGTCGCTAGTTATAGTAGTAATCTTCCGGAATCTGTTCGGTTCGCCAAACTTCTTGTAGAATTTTGGTTATTTCCTTGATTGTGTCTGGACCAGCGGATTTCAAAAGTTAAGCAGTGATTCCATCTTCACCAGAAGCTTTGTTATTTTTAAGTCGCTTGACTTGCCTAATTATTTCATCTTCATTCGGTGGTAATGTTTGTTTAGGTTTTAGTGTTGGTAATTTGTTTGAGGGCTCAGGACAGTTTAGTGTTTGTTCAAAATATTTCGTAAGTTCTTTGCAATTGTCTTGGTTATTTAGAGCTAATTGTCCGTTTTCCTTTCAGAAGCAAATACTTTACGGTTGATGGCCTGTTAATTTAATTTGAAATGTTTTGTAAAAGTTTCGGGCGTTATTTTTTTGGAAATCTTTTTCTATTTCATTAAGTTGATTGTTTTCATATTTTCTTTTAGTTTGTCTAATTAGCTTCGATGTTTCTTTTCTTACTTCCAAAAAGATGTTATATGTCCTGTAGATACGTCGAACAATAATGTAGGAATCATTGATTGATTTATCCGTTACTTTGTGTTCATTTTTTAAAAAGGAATAAAACAATTTTTACTTTGTTATCTATCACTTTTATTTTTTTAGTTTTACTCGTACGCAAAATGCACGCTGTGGCTCTGTGAAATGATCAATCGCTATTAAACTTAAAAAGGCCGTCAAGTATATACAATAATATCAAAATGTTTTTACTAATTACTAATACATTTGGTGGTATAGAGTAATGACGTCATTTTGGAAGGTAAACATACGCCAGTTATTATTATTAAAAGCCAGTTCTTTATTAATTATCATTGTATTATGTACCAAAAAATTAGTTATTGTGGGGAAGATTTAAACATTTTTTCATTTGAAGAAAACGGTTGCTGAAAATTATCAATTGTTGGTTGAAGCTCATAGTGAGCAAGCTCTAACTCAAAAAACTTATGAACTGTGGTTCATTTTGATATAAAAGACAAGGAGAGCTCTGGACAGGAAATAATTGGGAAAAGTTTTGAATGTAACCCAGTCCACTATTTCCGAACACACTTTGTAGACACGCTCACTGGGAAAGATCTAGATGGAAGGAAAATGGGTTCCATATATGAAACCACTTGCGAAATTTTGTTTGCCGACTGAAAAGAAAATGTTTTTTGCATCGAATTATGACAGGTGATGAAAAGTAGATCCATTTTTACAACCCAAAGCGCAAGAAATCATGTGCAGACCCAGGTCAGTCTTCAATATCACAATCAGTTTACGAGATATGCATGGAAAGAAGGATTTGCTATATATTTGGTGGGATAGTAAGGGAGTTGTGTATTACGAACTGCTGAAACCTGGTGATACAATTACTGGCGATCGATACCGACAACATTTGATGAAATTGAACTGAACATTGAAGGAAAAATGACCAGAATGCGCCTAGACATCCTATTCCACCCGCCTCATTCACCAGACTTAGCCCCGTATGTTTAACCTCGACAAATGTCTAATTTGCGTATTGGTAGTATCACTTTGATACAGAAGCTCTTCTATCGCGTAATTTTGAAACTTAACAACTAAACTTTAAGTAGAATTTCGTATACAGCCTTTTGAAATCCCAAAATTAGAGATAATTGAAATTAATTGTTTTTCTTTAAATGAAAAAATCTTGACTCTAAAAGAGATTAAATTATCTTGTAGATCAATTGGCAGCTATATTAAAGTAATTGCTTACTGTTTTAATATGATTGTCTCTTTTTTTTTTGACTTGGTCCTGATATGTCATTTCCCGAGTCCTTGGTTGCTAAGATTTACAATTTTGTTCTTCACTCCCCATATTGTCCATTTATGTAAGTCTTTTTACATGGCCTCCATGATGGTTTCTGTAAATTCCTACTCCGGCTTCAATATTTCCATAAAAAAGAAGCACTTTTTCATTTGAAATAACAGTATTAAAATTATCACACCAGAAAACCACGATAATAGTTGACAAGAAACAGACCGGTACATAATATGACACCAGTGTGACTTATCAGGACAAAGAACATCATGTAGGGCATGTAGGAAACCCCCAGATGGTCTGATAATATAAAAATTAAAGAAGTAATTTTAAACGTTGTCGAAGAAGATCCAACAAGTACTCGAGAAATTGAATTTCAAGTCTTAATAAGTCAAAATTGATAAGACAGAATCGAATTTAAAACAGTAAGACAGATTAGAAAATTCATATTTGATATTCTTCTGTTATTTAAGAGTTGTTTTTAAAAAAAATGATATTAACCAAATCTATATACTGTTAAAATAAAACTTTAACTTAGGGGTCATACTGTATTATAGTTGCAAAAAAAACTATTTTAACGCAACGAATGACAATGAATATAAGCGTTAGCTAGAATCTAAATGAACCATGATGAATATTTTAAAAGAATTAACTAAAATCGGTTTGTTTCAAGTTTGAGCTCCCGAACTAATCACTAAATCTTTTTCCGAACGATCCTCTTAAACACCATTAAAGACCGTAAAGTCTTTAGTAAGGATGTCGAAGCTTTAAATGTCGTAAAGGCATTTTTTGCCTGTCATTGTCTTTCGAAGGCAGACCGGTTGACATGGGTCACCTACATTTGCCGATGGTCATCTTTATCTTTACGGAGACCATACGAACAATGGTCTGTTTAATGATTTTTAGTTTGGTAATTATATAGGGTCCTCCAGACAGTACTCTCGTTTTTTTTATGTAGTAAAAAGTGTATGCAATGAAAAAAAAAATTTCACGAAGTATTGGCCATTTGCTTCAAGTAGGTTCTGTCATCTAAAACATCAATTCTCGCATTGGAACCTTTGGTGTGAAATACTAAATTTCAGAGATTTACTAACCAAGATCCCAAATTTAATTTTTTTGTTTAGTGTTTTGTGTTAAATACCTTTGACGTTTTATCTAAAACATCATCAAGCACCTTTTCCAAATAACGGGTATTCCATTAAGAGGTTTCGAATGTTAGTAACGAATAAAAGAAACGTTTCATAACATACCTGAAAGTTATTTATGGCAGTGCGAAGCTGGATAGTGTACAATTATACGTGGAATA
The DNA here is from genome assembly GCA_031761425.1 of Cosmopolites sordidus. Classification (NCBI taxonomy): domain Eukaryota; kingdom Metazoa; phylum Arthropoda; class Insecta; order Coleoptera; family Curculionidae; genus Cosmopolites; species Cosmopolites sordidus. Next base: position 280,514 of record JARFXV010000589.1, read on the forward strand.
CATCTGTCAAATGACCGCCACGACTTCTCTGGCAGGTCACAATTCTTTTGTTGAAATTCTCGATTACTGCTGAACACATTTGCGGAGTTATGTCACGAATTATTCGTCTAATTTCTTCTTTCAACTGTTGAACGGTTTGCGGATTATTTTCGTAAGCTTTGCTCTTCACATAGCCCCACAAAAAATAGTCTAGCGGCGTCAAGTCGCATGACCTTAGTGGCCAATTTACGTCCCCATTCCGGGAGATAAGCCTCTCCTGTCCCAAAATTCAGCTAACACAGGAGCTAAAGCCAGCCGACCATGGGCAACGCCGTGCATTTGCCAATTGGATCCTACAGATGAAAGCAAATGATAATAATTTTTGCGATAAAATCATTTTCAGTGACGAGGCTCATTTCCACTTGAACGGTTACGTAAATAAACAAAATTGTCGCATCTGGGGCAATGAAAATCCTAGAGAAATCCACGAAATCCCGATGCATGCTCGTGTCACAGTTTGGTGCGGTTTTTGGGCTGAGGGTATCATTGGACCGTATTTTTTTGAAGATCAAGATGAACGAGCTGTTACAGTAAACGGAGAACGATACCGAACGATGATTGATGTTTTTTTATGGGATCAAATAATGGACATGGATTTAGAGAATATGTGGTTCCAACAACAAGATGGTGCGACATGTCATACAGCACGTGAAACATTGACTTTATTGCGTACACAGTTTGAATGGAAGCTGATTTCCCGGAATGGGGACGTAAATTGGCCACCAAGGTCATGCGACTTGACGTCGCTAGACTATTTTTTGTGGGGCTATGTGAAGAGCAAAGCTTACGAAAATAATCCGCAAACCATTCAACAGTTGAAAGAAGAAATTAGGCGAATAATTCGTGATATAACTCCGCAAATGTGTTCAGCAGTAATCGAGAATTTCAACAAAATAATTGTGAGCTGCCAGAGAAGTCGTGGCGGTCATTTGACAGATGTTGTATTATGAATGTTAACAACATTCGAAACCTCTTAATAGAATACCCTTTACTATTTGATATTATCATATGTTTTTCCTGACAATGCGTTTTGAATTGAACGAATTAAAGGGACGTTAAATGGTGTAATGTTAGGATTATATGGTGGACATACCTAAATTCTGTCTCTAAATGTGAAGGCATGCTAGAATATTTTCCAGAGCCACTCCTGATTTATTTTTTATTAAAACTAACTGGATTTCTAAACTAATGCATACAAATCTGTTATGCGAAACATGAAAAAATTTTCGCTGTTGAAGAAAATTCCAACAAGAAAAATAATATATTATTATATATAGGCTTATATCTCCGGAAGCTGAAAGATATCACCATACGTTTTCAGTTGTTGGTTTGATATGGAGTGTCGTACGACGGCATCACTCTACTGTTTTGGTGCGACCAAAGTTCAAAACGTATGTAACAAACAGGCAAAGCGATGTTTTGAAGAAGGCTGTTAAATCGCTTAAAAATACCTTGTTTGCCAGAAAATATTGGACTTTCCAGCAAGATTCAGCCTCAATTTGCCTGAGTTAATTCTGTTAAAGATTATCTGACGCACTTTATTAGTGTGTAGAAAGAAAAACAAAATAAAGGAAAATAAAATAAATGTATTTTAATTTAAAACTTTTAATGCCGTTTACAGCTGATGAGCCGGCGCTAGCTGGTGCGGGCAAATTATGCTCCTTTAGCGCAGATCAACCGCAGATGGAGGGTTATGAGAGCCACTGAACTTGCCACGAAATGGGCTAGGATATCCCTAAGATATCTTAGGAGTTCATTTTCGTTCACCCCGCTCACCGCTACAGCGGCAAAATTTTTCAATAATACACTAACTTAAGTACTACGTAAGTTATTAATACAAATTATATAAATAATATGTCAATAATATTGGTGTTCAGTTACGTCGCCATTTCGCTCCCAAAACAAAAAGTAAAAAAAGTAAAAGCTCCACGTTGGGCACCAAAAATGAAATAAAAGTATAAAAAAAATCTCACATGAAATGTCTTTTACAGTGGAAAGATCGGCCTCTAAGATTAAAGTAAAGAAAAGGAAATTTAAGGTAATAAAAAAAAAGGCAGGAAAAAAGAAAAAAACGTATATATCGGAGTCAGGCTTCCCATAAGTGTAGTAGGGGAAGTGGAGCGGTACAGCTCATCTAAATATGTGCATATTATAGTAATAAGTTTATCATTTTCGTATTTAGTACTACAAAAAACTTCGTATGCACCTATTTTCATCAAAGCTACCTCAAAAAAGTTTATATTTCTTGACTTGTGTCCGTTGCTCAACAGTTTTTCTATAAACAACGTGTTAAAACTATTCCGTTTTATTAATTTTTGGCGTTTGACCAAATGTCTGCGTCGCCAATCATTATCGTGATGCAGCATATCTTTTCGTTTTAACAGTTCAGGTTATTCATTTGCTAACAGTACGCATTGAACTTAACTAATCTAATTAGACTCCTCATAAGCTAATGATCAGCATCAATCAATGCTCTTGATTTACTGATTAATCTCGTTTAGTCGAACTGAGGGCGTGCAATATTTGAAATAGAAAAATACCATTTTTTTTTAAATGCATTATCATCGCACACGTAGTAATTATTTTTGTATGCAAATATATATTTTTTACTTTTGGAACAATAAAATAGTAAAACATTACAATATTTATTTTGTTTTTGAAACGATGCCAAATAAATAAAAATAATTTTTTTTTTGCAAACTCAAACAGCAACTGTATTTACATATATAAAAAGCCAACTAACCCTGTAAGTAAAGTGTCCAGGATGGGCATCTTTGAGACTGCTTCTCGGAAATATCGTCACAATGATCATGTATGCTGATCATGCATGATTAGCAGTGCAAAAACAATTTTACAAATAATATAATTTATTTGTTATTCTTACTCATCGACATCTTTTCTATGTAAAGTATGAAGAGCATGATATTAATTGATGCCCATTGTGAATTTACTTCAGACATGGCTAAGAAAATTCAAGAAAACTCCTTCGATATTGTAAAACTTCACTGACTTTAGAAACTTTGAAAACATTTTCTTTTTGGATGAAGCCCACTTTTATCTTAACAGTAACTTCAACTTTTTTATCTTCACGTTTTCTAGGTGACCGAAGCTATTGTTTCAGTAGCTCCCGTCCTTTCTTCCTGTATTTGTAACTATTGCAAAGCTCAATTTCACGTCTACCATTGTCAAAAACTTGTTTTTAATGACTTAAATTGGATAGTTTCATAATATTTATATATCTCGTCCGATACAAGCAATCAATAATATATAACAAAACAAATGTAATAAAAATTATTCAACTATTCGTTTGTCGACAATACTGGTTCAAATATCGCACCACTTTTATTAATCATGCAATACCAGCACATGTCATAACACTAAACACGTTCCAATGTAAGCAGTAAAGTGACGAAAGGTAACTTCGTCGGTATTGTGGTTTCGATCATTTGTCTTTATTCAGTCAAATTTGATTGAAAATATTAATGAAATTAATGATATTTAGGTACTGGAATTTTTTATAACAGGTCTTTCAAATTGTTGAATTATTTTATGAAAATAGGCGTTCAGTGAAAAATGTTCTTAGACATTTTCTTGAAAGCACTAGCAATCGAATTGTTAAAAAATGTCAAGAAACTGGTTCGGTGGAAGCATATTAATTTGGTTCGTGAAAGTGCTACTGAAGACCCATTAATGAAAATTTATTAATCGATGTTTATAACAATTTGAACTCAGTGAATCCACAACATGACATATTTTACGAAAGGATTTAGCTCTGAAAGCATATAAAGTTCAAATAACGCAGGAACTAAACCCACTGGATCATTTCAAACGTTGTGCATGTGTTAATAGAATCAAAAAACAAACAGATGATTTTTCTCAAAAAATCATCTTTCTAGATTGGTGGCTATTGATGGCTTTTGGAATTGATGGCTACGTCAATAAACAAAATTGTCGCATTTGGGGTGATTGATTTCAAATCCAAAAATTCCAAAAATCCATGATTGATTCATGAACAACATTTGCATCCTAAAACGAGTCACTGTTTGGTGTACACTATAGCCAGAAGGTGTAATTGGACCGTATTTGTTTCAGAATACTACTGACGAAGCTGTACCTCTGAATTGTGTATGATATCGTGCGATGATATCTGGATTTTTGTGGGCTGAATTGAATAATATTGATCTGTAGGATAACTGGTTCCAACAGGATGGCGCTAGACCTTACTCTGCTAATGAAATAAATTATTCATTTTTCCTGGACGAGTTATTGCAAAAAACGATGATATTAATTCACCACCAAGATCATGTGATTTGAGACCGTTGGGCTAGTTTCTTTGGAGTTATGTGAAACGCCAGGTCTTTAAGAACAATCCACAATCAATTCCTGAACTAAACAATGAAATTATTCGAGTCATTGGTGACCTAGAGCCATTGGAGCTGCAAGAGGTGGTTAATTGGCAGATATTGCCTTTCGTGTTTATTTGTCACATACTATGCTTCAATTACCAGTATTTTTTTTAAATCAACGCAAATTCTGTGTTTTATTCAAGAATTAAAAAAAAAACTACTCAATATAAAAGACCCTTTAGGGGATTTTGAAGCTAAATGGCAATAAAAAAATCGTTAGAAACTCCTTTCGATAACCCCCACGTTCCGATTTTCCTAATGAATTCAGCTGTTCTTTAGTGTAACAAATGTTTTTCCGCATTTTTAAAATACATAGTAAAGCTCTCCTACTATGTACACGCTTATAACTAGGGTAATAATGCACGGAATAAACAAGCCCTATATTTTATGGAACCTTCAGTAGTAACGTAAGTAAGTTAATCTTTTTATGGAACCTTCAATTGTTTTAATTTTTTAATAACGTACACGCTTATTACGTAGTTCTGGTATAATGTTCCAAATTACTCTTTATTAATCGCTTGACGTCGTGCAGTCTCAGTCTCAGCCTAGGCGGCCGCCTCTGATTTATGTGGGACGCAGTAGCGTATTTCTTAATATTTCTTTGTGATAAGAGGCAGTGTGACACTGAAAATTTATTGTTATTTTATGATTTCTTGTTTGGTATGCATTTGTAGATGATTCGTGATTTAATTCGTTAAACTTGTGTTGTAATGTTTGTAGTAGTTTGCCAGTTTTTAAATAATAGTTAAACTAGCAGAAGTTTGTTCTCATTGACCATCGAGAAAAAGTTTTTATAAAAATTGATGTTGAAATTGGTGTTCAACAAAACAAACATTTGTAGATCTAAATATTTAAAAGAAGACTACTGTTTCTACAATAATGAAATACAAACAAAAAATATTGCAGACCTGTGCAAACAATTCGCAAAGCTATTTGAAAGAATATGGATGTGTTACTATAGTGGTTACGTACAAACGAGCATGAATGCTTTATTAAGTGACCGGATTTTATTTTAAGATTGAAAAGTTAGTAAAAATACACATATATATATATATATATATATATATATATATATATATATATATATATATATATATATATATATATATATATATATATATATATTAGGAAGGGATTTGGAGATTGTGGACAGCTTTATATATCTTGTTCAGAGAATATCAACAGGTATTTGGCAGGCTCAATTGTGTTTATAAGCAGACTCTCACTTTGTCTAAAAAGAAAAGTCCTCGATCAGTGCGTTCTATCCATTATGACATACGGAAATGAAACCTAGACACTCACATCGCAATCAATTCAAAAACTTCTGGTAGCACAGAGGGAAAAGGTGTATGCTTGGTATTACAAGACGAGACAGAAAGTCCTGCGAATGGATCAGGGAACAAACGAAAGTCTGTGATATCATTGGAAGAGTAAAGCAATTGAAATGGAGATGGGCATGTCATATAGTGACCAAGGCAGTCCTAGAGTGGATACCGCTTGATCGCAAACGTCCGCGAAGAAGACCGAAAGCACGATGGATTGATGACATCGTTAAGTATATTGGACCAGAATGGTAGAGGAAAACCCAGGACCGTGAAAGTTCGAAGCATGCTGAAGTGGCCTTCATCCTGCAGTGGATCGACACGGGCTGATGATATATATATATATATATATATATATATATATATATATATATATATATATATATATATATATATATATATATATATATATATATATATATTGGCGATATCGGAAGAGAAATTTAACTAAATTGAGACTCAAAAATCATAAATGATAAATAATAAATGTGTCGAAAGCAGAATGAAGTGCAGTCTCACAGGTGTGTTGTACTGATTTATTAAAATATTATCGTTATTTGATTGTTGTTTGTTCATTTAGCACATCTACTAAGTGAACTTGAGTGACATCTACTGGCAGGTATAACAAACTATGACCAGTTAGCTACAATTTTTAATCCTCAATATCACATTCACTTTGAAAATTAAAGCAGGTTTAGCTAAATAAACTGATGATTGGTCTCTGCCAATTTATTCCATTAACTTTTCATGGAAGTGGATATCTTATGGAATTTCTCCTCCATCCCCTGCTTTCTGTGGTGTTTTTTTATGCGTCTCTTATCTGTTAAGTCTTTTAGAGTCTCCTAGACTGTCAATGCATCATCTGATCACCTGAGTTATATAATAAAATATACATTATAGTGATATATAAGTTTTTTTTTAAATGTCGGAAAGTTTATTGTTGTTATTTAGTTAACCTTTAATATTTTTGGATAATTTTGTTGTTATTAACACAGTTTTATGAAGTTATTATTGAAATTTATGAAGATGAAAGCATTCTAGCTAGGAATCTAGTGAATGTGTAGGTAGCATGAGTAATAACATTTTCCAAATAAGAATTTTTATTGATCTTTTGTTTTCTTAATACAAAAAACCAAGTTTATTATAATTTCATTTTGCATTTTATGTAGTCAGTCCTAGGCAGTTGTTTTAAAGCACCATCTTTCAGTTTCCATACGAAGTATAATGGGTTAAGTATCAATAGTATGAACATAACCTGAGAAATCCATTGTAGATGCAATGCCGCTCGAAAAGTAATATTTGGAGCCCTGCCTTCTTTCCACCTTTCAAATAAAAAAATATGCAAACTCAGAACTGATATGTCCATACTTGTAAGGACTAGAAACTACAATTTTAAACTGGAAATTAGAGATTGCTGTGTAGGAAGAAGAATTAAAAATACTGCTGGAAGAAATTTCTTGTAGTACACTGATAGAGATTGGGCAGGAAGTTAACAGGGTTAGCAGGGTTAGCAGGGTTAGCAGGGTTAACACCGCAAGCCGTTTCTAAACGCTTACATAAACTAGCGAAAATTCAAGAGGAGAGTTGTTAGGCCCCTATCAAATCATATCTCAGAATAAGAACGACCTGCATAAGATAGTGGCCTGTGGCTAAAAATAGATCCTATACATATCTATTTACTATCCTTTACAATTGAAAAAGGCAAAAATCATGGGTTAATCAAGCTGATACATCATCCAGTTACGCAGAATGAAATATTTACGTCAAATGATGTTACTGTGTAAATGGTGGAATCAGCTTAGCGTCCTGCTTTGCTCCAATCTAGTCAAACAGTGACTGCTGACCATTATCAGAAGCACATCTCTGGAGAAAGTCGAAAAAGGTCGACTTCATGACATCAAAACCATCTTTTTTTTATTAAGGATTCGACAGTTGCTGAAAGGTGGCGAAAATATGTTCAAAGTGAGGGGAATTGCTTCGAAGATTCATCTTGTATTACTTGTTTCATAAATAAATGTCAAAGATAGTCAATAAAAGACTAAAAATTAAGTTGACGATTTAATAAAACACATCGATCAATAAATCCGCGGTCTCACAAATAAAATTCATTATTTTTTTAGAAATTTCGGCTTTATTCTTCAATATATTCTCATTGAAGATTAATACAATCCAATTCCAACTGTTTTTTAAACAGTTTTTATAGAACGATTTTTCTTTGCTATCAAAATATCCTTTAGTTTCGACAAATATCTCTTGGACCGACATTGGAGCAAAATTTCTTTCTAGCGAGCATTTTTTTGAGGTCCAAGAACAGCAAATACTCGCTGGGACCCAGATCTGGAGAATACGGTGACGGAGGTCATGGATTTGTGACACGGTGCATTGTCTTGGTGAAACAGCACTCTTTTTGTTCATTTGGAATCTTTTTTGCTATCTCGCACCTATAACGCTATATAATATTCGCTATTCATGGTGTTACTGTTTCTCGAAATAATCAATGAACAGTATCCCATGCGCATCCCAAAATACAGAGGCAATAACCTTGCCTGACAATGGTTATGTTTTTGGTCACTTTGGACGGCTTTCACCGGCTGCAGTGCTCTCACTTGAAAAAATCCTTTTTATTTCACTTAAACAATTCCAAAACATTGCTCAGAATCATCAATTCGTTGTTGTTTTTGGACCGCAATAAGTAACGCGATGTCCATTTCGATAGAAATTCACGCATTTCCAAATGTTCATGCAAAAAGTTCCTTTCGATATCTTCATGATATCAGCTATCGCCTGCAGCTTTGCTTGATAGTTTTGCGAAATATTTTGTGAATTTTTATAATGTCCGGAGTCCATCTCACCATCTCAATTGGACGTCCAGAGCGTTCAGCATCATCGGTGATTGTGTGGCCACGTTTGAATTCAACATTATGCAATTATGGTTGATTCTCCTCGGGCAGAGTCCGGGTAATGTTTATCAAGCCAATGTTTTACTTCAACGGTATTTTCTTCATCAAAAAGCAATGCCTAATTAACCTTCAAGTGGTAGCCATGGCGATTCACGTATTGGGATTTGAATTGATTGACCACCCACCCTCTTCACCAGATCAGGTCACTGGACATGAAAGGCCATCACATTCGGAAACGAATATTTGCAGAACAAACTATTTCGACTGATTAAAAATATGGGAATATCGCTGGGAAAAATATATAGAATTACAAGGAGAATATGTTGACAAATAAAACTAAATTTGACAGAAAATACTTGTTTCTGCATTATGCTGGAAACTTTTCAGACTCCCCTCGAATACATTTAACAAGGGTGAACCATTTAAGTCTACCTGACCATTTAGTAAAATACCCAATATTTTCTTTTATTAATTTCTAGGCTTTCTAATAAATTTACTTTTTTAGATTAATTTTTATTATATAAGATTTTAAAATTACACAGGTCAACAAATATAAACTTTTTGAGGTAACGTTGATGAAAATGCCTCTCAACCAGCATAGCTTAGCCTCGGAGGTTCGGATGCGCAGTAGCCTAACGTCGAGAGCTCATACGAAGAAGTGCATTCGTGGTGTTAACATGGGTTGGATACTGTGCATTCGAGTTTCTTTCTGTTCTCTAACTCTGTTAGACACTGACCCTCTCACACTTTCTTTTGCGCATCTCAAAGGCCAAGCTATGGTGGTTGAGCTGTAGGTGTATATGAAGTATTTTGTAGTCCATTGACAAAGATTTTCATTAGTCCAAGCTTAATATGGAGAGGCGGAAGAAGAACCTTTTTTAGCTTAACCAGGGGGGTACATTTTATGTTTGAAGTACCAGGTTGAAAAGAAGTTCTGTGACATTTGTGCGCTTTACGTATCGATACAACCATTTGTTGTTTTTAAGATGGTATGGCTGTCCTCGACATCTAACAGAAGTGTCATATGATTTCGTTTGTTAAGTTAGAATTTATAGCGCTCTTTGTAATTGTTAAATTTTTTTGTCGCTGATTGTTAAAAATGTTGATTTTTAAAAATATACCAAAAAAATGTTTAGAAGTGGTGGCAGAGAAGCAGTTGAAGACGAATATCGTTCAGGAAACCCTTCCACGTCAACCACTGAAGAAAACATTGTCAAAATTAAGAATCTTGTAATGAGTAATCGCAGATTAGGTATTAGGACGTTGTATCTATTATTAGAATATCATTTGGACCAATTCACACAGTATTGAAGAACAACTTAGGCTTGCCTCGTGTGCATTCTTGTTTTGTTTCTAAAACACGGAATTAAAAAAAATATCGTGTTGAAGTTGCTGAAGAGATTCTTTGCTACCTTAAAACCACATCAAAGTCGGGAAAAATTAAACAGAATATTATTTAAATCTTATTTTAAAATAAATCATAATATATCGAATATATTTAACTGCTCATACTATATCGTGCGGTACGAGGGTTGCTATTTATGTATCCGGTATAATAAGTAAAAAAAAATATCATTGAAAATGGTTTAATTGATATTCAAAATATTCTCCGCGATGACCGATACACTTTTTACAATTAACATACGAAATTCTTCTTTTCCATTGTTTTGAATGTAACAAAAATAGAGTTACTTAAAGCACAACTCAGAAACTAGTAGACAGAGCGTCATGAATTTTTGACATATGTCATTTGAAGCTTGACATAACCGACCACTGGTAAGGATTTTTCGTAAGTGACGCCATCTATATGTCAGACCGAGAATTTATTGATCGAAGATCACAATAGACAATGTGACAGAAAAGACTGAATACATGAACGACATGTAAAGGAAATACTGTTGGAACACGCTTATTTGCATATATTTTTATAAATAAAAATAAGATCTTTAAAAATAGATCGCGTCTAACAATCGAAGAGCAGTCACTGTTTCGCTAGGTAATCAATGATCTAAAAACACGGTTTGCAGAAACGAACTCGCCAGCACATAATTGTTGCACAGAGCACCAACTGTCCATCATCGCTCGACCATTTCAGACTTTCGTGTTGTCCGCCTCTCGTGTTTTATGGCCATCCCGTTGGTTTCTGTTTCAGAACGCGATTTGTTCATTGCTATGTATTGTATCCATTGCTACTATATTTCCGAGAAGGAATCTTCAGGATTGCGATCGTCCGAGCATCTTCACACTATCAGTTTGAGGGAGAGATGAGCTGCAAAAATTATTAACCCACCTTGTATAATGATCAATATATTTATTATATTGTTATAATGAGTATAATACTATATTTTAAAGTAAGGAATATATAATATAATAATAAAGTAATAAAATTTGTTTTGATCTCACCAAAGATGATATCACTTTTTTCGGTATATATTTGCAACAATGATTTTTTGCTAAGACAGAATCATTATTATCTTCTAGCTTCAAAATGACTAATGATTTGAGATGGGTGTAGCGATAAATAAGAAAAAACTGCTTTATTTATCATGGTTAACAGATCGAAAACAATGATCCTTCCATACATTCAGCTGTATCATTAATATTTGGGACTATGTTATTTGTTTCTAATGAGAGGTTTGCGAGAATCTTATTTTGGATTGTCACAAAATAAAATGTGTGTGATAAATTAGATGATAAACTGAATCCGTTCGGTTCGAAATATGAAATGTTTATATCGTGATACCTTTTTACACATCCCCACTAAAATTAATTTAACCGAGGTGGCTAATACTTAATGCAAATTAAGTTTAAATAAACAAACTAAAATTTATATTTAAATTTCCACTATATTTCAAATTACAATTGGGCTTTTGAACCCTTTTTTTTTCTTAAATGGAAAGATCATATATAAGTTTTGTAACAAAACTATTTTTATTTCTATTTTATCCCTTATATAATTAAAAAATTATCCCTTATATAATAAAAAACCCCGAACGTATGTAACCTCACAATAGTAATGAAGGCCAATATCGCCAATATCGGGGCGACTCGGAACAATTCGGAAGTTATACGGAAAATTTCTTTCACGCTCTTTCCGAGAATCGGAGTCTCGGTCAAATGAAACAATTTATCGATCTTAGTCATTCTTCCATAAGTTTAACCTATATCTTTGACTTCATTTGTTAGTTTGCTATCGATTTGAAAATATACTTGCTTTTAATTGTTATTTTGGCTTTCGGTGCTGTTTTCGACGTTATACTCATATATCTTTACATAAGATAGAATGCTCAAAGGTAAGTTCAGAATGAAATATTGAAATTAGATTATGGTTCCTTTTGTTACTTGCATTGTCTTTTTATAACTCTTATTTATATAATTTAATTCAGGCAGGGAAAACAAATTAACGTACCAAATTTATAAGAAGGAATATTTCTGCGTGTTCGCCAAAGAATCTACATGTAGCAACACAACCGAGGGTAGTAACAATGAGAAAGCCCCCCGGGATCGTCTATTTTGTAGAAGAAAATTCGACTATCAATTTGGAAGGTAATCCCATATGAAAAGTCTTATGCTTATGAAAATTTTACAGGACAATCTAATTTGTAGATGATCGAAGAGTACATAAATTTGTGTGATTAGTTGGATGAACAGCAACTAGCAACTAGTCCTTAGACTGGCAAAGCAGAATCAAAACAACCATCTGAAGAAGTATGCAAAAAAAAGAGAAATAGAAAAGCAAACCTATTATCCAAACAAAAAGCAAAGAAAATGTCATATTTTTATTATAAGGGCCGGTTCTACAATGCAAGAATATACCAGATATAAGTTATACTTGGAATAAAATTCCAAGGTTATGTTGTAGTTATGCTGTGGTACATAGTGGTTTTCTAGTGGGTAGACCTTAACAGAAAAGTCCTACACTTCGACTATAAACGTTTTCCACTAAAAAAAATGGTTTAAGTGCCTTCTCTTATTAGAGAAGTATCTGACTAGTCATGTATTGGAGTTAGTTAGCAACCAGATTAATTTATCTTTTAGATATTATTAAATTAAGAGTCTAATGTGATGTTTTGTAATACATGTAAGGCAAAAAATTGCCATCGTTTTAAAAATACTAAAAACCTTAATTAAAGCAATAATATAGTATGGGTGGATTTTGTTTGAAAATATTGTTAATAGAGTTTAGTGTGGTGGTTTGAAGAATCGGTGTGGCTTTAAAAGTATTGCAAACTTCAATGAAAGCAGTCAAACAAATATGTATATAATTTTGGGTGATGATTGTTTTTATCCCGAATTGATTATTAATGTAGTTTACATATTGTAATCTACTGTAATATATTATCCATCTAGTTGGGGAAGTTTTATTATGTATATTTAACAGTGTATTTTTTATTGAAATAAAATTAGTGATTTAAACGTTTTGTTTTTCTAATTATGATTTGTATTGAATTTTATAAGCATTATATGTATATTATAAGCTTTACTCCGAACTTTATGTTTTCGACATACACGTCCCTTTTATCGTGCAAATATCATTTTTGCGATTAAGTTGAACAAAACCTATAGCCTTGTCACCGTAACTTTCTCGTGATACCCTACAAATAGTTTATTACACTATAAATAGTTATATTTAATAGAAATATTTTGTTTCTTATTTACATTTACATTATAATTATTTTTTTAAAAGTTTACGTTGATGCTTCAAGCTTAATCAAGCTCGAACGTCAGATTAATTGAACCGAATGTCATTTTTGAGAAAATCTCTGACCATAAAAATATCCACAGCAGATATATTATCAGAATTAGCCTATATGAACCCTTTGTCACACATTACTGAACTAAATTAGTAACAAACGGTTCTGAAGAAACCGTTGACAATATTGGCGTTAAAACACTTTACTATTATGGCGTCACAAACATGGCAGCCAATCGCGGTTCGTTCGTATTCACGTGTTTTTTTAATTTAATAAATTTTAATTCATTCATAATTAATTGTAACAAATTTCTAAAACGTTCTTTGCATCGATTATCATTATTATTTATGATAAGGTTTTAAAATAGAGCAAAAAAAATCGATGATTATTTTTTATTCAAAAACAACTATTTTGACATAGTACCCTTTTCAAATATGAACTCCAATAAACTAACAGTAAGGAAAGTAGTTACAACTTAACTGTCCACTGACCTAATAATACCATAAATGACGGTAGTGAGGAAATTATTTTTTTAATATCCAGAAGCGTAATACGAGGATAGTCTGAAAAGTTTATAACCTCGACGTGAAGATGGCATTTTTCGTCAAAATTATTCTAGTAATGTAATTGCGCATGCGTTGAAAGATAACCTTGAACATTTCAGCCATATTAGGTGCTCAGTTGTCATTTATGTTAGTCGACGTTAGTGTTTATGTAAAGATGGAGAGAATCGAATATTGAACCGTCATTAAATTCTTGAATTTGAAAGGCAGTACGTCTACGCCAATTAAATCCGAGATTGATACTGTTTACTGGGACTCTACACTATCATTTGCCACTGTGAAATTTTGGGCAGTTGGATTTAAATATCGTCGTATCAGCTTGGTTTGATGACAAACCCAAATCTTCAGTCAATATATGAATATTGACTGAATATTAGAGCCTGAAAAAGCTAACCAAAATCAGAACCAAAAACGCATTCGAATGAAAATTTCCTAAGCCCTGTTTAAACAATTTAAGCGAAATAAGTCGCAGTTTTGGCATCGATTAATAACTGTAGGTGAAACTTGGATACACCACTACTCTCCTGAAGTCAAGGCACAGTCGCGACATTGGACTGAGAAGAGTGAACCGACTCCGAAAAAGGCGAAGACTGTCTCACCTTCCAGTGGTAGCCACGGTAAAAATTCACGTATTGGGATTTGAATTGATTGACCACCCGTCCTATTTACCAGATCTGGTACCTGGACACGAAAGGCCATCACATTCGGAAAGGAATATTTGCAGAACGAACTATTTCGACTGATTAAAATATGGGAATATCGCTGTGAAGAATTTCTAGAATTACAAGGAGAATATGTTGAGAAATAAAACTAAATTTAACAAAAAATACTTGTTTCTGCATTATGCTGGAAACTTTTCAGACTCCCCTCTTATACGTTTAACAAAGGTGAACTATGCAAGTCTACCTGACCATTTAGTAAAATACCCAGTGTTTTCTTTTATACATTTCTAGGCTTTCTAATAAATTTACTTTTTTAGATTAATTTTTATTATGTAAGATTTTAAAATTATATAGGTCACCAAATTTAAACTTTTTTGAGGCAACATTGATTTTTGAGGCAACATATACATCTCAACCAGCATAGCTTGGCCTGCGAGGTTCGGATGCGCAGTAGCCTAACGCCGAGAGCTCATACGAAGAAGTGCATTCGTGGTGTTAACATGGGTTAGATACTGTACATTTGAGGATCTTTCTGTTCTCTGTCTCTATTAGACAGTGACCCTCTCACACTTTTTTTACGCATATCAGAGGCCAAGCTATGTTGGTAGAGCTGTAGGTGTATATTAAGTATTTTGTAGTCCATTGACAAAGATTTTTATTAGTCCAAGCTTAATATGGACATGTGGAAGAAGCACCTTCTTTAGCTTAACAAGGGGGGGTACATTTTATGTTTGAAGTACCAGGTTGAAAAGAAATTCTATGAGGCTAGTCGTTCTTATTGTAATGTTCTTTTGTTGCCCTACTCTCTCGGATATAAAAAACGGTAATACTTTTAAAACCCCATTGTCTGTGACATTTGTGCGTTTTACGTATCGATACAACCATTCGTTGTTTTTAAGATGGTATGGCTGTCCTCGACATTTAACAGAAGTGTTATATGATTTCGTTTGTTAAGTTAGAAATTATAGCGCTTTTTGTAATTGTTAAACATTTTTGTCAGTGATTTTTAAAAGAGGATCAAACAAAATATTTTATTCTGATGAATTAAAAATGTTACGATGATGAAGCTATACCAAAAAAATGTATAGAAGTGCTACAAGAAATTTAGTAGTGACAGAGCTGTTGAAGACGAATATCGTTCAGGAAACTCTTCCACGTCAACCACTGAAGAAAACATTGTCAAAATTAAGAATCTTGTAATGAGTAATCGCAGATTAGGTATTAGGACGTTGTATCTGTTATTAGAATATCATTTGGATAAATTCTGCCAATACTGAAGAACAACTTAGGCTTGTCTCGCGTGCATTCTTGTTTTGTTTATAAAACACGGAATTAAAAAAATATATCGTGTTGAAGTTGCTGAAAAAATTCTTTGGTGATCAAACGAAAGCTGAAAAAACCACATTAAAGTCGGGAAAATTCAAAAACATGTTAAATGTTTTCTACAATTATATGATATTGTCCACAAAAGTCCCTTCCAACATGTCAAATAGATAATACAGAATATTATTTAAATCTTATTTTTAAATAAATCATAATATATCGAATATATTTAACTGCTCATACTATATCGTGCGGTACGAGAGTTGCTATTTATGTATCAGATATAATAAATTAAAAAAAAATATCATTGAAAATAGTTTAATTGTTTTTCAAAATATTCTTCGCGATGATCGATACACTTTTGCATGAGTTTGAACCAATTTTCATAGCTCTGATTCAATTTCGATTGAGGTATCTCCAAAACATATATTTTGAGCGCATCAACTGCCTCTTCTGGCGTCGAAAATCGTTGACCACGTGGTTTATTCTTTACGGGCGGGAATAAAATAAATTATTGGGTGCCAAATCAGGACTGTACGGCGGATGACCCATCAATTCGTTGTTTTGACCGGTCAAATATTGAGTTGTTCGCTCCGATATGTGAGAACTCGCGTTGTCGCCTCGCTGGTTGTTTTTTCTTATTCTTTCAAAATCTGCTGGTAAACAAGTGATTATGTAACGTTCAGAATTGACCGTTCTACGATTCTCTTATGGCACTGTATCATTTGGCTCATTTTGAAAGACTCGTACAGTCGACTGTTGTTTACTTTCGAGCTCATACTCATTGATCCAAGATTCGTCACCTGTGTAGATGTTATACGCAGCTTTTGACGCACCACGATTGTATTTTTTGAGCATTTCTTCTAATTCAAATCCAACGCGTACAAATCTTTTTCACGGCTAAATGTTCAAGTTAAATATTTAGTATGTTTGTCATACTAATGCCTAGGGATGCCTCAATCTCACGGTATGTCACATGATCTTGCTTTATCAGTTCGCGCACAGTAGTGATGTTTTCTGGCACAACAACCGATTTTGGGAGACCTTCATTAAATTTGTCCGTGAGCAAACGACGACCACCATTGAATTCACTAAACCAGGGATATACATTAGTTTTAGATGGTGCTTCATCGTCAAAAGTCGTTGAGTTGATCGATGCAGTGTCGTTGAGTTAATCCACATGCAAAGTCATAGTAAATCATCGCACAAAAATTCTTACGAGTTAATTTTATTTTTTGACCGACATGAAATATTCAAGTTACTTAATAACAAAAATAGCGTCCGTATGACAAAACGTTCTGAGCATGTATGCAGTCAACAACGTCAAACCTTACGATGTCTAGGTCAGATGACGCATAGCAATACCCTTGTTGCCAAGTCCAGATACATAAATAACAGCCCTCGTACCATATAAAGCCATTTTTATTAATACCAATATTCGATTTCTTAATCACATCAAGAAACAAACAACTGTCAAATATGAACTTGATAACTTGCCAAATACTACTACTGTGATTATTTATTTTGAAAAACTCTTTTAATAAAAGCTTCTTCTATAACATTACGACTTGTATACCATACAGAGCTCAATATATTATTGTCTTGTTTCAGGAGGATTTTGTGGACGTGACCTTGGCGTGCGACGGATGTTCGTTCACAGCTCACAAGGTGGTGTTATCGGCATGCAGTCCCTATTTTCGGCGACTGCTTAAAGCCAACCCTTGCCAACACCCCATCGTGATCCTCAGGGACGTACAACAAAAAGACATGGAAAGCTTACTAAGGTAAGAAATGAAGTATACAAAATTTAAAAATTCCTTTTGCATTTTTACCAATCAACTTATTTATGATAATTTAAACCATACAAAATTTATATATTAGCATCTGTTAGCTACCGGTGGAAATAGTAAAAAGAAATTGAAATAGCAAAAAAATCTCACCCAAGTTTTGTTATTATTGTCAAAAAATGATGTGCGATACAAAACTACCCCTCTTCCATCCAACACTAGGTGCGCGTAAATATGTGTAAAAGCCGGGTAACGATTGAATATCTTCTGGTTTTTCAACGCTTTTGACTAGACTAGAACTGTAAGAATAACAACACTAACGGCCGCGATACACGTACATGTTATGTCCAGACTTAAACCTTCTATTTCTACCTTGTATTGACATTTACAGAAGACGACATCTTCTTTTTACTAACAGGGCAATAATATCCATGTTCGGAGAATTTCTATATAAAGCCACCCCAGCCAAGAAGAATATATTAATTATAAAATAAAATGTGTATAACAAGTATAGAATAGTTTCCAGAAACATCATTTTTTCACAAAGATTCAACGGGCAAAAGGTTTTAAGGGGATCCTCGATAGACATTAAAAAAAGATTCAGCTCTAAAGTTCTAAATAGATATTAAAAACAGTATATTTAATTTTTCTTATTAATAGTAAAAGCAAGCGTTGTTAAGGCCATCATCATAAAATTTTGCAATTGTTACAGTAAATAACGTGGACGTCACAATTCTTTAAAGATAATCATGCAAAAAATAGAATTAGCATCTGAATATTTATATTTTTTCGATTACAAATGTAACCTAAATCAACAACTATGCATCGAACGTTTTCATTTGGTTTTTCACGACAAATAATCATTCAAGAGAATTATGTTAGTATACAGAGTTTGAGCTCGAACACACAATACAGTTCAATCAGCATAGAACATAAGGTTTTGCTTGTATCAGTCACGTGTGCCCAATGTCAATGAAGCCCGTAAGCTAAAACGTTTTTCTACCATCGGACTTGACTACTCAACTCAGTTATGTTAATTTAAGACAATTCGAATATTTGAATTAACTTTTCAAACGATATGTCTTATTTCAGATATACTTGTCAATTGTCATTCTCATATAACAAACTTGGTGCTTATCGGACAGGTTGTTGAACTCACTAAGAATATAACAAAAATGTCCTCTAATTTTTGTTTTTTAGTTTTAGTTTTTACAAATTTCCAATTTCCAGTTGTCCTTATGCCTTTCTAGACATACCTGTCCATTTCCTGTTATTTTTTCTCGCATTGTTTATCCTACTCGTAGTAAACTTGAAGAGATTAACCATGTTAGCATCATCAGGAGATGATTAAATCATCTCCTGATGATGATATCATGGTTAGCGAAACGTGCGTCGAGCAGTTCAAAAAAGTGTTTTTGTGTTTAGTGGTAAATCTCTTCAAGTTTAGTGTTTCACACCAAAGGTTCCAATAGAAGAATTTATCCTACTCGTCCAAAATTTTCTTTTTAAATCCCGTTCTCTCGTTATTATTAAATCTTCAGTAATGTCTTCGTGTGTAATAAATTACGATGTGTTACCGAATTATACCAGAAATATCTGTTTCTTTTTCTAAGAATTCTGTTTCTTCGGCATTTCGATATATATCACTTGATTGACGTATTCCTAAAATTTCTCTATATATTTATCGTTGAACTCATTTTGGATTATTGTGATTTACAAGGGCCGCTCAAAAATATCTGAACCTGATAAGGAGAACAAGATTTTTGGGAATTTTTGAAACAAAATTCGTTACCTTGCAACTTGTTTAAACCAACGACGTTCCAATCTTTTATTACCCTTAGTGTATTGCGATTTGTCCATTTTTGCAAAATCGGCGGTTGATTCAGCTTTTAGCTCATAATTTTAAACGACTCTTCGCCCAGTGTCGTTTTTCTTCAGGTTTTGGAAGTAATCGCTCGAAAATACATCTGGTGAATATGGTATTTCCACATGGAAGTATTTTCAAGATAGGTAATGAAAGTTTTGTAAATAATGTTTTGCCTAAATACCCTTTGGTTTAGTACTGATGCGAAATACTCGTCGATGATGATCCTGCCTTTTACCAGATAGTTTATGAAAATCTCTGAAAACCGAAGCCATGACTTTCCCAGCAGATGGAACTCTTTTCGCTTTTTTAACGCACTTTTACCCTTCTCTTAGAAGTACTCCATGTTTCATTTACTGTTATAAAACGTCGAAGAAAGATAATGGAATCGCTTTTAAATAAATCCCGATTGTTAACAAAGTCGGCATCTATCGAGCTTTTTTTTAACTCAAAATATATTAAATGTAGTGGATGTGTATTTGTAGGATAGGCACATACATTTGTAGGATTTGATAGGATATATGGATGTGTAAATGTAGTGGATGTGTAGTGAACGTGGATTTTATATTGTGGATTTTATGTGACGAATCCAATTAGTTTGTAGTCGTCCTGAGTGTTTTTCAATGGATGTACGACCACGTTTCCATCTCACCAGGCTACTTTTTCCATCGAAAATAGAAAGGAGGAACTCTTTAAAATGTAATCTATCTTATATAGTACGCCCGTTAAACTCTGTAAAACATAATTCTGTACAGTAACTCGAACTTTTGTATTTATATATCAGAAAATGGAAAAAATTGTTTGCCTTATTTGATCACCACAAACAAGCAACTAAACGCAACAATACAGTTGCACTACCATCTATCTCACCCATTGTTCATTTTTCTATGGATGGGCAAAGCTCTAGTGATCTGCAGGAAACCTCCAATAACAGGACCACATTTAATGTTAGGTTCTGATTTTGGTTCAGAACCAAAAGTTTATCTAGCACCATTGATCGAACTTTAAATTCAAATAAAACAACAATCAAATTAGATGCCTTGAAACTATTTATTTTGTTTGAAATAACACTCAATGACATTAATGTTTGAAAACAATTTCGGACAAATGTCCGCTGTGGCTACTTCTGATAAAGCGCATTCTGACGATCCAATTTCCGACCACTTGTCTTGACTATGTTGTCTTCCAAGGCGACAATAGTTGTTAGATTATCGACATAGACCAACGATTTAACATATCCTCAAAGAAAATAATATAAAGGCGATAAATAATATGGCCTTGGGTGGCCAATTAACTAATACAATAATGAATCGATTGTTGCGTTAGCTGTATGACATCTCCTACAGATCACGTGGTCGAATATCATAGGTCAACTTCCTGCAAACTGCAACGAATTGATAAATTTGGATCTTCACTAACACTGCCAAGTACGGCGGCAATAGTTTCTTCGGAACGCACAGTTTTTTTATCTTGTTTTTGTTTTAATATCGAGCAGCCTGAAATGTGTTCAGAATTTGTAGATATTTCGGCAAATACATCGCTCGGTTGGGCGATTATATGCACCATAAAATTCATTCAAAGTGCGCTATAAATTTGGCGCACAAAACACTGATTTTGATATTAAATGTCGACAATTTGCAAGCGTAGCTCTAGTGTTAAACGTTCCTTGACGATTTGTCAGATTATACTGAATTGTTTTGACACTAGAGGCGCGCAAACTCACAATTCAGTTTACAGCGACCAAAAAATCACCATTTACCTGCGCCATCTTTATATCAGGCCGGGAATATTTTAAATGACCTTCGTACATGAAAAAATACATATTACATGAACATGGAACTTTGGCTGTAAAGAAAGTTTTATTTTTGATGGATTCCAAACAGTTTGGCTCTACAAACGTTACTAAACTTGAAGAGATTTACCACTAAACACCAAAACGCTCTTTTGAACTGCTGGAAGCACGTTTCGCTAACCATGTTAGCATCATCAGGAGATGATTTAATATAGATCAGATTAAATCATCTAGTGATAAATCTCTTCAAGTTTAGTATTTCACACCAAAGGTTCCAACAGAAGAATTGATCTACAAAAGTTGTCATTATGCCATCTTGATTTAGCATCTTATAATTTATTTTGGTTTTCGAATAGGAGCAATAAAATCGCGTGGACGTTCTTTTTAATTACTTGAGCAGTCCGTTCGTACCTATGTAATAAAGTTTTTGAGTTCGCTGGAGTTCTGTGACATAAACATTTCGAAAAATGGTTCAACGGAATGCAACATTATATTATGTCTTTTTCATGAATCTGGAGAGCACTGTTTTATTCTCAGTTGTGCGACTATTGGAGACTCAATGTTTGGAAAATGTCTTTGCTCTAGTTTCGGATTTCCTATAGCTTGCATAAATGTTTAGAAATGTTTTGCGGTGTTGCTCCAAGTTTCCTTCGAAGCTCTGGCAGTGTATGAAAAATGATTCAGATATTATGAGGTAGGTACAGGTACAGAAATTATGTACCAGAAAAAGACGTTTTGCAGGGCTTCTTTCATTTGAAGAAAACGGCTGTTGAAAGTTATCAATTGTTGTTGAAGCTTATGATGGTGAACATGCTCTAACCCAAGAAACATATGAACGATGGTTTAAACGCTTTAAGAGCCAATATTTTAATATAAAAGACAGGAACGTCCAAGACAGCAGAAAAAGTTTGAAAATACAGATTTGGAAACATTATTATATGAAAACTTAACTCATACGTTGAATCAATTGGCAGAAGTATTGAATGTGGCCCAATCCACCATTTCCCAACTTCTACACTTATTGAGAAAGGTCCAGAAGGAAGAAAAATAGGTTCCATAAAAGTTTAAGGAAAGAGATATTGAAAAGTAAAAAACCTCTTATGAAACTTTGCTTGCCAGACAGATAATATAAGGTTTTTTGTATCGAGTTGTGATAGATGATGAATGAATCTATTTTGACAACCCAAAGCGCAAAAAAATCATGCCTAGACCCTGGCCAGCCTTCAACATCACAACGAGTGAGCAATATTCACGGAAAGAGAGCTTTGCTGTGTTTTTGGTGGGATAGTACGGGAGCAGTGTATTATGAACTGCTGAAACCTGGTGAAACGATTACTGGCAATCGATACCGACAACAATGAACAACGACAAAATTGAACAGAGCATTGAAAGAAAACAAGCAGAATACGTCCAATGACACGATGAACAATACTTTGGTTATTAAGATAATTTATTTTGTTATGGAAATAAACGCTTCAATTTTGAAAAAAAATCGACAGTATTAACCGAAAAACCTATTATTATTTATGAAATCTTTAACACTGATCTACCTATAACCATATCAACCATATGGTCTATAATCTAATCTTATTTAGTATATTTTTTTGAAAAAAATAAAAAATCCCGAGGAATTTATTTTACTCGGCAAACAACCTGACAATGACCAATCTCCGTTTTATAGTATTTAATCCTCTATTAGAAAAAAATGTCATATATCTAATAACAAACATGGTTCGTTTTTAATATTAAAACGATTATTTTATGAACGAGTACAGTTAGAACCCGCCCATACACATCTTGAGCAATAAAATAAGAGAAAAAAGGGAGGGGCTTCAAGGCTGTCCGTGCTGCGGATTCGTCTTGATTTCGCCAAAATCGCATAATAATAAATAATTGCCGCTATAAATAATTATCGGAGCGAGTTTTTTTTTCTTAATGGCCGATTCAGCATCCTTTCGGGCGCTTAATTGCTGCGGTGAGTGGATTCGAAAAAGTTACAAACACACACACACACACACATACATTCATGGTCTAAATGTTAATGAATTCATAAGATTAGATCGGTCAGGCGACAAGTGTATTGCATATACAGGGTGTGCTGTTGTTGTTAGTTACTTTTTATGATTGGAATGAACGATTTGACCTGGATTGTGTAAAGTAAGCGCTCTGAAAGCTTTAAATTAAGGAAATTTTCGACAAAGCCTTAACTCGATTGTTTGTAGTTTATTAAAACCCTTTTAAGACTAATGAACTAACTGGCGTTAGATCTATTAGCTTGATACATAAATTAATTCGTCTTTTTCTTTTTAATTGCAAGAAACTATAATTTATAAAGATTTATATTTTATAGGAGAGAAGAGAATTTTTCAATAACATGCTAGGGTAGTACGAAAAATTTTCAGTCTGACATAAAATGGGTGGTGAATAACCCAATGACTGAATAAATATATAATCGCTGATTATTTGAGCGCGATTCTGCCGTGGTTTTCAACGTTTTATAATAGTATATGTCATATGAATTCACGATTACATGCCAAAGATAATGTAACGGCTTAAAGGGTGGGTGGGAATTGGTGAAGATGCGTTTAAAAGTAAGAAACCCGTTCCATCTACAGGCAAAGTTATGGCTACAGTTTTCTGGAATTATCAAAGTGTGGTATTTATAGATTACCTGGACACATACACATAGATAGGACCATTACCGGAGTATATAGGTGCCACGCCGTGCAGATGACAACACGATTTGGTAATGGTGAATGAGATTTGGCTGAAACATTATGAAAATTACGGTTCATTCCGGACTTATTAACACATATCAAATTAATACCCAGATTGTGATATTAATCAATTTATATACTCAATGGAGTTGCACAATAATATCTAGAAAAACACGATCTAATCGGAAGGAACTATCACCGAAAAACAATCCGTGCAAACTTGTTTGCCATCCCAGTACATAACATTTAAATCTGCAGCTATTAAAACATCTAAAGTCCTTCACCAAGCGTAACAAGGTCAGCAAGAAATATAATACAAATTTTGAAACGATAAATAAATTAGTATATATATTATGAATATATTATCCCCAATGTTGCATTGTATTATACAATTTCTAATTTGCCAAAAACAGGCAGTATTACTATATTAGAAGCAAGCAATTTTAGGTAACTTATCTTTATAATTTCGGAGTTTTGATATAAGTTGATATATTTGATAAAAGTTGTTTGGAAAATGTCTTTCCTTTAATGACTGGAAAGTAAGGTGACTTTTGTTTCAGAAATTCGCGCGCTTTACTTATCGGTACAACCATTTTTTTTTTAATTGGTATGATTATCCTTGACAAAGGGAGAGGTCCATCAAAATAATCTTTGTTAATTATTGAAATTCACGTTTTAGGAAATTATTATTTAAAAATAATGTCATCCAAATGTAAATATTCACGCTCACGGCACTCATCTAAACGATCAGCAAAATTCCTTAGGACTACTCGGCATATAATATCTGGAATGGTTGCCATTTCGTGTCGGATATTTTCTTTTAATTACACCAAAAAACCCCGATATTGACGTAACTCTCGATTTTAGATAGCCCCATAAGAAAAAGTCCATAGGACTCAAATAAGGACTACGTGGAGGCCAGTTTATGTCATCTCTCCTGGAAGTTATTTTGTTTGGAAAAATTTCATGAACTCGAGGTAGAGACGTGTTGGAAGTGTGCGATGTTACTTTGCCCTGTTGAAACCATGTTTTTTGATTATAATCAGCAAAGTTTTGCAGTGGAGGTACCAAAAAATTGTCTAACTCTTCCACATAAAGCTCTGAATTAACGGTAACTGCGCGTCCCCTGCCAGCTTCTAAAATTACTGGCCGATTATTCCTTGAGCTGACATTGCAGCCCATAAAGTGACTTTAGGCGAATGTAGGGGTTTTCGATGCTTGTGTTTCGGGTTCGTCACACTCCAGCAAGGACAGTTTTGCTTATTTACAGGATCGTTGAGATGAAAATAAATCTCAAATGGTTTACGTAAAATTCTCGCAAACGCCGTGCAAAGTCTGCTCCCGAGAAACGCTCAATACATGCACCCCGCACCTCTCACAGTTGTTGCGTTTGCGCAGTGAGCCAATGAAATAGAAACCTTCATACGAGACACCTTGTATCATTCCGGTTAAGTTATAAATTATACATTAAACAATTGAATTTTAAAAAAAGAATTTGTTTGAAATTTCTTATGCGGCAGCATTATAAATGTTAAGAAAGTTTTATGGCAAAGAAAATATATCGAAAAAAAGGTTGTAAGTGGAATAAGGGTTTTAGTAATGGCAGAAATGCAGTTGAAGACGAATCTTCTTCAGGAAGACCTTCCATATCAATGAAGAAAGCGTTATCAAAATCAATGATATTGTACTGAGTATCTGCCGGTTACGTTTTAGATATTGTAGATATTCCTGGAATATTATTTGACACACTTATCTCATGTGTCTTCTCTTGTTGTTCCGAAATCAATGATTTTTTTGAAAAACATCGTCATATTGAAGTTACCTTATTTTGTATAATGATATTCTGAAATAAACAATTACTGGTGATGAAACATGGATCTATGCTAATGATCCAGTAATACTCAGTCGAGTAATACTCAATACTACTCAGTCGAGTCAATAACTGGTCAAACAGATAATAAAGAATATTGTTTAACTGTTATATATTATTTGCGTGAGACCACTCGAAAAACGTCCCGATTTGTGGCAAAACAATTTATTGTTTTCACATCACAATGACGCACCCCGCAATAATTATTCGTCAATGTCTCGCTAAAAATCAAATAAATACGTTCTACAAGCATCATATTCAGCAAATATGATATCGTGTGACTTTTTCCTATTCCCTCGATTAAAGAGACCACTTACTAGATAAGTTACTCAAGGGAGTTTGTTGGCCGCTTTGAAGGAAATTGCAGAAATCGATAGTGGTAAATGAAAAATACGGTTGGTCGCATGCCACCGGTTGAAGAAACAGAATTCCACTTAGAATAGTGGTGAAAATTATTTGTTTATTAATAGTTTCTTCCACGAACCCAAGTGCATCTTATATGTAGGAAACCCCATTCGGGAGTAAAGAGGACACCACTATGGTTGACAGATTAGACCTGGAACTTCCGCCGTTGTATAGCGCTAGGCAGTTGCTACACTCCCTCACTGTCCTAAAAGAGTTGACATATGATGATGGTTAAAAAAAAAAATTTCTTTTTTTAAATAAAAATAAATTTTTGTTCATCAGGCCGAGCTGGTTCAGTGGATTGCCTATATTAGGTGCATCCATCCAGGTTTCGACCGCGACTCGCATCTCTTAACTACAGTTATCGAGAACTGATGCTCGACGCAATGCCGCTTTTCCAACACTTGTTTAGTAGGCGTTTCACTTAATAATGCGTATATTTTCACAACATTTAAGTATTTATGTCCATAACAAAATAAATCACCTTAATAATCAAAGTATTGGTGGCCATTAGCTATTACGTTTTCCCATCTTTCTGTCAAAGAATGGATTCCGCGCCAAAAGAACTTTTGGTTTGTTGAGATCAACCATTGATGAAGCGATATTTTTATTTCTTCGTAAGAATGTAATTGTTGTTCTGACAGTACGTGCTGCATCGATCGAAATAAGGGGCTAAGTCCGGGGAATACGGCGGGTGGGGTAGGACGTCCCAGTTAACGTTTTTCAAATAGTTTTTTACACATTTTGTAACATGTGGTAGAGCATTGTCAAGTTGAAAAATGACTTGGGCGCATCTTTGGGCGTATTCTGGTCATTTTTCCTTCGATGCTCGGTTCAATTTTATCAGTCGTTGTCCGTATCGATTGCCAGTAATCGTTTCACCAGGTTTCAGCAGTTCGTAGTACACAGCCCCGCTACTATCCCACCAAATACACAGCAAAACCTTCTTTTCATGTATATTGCGCATTAGCTCTAATGTTAAAGACTATCGTAGTTTTAACCATGATTTTTCGCGCTGTGGGTTGTCAAAATAAATCCACTTTTCATCATGTGTCACAACTCAATGCAATTTTTTTTTCTGTCTGTTAAGCAAAATTTTTCAATTGGTTTTTCGTCTCTCAATGTCTCTTTCCTTAAATTCAATGGAACTCGATTTCCTTCCTTCTGGATTCTTCCCAAAACGTGTAGACCTTCGAAAATGGTGGATTGGGCAACATTCAATACTTCTGCAAGTTGTCTCAACCTATGAGTTGAGTATTCATCCAATAAAGCTTGTAAATCTGCATCTTCAAACTTTTTCGGCTCTTCTAGACGCTCCTTGTCTTTTATATCAAAATCACCACTTTCAAAGCATTTAAACCATCCTTCACATGTTTTTATGTTTCAACCAACGGTCAATAACTTTCAGTAGCCGTTTCCTTCAAATGAAAGAATGTTAGTAAACTTTTTCGCAAAACGTCTTTTTCTGGTACATAATGGGACATATTCAAAGCTACGAAAAACTATGTTTTTTGCGCAATGACATTTAATATTGTACTGGCTTTTGAGGGCGTAGGTTTACCCTCCAAAACGCCATAGATGTCATTAGTCTATACCAATAAATGTATTAGTAACGCCACCTTTTAGCAAAATCGGCAGTATTAGCCGAAACATCTATTGTATAAACATATATACTTAAATATACACTTTAGACATATTATATTTAAATATGCATATAGTGTATATTTAATTAAACACTTTGGTTTTTTATCGTTAGGTTTGCGATTATTAAATATAAACAATCAAATTAAACAATGCCAAATTTGTTACGAATGTTCGCACTCAATATCCCCGCATCACTAGCTAGACTAAATAATAAAAAGGAAACGTGTTAAATGGAATCATCAACAATTTTAGAACATTTCAAACTGATAATTGAAATTAACGCTATAATTTCTCACGTTATGTTTTCTTGGTTATTTTTGAAGTTGCGTTTTTTTTTGGCTTACTTTCAGTAAACTCATTCATTGCTAAAAACAAAAAATCAGTTAAAAATATCATAACAGTTCCAGTACATTTTGAAAATCGCATTTTTCGTGATTTTTCTTATATTTTAATAGTTGAATAATCCTCTTCCATTTTGATACCGAACTATATTCAAAATGTCTAAATAGAACTCGTTTATTTACAAACAAAAATACACTTTATATCACAATTAATTCTGAATATCCCATAAATATCGTCGATATTTTTGTATAAAGGGTGGTCCAATAAGAGTCTCAGAAGTTTAAAATTAGGTACAATGATAATGACAACTGATAATCCGGTAATTTTTATTATAATATGGTAATGTCTAATATGGATAAGTTCTTCTTGTTCACTTCAGTTCACTTGATGCTTTATGAGTTTTGAAGACATAGCAATCCCGCTGACGACAGTAATGCTGTTTTTCTTGGTCCCTTGGATAACAGGACATGCTAGCGTTGATTTAGAGTAATTAAGAACGATGATTTCAATCTTTTTGACGGTATAAAGTCTGTTGAATCTATAAGCTTTTGTTATTGGCTGAAATTGAGGCAGATCGGAACAAACCACAATGCTTAAAACACATTTAGCATATTAACAAAAGCAAATTAGCCATAAGACTTACATCTTTATGGTTCATAATATAATATAACAATATTTAAATCAAATTAATAATGACTCGGAACCCAATATAAGCTGTAGGTCCAGTCACTAATTAGCCTTCTCAGTTGCTGATGCGCCTCTAACCCTAAAACTTTACTTTACCACTGAATAAAGTGCAAAGGGAAGAAATATGGGTGACTTATCAACTTTCAGTTGAGGATAAAAGTCAGCATGAACTATCTGTAGTGCGTTTAGTCCAAGTTAGGCAGATATTCTTTTTTTCAACTAATTGGGTTTTTAAATAAAAAATAATTATTGACTTATTTATTTTAATTTCAAACTTTATCATAAATAATATTGATAATCGATGCGGAAAACTTTTTAAAAATTTGCTAAAATTAATTATAAATGAATTAAAATTTAATAAATTTAAAAAAAAATCACCTGAATACGAACGCGCCGCGATTAGTTGCCATGTTTGTGACGTCATAATAGTTAAGTGTTTTTACGTCAGTACTGTCAACGGCTTCTACTTGTAGATATACGGTCAAAAGTATTGTTGGTTAAGTGCAAAATAAAATATTGTTTATTACTAATTTAGTTCAGTAATGTGTGACAAAGAGTTCATAAAAGCTAATTTTAATAATATACCTGGTCTGGATATTTTTATGGTCACAGATTTTTTTAAAAATGACATTCGGTTCAGTTCAGCTAAAGTTCGAGGTGTTTAAAGCATCAATGTGAGTTTTTTAAAAAATAATATTGTAAATGTAAATAAGAAACAAAATATTTCTATTAAATATAATTAAACTATTTGTAGGGTGTCACGAGAGAGTTACGGTGACAAGGCTACAGGTTTTGTTCAACTTAAACCCATATTAAACCAAAATAGTATTTGCACGGTAAAAGAACGTATATGTCTAGTATATAAAGTTCGGAGTAAAGCTTATAATATACATTTAATGCTTATAAAAACCAATATAAACCATAATTAAAAAAACAAATCACATACATACAGTTTAAATCACTAATTTTATTTCAATAAAAAATACACTGTTAAATATACATAATAGAACTTCCCCCAACTAGGATAAGATTGATAATATATTACAGTAGATTATAATATGTAAAACTACATTAATAATCAATTCAGAATAAAAACAATCACTAACACCGATTCTTCAAACCACCACACTAAACTCTATTAACAATATTTAAAAAAAAATCCACACACATTACATTATTGCTTTAATTAAGGTTTTCAATGTTTTTAAAACGATGGCGATTTTTCGCCTTATATGTTTTACAAACTACCACATTAGACTCTCGATTTAATAATATTTGCAAATATAAATAATTATAGCTGCTAAGTAAATCTAATGTTTGATCAGCCATAGAGAAGGCACATAAACAATTCCTTTTAGTTAGAAAATTTATAATTATAGTATATTATAGAAAATTTATATATATTTATAGTCGAAGTGTGGGACTCCCCTGTTCAGCGATAGATGAAATGTACCAAAATTCCGAAAAACAATAATTATTTTAACTGTTTTGTTTTATTTAGAATATAAATATACTATTTTCTGTACTGTTTGCTTTTCTATTTCTCTTTTTTCGCCATACTTATTCAGATGTTTGTCTTGATTCCATGGAAAACTACTTTGCCAGTTCTTAATTTAACTAGTTGATATTTATCCAACTGATCACACAAATTTCTGTACTTTTCGACCATCTACAAATTTGATTATCCTGTAAAACTTTCATAAGTATAAGACTTTTCATATACGATTATCTTCCAAATTGGTAGTCGAATTTTGTTCTTGTCTATTCGCGCGCTTTCTTGAATATTATTATTCGTATCCTACAAAATAGACCATCCTGTAGGGCTTTCTCATTGTTACTACCCTCGGTTGTGTTGCTACATGTAGATTATTTGCGGACATACAGGAAGATTCCTTCTTAAAAATTTGGCAGGTTAGTTTGTTTTCCCTACATTAATTAGGTAATATAAATTAAAGTTATAAAAACGAATGCAAAGAAACAAAAGGAACCCTAATCTAAGTTCAATATTTCATTCTGAAGTTACCTTTGAGCCTCCATATTTCATGTAAAGATATCTGAGTATAATGTCGAAAACAGTACCGAAAGCCTAAATAACAATTAAAAGCAAATATATTTTCAAATCGCTAGCAAAGCAACAACTGAAGTCAAGGATATAAGATTAAACCTATAGAACAATGATTAAGATTTATAAATGGTTTTATTTACACGAGACCCCGAATCCCGGAAAGAACCCGAAAGAAAATTTCGGTGTAACTTCCGAATTATTCCAGGCCGAACTGATATTGGCGATATTGGCCGTACTTAAAGAACTTTTTCGGCAGACTTTGTTTTTAAAAACTTTATTTCGAAAATGGTTTACAAAATAGGTTTTTTAAACTCAACAGCTTAACTAAGAATTAACAATATTAAATTTGGAGGTAATATTTATACTTAAAAATACGTTTAGGTTGCGTTTCTCACGGGACCATCTGGTGGCGTGATGACTCCCAAGGTGATGCTGACATCGTGGTTCTCATGCGAACGAAATATGTAACTCTACTCTTGAGGTGATGCTGACATCGAGGTTCTCATGTGAGCGGAGTACGTAACTCCTCCCTCCTTAAGATTCGAAAACAACGGTACGTTTTTCCGAATCCACTTTACTCTGGGGGTGGCTTTTCTTGGACCTTCTTCTGACAGCTTGCCAATAGGAATACAACTTTTCCCTTTGCATCATCACTACAAGTATGGTTAGGACAATGCAAATACCTAAAACAATATAATTTGTGGTTTGTCGATGATTAGTGTTATCGAGGTTTATCGGCTTCAATTGATTTGCCATATTCTTCAGATGGTATATTTCGTCAATATTGATTTTGGTAATGTTCGAGGTAATCGAAGTTTTCGTTCCATCTAACTTTGACCATTTTATTTCGGGTAGGATAATTGGTTTTCCTCTCTGAATCTTTAAGTCATTTAGAAATTTCTTTTCCTTAATTTGAACTTCGCAATCTTCTGGGATTTTAATTAGTGAAGATTTCGATATTTCGAAATATTGATCGGTGTTGCATTTGGCAATCATTGTTTCTGGTTTGGTGGGTAAGATTAAAACTAGTTCTCTGGTAATCTGCTCTGTCACTGGTTCCTCAATATTAATTTCGATTGTCGGACAATTTCCAGTTTGATGTCCTGCTATTAGACTGTTCACACATTGGTCATCGGGTAGGAATTCTTCCATGCAGAAATGTATTTTCTCGATAATTGGACATGAATTAGCAATAAATTGTCTTCTCATAGGGGTTTGTGCCAAATAAGGGTATTTTGGTATAAAGATGGTTCGATTTTGGATAATTGGGTAGATGTGATAGAAGGTAAGGGTTTCAGGCCTCAGTATCGGTACATGTATGGCAAATATTACTTTGCTTTCTAAAAATTCTACTTGAATTCCAAAAAATTGATAGTATGACAATAAATTTTTGAATGTTGGAATTTCCGAATTGTTATAGATATTCTTTAAATAGTTTAACATATTTTTTAATTCTAAACTTGACAGTATGCTGCTATGTAGAGCGTTTACTTTGGCAAACATAATAGCGTCTTCCAAATTATCAAGAAACATTATTAGATTTTGACAATCTAAATTTAATTGCGTTGTAATTCCTTGGAAACTTAGATAATCTTGTATGTTATTGATAGTTTGTTGAACTGGTGAGAGTAATGTATATAAACTTGATTGCAGTGACTCTTGATTTTTACTTAGAGTTGCCACAGTTTCGTTGTAATTATCGATTAGATTTTTTGATAATGAAATCTGTAATTTTAATTCGTCAACTATGGTTTTCTGATTGGACTCTAAAATTGCTATTGCTTCATCATATCGTTTACCGTCATCTGAATCTAGGGTTCCGAATAACCATTTATTAATCTTTCCAATTCCATCAATAAAACCTCGTTTATTTCTAATGTGAGGGTGTAAATTTTCGATTTTATTTGTTGCAATTTCTATTAAGTATTCGGTTCTGAGGAGTAGGTTTTGCGCTAGTGCATGATAAGAGATATTATTCGATGCATTTACTGGTAATAAACTTTCCTTGAGTTTAAGAAAATAAGCCTTAATATTACTTAGTTTATCGATTAAATGTCTTAAATCTACGTAATGAATAAATGTATGTCTATTATAAATAAGTCTGGAATTTCCCAGTTGGATAGGTAATATGGGGTTCTCCAGCGTGGTGATTTGAATGTCAGACCCGTTTGTCAGGTGGATCTGCAGGACCAGGTATAACAGGATCGTCGCTGTTTCCTGCTTCATCCTGAAAAGATTTTCCTCCATTAGGTTTAGGTTTTCTGAGGGTACTTTTATGATATGAAGTTTTGTCTGTTATTATTTTGGTATCAGTTTCATCAATTATTGGTACCTTTTTAAATTTTGGTTTGTCTTTGCTTCTATATTTCGTTTTCACGTAGGCGATCTTTTGATCTTGAAAGTCAGGAGGTTCTTGTCTAGTTTCGTTTATTTTCAATATTACATTTTGTTTGGTTTCTTCATTTATTCTCTTTACTTTCTCATATAGCTTGTTCGATGTTTCTTTATGTGATTGTACATAGCTAGATATGATAGCGTTGTCGTTTAGATCAAAAGGGTTTATAGTATTTACGTGTCCTGTTGTTATTTCGAAGGGCGTAAGTTTGGTCACGCTTTGTATTGAATTATTATAACCCATTACAGCTCTTCTCATCAACTGCTGTATTGTCATGTCTTTGTTTTCTTCTCGTAAACAACGAAAACTTTCAATTATGGTCGAATGAAAACGTTCAACGGGTGAGTTCGAATTACTGTTTTTCGCGGTTGTATAGTGTAGTTCAATTCTATACAATTTACAGAAATCTTCGAGGTCTTTATTTTTGAATTCTGTTCCTTGATCTGCGGTTATTTTTAATGGAAGACCGTGATGTGTTACGAATGTATACAAATTTTCTACTACTTCGGTACCTGTAATACTACGGAGTGGGTAGGCTTGTCCATATCTTGAGAATGAATCTAAAATTGTTACAAAGGCGTCGTAATTTATTCTAAAAGTATCCACGTGTATGTGCTCGAAAGGTCTTGATGCTGTAGGTGTTAAATTAAATTTAATTACGGGTGGATTTCGATCATATTTGTTTCTTTGGCATATCTCGCAATTATTAATGAAATTTTCAATATCATCTGACATCTTTGGCCAATAAAATCTTGTACTGAATGCTGCTTTCATTTCATTCATACCTCTGTGGCATGTTTTGGTGGTGTGGTGTAGAGTAAGTTTTTCCTGTTGCTCATCTCTTGTTCGTATATCTTCTAAGAACGTTGAGCATTGTAATATCTTGTAAGATGAGTTTTTAAAAAGGTTTTGCAAAGTGATTGCAAACTGACGTGCGCATTCTTGGTTATTAAAGTATATAGCGTATAATTGTTTCGGTTTTACATATTCTTTAAGGAACGTGACTATACTGAATGTTGGATCTCTACTTGAAATAGTTAAGTAAAATCTGCTGTTTTCGAACACTCGTTCTTGTCTTAGTTGAAATTTGGTTATATCTCCACTTGTGACAATTATTTGATTTTTATACATGTTTATGGCTCTTTCAGTTATTGGCATTCCGCAAATGGGATCTTCAGCTGAAGAGTGTACTGTTTCAACTCCTTCTTTATTATTCTCATGAATAGTTGGTGGTTTAATTTGAATGTCCGAAATAATATTTATTTTCGGTGGAATAACTTCATCAATTGTAACTTGATCTACGTTTGGTAATTCGCTAGGTGTTAATAGAAATTCTTTTATTATATCATCAGCGTCGCCTGCATTATTACAAACTGATTCGGTTTCTGCTGCATTGACTTCTGCTACATTCCTGGATAGAGCATCAGCTGCTTGGTTGTTTTTCCCTTTTTTATATCTAATTTCGTATTCAAATTCTGCTAATTTTAGTCGCCATCGTACTAAACGAGAATTTGGTTCTTTTAGCGACATTAACCATTGTAAAGGTTTGTGATCGGTGTATATCACAAATTTTGCGCCATATAAATAGGGTCTGTAATATTTACAACTCCACACAATAGCCAATAATTCTTTTTCTGTTGTTGAATAATTGATTTCGGCGGGGTTTAGAGTTCTGGATGCATAGCAAATTGGGTGACCATCTTGAGATAAAATTCCCGAAATTGCATAATTCGATGCATCCGTAGTCAGTTCGAAGGTTTTAGAGAAATCCGGATATGCTAAGACTGGTTCTGAAATTAATAGATTCTTACAGGTGTTAAAACATTCTACGAATTCTTGTGTGTGTTCGACTTTATTTCCTTTCTTTAAACATAGAGTCATCGGTTTAGTGATTTTGGCAAAATTCTTAATAAACCTACGGTAATAGCCTAACAAGCCTAAAAATGCTTTGATTTCCTTTTGCGTTCTTGGAATGGGATATTTTTGTATAGCAACTATTTTCTTTTTATTAGGTCGGACTCCTTCAGGTGTCACAATATGACCTAGAAATTCAACTTCCTTTCGTAGAAATTCGCACTTGTCAATTTGTATTTTTAAATTAGCTTCTCGCAATTTCTTAAAGATGAGTTTAAGGTTCTGAATATGTTCCGTTAAGCCTGTGCTCACTACTATTATGTCGTCCATAAATACCATACAAATCTTGTTCTGTAGCTCTTTTAAGACTTCGTCCATTATTCTTTGGAACGTAGATGGAGCATTTTTCAGACCGAATGGCATCCTTAAAAATTCATAATGTCCATTTTCAACTGTGAACGCCGTTTTTTCTATGGAGTCTTTTTCTACCTCAATCTGGTGAAAACCAGACGCTAGGTCCAATGTTGAAAAGTACTGGGCTCGTCCTAATTTGTCCAATATATCGGTTATATTTGGAATAGGGTAGCGGTCCGAAATTGTCTTTTCATTGATTTTTCTATAATCAACTACTACTCTCCATTTTTGTCTTTCCGAAGCGTCCATCTTCTTAGGGACGATCCATATCGGTGATGACCATGGACTGGATGATGGTCGTATTATTCCCTTTTCTAACATTTCGCTGATTTGTTTGCACACTTCATTCTTGTGAATGTATGGGTATCTGTATGTCTTTGTGTACACTGGTATATTATCTGTGGTTTTTATTTCGTGTTTAATTTTCGATGTAAATGTTAATTTGTCTCCTGGTTGGTAAAATATATCTTCAAATTCTCTGCACAATGCCGTAATTGCTTTTCCTTCTTCTTGGTTCATATGTTCGGTGCGTATTAGATGATTTAACTGTGCCTTTTTGCTTGGTATTTGTTGAGAACATTTATGATTTACTTGTTCGAAAGTCATACATTCGAATTCTTGCGGTTTAAATAATTGACAAGGAAATGGTTCAGTGAGAGTCAATGTTATATAGTTATTTGTTGGGTTATGAATTTCGATTATAGCATAACCATCGTGAGCATAAGAGAGAATGGATGGAAAGTTCAATTCATCTATTTTTTCGCTGTTGGTGATGATTTCTCCTTCTCGTATATTAACTGGAATTTTCTTTAAAGTTTTTTCTTTGGGATTTATGGTAATAGAAAAATTTGTTTCGGAAGGTCTTCGGTATTTAAAAGGAATTTCGATTTGTTGTCCAATTAGTTTTTTATTTAAAAGATCTATATTCAATCCCATATTAATTAAATCTGTTAGACCGATTACTCCATCAAAATAGTCGTGAAAATCAAAAAGAATAAAATCTATCTCATAATCTAGTTTAAATTCTGAAAATGCTGGAATTTTTGCCTGAAATTGTGTGTTTTCACTACCTATTGCTGTTTTGATGATGTTATTCGCTCGATAGATACAGTTTGGATAACATTTTTCTGCGACAGTTGGTCTTAAAATTGATCTTGAGCTCCCGGTATCTATTAAGAGTTTAATTTTAGGATAGCCAATTTCGATATATGGTAAAGCGTTATTAGAGGAAATGTTTATTTCCGTCAAGGTTGGCCTTCGTTCTGGGCTTGTTCCGTAAAATTTCCAATTTCTTTAAGGTTTTCATTCTCTGAAAATTCTTCGTTTTTTTGTTGTTCATCTTCACCATAGTTATTCACATGATAATCAAGGTGAGTTTCTTCATTCGGTTCGTAGTACGAGTAATCTTGATAATCTTCAACCGGATATCCTTCACACTCGTTGTTGTGAAGTTCTTCGAAAGTAAAATTCGGTTTTTGATTGGGGTATGTGTTTTGGAAATGGTTGAATTGATTACGGATTGGCTGTCTGCTAAATCCGTTACTGTTTCGTACACTAATCGACATGGGTGTTGGTTTACTCATTTGACTAGGTGGAATATTCTTGGGTTTAAACACATTTTTTGGAGGTCCAAAAACTTCCCGGTTTGTAAAGAATTTTTGAGGTGCGAATTGTCTGGGCTGCACATTTATTGGTTGTGATGGCCATTGAAATGGTTTTGCCATTGTCGAATATTGTTGTTGATTAAAATTTGGGTTTCGGTTAAAAGCATTCTGATTAAATTGATTTTGATTGAAAGGGTTTTGATTAGAATAATTTTGATTGTTTGAGAATTTTGGATAATTTGAAAAATTTGTTGGTTTCGGTGCAAATTGATTATTACTGTATTTTTCAGTTGCGTTTAGGTTCCCATATAATTTTTCGAAATTTTCAAATTCAACGACATAAGCCATTGCATCTTCCAATGTGTCGAGTTTTTTCAAATGCATGTTATTTTTCAGGGTTCCCGTACAACCTGCTATGAATGTATTTAACGCCGTTTTCTCATAGTAAGTAATGTGGCAAATTTTCTGTTGTTCACTCAAATTTAAATCGTTACTAATTCTCTGAGCAACATTACTTCGAAGAAGTTGAAGTCTGGTTCCGAAACTTATTAAGTGTTCACCTTTGAATGGTCTGGCTCGTGTTAATTCTTGGACTAAATTGTCCGTATTGCGTCTATCAGAAAAACATTGTTGTAACGCGGCTTTCAGAGCGTCCCAATTTGTCAGCTCTGTTCTATTCCCAACCATTACTTCTGCTTTCTCGATTAATTTTTCCTGAATACAATCGAAAATGTGGGCATCTAATTCCTCACTTTGTAATTGCCTATATATATTTACGAGTTTATCGCATTTGGTAACAAATTTATTTAAAACGTTACTGTCACCATTAAAAGGTTTAATATTTTCTAATCTAGATTTGAATAAATCCCAGTCAATGGGGGTTTGTTTACTTTGTTTCTGCATTTTAGAATCGTTATCGTTAAATGCTAATGCTAATGATGCTACTAAATCGTCAATTTCTGTCATATATTTTTGTTCCTCTTTCTTAACCTAATTTCTAACCCTAATGTGTTCAATACACTGGTTTTTTGTGTGAAATACACTTCCCTAACTATTCCAACTGAGTACCTTAATCAGAGGGTCAGGAGGGTAAAAGGAATTGGCACTAACCTTTGTTGATCTGCTTCTTCCTTCCCGAATTCTCGGCTGTGCTGCTGTCTGCTTCTGGTTCTGTTGATTGCACTGCTGGATTGGCTCCAACTGTTGTGTCTCTTGGTGTCGTCCTCAATTGGCTCGTTCGTGAAACACTTGTGCAATCCTACCGACTGCGCCACTTAAAGAACTTTTTCGGCAGACTTTGTTTTTAAAAACTTTATTTCGAAAATGGTTTACAAAATAGGTTTTTTAAACTCAACAGCTTAACTAAGAATTAACAATATTAAATTTGGAGGTAATATTTATACTTAAAAATACGTTTAGGTTGCGTTTCTCACGGGACCATCTGGTGGCGTGATGACTCCCAAGGTGATGCTGACATCGTGGTTCTCATGCGAACGAAATATGTAACTCTACTCTTGAGGTGATGCTGACATCGAGGTTCTCATGTGAGCGGAGTACGTAACTCCGTCGTTATTATTGTGAGGTCATAAACGTTCAGGTTTTTGTCGGGAACTGTCGGTGCGTCATCGATACTATAGTCCGGTCAATCTAGACATTCAAAGGTACATAAATTCACATCAAGCTGGAAGAGAGTAAAATTGTTCAAACATAATTAAAAATAACATTTAAAATTCCCCATCGTTCCGGTGCGTGGAAAAAAATTGACTCAAGGTCAAAGGTAAAAAAATGGGGTTTTCACGATTTTCATCAAAACGGTAAGTTTTATCGTAAAATTACTTCAGACAAAAATTGTAGGTCATAAAATTATCTATAAAAAAGGTATTAATAATTTTTTTCCTAAGAGCCACCGTTCCTGAGATATAACGATTCAAAAAGTTGTAAGCGTCATAATATGCACACGTTTCCACGCCACCTCTGACGTACTTAGCGCGTTTTTTTAACGTGGTTTCCCCAGTAGGTCTCTTCCACAGGTCTGTTGTGCTTCTTGGGTTGGAATTGATAAAAGCGATGGAAATTAAAAAACAGTAGAAAAATGTTTTCGTC
Source organism: Cosmopolites sordidus (assembly GCA_031761425.1). Lineage (NCBI taxonomy): Eukaryota > Metazoa > Arthropoda > Insecta > Coleoptera > Curculionidae > Cosmopolites > Cosmopolites sordidus. Next base: position 319,966 of record JARFXV010000589.1, read on the forward strand.
CGATTCATAATGTTCAGTTACTTCTTCTTGTTGTTCTTCTTCTTGATTTTCTCCTTCTTCTTCTTCTCTATCCTGGGTGTAAGTGAATTGCGTCAGTAGCGATGTATCGCATGTCTCTTCGTTGGCAGCAAACGAATCCTCTACTCTCTATCCTCTACTTGGTGATTCAACATTAGAACACGACTGGCCTTGATAATTCGTTCATGGGACAGAACAAAACAGTCCAACTTTTTTGCAACCACATTTAGCACTGCATCCCTTTTTACAGTTGCAAAAAATTGTGTTTAGCAGTTTTTGCGGCGCACGTGGGAGTAAAGTCTGAATTGGTTCTAATGTATTGTCGACCAACTTCCAACCCCACTATTTTGGGTCTAGCGGATAACCAAGCCACACTTGAACTTGGTAATATACCCGAAAAAGATGTTGATGAGCAGCAACTGAGGTTGGAGGAAGACAAGCTAATTGTTTGTTTTTTATTTCGAGTGTTTTTAACAAAACATGCATATCGATACTTATCTAAGCAGGTAGTTTTTTTAGGAGCTCCGTACATAGAAAGAAGAAAGCGAATTCCGTTGGAGATAATTTCTTGTGGAGTTGAATTACTTTTTTTAAAAACTTCAGCGCATTGAACTAAATCTTGTTTTTCCAACATTTTAAAGACTGTTGTTTTTTCCCTTCCTGTAAAATGCAGACATTGTTATATCTCAGGAACGGTGGCTGTTAGGAGAAAAAATATTGATACCTTTTTTATAGATAATTTTATGATCTATAATTTTGTCTAAAATAATTTTATATATTAATAATTAAGATTGTCAAGAACTATGGAGATTGTAAATTGAAAGTGTACTAACTTTTAAATAAAACAAAATTTTGTACAGTATTAAAAAAACGATATTGCTCCATAAGCAATGTGTATATCCATATATACACATCATACAGAGCCCTCAACGCCAGAGCCAACATGACAAGCTGGTAATGATTCGCACGAAATCACTGATTTTCTTAAACTATGACATACTTTTATTGTTTATTTTCAGTTTTTATAAATAACCTTTTTCTTTGAATTATATACACAGTTTAGCACTAAGAACCAAAATAAACATATCATTTTACCAGTCCTACTATGTTTTGAACCTAAAGTAAAAAATCTTCAAATTACTCAATCATAGCAGATGCAATGACAGGAAAAAAGAAAAAGCAAAGCAAATGTTGATTTTTTATGGAAAATATAGTTGATGATATGCAAGCAACAAAAATTATTACTTTTAAATAATCAAATATGTTTAAGAGGTGCTTTTAAAATATTTTTTTGTAGCTCAGAAAACATAACAACTAATAAAGATTTTACACTTGTTTTATTATGACCAGCTTTAAATAATTCAGCATAAAAAAAATAAATTTCCTAAGTTTAAATAATTCAGTTTTCATGTAGGATACAGGATTAACTTAAAACTCTGAATAATCAAAAAATTAATATTAGAAAGACCAGAATAAATTCATTGGCCGACAATTCGACGCCACTGCCTTTGAAAGAGGGCAACTTCAAACGTCCGAACCGGAACGTAGAATATTTTCGGGTATTTATTTTTGGAATGCTGGAATAATCAAGCGTCAGGCCTTTTAGGCAGTCGTATTAATATTAATAGGGATTGCATGTAGCTTTTTCTGGTTTGAAAGGTATCGAGACAGCAGTGCTGCAACGTTGATTGGCTCGTTATTAATGAAGAACGTTGCTTGATCGTCAGTTTGGAAATACGATCGCAAAACTCCAGTTAAAAATACGATCACTTGAAAGTTTAAACCTGTACTTTTCGGTTAATTGGATATTTGACACGTAGAAAAATACCAGGTTAAAAAGAGGTTGTTATTTCTATCTCATCAATGGGATTAATATAAATATGACTCGATTTTTATTCAAAAATAAAGTAACAGGTATGTATGGTATACCCATAAGTAATTATTTAACAGTATTTTATTACAGAGTTAATACAGTATTAATCTACAATATTTACTACGTTTCGCTAACCATGCTAGCATCAGCAGAAGATGATTCAGAAGACTCGTGTTGAGAAGTTAAACAAACTGATTTGGTGTTTAGTTGTAAATCTCTTTGAGTTATTGACCATTTTTACCAATCTCTCCGACATCTCTTTCAGCTTCACAGACGTCCTCTCTTTTGTCAAAATTTTGGATGACATTTTTGCATAACCGTGGCTATATCTCACCAATGACTCGAATAATTTCAGGAATCGATTGTGGATTGTTCTTATAGACCTTGTTTTTCACGTAACCTAAAAGAAAATAGTCCAACGGAGTCAAATTACATGATCTTGGTTGGCAATTCTAATACTAATACTGTTTCTGGCAATAACTTGTCCAGGTCCAGGAAAATTTTCTCTCAATAAATCAACTGTTTCATTAGAAACAATATTACCAAAAGATATAGTAAATGAAATTACACCTCCTCACTATGATGCACACCAGTGACTCGCTTAGGATGTAAAGGTTTCTAATGATTCACTCGTGGATTTTCCTCACTCCAAATATGGCAATTTTGTTTATTGACATAGCCAACAATTTCAAAATCTGCTTTATCAGAAAACATGATTTTTTGAGAAAAATCATCTGTTTGTTCTTTGATTCACAAATACATGACGTCTTAAATAATCCAGTGGCTTCAGTTCTTGTGGTAGTTAAACTTTATATGTCTTCAGAGCTAAATTCTTTTCGTAAAATACGTCATGTTGTGAATTCACTGAGTTCAAATTTTTGTGAATGTCGACTAATGGAAATTTTTGGGTCTTCAGCAACACAACGGGTGTGGACCTGGGTTTGTCGGAAGCTGATGAATGTGGTTCTAAACCCACGTTAAGTTGTATATCCAGTCGCTAAATAGTAGCCTTGTAGTTGCTGATGCGTCTTTACCCCAATCCTTAATCTTAACCTTAAGTTAAGTATAGGCGGGACACATTTACAAATTTTCACATAAGAAATACTTTAAATTCAGTTTTAAAAATTTGGTGACATATTTTTAAGATATATACTAACATTTTATGAAAAAAAATGACTTTTTTGAAAATTTTATATGTATTTCCACCCCTTAAAGAGTTTATATTTGTGCACTTGGTTTTTCTCACTTTTTGATCCTCTAATTGTCATAAGTTTTCAATAGAAGTAATATTCGGTGATTAAGGAGGTGTAATCAAACTTCATCTGACATTGTAGAGCAGCTATTCATACGTAATCCTCGCCCTGTGATTTGGGTCGTTGTCTTGCTGAACTCTGAAAACATTCTTGGTACCTAATTTAGATGTTCCGGATAGATTTTCTCGCAGTATGTCCACATTCTTTAGAGCTTTTAGGACCGACCAATGCTTACTAAACTTTCAGGTGCAGCTCAAAACTTACACTCCCAGATCATAATATTTCCACTGTGTTTTATTGAGGGAATTGTATTATGGAAATCTATTTTTCGTTCACAGTTTTATGAACATCGGTACCAAACACGGGCGTAGCCAGGATTTAGTTTTGGGGGTAGTTTAGTTTGAAGTAAATAAAACAACAAAAATATACTTACATGAAATTTAATATCTATATATTCATCGGAAAAATTACGACATATTTATAACGTTCTTAACTTTAAATGAAATGGTTAAATTAATTTCGTTCCTCTGCGCTAAATCTAAAACCATTAAAGAAGAAATCTTCGGCTTTTTCTTTTAAATATATCCACTACTTCATCTGCATGAATTTCTGTTCCATAGTGAATGTTCATGAGAGCCAAACCATTAAGTCTGTTTTCACTTGTAGTGTTTCGTAAATAGTTTTTCAGTCTCCTTAAGCTCGAGAAAGACCTTTCTGGGGTAGCAGTGGATACAGGAATGGTAGCCAAGATTTGTAGTAATGTGTAAATATTAGAATAAAGGTTTTTATCGCACATATCTAGGCATTCCAAATTAGATTTCGGGGTAGGCGAGATACTTGTCAAAAATAATAATTCAACTGTAATAATTCAAATAAATTCAATAAGTCAAATGTAATAATTTAACTCTCTTCACTCCTCGTATTTTTTCGATATAATATTAGGTAATATTTGGCCTAATATTTGATGTTTTTTTTATTATATAATGTACTCTAAATAACATAAACTTCAAATGTTTGGCAATTTACCACAATGTACTAGCCGCTATTATTAGAACATCAACATTCAAGACTCACTTATAATTATTTTATTATTTGTCATATCTAAAGCTAATCAAATCGGTAAAAACAACAGTTCAAATACTTTTATCCCCATGAAAAATCGGTACTTAATGTAAAAAACATTATATTATGCTTTAATTATGGTATAGTTTTGTTAAAAATGATTTATTGTTGTGTTGATAAAAGGTTATAAAATTTAATGCAGTTAAAATAAAAACAAATGAAAAAATTAGTTTATTCAGTAGTTTATTCAGTCATTCAATAGCTTTTTTCTGTTATCGGAGAATGAAAAACATCCACTCTAGACATCAGCGGATATTATTAGAGTAATTTATATAAAAATTTTGATTTTGTGCAAATAGGATTTATAATGCTGATGAGCTCAATTATATCAAGTAAAGTAACAACATGTCGGGGAGAGTGGGGCTGGTAGTTGTGATTTTCAAAAAAAAATAGACTATAAATTATCTCGGTTAAACGAGATGTGACTATTAAATAACGAGACTGACCGTATAAAAAATTTTATTTTAATTTTAAACATATTTACTTATTATCACCTTTAATATACACCCTTCCTCTATCCCTACAGCGCTCTATGTGAATTTTTCGTGGTTCGAAACAGTGCTGGAGGTCTTCTTCTATCAGCTTGTTCAGAACGTATGCCGTTTTCTCTTTCACAGTTTCAACGGACTCAAATCTTGTTCCTTTTAATGTAGATTTCACCTTAAGAAATAGATAGAAGTCACACGGCGCAAGAGCCGGCGAATAAGGCGGATGCTCTAATACTGGGATGCTCTACTTGGCTAGAAACCTCTTGGTAGACAATGCGAAATGAGCCAGTGCATTATCTTGGTGGAAAACCCATAACTTGTTAGAAGAACGTAAAGGTAGTAATGTTGATTAACACTTTAATCTTCAGGAACCCAGTGAAGTTACACAATCCCATGAATATCGAAAAAAGCAGTCATCAGTGCTTTGAATTTTGATTTGCTTATTCGAGCTTTTTTGGCTCTTGGTGAATTTGGGCTTCCAGTGCATGGACTGGCGCTTTGTTTCAGGATCATAAATATAAAACTACGATTAGTCACATGTTATTATCCTTTACAATAAGTATGGGTCATTTTTCAATGGCATTCAAAGTGTCAGTACAAATATTTTGGCGAGCTTCTTGTTGGTCAAACTTTTTGCTACACACTTTTTGCATGTTAAAATTGTTATGTAAAATTTTCCCTCAATTCTTATAGTTTCAGTAATCGCACGAATACTTAACCGACGGTCAGACCGAACCAGATTGCCGATTTTTTCGATAATATTATCCGTGGAAGAACGACTCGGGCGTGGATCATCTTAATGTCCTCTCAAACAATAAAAAATATGTGCACACGATAAACAGTCATTTCCATACACTTCTCTCAATAAATTATAAGTTTCGGTAGCGGTTTTTCCAAGTTTCAAGTGAAATTTCACAGCAATTCGTTGCTCTGTTGTTACACTTAACATTTTTCCGAAGAAACAAAAAAAACATCTCTAATGCGAACGAAGGCTATGGTTATACGGATTTGTTTACAGAACCAAGAGGTACTGCATTCCAAATAATGCAAAGACCAAAATAAATTGAGGAACATATCAAAATATATTTGGCCAGCTTTTCTTCTTGTTTCGAGCTGAATAGCTAGTTAGAGCTAGTCTGGGTGTATAACACAATGAAGGAACCTTGTCAGCTTTGAATTTTTTAATATACCGATGTAAGGTCATATGACAAATCTCACGTTCTCTCGCAACAGTGTTAATTTTTCTTCCTTCATGAGTAACAAGATTCGCTGCTTGATGCAACAGTTTTCAGCACCATATATTTATTGGTCTTGGTTATTGTGTTTATTGAAGTACAGTCATTTGCATCAAAAGTTGCAAATCGGTAAATGAAATCGACAGAGAGAGGTAAATCAAATCGACAGAGAATCAAATAAGATATTTATTCAATTGAACTGCAAATTCAAAATTGTTAGGTAAATTAATCAATAATCTAAAACAATGCTTCAAATAACTGAAATTATTATTTCTTTATGCTTCATCATGAAGTTCCGTCACTTTTAAACTAATATTATCTTCTTCCTTATTCTCAGCCAATTTGAATTTATTTTTGATCATATAAAAAAAACCAATAAAGTAAATTTATATTCTGCAAATTAAAACTTCCTTGTTTCAAAAATGTCAATTTTAATTAATATTGATTATAATTATTTAAATATCTATGCATTCTCATCTGAAATAATTTCACTTATTTCATATTTAATGTCATCATTTTTAATACAAGGGTTTTTTGCAAATGTTCTAGTCATTTAAATATAGTCTTTTCGATGGGAAAATTCAGAGGGTATTTTCTTTTGCAAGAAAATTAATGGAATGTAAATTCAGTGGAAGATAAATTGACTGGTTTCAGCTTTGAATAACCAGCTGTTTTATCTTTGAATGAATACAAACATTATTTTAGGACGAATTTATGCAAAAACTCAAATATATTTACCACAAAATTCCAAATCATTTATTTTTAATTTCTCGATGCACTTTCCGTTGACCATGTCTACGTGATCAGGTTATCAAGTCATCATATTATCAGAACATCAGTATGATTCAGTCATATCCTGATGATACACATCGGGAAACTAAAAACAAGTGACTTGGTATTTTGTGGTAAACTTGTGGTAAGTTTTAGTGATTCAAAGATTCTAATATAAGCATCGATATATTTACGCTTTCACCGTCAAAAAATTTAATTGTGAAGCAATGTATTAAGTTTTGTCTAAATGATTGTGGCGTGTTCATATATTTTTCCTTTTTCTGGGTTTTTCGCCACGATTTAAAACTCAAAAAATATCACAAATATCTGTTGTTATGCAAATAAAGAATCACTAGGTAAAAAACAAAAAACCAAACGGAGACAAATTTCTCAGTGATTCTCTTTATGTAATAAAAATTTAAAAAAATTCTAAAATAAATACAAACTTTTGAACGTTAATGAACATTAATATATATATATATATATATATATATATATATATATATATATATATATATATATATATATATATATATATATATATATATATATATCATCATCATCATCATCATCATCATCATTCAGCCATTTAGATCCACTGCAGGATGAAGGCCTCCCCAGCATGCTTCCAATTAGCACATTCCTGAGCTTTCCTTTGCTATTCGGGTCCAATATACTTGATGATGTCATCCGTCCATCGTGTTTTCGGCCTTCGCGGGTGTTTATGATCAAGCAGTATCCATTCCAGAATTGCTTTGGTCCATCTGTCGTCGCATCGTTTTGCTATATGACCTGCCCACTACCATTTCAATTCTTTCGCCTTTCCAATGATGTCACATACCTTTGTTTGTTCTCTGATCCATATGTAGGTCTTTCTGTCCCGCTTTGTAATGCCAAGCATACACCTTTCCGTTTCCTTCTGTGCAACCCGAAGTTTTTGAACTAATTGTGATGTGAGTGTCCATGTTTCACTTCCATATGTCAAAATAAGCGGCACGCACTGATTAAAAACCTCTCTCTTCAGATAAAGTGGGAGTTTGGTCTTAAATGTTATATTGAGCCTGCCAAATGCCTGCCAGCCACACTTAACCCGCCGTTCCACCTCTCGGGCGGTATCACCCTCCATTGAAATCCTTTGCTCAAGATATATGTAGTGGTCCACAAGCTCTAAATCACTTCCTAAAATAGAAATTCTTCTGTTGACAGCAAATTTGTTAAACATAACCTGACTCTTTTTTAGGTTTGTTTTTAAACCAAATAGTTCTCCCACCCTCCCAGCTCGTATGTGTTCTAGTAGCTCATCTGGGTCTTGTGAAAATAGAACAATATCATCCGTGAATCTAAGATGGCTTAGATATGCACCATTGATTTTTATTCCCTGCTGTTCCCAATCCAGATTACGAAATACTTCTTCAAGGCAGGCTGAGAAAAGAACTGGCGATATTGAGTCACCCTGCTGTACACCCCGTTCTACGTTGATTTTAACTTCAAAGTCATCCATGTGAACTATAGCTGTAGCTTCATCATACATGGATCTCAGTAGGTTCACATAGGCTCTGTCTATCCCTTGGTTAAGCATCCATTGCATCCATTATGGCCTGAGTTCATACTGAATCAAATGCCTTTTCATATTCAATAAACGCCAAGCACAGTGGCATGGTGTATTCATTGTGCCTTTCTATGGTCTGTTGGACAACCTGGATATGGTTCATTGTACTGAATCCACTTCTGAATCCTGCCTGCTCTTTTGTTTGTGCGTCTTTGAGTATCCTTAATATTCTTTTAGATATTATCTTGGTGAAAACGTTGTACATAACTGATAGGAGGCTTATTGGGCCTTAGTTTTTTAAATCTTCCTGTGCTTCTTTCTTATGAAGAAGAATCGCTTCAGCATTTTTCCATAGATTGGGTATTTTTTGATCTTTGAGGCATTTTGAGTACAATTTTGCCAGTATTGTAAGTAGAGTTCGACCACCAGCCTTCAACATTTCAACCGTTACATTGTCTTTTCCTGAAGTTTTTCCATTCTTCATCGTTTCTATGGCATTTATCACTTCTTCCAACAGGATATCTGGCATTTGCTCTTCTGTGGGCATAGCTGTCTTTAACAGGTTCTGATTTTCATATAACTTTGAATAAAATCTTCTGATAACCTCTAACATTTCCGTACGGTCCCTACACACTGTGCCATCCTCACGCATTAAGGCAAACATTTGTGTCCTTTTATTTATCAGCATATGTTTGGCTTTGTTTATTCCTTTGTTTTCTTCTAGTGTTTTTTGCACTACCTGCATGTTGAACCGACGCGTTTCTTCTTATATATATATATATTGAAAAGATAGAAAGTAAATATATTTTTTGTATATGTCAATAATACTTATATGTTTATTTGTCAGAGCAGTTGCAACCGAGTTAAACCTCTGAGGTGTGACGTATAATACTTTATTTATAAACAAAGAAAAAATGCAAATACTTTTGTTAATCCCTAGTGTTTTTTTATCTATTTCCTGCAACAATAAAATAGGCTGTTTATAAACAGGTTCACTTTCTCCTTGAAGTAAATGGCAAACGAACAGCTGAACAATGTCAAGTTATAATGGATACTTCTAATTAAAAAATGGATTTGACGTTTTTGATTTTTGTACTACTTAAAAATTTAGTTAACCTATTAATTAGTGTCTTCTTTTGAAATGATATTACAGCGGTTATTGTGTTCAAAAATATTATGTCATTATACAGTGTGTGGCGGAGAAAAGGGTGATTATAAAACTCAGTAACTAAGCGATAGACTCTAATTAAAAAATCGAAATATACTACCTTACAGAATAGTAAAGTAGTCATGTCTGAAAAGTAACGAGATAGTTTTTAACAAAAACGTTAAAATTAGTGGAAAAAGTTGTGAAATTAAGGCAAACATCGTATTAAAAATGATTTCAAAGCGACTGACGCTGCTCGTGAGATTTGCGTGAGACTGGTTCGAAAAGTTCCGGAAGGGAGACATGGGTCTTGAAGATAGGGGAGACATACTCTAGTACAAGTTTAAATAAAGGATCTACCATTAGGGATTATGGAACCTTGACAGATCGTGGCCGCCATAGTTGTTTACCGATTTTTGACATGTCTTGTCAGTTGTTTTCCGAGAGGTTTGCAATTAAATCATGGTTCGTTTCACGTTAAAAAAACGTTTGGAAATTGTCTAGTTTTATTACGCAAATTCGCGGTCTCCTAATGCAACTCAACGAGCAATTCAGACCCATCGTGTTACTCCTTCTGAACAGGCTATTGATCGTTTATTAGAAAATTTGAAAGTGAGTTTACTCTCCACGATAGTGTGGAGCATGTCTGTCAAAAAAAGCCGGAAGTGTTAAAAATATTGCCGCCGTTCAAGTATGTGTAGCCGAAAATGACAACGTCTTGGTTGTTCGCCTCTTGCCAATGACAACCTGGCCAATTTTGAGGTTGGACTTAGGCTTGCATCCGTATAAGATGCACAAGTCCAAGAATTGAAGCTAACCGACCGTTGTATTCGTCGTGAATTTGCCGATGTGGCCCTCGAAATGATGGACGGCGACAATAAATTTTATCACAAAATCATCTTCTTCGATGAGGCTCATTTTTGGGCTCAATGGCTTCGCCAATCAACAAATTTGTCGGTATAGGTGCGAATCTAATTTACACGTGATACATAAGAGTCCTTTGCATATGCAAAAACACACAGTTTGGTGTGGATTTTGGCATGGAGGAGTCATCGATTCTTATTTCTTTAAAAATGAGGAAGGAGTCATAAATTGCATGTCTGAATCTTTTAAATAAAGCAATCGGAACCGATTTTAACTAAAATGTATGTTATATTATTTAATTTTGAGGTTCCATTATTCTTATTGGTAGATCATTTATGTGGATGAGGGTTTTTAAATAGCACTTTCCAAACAACATCGAAAATCTTTATTTTTATTTTCCAGCAGGCAACAAAAGACAAACCACAATTTTATCGAACGATAATACAAACAATAGAATTGTCAGATTTAAAAATATGGTATGTGATTTATTGTGAAAACCGAAAGTCGTACTAACAATTTAGTATTTATTTTAATTACTCGTCCGTAAATTGAAAAAGGTACCAAGGTATCAAGGCATATAAGTTCTTGTTCTAAGCAGACTTGACCTTTTCGTGGTTTCCGTTGAATGGAACCGATCAGCGCCGAGAGCAAATTACATTTCATTATTTCAAAATAGGCGAGATATATCATTCAAAACATCTAATGCGTCTTATTGAAGTCTGTACATTATCTCGTACGGCTTCAGGCTGTTGATTGATATCTTGTTCTGTTTGGTAATAGTGAATTCAATTAAAAATAACGGTAGTCCGTCCACCGAATAATCTATTAAGTGTAGTACAAGTTATTATCTGTATTATTTTTATTCCTATACATATTAAAATTATGTTTTAAAAAATTGTTGCTCTTTCGAGACATTTATACATGGTGTAAGGGAAATATCATTCGTAAATTTAACCAACGATTCTTTATATGATTTTGAACAAAAATTGTTTTCTTGAAACATGTATACAAAATGCACCATTTTATCTTCTTTAGAACTGGCAACGTCGCTAATTGCTAGGAAAATTTAGTTTTTTGTTTGATTAACCTCATATTAGGTATTATTCGAAAATTAAATGTAAGTTATATTTTTATAGCCATTTATTCCATACGTTTCGGTATAAATTTGGTTTGTTTTTATACAAAACAAAAAAATTACACCTTGATGTCGTTTATTGTCAAAGTTGAAATTACTAGCACTAATTATTCACGCCGTAACACGTTTTAAATGATTCGCGCCACATTAAAAAACACCTGATTAATTATTTTATAAAATTAAATGTTCAAAATGTTCATCATTTGAGTCTATGCAAGGGTGCCATGGTTCTAACCTATTTTCCTGAACACATTGAAAAAGTCCTGGTGCATTTGTAATCTGGTTGTTGCTTCTCCGTAAATATAAAGCGTGTCGTTATAATCGCGTGAAGAATAAAATTTTGTTTTTAAATGGAATTTAAATACACCCACTGAAATAATTTTTGTCAATTAACGCGTGAAATCATTTCAATGAGTCAATACGTTGTCAAACAAAAATTGTTTTAATAATGTTCATTAATTTATTTGTAGTTTATTCGTTAAATAATAACCATTTATTATTTTCAAATATGCTTTTACACATATCTGTTTAAAATAATAATTTTTATCCTATCTTTTCGGTTGGGGATTTAACATTACATTTTTTTTCGCCAAATCTCTTAGGTTTTTGACCGTCGTTTTTAAGGCACTTTTTTGTCTCAAATGATAATAATAGTAATAATAATTCACTTTCAGACTTGAAAGCATATTCATAGACAGGAATATAGTAACAGCTATAAACACTTTTGCTATACCAGCCTTGACATATTCGTTTGGAATTATATATTGGTCCAACACATATATCGAAAGGCTACAACGGATAATTAGAGCTAAACTAACAAACAATAGGAGACACCACCCGCACAGTATTAAAAAACTATTTATATTGCCAAAAATCAAAGAAGGGAGACGAATTATAAATATATGTAATATTCACGAAAAACAAATATCAATTTTGAGAATATATTTCCATCAAAGAATAATCGAATACCCGCTATATGCCAGCGTGTGTTTATGCAAGCTCTGACTCTTAAACAGACGGAAAGAGAAAATGAGAGCATTTAGATAACGGGAACAATTACACCAGAGCGGAAAAATATGTCTCTGTACGTCATGAAGTCGACAAGAGTGCGTAGAACGCCTGGTTGACATGGGGAGATCTTTAAAAAATCTTAAAAAAAATGGCTTTAAGTGTACAATTTAGGATCAAGTCGTGCACACAAAAAACTACCAAAAATATATCGTTAATATATCACTATCCATTATTTTGTACAAGCTTGTAGTAGACACTCCCAGACAGACTATCATCTCCGTCATAATCAGGTAACCAGTATTGTCCACCAGGAGCTTGCAGGTTTTAATAGCCTTATAACAGAGCGAGTTCCCTATAATAAATACACCCCAGAGGCTGTACTAGATTCAGCCCATTTCATATTATATTACGACCGGACAATGTTAACCGACAAAACTGTACACTGTAATAGGCCAGACATTATAGTGTTAAACAAAAAGAAGAAAACAGCATTCCTAATCAACATAGCTGTTCTAAACACCAACAGAATTCAAAAGACGGCTGAAAAAAAAGTACAAAAATATACAGATCTCAAGCTAGAAATAAAGCGGATATAGAAGTTGAACAAGGTTCATATCGTGCCATTGATAATTTTATCAAATGGAATTATATCAAAAAACCTGAAAAATAACATCAAATTTCTGGGATTAGAAGACAATCTGTTTAGAATAATGCAGAGGGCGGTAATCCCTAATACCACGCGCATCGCCCGAAAATTTTTAAAGGAATGAAGTTGTTTTAGCTACGACCCGCACTTCATTTAAAATCCAGCTGGGAAAAAGGATGGAAGGAAAAAAATATAATAATAATAATTTTTTTATTCTTTAATAAGCTAACCCAATAACAAGACAATTTTAAGATATACAACACAAATGAAAAAATGGTCAATTCTGAATTAAACTTATAATAAACTAAAACTAAAAAAAATACAAATAAATTAGCCGCGACAAAAAAGTGTAACAAAAAATGTCTATAACATAGATTAAAAGACAAACCTAGTACACCACTTCAATTCGTCTCAAACAACATCATACACTCTCCTCCTAAATGTAGCCAAACTTAAACCAAACAAATCAAGATTAGAACGATCTGACCGGATTACATTGAACCAGCGGGAGACATTGAACAACGGAGCCTTGGTGGCAAAATTAGTACTTGGCCCTTTAACATAAAACAGTCCATGCCGTGTGTTGATTCGTAGAATATGAAAAGGTATTCGATTCAAAAGTTTAACACAATCAATGTGATGTTGCAAAGCTTAAATGGAAATGTTTAGGATGCGTACATCCTACAACTCTGCTTCGATGAAAATAAAAAGCGCTGTGCCAACAGAGACTGGTCAATGCCCCATACGGGGTAGACATTTTAGATGCATACATGAGCTTAGACTTGAAAAATGTATCAAACAAAACCCTAAGACACCTTATGTTATTAAAACGCCTAGTGGATCGTACCACAAATCCAAGAACCCTCAGCACTGAACTCACAACTTGCTGGATATGATGACCAATCAGCAGTTTTCTATCCGTAAAGACACCAAGTTTCCTAAACAACTCTGCAGTCTTCCAGAGTCGATCCATTGAAAGTTTAGTCAAAGTGGATTTCATTAATCTTAAGGAAAAATGTAATTTTTTTACAGTCAGTGATGTTTAAATGGAGATTGTTCAATGAGGAACACATCAACAGCGAGTGATTATTCCTTTGCAAATTATGACAATCATAAATGGATCTGACCTCGCTGTATAATTTGAGATCATCAGCAAAAACCAATACATTACATTTAAGGTTATCTTTAATGTCATTTATATAAATGGAGAAAGTTTAAGGCACAAGATTGCTTCCTTGCGCAGCACTGCTAGTAGCAATAAGAACGTCGGAATGATGTTCATTGAACTCAACATACTGAGACTTATGTAAGAAATATGACCAAAAAAATTATATTTAGCTGTGGTTAAAGCCGATTCGTTGCATCTTCGCTAAAATCAGTTCGAGTTCGTGATCAAGCCTGTCAAATGCCTTTGAAAAATTAGTCTAAAGGGTCTACCAATAAGGATGATGGAACTTCTCAAACTCAGACTTGCTCAAAGTCAGTTCCGATTGATTTATTTAAGAGATCCAGATATGCAATTTATGATTTGAATAAGATTTCAGCCAAATAGCCACCATGGCTCTTTTTGCAGAACGGATCCGCTCGCGCCAAGTCTCGATGAGCCTGGCCTGTATAACTTGACTTGACTATAACTTGACGAATGTTAATTTATAAACATCTATAAACCTGTGATATCACATCTTTGTTTAATTTAATTTCACAATAAACACACCAAATATCAATATATTTAAATAGAATAAAAGTTATGTTATATTAAGTTTGAAAGTTAGTTAAATTTTAGAGTTTTTAGTTCAGGTTATTGACATTCACTATTTTATGTATCATTATTTCTGAAAAAAATTAACCTTTTTTAAATTAATTACCACTTAATGAACATTTATTTGTGAGATTCTTTTTAATTAAACAAATATTATGTTTTATTACATTCGGTAATTATTTCCTTTATGACTACTTAAAGTCAGAAATGTTGATTGTTTGTAAAAGAGACAAAGGGATTTACAAGTTGAACCGTACGTATATAAACTCTCTGCGAACGAACCAACGAACGAAGAACAATGAAAGGAAAATGTTTGTTTCTTTTTTTTTCAGATTTATGTATAACGGAGAAGTTCATATAGGCCAAGAACATTTAACGGATTTCCTAAAGACTGCACAAATGTTACAAGTGAGGGGTTTAGCTGATGTGCCTGCAGCAGCAGCCGGACAAAGACTGACAACCACCACTTCCGAACAAAAGATCTCAAATAATGTAAGTGAATATATCCATTTACGTTATCATTAATGTTTATTTTTCTTCTTTTTGGGGGGGTGGGGTGGGGGATGGGTTTCGCCACGATTTAAAACTCAAAAAAATATCAAAAATCTTCTTAGAAGAGGCGATTTTAATGAATCTAGAATTTGTCAACACGCATGGGAATCGGGACATAAAATCAATTGGAAGAATTCCAAAACGGTATTAAAAGAATCGGTAACAAAATACAGAAGATAAAAGGAAACCGCTATAATTAATTTAAATAAAAATAACTGTATTGGTATGCCTACGGTAGATTTAAATTCAATATGGTTTCCGATTCTAAAGAGTACAATTAAAAAAGTTTAAGTATTTCAATCCACAATAATCACACAGTAAACCTCACCTATATATTTTTGGTAGTATGTCACTGTCATTAAAAACTATAATTGTCAATGTAAGTATCATTGACATACACAAAATATATTTACATCCTATCTTTGCGTTATATATAGAAATGAATATAATTTCTATTTTAGATTCGTTTTGAAAACGGGAGGAGAAGACCTCCTGAAACGTTAAAGTTGAAAAGTTTGTATTTATTTTAGAAAATTTTTATATTTTTTTAAATTTTGTTTGTTAGGCAAATTTATTACAGAAAACAATCACTGAGAAATTTGTTTCCGTTTGGTTTTTTGTTTTTTAACCAGTGATTTTTTATTTACATAAGAAACACCATGCCACTGTGCTTGGCTTTTATCAACTACGAAAAAGCATTTGACTCCATTTCAAAGCATGCGATAATGGATGCACTGCTTAGCCAAGGAGTAGATAAAGCATATGTAAACCTATAAGGTGATCTTGTAGTGGGAATTAATATAGAACGAGGTGTACGGCAAGGTGACGGAAAATCGCCTATTCTTTTCTCGGCTGGCCTTGAAGAAGTATTCCGTACACTGGATTGGGAACAGGATGGTGTAAAGATCAATGGTGGAAACTTAAACCATCTTAGATTTGCAGATGATATCGTTCTCCTTTCGCAAGACCCAGAGGAGCTGCAAAGACGCATACAGGAGGAACTGCAGAGGGCCGGCGAACCGATTGGCTTAAAAATAAACCTGAAAAAGAGTCAGGTTATGTTCAATAACTTCGCTCAGGACAGAAAAATTTCAGTTTTTGGATATTGTGGACAGCTTTATATATCTTGAGCAGAAGATTTCAATGGAGGGGAGTGTTCGCCCGGAAGGTGGAACGGCATGTTAAATGTGGCTGGCAGGCATTTGGCAAGCTCCACATAGTGTTTAAGAGCGGACTCCCACTTTGCCTGAAAAGAAAAGTCTTCGATCAGTGCGTTCTACCCGTTATGACATATGGAAGTGAAACCTGGAACCTCACATCGCAATCAATTCAAAAACTTCGGGTAGCACAGAGGGAAATGGAAAGATGTATGCTTGGTATTACAAGACGAGACAGAAAGTCCTGCGCATGGATCAGGAAACAAACGAAAGTCTTTGATGGAGGTGAGCAGGCCATATAGCGAGGCGATGGGACGACAGATGGACCAAGGCAATCCTGGAGTCGATACCGCTTGATCGCAAACGTCCGCGAAGAAGACCGAAAGTACTATGGATGGATGACTGAAGAGGCCTTCATCCTGCAGTGGATCGACATGGGCTCATGATGATCATACATATTTATGTATATATATATATATATATATATATATATATATATATATATATATATATATATATATATATATATATATATATATATATATATATATATATATATATATATATATATATACATATATATATATATATATATATATATATATATATATATATATATATATATATATATATATATATATATATATATATATATATATATATATATACAGGGTGTTCCAATAGCGCGATTTTGGTTGATATACCGTGGTGGTGGTCTTTTTTCATATCGACCATCCTATATGTTCATCCATTTTTGGATTCTGCTTTTGATTTTAAAAATATTTTCTGGAAGATGTCCTATACCTAAACCCAATGGTTTTACCGATATCCGCCTTTTTGCAAAAAATATCGGAGTTGCAAACTCTGTTATGCAGTGTCATGTATAATTTATTTTTTGAAATAGGATTATTATTTTGGGTAGAAATATTAGTGAAACTATGGATGAACTTTTAGTGCAAACAAATTTTTTCTACGTTAAAGAGGATGTCCAGAATCATTGAGATAAATGAAAAAAAAAATCAAAACATCATATCTCACTTTTTTTTGGGTGGAATGTTTAATATTTTTTTATTTTATATTTCGTTTTTAATGGTATTCGACTTAGGCTTTAAGTCATGAAATATTAAGAATTTATGTCATCACATGTTTTAATATTTGACTAGCAGGCAATTATTATAGATTAACAAAAAATAACAGAAAATTTGTCAAGAGTTATTAATTACTAAAAATTTAAAAATATAGGATACAAAGGAATAATCGATCTTTAATACCACGAACAATTAACTCCTAGTCGTAATATTTTCTCAGCTGGTACTAATGGTGCTCCAGCAATGAGGGAGCGTGGTAAGGGTTTTATAGCGCATTTGAAACAATCATTACTAAATGTAATCGCTGTACTTTGTGTTATTCAGTCATTTTGGTTGTTACTTGGTGAAAATAAAAGAACACAAAACAGATATTTTAAGTAATATCAACAGCACGGGAAGGTCTACACATTGTATTGAAAATAATCATTTTATCGATAGAAACAATGTTAAATTATTACACTCAGAAAAGTAAAAAATTTGACCTACCTGAAATATTGAAAATAAAAAAATTCTCAAGAAATAGTCATATAACAACCACGAATTACCAGCTAAATTTTCAAAACTCCGGTAATAGATAAGATCTTATTGTAATTGAATAGCCCAGTTTTTACCAACCAATATTTAGGATAATTAGACTAGACATTAAAAACAAGAAATAAAATAGAAATAATTTTACCTGTCTACTTGGAAACACTGTATTTGACCATTAGTATTAGTTCAAACTACTGTTGAGAAGGCCCTATCAAGGCGAAACGTATGCAGAGCAAAATCTGTAATAAACGTTTGAAACATTAAAAAGCTACAAATCTCAGTTGAATTTGTATCATATACAACATAATCTTACTGGCCCAACTAATAAGAGTGATGGTTGCGCAATTGTGACAAATTTCTTTGGAGCTTCTCTTCTGCAACCGTACACTGATTCATTCTGAAAAACACCTTTGAATCTCAAATCTTGTTGCATATCTGTTCGATTAATGTTAGGCTAAATTAGCTTGAAGCTTTTATTATTTTTGTTTTTTTCGTCTTCTGGTTTTTTGTAGTATTATTTAAGGTAAGTTATCACCATATGTCCAAGTTATAGGGTGTATATGTAATACAGTAGCGGAAAAATATTTATATACACATTTCTCTGTACAGTTTCTTCTGTACATTTTACTTCAAAGGCATTTCAAAATAGACTTATGAATTGAAATGAAAAGCAACCCATCAGAAGTATTTGTGCTGGATGATATATATAAAATAATATCAAGATCTAGTAATTCCTAGCAATCCAACTCAAAGAAGAACCATAGGAACTTTTTTTTTTAGTTAATAAATATTAATCAAACAAAAATATCAATTGTCAATTCATGATGTAAAACATAACATCATCATTACTGTTATAACAGCAAAAATACATCTAAATAAAGAAAGAATGTTTGGCATATGAGAAGCTTGTCCTAAATATTGACCGGTTCCAATACTTAGTGATAATTCGAAAGTTCAGATGATTTGATTAACAAGACATCTCCTAATTCGATAAGTAAACATTTTAAACGTCGATACGAACAAGTCTCGAATTTACTATCGGATCTCAAGACAGTTCTTGAACATTTTAATGGTCTCATTAAAGTAGTACCGAGCACAATTTATAGACCAATTAATGAAACGTAATTAAATAATAATATAAAAAATAAGAAATAGAAATAGAAATCAACTTGTGAACGTGAAAAATTTAAATAAAATTGCTATAATGTGAAACTTTTTCTGTTGAAGCTTAACTAATGAATAAATAAATTTTGCTTAAAATCGAGGTGTGGCCTGCTGATTCGAGAGTTAATGAACATATACTAGTAACACGTTTTGATATATTCGAATTTTAACAGAATAATTTGGTATTTTATTTTTCATTTCATCACAATTAGTGTAATTACAATATAACTGTTTAAAAGGCTGTTCAAAAACAACAGCTCTCGGAAACTATTAAATTTGGATGACTTTCAACAGTTATAGTGCACAAAATAAGCTAAGCAGTAATAGAATAACCTGAAAAAAAAACACCAAAAAATGTTAATTCTATATAGTTCGTATTCACTCTGGCTGCGTTTCTGCAAAATTCCGTTAATATCGACTGAGCAGAGAATTGTATTTTGGGATACATTCCAAGTGTTACTGATAAAATCAGAACTTTTAATTCAATATATGAAATACGGGGGCAGTCCCAGAAGTACCCGACCTAACAAAGAAAACACAATAAATTTGCCACAAAAATATCTTTATTTCTCTACTTACCTTCTTTTAGCTCGATACACTTTCTCCAGCTATGTTCCAGCTGTTTATAGTGAGAATCATCGGGCAAAATAGCCATCAACTGCAGACTCCACCTCTTTATTTCTGGCAAATATTTTACGACCGAGCCATTTTTTCAAGTTCGGAAACAGAAAATAATCCGAGTGGGTTAAATCTGGCTTATTGCGTGTGGAAGCAATTCGAACTTTAACTCATTGATTTTGGCCATCACGATAACGGATGTGTGAGCTAGTGCATTATTTGGTGAAACACAATTATTTTTTTCACCAAATGCAGCCGTTATTTCTTGATTTCATTACTCAAAAGTTGCAATAAGTTCACATAATACTCGCCGTTTATTGTTTATACTTTCTGAAGATAATCAATGAAAATTATCCCACGCGTATGCTAAAAAACTGTCGCCATGATCTTGCTTGCAGATGGAACTGTCTTTAGAGTTGATTCTCCCCTTTCACTCCATTGTTCTGATTGTTTCTTCATCTCAGATGTGAAGTAATGGACCCATGTTTCATCTATGGTTATGAATCGGCGCAAAAACTCAGCTTTATTCCTGATGGTGAGTCAAATTCAATTCTGATCGTCGGTTGACGGTCAAAATTGAATTTAACTCACCGTTCATCAAATTTTGATTAAGGAATTGGAGATGATGAAAATGTACGCGAAAATGGGCCCGAAAAACCTTTTACTAGATTTAAAGGACAGCAACAGGGAAACATTCTGAAAACTTATCTGTATGTATTCCCCCCAAAGAGAAAGTTAACAGTGTTGTCAGATCGAATGCTACGCCATCAGTGTCATTACTTTACTTAGACACCTCGTAAGTCTTATTTCCTAAGCTACAAGAACATGTTGATTTCTCTGATGATGAAGATTTAATCGATTCTGTGAATAAGCAGTTATCTGAACAAGAAACATTATTGTTTTTCCAAAGGAACTAAAGTCCTTCGTCATTAACACGTCAAATGCATTGTCATTCTTGAAGAGTATATTAAAAAAACAAAATTGTACCACATGTTCTACATATTCGCTACATGACTATTTGCTACATGACTACATGTACTGATCATAATTTTTTATGATAATGATCCTATAGCAGTTTATCATTGCTGAATTAATTTTAGTAGGAAATTATTTTTTCTTAAGAAAATGGAGCAGAAGAAAACAAGAAACAACAACGCTAACAAAAATTTAAAATGGGTTTTTAATATCCATTTAATTAGTCCAAATCTTAATGGGTTTAAAAATAAACAATTTAAATACACTTATAGTTATTGTTTTCTTCGGAAAATATATATTTTTTAATAGTATTTTGAACTTACTGCTGCACTAAAAATTGATTATTTATTACAAGGACATTTGTGATATATTTCTGTATTATTTTATACAAGCATCGTTCGCAAAAACTTCTCGGCCTGACACAGAGATGGCGCAAGTGTAACCAAATGACTATGATAGTTGTCAAGTATAATTGTTTAGATATTACACTGCAAACTGCTTTCCGGCTCATACTACTCATTTAGTATCGCATATAATTATGCGGAATCCAACGCGCACAAATCTTTTTCACGGATGTATGTCACATGAATCTCAATGTATCTCACATGACGATCTTGGCTTTATTAGTTCATGCACAGTATCGATGTTTTCTGGCTTTGAGATAATCTACGGCGAAAGTTGTAGTAAATCATTGAACGAGTTGATTTCATTTTAAGTGAGATGTTTTTTTTCTCGAAACTTAGTTTTATCAACAGACGAAGATATTGATAAAATCAACATTGTTTTGTACAGGTGCATCATCGGCAATAATTTTCAAAAATGTGTGATCCGATTTATTGAAATCCGTTGAATTACCTAATAGAAAAAATGCCTGAACATATCAAGAAAACTTTGAAGAGTCATACCTTTGTAATGAGATCCCAAACGTTTTCATCATTTCATCGATTATTACCGTAGTATTATATGCAATATACTATTACGGCCGCCTTGTAGATAGTCTTATATGTTTTTCTATAGGGTATAAGGGTGTAATTTTTTACAGTATTTCAATAAAGTATTTGAAATAATCAATAAAGTAATTCAAATATTGAAAATAAATTTTCAGTATTTGAATAAAAATATTCAGTTTTTTTGTTTCATAGACCTCGTATTAGGCTTTCAGCGATCGAGTTGTTCCCCGGTCTTTCTCTCTTTCTTCCTCCATACACACCCATGGCCCACACTCTCTTCATCACCCGCACGTCTGGCATCCACACGAGGTGCCCGAACTATCGCAATTGGTTTTTCTCAATCACCTCCAATATCCCTCTAACGCCCAATCTCTCCCTTATCTCGGTATTTCTCAGTCTATCCTACAATAGTGTATGTAGTTTATTCGTTAAGTAATAAATAATGAATATTTACCAAATTTACCCATTTACCAATAGTTTTTCGATTGGTGATTTAATACATTTTAGTTTTATGGAAACCCTTAGGTTTAACAGTTGTAAGTTGTAAGTTTTCCTTTTAGATATTATGAAGGATCGTTACATGCGTACCAGGTGTGGCGGTTAACGGTTCTTAATTTTTTCTTACAAAAACACTTTTAATTTGGGAGATATGTAAACAATAGTTTATTCAAAGTATGTGCCATCGCTAGCTGCACATTTTTCTTATTCTCTGGCAATTTGTGGATGTCGTCCGAGAAAAACCGTACATCTTTTGAGGTGGTTCAGTCATCAAGCCATTTTTCGACATCACGACAAAGTGCCAGAGACTTTGATGCAAACAAGTAGTAGTTGGAAGGGGCCAAGTCTGGTGAATACGGCGGGTAGGGCGAGAGTTCCCAACCAAGTGCAGAAATTGTGTCCCTGATCGCTTTCGCTGTGTGTGATGGGGTCTTATTGTGTTGCAAAATCACTTTTCCGTGTCCTGTAGCCCACTCTAGGCGCTTTTCGATCAATGCATGGTTTAAATTGATCAGTTCGGTCTTGTGGTTGATGTTGATGGTTGTTCTGGGTCAACCCATGATTTTTTGCGTTTTATGTTCTCGAAATATATCAATTTTTCGTCTCCAGTCATTTTTCATCCCAGGCAAAAAAGATTTCTTTTATGCCGAAAAACCAAAATGTCCTTCACCGTTTTTCGTTTTACGTCTGTCTGTCGTTTAGCTGATACCATGGTACCCATTTTCCTGCCTTCTGGATCTTTCCCATTGTATGAAGACGATCACAAATAGTTCGGCGATGAACATTTAACCTTTCTGCCATTTGTTCTTGAGTTTGTATATGGTCTTCTTCCAACAATGCTTGCAATTTGGCATCTTCAAATTTTTTCGGTTGACCTGGGCGTCGAAATCACCACTTTTGAATCGTATAAACCAGGGGCCTCCAAACTTTCCAGCCTTAGGGCCATACTGATTACTCCAGTAAGTTCCAAGGGCCAAAACCGTCATTATCTATAATTTCTAAACTAGTCGCTGAGTTCGCGTCCTAAACGAGCATATGCTTGCTAAATTTGCTAGTCGCGGACAGGATTGATAAAACTGGTGGGCCGGATTTGGCCCTCGGGCCATAATTTGGAGACCTTTGGTCTAAACCCATGCTCACAAACACCTTGCGCATGAATATTACCGTTTGTATATACCGTAAGTTTATACAAGTATACGATGGCTTTCACCCGCGTTTTTCTTTGATTGAATAAGAAAAACAGTAAGCGCTGGAAATGCTCTTTATTTGGCCCGAAACTCGACGTGTTTAACACATGAAAAAATATGACGAAAATATGACTTTTGGACATTTAAGAGATATTGTTTTAAGTTATAATTATATTAATTCTTCTATTGGAACCTTTGGTGTAAAATATTAAACTTGAAGAGATTTACCACTAAACACCAAATCACTTTTTTTGAACTGCTCGACCATCATGATTAAATCATCTCCTGATGATGCTAACATGGTTAGCGAAACGTGCGTCGAGCAGTTCAAAAAAGTGATTTGGTGTTTAGTGGTAAATCTCTTCAAGTTTAGTATAATTATATTATTCAAAATTATGATTATTTTTTTTTTTTTCGAGAGGGCGGTACAGTCATTTTAACTATTTTCAACTGATATCTTTCCAATAATTCGCTCTGCTATAGTATAGAAAAAAAATGTGTCCAGGAAAAGAAACTGGAGCGGGAAAAACCTTTCAGACCGCTAACTGTTTCCAACGCCATCTCTTAAAAAAAAAAGAATTATTAACCTCCACACCTGGTGTATGTTTTTTTTCTGAATAAGTTCGAAATTTTATTTTATAGACACCAAATTAATATATATATATATATATATATATATATATATATATATATATATATATATATATATATATATATATATATATATATATATATATATATATTATTACATTATTTGAAATAACACCATGTATTTTTATTCGCAAAATCTGACTAGGTCAGATTTTTAATATACAGTTTGCCAAAAACCTCTATGCAAATTATTTATGAAAATATTTTGTTCATCGTCTATAGGCTGACGTGTTGCTACTTAAACGCAAATTTCGATATATAAACAGCAATTATCTGAAAAATAAACAATTATTGTCGGGTATTAACATAAAATAGTCGAAATTTCAAGGCTGTAGATCAAGTTTAGCAAGGTAATAATACAGATTAAAATAACGTTTATTTCATAGAATGGAACACGTAGCAAGAACACTGTTCAGATTGCCTATTTTAAATAAAACATTAAAATGAAATTATTATTCGAAATATCTAATTTTAATAATGGTTTTTCCGCTTCGTAACGTACATTAAAGTAAATAGGTGTGCGGATAGTTAATTATAAATAATGTGTCAGTATTATTTGAAATATTTTAATGATGTCAATGGGATTATATTCATTCTAACGCCCACTGATTACTGTACTAAATATTCAACTTTTTTTCCTAAAAACGTATTAATAATAATAATAAAAAAATTATATTTACATAGTGGTATAAAATATATAATAAATAAATATAGTACTATACAGTGAGGAAGGAGGAAGGAGGAAGGAGGAAGGGAGTGAAGGAAGATATATTTTGTCTATTCATTATCATTTCAGAAGTTTAATGTATGACATTTATAAAACTTGAGTCGTACACAATACAGCAATGCGTTAAAATTGTTGAATTATTTTATGAAAATGGGTGGTCAGTGACAAATATTTTTATAAAATTACGTGATATTTACAGTTTGCATAATCGTCCATCTGAAACCACTGTCAATTAAATTGTTCAAATATTTCAAGAAACTGGTTCGATGGAAAATAAAAGAAGAGCAACATAAAGTGGTAGTGATCGTTCACAAGAGCATATTGATTTGGTACGTGAATATGTTGCTGAAGACCTAGAAATCTCCGTTACTCGACGTTCGGACGAAATTATTCGAGTCATTGGTGACATAAAGCCACGGTTATGTTGAAATGTTATCCAAAATTTTGACAAGAGTGGAACTTCAAGATTTGGCCATTTGACAGATATTGTTTTTCGAGTTTAAATGTCGTATACTAAGTTTCATTTATCAATAAAAAGTTTTATGAAATTAACACAAATTCTGTGTTTTATTTAAGAACTAGAAAAAAAGCTTCTTTATTAGGCTACAGTTTATGAATGCTGCCTAGCCACTGCTAGAAGTGCCATCGTTGCAAGAGATGGAGGAAGGTTTAACCCTCCGGTGGTCGCATCACGGTCTGTGAGATCAGGGTCAGTGAAAATTGTTAATATTTAAAAAACCCGCTAATAAAATCTCTCAATACCTTTTTATAAATCATTGTAGAATATTAGTATGGAATGTTATGTGGAAGGGTATGTTTGCTGTAAAGCGGTCAACAGTTATTTGCAGATACATTCTCTCAGACTCCTCGCGCCAGTTTTTTTAAAATGTCTATAATGTTATCAGAATCATAAGAACGGTAAGAATAGTCGTCATATAAAACGGGAATTGATAAAGGAAATGCATTACTTTACTCAGATGGACTATGAAAAAGAAATAAAACGCCTAGAATAATTGAATAACGCAGTGCTGATGATGATGAATACGATGAACGTTTAGATGAGGACGATGTAACTAAGGAGCGAGATGGTGACAGCGAGATGATGAATATTATTCCTTATTACGTAGACAAAGAAGGGTAAATAAAATGAGGCATCGAAAAGTGTTAGAACTCGAAGGAACAAAATTGTGTTGCAATTTCCTGGTGTAAAACCTAGAGCGCGGTCAATAAAATCATTACTTAAATTGTTGCACCTGTTCTCGCTATCGCGATGCTAGGCTTACAACCGCAGAAGAAATAAGAGCACTTATGGACTTATTATATTATACTTTGCTGGAGCTAGACATGCGAATCTCATTCATTTGGTAGACTCATGGGAAATCAAACCTAACGATGTCACTGCATCGATGTGTTTTCTTCTTAGGAGCAAAAGATTCGATGACATTGACAAACGATTCAATGAAAACTCTAAACAATGTTTTAGTCTTTCAGCGTATGTAACTGTAGATGAAAAATTTGAGGCGTGTAGAAGGAGATGCAATACATACCACGTAAACCAAATACGTATGGTGTTAAAATATTTGCCTTATACGACGCAAAATGTTATTATATTAATCACATGGAGGTGTATGTAGGGCAACAGCCCCTTCAAGGAAGAAAACAGTTGTAAATCTGTAGCGGAGGGTATGTTCTTACATATATATTCGTATATGTTCTCACATATACGGTTCAAATCGAAATGTAACCACAGATAACTGATTTAAGAGCGCATATCTTACAAAATCGTTAAAGATGATTGACAATTGACAATTATTGGTGCCAATACAAAAAACAACTGCCGTCGAAAAGTTAATTCAAGTATATTTGGTTTTGAGGAAGACGTTATCTTAGTTTCCTATATTTCGAAGAAAGGAGCTAATATATTGATAATTTCTTCCATGCACAAGGTGTATTGCATTTGTGAATCCAGTGAAAAACTCTATATTATTGAAACTTATAATTAATCTAAGTACGGTGTCAATATCGTGGTCAAGTTATGTGCCAAATATGGCTCTGCACATAATACCAGGCGTGGCCAATGATAATATTTTATAATTTACTAAACGTTGCTGCAATAAATAGAAATATCATTTATGTCGTAAACAATAACTTTCGACACTAGCTAATATTAGAATATCAAAAAATAAGAGCGATATACGATAATTTGCCAAAAACATTGCTATTTCGACTGCAAGCAATATGTGGAGTGTTCCTGAAAATGAAAATCAAGCAAGAAATATTGGAAGGACACTGAAGTTGCAGTTTTTCTGATCGGAAAAAAAGAGAAAAACGAAATATATTTGTAACAGTTGTGGTATTTCGCTGTCCTCGGACCTTGTTAATGCAATTTCCAGTGACTATTATGCCAGGTTTTAAGAAGGCTAACGCCTAATTTACGAATACGCAATACGAGAAGACTGTTTTTTTTATATATATATATATATATATATATATATATATATATATATATATATATATATATATATATATATATATATATATATATATATATATATATATATATTTACGAGAGTAAAGCTGAATTTTTGTTTGCTTTTTTTAATATTACATTTATTTCATGTAAATTGTTTTATATTTTTAAGTGTTATATTGTTTTATCGAACAAAAAATTAAAAATATGTTTAAATTAATTTTCATCCCAAATCTCTTATTTTCAGTAAATAAATTATATATGTAAAAGTATATACCATAAAACGCAGATCTGGGTGAGATTTTTGTAGTTTATTAATTGTTTTGGTCTTACGGTCTACGAGACCAGCGCGACGACTAATATCATAAAATTTCGCGAGACCACTGGAAGGTTAACTCAAAAAGCAATAATGCACTACACACCTTATGAACTAATGAAGCCAGGAGGCAAAAAATTCCTTTATCAGGCCAAAGAATTCCTCAATTAATATCTCTTGTAGTGAGTGGTTACCTGAAGAGCGTACAGTTACAATAAGCAGTAATATGCCCGATAAACGAGAAATTATATAAATTTTTATGCAAAAACTATCGTGGCATTTTATTCTTTTGCACAACTTATAAACTTCTAACATAGTAAGATTGAGGATAGTACCATACATCGAAGAAAAAATAGACCAATATCAGACAGGGTTTTGAAGAGCATGCGCAATAATAATTGTTAAAAACTCAATCAGTTTGATAGTTCGTTAAATAATTAAAAAAAAAAACAATATAATTTCATGCTCATTATTCCAAACATTCTAGACTTCAGACATATTCTAGAATTCAGACATGGAGGTCACGGAAAATAATAGGTATTCCCGCTAAACTTATTAGATTAACTCAGATGACGACGTTCGGAGAAAATTCACTCTCTGAGGTTGCATTGGCACTAGTCCTTCCTTACATAATATTGAACAAACTCACCACAGTTGGTTCCAAAAAGTAGTTAAAAAGTTACTAGGTGTCACCTTAACCTCGCAAGTCTAGGGTAGGGAAAAAAGGTTGAGTGCTAAGATTTAATACAGAGAGAGTTATCCAACTTAGTAGAAGATTTACTGTAGATTTAATACTTATGATTCAAAGACATAACTATCTAATAAATAATTAGGTAAGTAAGCAATAGCTTAATAGGGTGTAATAATATAAGATTAATAGTTTAATCAGGTAGCTTAGAAATCAATACTAAGACCTAGTTACAATACTAAGAATAAGTTTTTCAATAAGAGTGTCAAAACGTTGTACCGTAATAGTGGCAAGATTGTGTGAAATGTCACTCAAAGACTTATGTCACTCATAATCGTATTATTGTTAATGGTGAAGAATATATTTGGTCTGAATTAATAAATATGAATATAAACAATGTTTTCTATTTACAAGACGGTGTTAGTTCGGTAACACATCTCGCCAGATAATCGATTTATTACAAGAAAAGTTTCCTGAGTGCTTTATTTCGCGAAATGGTAATGTCAACTGGCCATCAAGATCATACGATCGCTTACCCTTGAATTATTTTTCTGGACTGGCGTGTGGAGAAATCCACACAGTTTACAGAGATACATTCTGAACAATTCTTGATCTTAAATGAAACATTCAGGCCACCATTGAAAATATTCCACGCGATATGTGTGTTGGAGTAATCGAAAATTGGGTCTCCAGAATGCTTTTCACCAGAAGAAGGCGAGAGGCACATTTGAACTATATTATTTTCAAAACATTATGATGGCATTTTGTGTTCTTCTATGTGTTCACTATGACTTGTAGTTATCGTCGTGCTAAATTTTGAAGTTTTACTCTCTTATTGGACAAACATTTATATATTTATTCATATCCTTAGTAAGTTGCTGTTTGCAATAATTAAAAAAGTATAAGGAAAAAATATACAGTACTTTATGTGTTCATCTCAAGAGAATTGCACAGAATATTGTTTGAGATTCACAGCAGCACTGAGAGATGCGACACGAAAGAGTGTAACTTTGCTTCAACTAATTACATTGATTCTACATTGATTCATTACAATCACTATCACCTTACGGAAAAAAATCTTTTATTTAGCAATTATTTACGAAAAATTTCCCTCATCCCTTCCAAATACGTACACAAAGCAGAATATAATATTTCTCTTTGTTTCAGAACACGACGACTTCCTTGCCATGGACGTCGGACCGACCAGAAGCCCTACGGGAGGGCGGCTTATCGCCGCCCCCAGCAAAAAGGGCGCGAAGTTCGGAGAGGGATAGTTTTCCGAACGATAAAGATCGCAGCCCGTCGAGAAACAATAATGGAGAGATGCCCGACTCGTTACTTGGTCAGGCGCTGGAAGGGGGACCCACGATTTTAACGAAAGAGGTAAGCAGGTAGGATCTAGATCTAGCTTCTGGAAAATCAAGAAAAACCGATAACTGAGTAGACACTTTGGAAAAGTTCAGAACTTTCCCGAAGCCTAATATTAGTTATTATCTATATTAAAAGTTCTAACGTCTTGTCATGTGGCAGTATTTATTGCAGAAATAAAAACAACGCCAAAAATGATCGAAAGCTCGGGCTATATGCTGAATGTGATAAGAGCTCAATTATATACGAGTTCCTGAAACCCCAGCTCCCTTTGCCTAATAGGAAATTTGACATCTCCAAGTAGAGGCATATCTTTCTGTTGGTCTAACCAGGGCTGTTCACCATACATTCCTTCAAGTTAAACATAATATAGGTTTACTCCGATGGTTTGATTGTTCTTCTTGGTTTGATTGAAAGTAATACATACATACATACATACCTAGCCGAAGTTTAGTTTATTAAGTAGAGTTTATTTGACCCTTCCACTATTACAGGACACATGATCTTTTGCGGCTATAGAGATCTATTCTAAATGAAATTACGCGAACACATGTTGGACAAATGAATTGGTAGTGAGGCGATATGTGTCTTTTTTAGGCCTGGGTCCTTGATACTGCTACATAAGTTGTCCCATAGGGTTCAATTATGATTATGCTCGACTGTGGTCCAAAGTTGACGTGGGTACGCCTTTTTGCAACGAGAACCTTAATCGACAAACAGTTCGCCCCTGCAACTGAAATCTTCCTCATTTGATATTTTATAGTACTATCTGATCCTCACTATCTGTCTTAGATAACTATCTTGCTGTGCGCTTTCGAGAACCCTCAGGTGTTTCCTATAAAGCATCATACGATTCACATCCTTAACTTTTAAGGACAGGTCATTATTTCCGCAAGCTCCTTCTGAAGTTTCCGAAAGACTCTTGAAGCACAGCTGATTCGATTGCGGATTTTCGAGTTCAGATCCTCCTTAAAATCAACGAGACTGCTCAGGAAGCTAAATGATTCCTCAGAGTCAAGCGGAGAGACAGATGCATTAATGTTTTTAGTGTGAGGGGATGAATAACTTCGATCGCCTTCGCCCAACTGTCCACCATATGACGTCACGTGTCTCTCGGGACCGGTTTCTAGCCTTTCAGCCGTCATCAGCCAACCTCCAGACGAACGCAAGGAAAGCAGTTGGGAGAGACGATCAGGGCCAGGCCAGGTCAACTGGCCATTTTAATGCCGGGTCTTGACCGCACACAACTCACGCCATCATACGGCGAATGCTCGTAGCTGTCAGGACCGCTCGTAACATTCTGCCTGGAACCTCGGGTATAGTACCAGGTATGCCCACAAGGTAGCGTAACGGAACCGTGGAAGGAAATATTACAAAAATCTTTCACCCTTTTTCCACGTGGTGCCAACGATCGCCTTTGCCCAACTGTCCACCATACGACGTCACGTGTCTCTCGGGACCGGTTTCTAGCCTTCAGCCGTCATTAGCCGAGCTCCAGACGAACGCCAGGAAAGCAGTCGAGAGAGACGATCGGGGACGATGACGATCGGAGACGATGATTTGTTTCATTCTGAGACCTTTGTTGTCTGACAGGTGGTGGAGCTCATCAAGCATTTTTTAAATATCTTTATGATTGTTTGATATTATTATGATATCGGCCGCAAATCTCAGATGGTTTAAACGTTTGCCATTTATATTTATTCCCATATATTTCTAGTTTAGTTCCTTAAAAATGTCAGTGTGTCACCTTGTCTTACGCCTCTATTAATCTTAATGGGTTTGGTATGAGTATGAGTATGAGTGTCCATTTGTACTGTCATTTCAGATTTTCTGTTAATATTCTGAATCAGAGTTCTGCAGTGGTGCCCTGTTCTGCATTTGACAAGGCTCTCTTCTATTGCCCAGAACTCAATACTTTCAAAAGCTTTTTCGTAGTACACAAGGGCGCAATAGAGGGGGAGATTATACTCATTGGTCGTCTTTATCAGTATTTTAAGGGTTAGTAGGTGGGCCGTTGTGCTGTACCCTCGTCGGAATCCGGCTTGCTCAACTGGATGGTAATCGTTAAACTTGTTGGTGAGTCTGTTTGTTATTATTTTGGTGTGTAAATTTGTAGAACTGCGACAATAGAGAAATTGGTTTATAGTTTCCTATGTTGTAAGCGTCAATTGTCTTCAAAATTATTGTTGTCAGAGAATAATTAATCAAGCATTTATTAAGAAAGATTTTAAGATATTTTATAATTTATTGCCCTCCTTTAATCAGTTCAAGTATTATGTTATCCTTTCCTGGGGATTTTTTTCTCTTCATTTGTCTTACTGCTTCGGATATTTCGTCTTCGCTTATGTCTGCCCTTTCTTCTGAGTTTACATTTGTTTTTTTTTTGGTTTAGTACCTTCTGGGATTGTTCCTGTGGCACGTTTTTCTTTTCATAGAAGTTATCATAAAACTACTTTACTCCCTTGTTCATGGCTTCGTTGTCTCTAACTATTTTCTTGCTATCGTTCCTTACTCCAATGATGTTTTGCGTTTTTTCGGGTATTCCTTTATCTGCCTTCGAAGTGCGTTATTCAGTTCTGTATACTCGTTTAAAAGTGTTTCGTTTAAAAGTGTTCGTCTTATTTTAAACATATCCATTGCCTTGTCAGTAATTTTTTTTTATTGAGCTGGTTTTTTTAGTTACTGCCATGTCTTCCGTAAGGATAATATTTGTTATATTTGTATTCAGTTCATCTAACCTATAATGCGATATTTTTCTCTATTGTCTGCCAATTTGTCTGCGTCAGTTAGTAGTTGGATATGTGTATTTTCTATCTTTAGGAATATTTCCTTTTTCGTGTCTATATTTAGTTTGGCTCTTACCAAACGATGGTTACTTCCTATAATGAAGTAATTGAGCACTCTTACATATTCTCTGACTATTAATCTAGCAGACGATATAATGTAGTCGCTCTTGGTTCTTTCATCCGGTGCCATCCAGGTCCGGTTGCGTTTTGATCCCTTCATAAAAAACGTATTCAGAGCAAACAATTTCTGTTCCTCCAGGTATCTCATTAGTAGTTCTCCTCTTTCATTGGGGATCCCAATTCCGAATTCTTCTGTCTTATATTCAGTTGTTTCCTTTTTCCGCATAAGCTTGCATTAAAATACTTCATTCTCTCGTAATGGCTTCTGTTATGTGTTCGTATATATCATTTACTTCTTGGTCTTCATGGGTTAAAGTGGTCAAATATATTTAGATCAATTATAATGTAGTGATATTTCTGTGATATTCCCATCGTAATCAAGAATTTATTGAAGCGTAATAAAATCGTGTGCAATTAATTAAAACACAGTCATCCGCTTAGATGAATTCTGTGATATGGCACATATAGGTTTTGGTCTTGTCTTTAAGGCGGGAGGGATTGAAGAGGCCTCCGTCAGTTCAATGACGTATCGCAATACCTTTATCAGAGGAAGCTGGAGGCTTCCTGTAAAGGATAATCATCAAATTCGGATACGTTCAGTATACCCTAAGAATACACCCTAAGAATTCCATCAAAATCCACCATACCATCTTCCTCAAGAACATGCCAAAAATGTTCGTCTGCGAAACAGTGTATTGAGTCTATTTTATTGGGATGATGCAAAAGTTCGTCCTGTTTTTAACAAATTTACTTGGTGAAAAATTTTGTTATTTGATGTCTTTTTTAAAGTTTATTAAGCATTAAAAATGGCAACAAATAAGGAATATTTTCGAGGTATTATGGTTCTCTATTTCCGGAAAGGCAAGAATGCTTCGCAATTCTTTATAACTTGACTGGGATGTCAATGACTCTGGCCCACCCACTATACCCCACCGATCTTTTGGCGTTGTCAAAGTACCATTTATTTAAATTTCTTCAAAACAGCTTCAATTGTAAAAACTTTACTTTCTTGAAAGACGTACAAAATCACCTGAATCAGTTCGTTAGGTAGACACCTCAGAACTTTTATGTGTGCGGCACTATGCAGCCACCAGAGAGATGGAGAAATGTTATGGAACAGAACTACACATATTGCAATGGTCAAATATAATTTTTAGACAATACAATTTTTCTTTAAAAAATGGAAGGAACTTTGGCATCAACCCAATAAGATATTTAATGGAATTTCTTTCAGAAATCCAGCAATAACTCGGAATCACCGAACCAGACCTGCGAGGACAGCAATAGCAGTGACACAGCCTTGAGCGAACATGGAGATGGGGAAGCCGTCACACCAAAGACTGAACCTCCCGATTACCCCAGCATGCTGGAAGAGCATAATCCTTTCCACACCAACGGCGGACTCATGGATCAGAATCGGCCACCTTCCTTCCCTGGTGCATTACTAGGATTACAAGGTCAGTTTTTCCCTTCACACAAACCAGCATCGTTTATTATACAGACAAAATTTTAAAGTAATTAAAACATTTTTAATTAATTTCAGATCATCCTCTTGCTGGATTAAGTGGACTAATGCCTGGACCATCTGGGATGCATGGAAGTGCTAATGATTTCGGTGAGTTTCCTTTTATTGTTTAACATTAGTATATATTAATTAACAATACCTTTATGTCTGTAATAATTATAACTTTACTGCTCGTAAGGCAAAAATAATATTTGTTGATGAAATAATTAATATATTGTACTATATTATATAGTAAAACTGACTCAGAATACATAATATACAAGGTGTAGGGAATATAACTTTCGTGTCCAAAATCAAACTATTTCTGAGGGAAAACAGTTGATTTTTTAAAAAAATTTCATCGTGGTGTTTATTGCAATCGCAGAAAATTAAGTTTATTGTTCCATTGGCCTCTACTGATATTATTTAAAAATACAATGTAATATTTTTATAGCCGTTTAGTCTACGCATTTCAGCAAATATTTAGTTTTTTTTTACAAAACAAAAGGAAAACATTATTGTCGTTTGTTATCAAAATTGAAATTAAGAGCACTATTTTTTCACACATCATACCATAACACGTTTTAAACGATTCACGACAGATTAAGAAATACGTCATTAATAGTTTTATTGACTTAAGTGTTCAAAATGCAGCTCTTAAAAGTATTTTCCCGAACACCTTAAAAAATCCTGATATATTTCTAATCTGGTTAGCAGCAGCTTCTCCAAACTCGAAGAGATTTTCCACTAACCAGCAAATCACTCTTTTTTAACTCTTCGTCGCACGTTTCGCTCATCATGTTAGGAGTGATTTATTCTTTTAATTTAGTAGTAAATCTCTTCGAGTTTAGTTTTTCATACCGAAAGTTCCAATAGAAAAATTGAGCAGCTTCTCTGCAAATAAGAAGTGTATCGTAAAATTCGGGTATAGAATACAATATTGGTTTTAAATGGAAATTAAATATACACTACCCACACTGAAATAATTTTTGTCGTCAATATCCTTTTTCATGGGCATTATCACAATTGGTCAATGCGACGTTGCCCCTACCATTGTGGCTGATATATCATGTGCTACATTGTTTTAAACATGTTCATTAGTTTATTTATAGTATATTCATTAAATAATAAGTAATTATTATTTGCCAAATAAGCTTTTACACATATTTACTTAAAATGATAATCTTTATCATTGCTTTTCAATTGATGATTTAATAACTTTGTAATTTTTTCTTTGCGGGTATTATTTAGTTTTTAACCCTTTTTGCAAAGACCTATTTTTTTCAAAAGATGTGAAGAATTGTTAGTTTAATTTACGAAAGTTATTTCTCTTACACCCTATATATATGTATATATATATATATATATATATATATATATATATATATATATATATATATATATATATATATATATATATATAGGATGTCCCATAGCTTATCCACCATAGAGCAACTGGAGATAGTAGAGATTAAAATAAGAGGATCTAGTCAATAAATGTTGGAAGTTTTAGTTATTAAAAAAACACAGCGTGTTCAAAGTGAAACGAAAATTATCGAAAAATTGAGATAATTTAAAAACGGTTGAAGATATTAAGTTCAAAATCAGAGTAGTTGGGTTTTCAAAGGTTCCAAATCCGAATTTGGTATTAGTTCGAGTTTAGTTTCTAGAGGGCGCTTGCTACCTACTTTATGAGGAAATATCTCGCTTATATTTTTTTACCTTAAAGGTGGGAAAATGTTTACTTCAAAATATAAAAGAACCATAATTCCCGCGTAAATAAGTAACTTTAGTGAATATCGATATCTCATGCTGTTAGCGAGATATTCGTGTTCGAACATCTCCATTCGAATAATTCCATTGCACAAAAAACATTAGGATGTCAAAGATACAACGAACTTTATTTAAAATAACAATTTTTTGAAATTTACCTCAATGTATAGTGTTTCCACCTACGTTTAGTAGGAGAAATAAAAAATAATGACAGTTGTCATTGAGATATAGACAGTTGTCATTGAGTTAGATAAACGCATAAACGCAGAGGATATCCCTTAAATCACGATTAGGAAACTGATTAAGTTTGGGTATTTTTTACAAATTATTTAATACCAATTCAAGATTGGAGAAACTTGTTTCCACCTACGTTTAGTAGGATAAATAAAAAATAATGACAGTTGTCATTGAGACGTAATAATTTGTCAAACAACATTTTAGAAACACTGTGAATAGCATATTTTTCAACCGTCGACAACATATGTAATGGAATATTCGAACACGAATATCTCGCAAACGGCGTGAGAGATCGACATTGACCAAGGATATCTTCTTTACGTGGAAATTATGATTCTTCTCAAATTTGCAGTCAACATTCCCAGCTTTATAGGGTAAAAAATATGAGCCAGTTAATTCCTCACAAAGTAGGTAGCAAGCACCCTCTAGGAACTAAGTTCAAGCTAGTACCAAATTCGGATTTGTCGCTTGAAAACCCGACTACCCCGATTTTGAACCTGATATCTTCAACTGTTTTCAAATTATCTCAATTTTTCGAAAATTTAGGTTCCCTTTCAACACCCTGTATCTTTTTAATTGCTAACATTTGCCAGCACATTTATTGACAAAATCCTCTTAATTTGATCTCTCCTATCACCAGTTGTTCAATGGTGGATAAGCTATAGGACACCCTATATATATATATATGAAGTTTTTTTACATCTTTGGACTGCGTCCAATGAGACAACAGTAGTCAGGAATTATACACCCCCAACCGTTGAGTTCCACAATCTCATGTGGAACGCACAACAACCTGCGTCTTCACCATAATGAGCATTGGTTAGTTGCTTGACACGGAGGAAGCCCCACCCATCCCTTACATTGGAGGGTACATGTTTTGTCTGTTGGTGGTTAGACTCATCAGGGTACCTACATATTCCCTCTCGTCTACATCCAATGAGACAACAGTAACACAGACAACGATTCCCCAATCGTGTATAACTCTTGACTACTGTACTCCAATGTAAGGGATGGGTGGGGCTTCCTCTGGGTCAAGCAACTAACCAATGCATATATATATATATATATATATATATATATATATATATATATACATACAGGGTGATTCACGGTGGATGGTACATTAGACGTTTACGGAGAACTACTTAGGGTAATGATTTTAAATTTTGGATACTTATCTAAATGAATATGAACTCCCTATTTAAAATATTGTGTTGTGTTGCCAGACCTACTTCAAACTGATTCTAACTTCGTTTTTTTAAATAGAATATTTTATATGTTATTGCATTTTTAGATTCTGTGAACCATTTTGAATATTTTTTATTTAACATATACTATATCTATCTTGAGCCGTTTCGGAAATAAAGATTTTTTTTAAAGAAATTTGGCGATAAACATCACTGAATAAAAAATATTTTGCTTGATTTACCCGATGTTTTAACTCATCTCTAGTGTTTACTGGCGTTTTGTAGATATTTTCTTTTAGAGCACCCCAAAGATAGAAATTAAGGGTAGTTAAATCGGGTGATCTCGGCGGCCATGTTCACGGACCCAAACGTCTAAACCGCCGGTCTTGGAATAGTTCATAGAGTTACCTGCCTACTTCTTCTGTACAGTGTATCGATGCACCATCAAGCTGGTACCAGCTGCTTCGATACACTACCAGTGGAAGGTTTTCTGTCAAATCCTGTACTACTGTTGTTACTATTTCTAGATACTTTCGTGAACTGTTCATCGTAAATAATAAAGTATCGAATTTGTTTGTCCATGATTAAACAAAAAACATTAAAACTAAATTTCTCTCGGAATGCGGAATCCCAGGTAAAATGACGATTTTTATTGGCCCAGAAGTGACAATTTCGTCTGTTAAAAACTCCTCTCGAAAATTTGGACTCATTAGTCTAGATTATTTTTTGTAAAAAATGTGGATCTTCCTGGAAATGAACTAGTAAATTTTCATAAAATTTCATTTTTTGAAGGCAGTTGAGTTTAAGTGAGTGAGGCAGGGGTTTGAGAAACTGAGCTTTAGAAAATTTGTAAGAACGCATGCCTTGTTTTTTCAGTATTCTTTGTATTGCGGATAATGTTACATGCAGCTCGTCTTCAGCTCTTCTAATAGAAGATTGTAGATACGCGTGGAAATAAGCCAGGATGTTAATCTCGTTCTCCTCATCAGATGTTACTGGCTTGGTCAAATTCCCGGGTGCCTTCGAAAAACCAAAATTTATAAAATTTATTTGAATCCGTCTAAATTTGCTTTTACTCATTCGGGCTAAATTAGGATACATTGCATTAGATTGTCTGCAGGTGCGGTCAATAATTTTGTCACACTATCCATATAAAATAAATAAATTCATGATCACTGCATTCGAATAGTTAATTCCTTCTATTCTTTACTGAGACAATTACTTACTTAAATATGCTAATTATGAATTATCAAACTAATAATTTCAAATACAAACATTTTCATAACATTTATTTAGAAGTAATGCCACTATAAAATAGAGGGTGTTCAATTTAAAATTCCTACATAACATGAATTTTTAAGTTCTTTTAAATGGTCACTATTTTGTAAACATCCTGTATGCGATAAATTCATTCTTATGTCATATTATCTTAAAGCAACCTATTAAGGAATCGTTTTCAAAAATTCAGATATCTAGGTATGCTGGTTGTAAAAATAAATATTTTTATATCCAGGGATGTTTCTAGCCAAATTTCTTAATAAATATTTTTTATTTCCGAAATGGCTCAAGATATGTATAGCATATGTTATATAAAACCATTTTCAAATACCTTATAAAATCTAAAAATGTAATATTATATCGGGTATTCCATTTAAAAAAACAAAGTTTGTATCAGCTACGAGTAGATTTGACAACACGGCAGCACAGAAAATATTTTAAATGGAGAGGTCATGTTTATTTACATAAGAGTCTAAAATTTCAATTTTTTTACTTTAAGTAGTTTTCCCTAAACGCCTATGCACCAGTCACCGTGAATCACCCTGTATTTCAAATCACCCCACCTATATATATATATATATATATATATATATATATATATATATATATATATATATATATATATATATATATATATATATATATACATATATATATATATATATATATATATATATATATATATATATATATATATATATATATATATATATATTATGAAAATAGGAGTAAAGCTAAAGTAGAAATAATTAAATGGATTGCTGCAATGAAAGAGGACCTAAGATCAGCAAATATTACACAAAGTGAAATTCAGGATATAGACTGTTTCAGACACAAGGTTAACGTTTGGAAGGTTGGCCAGAGAGAAAAATGTAGGAAGACTGGAACAACTTGGTCTGACGAAGGGAAAAAAGCTCATAGCGAAAGAATGAAATTAGTATGGGCACAAAGGAAGGCTAACAACAACAAACGCCTCTAATTGTACTTCGTGTGGTCCACTAGGGCCCATACGTGAATAATATATATATATATATATATGAAGAATAAATATAATGGCAATTCTTTCGCTACCAAGAAAATTATAAGAAAATATCGTTCTTTCGCCGAAGGCTATTCGGAAAAGCCAAAGCTCATAAATAATCCATTCCGCGCGAATTCAAAAACCCATCTCGAATCGCAATTGCGTTTTGAAAAATCGTCTTTTTCTAACGTAGGAATTGCGAACGGACATACGTATTCGTCACACGCACAAAATTTTTCTAAATACAATGGTTTTCCGAGAAAAACGCTCTCGGGGCCGGTCGAAATAAAGCCGAAAAAGTGACATCTGCCAGCCAGCGGCCAAACAAAAACCCCCGAACAACATAAGCCTTCGGAAAAAGGAAACTTTTATATTAAATATTTGACAGAGGGGGCGACGGGCTGAAATAACTGTGGGGAGGATTTGGAGACGGAAAGGGGGTGTCGGGTCTTGCGAGATGCCTTCATGGTCCGAAAAGGTCACCTAACAACGTCGTACTGACGTGTCATGAGTGTCCCTGGCCGAAAAATATGAAAGTGACAGGTCGGAGTTGGATTTTTATTAAAATGTACAGGATGGGGGTGACATATGTGGACGGGGGTGAAGTTTGAAGCGGCATTTTTCTGTTACTCTCTTTAATTTGTCGGAGATTTTTGTGTCTGGCGTCAATCAAAACCCTTCTGTTTCATTTTTTGAAAAACAAAATAGAAATTTTACTTGTCCATCGAATTGCCAAAAGTATGTGTGTTTCAAGTAAAAACGACAAGAAGTTTCCGAGACGAAATATTAGAATTTGATCTTTATATAATAGATTATAAAATAGTAAACAGACTGTTGATATTTATTTGTTAAAAGAGCTGCAGAAAATTATTAGTAATATTAGGGGCATAACTTACATCGGTTGTTTGCATCATAACCTGCATTTTTTCACCGATAAAATTATCAAAATTCTAATTTTTTCCAGTTAATAAATTCTTATTCTTGCAAGGGTTATTAGAAAAGTTCTGGGCCTGATACAAAGTTTAAGCACGTGCCCCTTAAGAAAGTTTCTAGATCATTGGCTCGTTACGCAAACGCAACAACTGTGAGGGGCGCGGGGTGCATGTCAATCGATAACCCCGTGTTTTGGAATTTAGTCGATATGGAGCGTTTCTCGGGAGCAAACCGTGCGTTGTGTGAGCGAGAATTTTACAAAAGTTTCATCTCAACGGTCATGTAAATAAGCAGAACTGTCGTTACACGAATCCCAAAACACAAGCTTCAAAAGCCCCTACATTCGCCTGAAATCACTGCCTGAGCTGCAATGTCAGCGCGAGGAATAATCGGGCTGTACTTTTTTGAAGACAGTAGGGGACGCGCAGTTACCGTCGATTCAGAGCATTATGTGAAAATGTTGGATAGTTTTTTGGTACCTGAATTGGTTTCCGCAGGAAGGATTATCGTCACACACCTCCAACACGTCTCTGCCACAAGTTCATATAGTTTTCTCAAACAAATTGATTTCCAGGAGAGGT
This sequence comes from Cosmopolites sordidus, assembly GCA_031761425.1. Lineage (NCBI taxonomy): Eukaryota > Metazoa > Arthropoda > Insecta > Coleoptera > Curculionidae > Cosmopolites > Cosmopolites sordidus. The sequence goes on from JARFXV010000589.1 coordinate 361,197, forward strand.
GACATAAATTGGCCCCCATATAGTCCTAATTTGAGCCCTATAGACTGTTTCTTGTGGAGCTTTATAAAATCGAAAGTTTACGTCAATAAACTGGGTTATTTGATGCAGTTAAAAGAAAATATCCGTCACGAAATGGCAGCCATTTCAGAGATTATGTGCCGAGCCGCCCTAAGGATTTATGTTGGTTGTTTAGATGAGTGCAGTGAGTGACCGTGAAGGTTTACAATTGGTTGATATTATTTTTAAAAAGTAATTTCCTAAAATGAGTATTTCAATAATTAGCAAAGGTTTTGATGATGGACATTTTTCTTTTATTTATATCACTGTGTCAAATAGAAACATTATTTTGGGGCACCTTGTATAACTAAGTGATTATGATATCGGTCAAGTATGACTTGTTACATGGCGTAGTGTGAAGCTTCAGATGCGTAGGTTTACTTGCTTCTACGTGGTGATCGGGTAAAGTAAACAAGTTTTATTTAATAAAATATATAAAAATTCGAGCAGTTTTAAAGAATTTAATCCCGATGGACATATAAAAAGAAGTAAATTTTTCTTTAAAGGAAATTTGTCTTTTATTTTCGATGGTAAACAAATCGGCTGCTGAATTAAAACGTAGTCGTACATCAATTACAGATCATAAAAGCATAGAGCACTCAAATTCCGCTATACGCGACCAAATTATAATAAAAATTTACAATGTCTTAATAAATAATCGCCGACTGAAGGCATGCGAGTTTGTTGGTATTGTAAACATCTCGACATATATATATATATATATATATATATATATATATATATATATATATATATATATATATATATAAAGTTGTTTTTTATATATATATATATATATATATATATATATATATATATATATATATATATATATAAAGTTGATTCGTGAAGAAAAGTATTAAAAAACAAAGAAAGTACCCGTGATCCACGTTGGTGCTTTGCCAATCGACATGGCCGATTTATATGACCATTGCTTTAGTCGTTTCTCCATCCGCTCTCCAGGCGTTCAACTTGAGCCCAACTGAGAAACGGACCTTGAGAGACACTTGCTGGCGCTTTGGATGGCGTATGAAGGAATGACAAAGCACCAACGTGGATTACGGGTGAACTTCCCAGATATATAGTTATATTATATAGTTATTATTATATAGTACTGTGGGTTGGATAGCTGTTACAAATAATCTTAATATTGCCGACCATTAGTTTTTAGATCTAAGCATCTTGTTTAAGGCTCTCACAGCTTTGTTTCCCCTTTCCATCGTGTTTTCCATTTCATTTATTTAATTGTCTTCGCTGGTTATGGTCATTTCCAAATGTTGAAATTCTTTGACTGTTTTAAAATGATATTATTTATTTCGTTCCGCTTTAATCATAATTTGTTCTTCCACGTTTTCCTCCCATTTTAAGGTATTTCGTTTTATTTTCATTAATGTATAAGCCATATTCTTGAGTTTTTTTTAAGAGTCTCTGAATCTTTTTACTAGCTCAGTTGTTGTTCTTGACATGAGTACCATGTCATCTACGTATACTAATATTTTACTTTTGCTATTGTAAATTGTTTCTTCTGCTCTTATTCCGCCTTCTCGAAGTATTACCTCTAGCACAGCATCAAAAAGTACTGCAGACAGGAGTTCCACTTGCTTCAATCCCTTTCTTAATTCGAATTTTATAAAGAAAAGCACCCTATGGTTTCCTTAATGTCATCTTTATCAGTTGAATGATCTTCGGGACTTGGAGCACGTTCGATGCTTGGTACAACTTTCTCCTTATGACTGAGTTACAGGCTTGTTTGAAGTCGGATTGAATTTCTACTTCAAATAATTTACTATAATAAAAAAAAACACAGTAATTCACTCAATTTAATAAAATTAACTATGGCTTTTTTCGATTGGCGATTTGTCTGCAGACTTTCTCTGAACTTTAAAATCTGATTACTTTCCTTTATCCATTATCCATTGCTCGACATCGTGCCTTTTTCCAAAATTGAAGTTTCCACTTTCGGCAATCCGTTAAAAAAAGATTTTTCCCACCCGGTTAAAACAAAATAGCATTTTCGTAAAAGATACGATCACAATTTATAGGCAATAAACAAAAGTAAATCAGAGAAAGTGACAATAGAATGGCCGATGCGAAGCTATAGAGATAAAAAAAGAACATTGAGCTTTCGTTTTTCTTTTTTCGCTTGAACTTCGAAAAAAACCAACTGACGTATAATAAGATTTTGATTTATGGTATGGTATATTAAAATTATACTGAATAATTTATGAACTATTACAGAAAGTGTTGACTATTTTGTATTTTTAACGCATTGCTCCATTTAGATTTTGAAAGAAATTGCATTGGAGTGTAATATAAGTATGTGCGTTTTTTACTTTGTTTATAAATAAAGTATTATACTTCATTCTTCACAGGTTTAATCTGAACTCAACTTTTTGCTCCGACACAAATATTCTTTCCTCAGTATTAAAATGATTTCACTGTCGATTCAGTTGACGTTTTTTAACAAAAACGTTAAAATAAGTGAAATAAGTCACAAAATGATGACTATTTAACCCTTTGTAGTCCAAGATAGTAAAAATTTTAAGTTATCTGAAAAGTGACTGGTTTAGGGTAATACAAAAAAACACGTTTTTTTTAAGTCAATACTTTTTTTCTTAATCATTTATTAATGATTAAAATATTAAAAATATTTTCGTGGTACAAAAAAATCTAAAATTTTATTATTTTGTTTATTATATTATATTATTTATTATAACAAAATGCTACAATGTATTTTTCACAAATGGTTTGTCATACTCCACTGTATTTAGGAAATTTGCAACGTATCCTCTCTTCGACCCAAAGTGGCCAGTGACCGATTTGATCTTGCCGTACTGCAACTGGTGGAACATTTGCGCAGGGCCAGTTTTTTACCTGAATTTTATTTTCAATCGATCTTCTATTCTTGATATTAAGTTTCAGTCCAAGTTTGCATGAAGTCTCCCCTACGGCATGTCGAAAATCTGATGGAGACATTAGTTTGTTTCTTCATTTTTTGGTTTTTTGGACTCTAATAAATGCCATAACATAATTTGATGCTCCATAACATAATTTGATATTTCCCATAATCTATCCATATCCCCATAAACCCATATAAACCCCATAAATCCCATAAACTATCTTATTAAATTTACGCCACCCATGTTCCGATTGTATTTTCCTACCATATGAGGGCGACCAATGTTGATGTATTTGGCCTTATCGTAACGTCTAACCTGAGCTTTAGAATGAGCTGACCTAAGCTTATGAAGCAATTCGTAAACAAAAGATGATACGAGAATAACAATTTTGTTAATGTCTGAATGATTGTAGCGTGTTCATATATGTTTGTTTATTTAGGTTTTTCGCCACGATGTATAACAAAAATATCTGTTCTTATGTAAATAAAGAATCACTGGGTGAAAACCAAACGTAGACAAATTTCTCAGTGATTCTTTTTTGTAATAAATTTGCCTAACGAGCAAAATTTTAAAGATATAAAAATGTTCTAAAAAATATATAAACTTTTAGCGTTAACGTTTCGGGAAGTATTCTCCTCCCGTTTTCAAAACGAATCTAAAAATAAAGTAAATTAATTTCTATAAATTATGAAAAGCTAGAAAGTAAATATATTTTTTGTGTATGTCAATGATACTTAATTATAATATAATTAAGTATCAGTATATTATTATTACTTATAATTATCAATGTAAATATCATTGACATACACAAAAAATATATTTACTTTCTATCTTTTCATAATTTATAGAAATTAATATAATTAATTTTTAGATTAATTTTGAAAACGGGAGGAGAATACTTCCCGAAACGTTAAAGTTAAAAGTTTGTATTTTTTTAGAACATTTTTATATTTTTAAAATTTTGTTTGTTAGGCAAATTTATTACAAAATAGAATCACTGAGAAATTTGTCTCCGCTTAGTTTTTTATTTTTACCCAGTGATTCTTTATTTACATAAGAACAGATATGTTTGTTATTTTTTTGAGTTTTAGATCGTGGCGAAAAACCCAAATAAAGAAAAAATAAACAACTTTGTTGTCCTTCCAGAAGACATTTGACACGTCGATACCATCCCTGTCAGCCACATATTCAACGGTGAATCCACGTTCTTTTTTCAACCCTTTCTTGTCAGTCGGAAATTTGCAATCCGGAATTCGATTGCATTGTGCTGTCCCAAGACTGAATATACCGTCTTTAGCTAAGAACTCCAGTAACGGCAATGAAGTAAAATAATTATCAAAATAAAGTTGATAATTTTGATTCCTTGGTATTCCTCGCACCATTCTCACAATTACGTTAGATGATGCTCCTAAGTCAGGTTCTTCATAAAGTACATTTTCAGCTCCCGTTTTTGGGTTCAATTTTATATGCAAATCCAGAAATCGCCCTGAGAACAAATATCTTATGACCTAATATGTTTGGTTTTATGAGATTATACCTCTTCAACTTCTTGTTTCTAGCATTAGTGAAACAAATCTATTCATCTACGCAAAGATGTTCCTCCATGAGAACTCTACTAAAAGTCTAGTTCAAATTTTCTTCGATAACTTCTACGTCTAACTTTGAATAGTCTATTACCATTCGGATCATTTCGTGGTGGCATCTTAGAATTGTCATTGAAATGTACACATTGCCTAATTTTTTCAAACTTTTGTTTCGACATTGTTTCTTGGATCATAGGGCTACCAAAAAATGAATTCCAATAACTGGTTACCTTCGGTAAGTGTATCAATGACATTATATATATTGCTCCAATAAACTGCCGGATATCAACATAAGTTACTTGAAAGGATTGCTTAGGATTTTTTGAATAATATAAAGATTCGTTTGCTGAGCAATAAAAGTATTAAGGTCTTTCGGAAAAAAATATAAAAAGTATTGAATAGTCATCGAGCTCTAATAAATTAAACGGTAAAGTGGAATTTCCCAGAAATCGTATTTATTGGTTGTTTGGAATAAGATTTTTTTTCTATTGCAAGCTTTGTTTTTTTTTCGATGATGATATGAAACCGATTGGCTCGTTTGCTGTTTCGGTTCTGAAAATGAGGGGCCAGCAATAGGCTCATTGTGTTCAATGTCTTCCATGATTAAATCTACGTCAATTTCTGTATTTTCATCAACATAGGAAAAAGGTTCAATGTCATCTGATAGTAGGGATCTATAACGTTGTCATTATCGTCATTAAATCCATCCTCACTCTCATATTGGTAAACTGTATCACATAGAACATTATCCCGCAATGGTCGTGAGTCCATTCTGAAAGAAAATGAACCAATTTAGCAACAGCATACACCTACTTTACTTACTACTAATATTACTCGCCTTACTCAATATAACAGGAATGTTACGAACACAAAAACTTACTGGTGTCATATAAAAAGGCAAAAATATTGATTGCTAACAATAAATAAACTTATGCATTCACTTACCTAGAGATTGACAGGAAAATAACGCACTTTTTGTATTTTATTGGACAATTTAAAATTTGCATGAGTACAAACTTGTATCCTTAGCTAACGTCGAAGTTCAAACTGACCGTTCAAATTAAAGTATTTAGAACATTTTGTTATATGGATACTATTTGTGTTGTTTAGTGACATGAAAATTTCACCTCAGTCAAATTAACTCGTGAGGATTTTCGTGGGATAATTTACTACGACTTTCGACGTGGATCATCTCAACAACAGTGCATTGAACAACTCGCTTTGACTTTTGGCGATGAAGCTCCATCAAAAATCATTATATATCACTGGTTTAGTGAATTCATTAGTGGCCGTCGTTCGCTCACGGATGAATTTAAACCAAACTCGATTGTTATGCCAGAAAACATGGATGCTGTGCTCGAATTGTTGAAGTAAGATCATTATATGACATACTGTGAGATTGAGACATCCCCGGGTATTAGTATACATTAAGCCGTGAAAAATATTTGTGCGCATTGGATTCCGCATTATCTGACTGTCGCTCAAAAAAGCTCGTGTCGAATGGTACAAAGAAATGTGCAAAAAATACAATCATAGTGAGTCAAAAGTCGTGTATGACATCTACACAGGTGACGAACGAAGTAAACGGTAGTCGACTGTATGGGTCTTTCAAAATGAGCCAAACCCAACTAAAGTTGTTTGCGCAAGAAGAAATATTTTGAAGCAATTGGTCGCTTGCTTTTTTGAGACAAATAGGCATGTGGCTACCGGACCACTAGGGAATCGTAGAACAGTCTACACAAGCATTTGTTTGACAATGCGTGCACTCATACCTAGGACCGAACAACACAATATTTGACCCGTCAAAACATCGAATTGATGGGTCATCCGCCGTACAGTCTTGATCCCGCCGTGAGTCCCAGAAATTGTATTTATTGGTTGTTTGGAATAAGATTTTTTTTCTATTGCAAGCTTTGTTTTTTTTTCGATGATGATATGAAACCGATTGGCTCGTTTGCTGTTTCGGTTCTGAAAATGGCATTTGGCTACCGGACCACTAGGGAATCGTAGAACAGTCTACACAACCATTTGTTTGCCAGAAGTTTTTTGAAGAAATAAGAAAAAATAGGACCTAGGACCGAACAACACAATATATGACCCGTCAAAACATCGAATTAATGGGTCATCCGCCGTACAGTCCTGATTTGGCACCCAATGATGCATTTTTGTTCCCGTTCGTAAAGAACCAACTACGTTGTCAACGATTTTGGGTTATGCCAGACGAAGTGGTTCTTTGACGATGCCAGAAGAAGCGGTTGATGCGTTCAAAATGCATGTTTTGGAGGTAGCTCAATCGGAATGGAGAAAGGGTGTGAAAAATGGTTCAAACATATACAAAAGTGTATCGATCATCGCGGAGAATATTTTGAAAAACAATAAAACCATTTTCAATGATAAATATTTGTTTTTATTTATTATTCCGGATAGATAAAGAGTAACCCTCGTACACATATAGAAAAAGTTCTGTCTATTAAAAGTTACAAATAATTGAAATGGTAGCGTGATACCCTGTACAAACACACCTTATTATATAATGTAAAGCTCCAGGATTAAGTTACACATGCGCTACAAAATTACCTAAGGTGCTTCCAGAGACAACTGAACACTTAACATGCTCTCTCCCCTAAAGACTAACAATTTAAAAATCGAAAGTACAAATTCAGAATAAAAATGATTAGTTAAATCTTAACCTTGATTTATTGTTGTTATTATTTTAATCTTCAAAAAAGGTTAGCGCGTTACAGTTCTCCATGATAAATGATCTGCTTTAGTATGTCGATATTTAAATTCTATTTCGGACATTAATTCAATTGACTGTACGTATAATTGATTTTAATTGAAGTTATTATGGTAATTGTTCTTAAACTGCTTACGATTCAAATTGAAATGCATTGTCGATTGTTTCAATGATTGATATTGCCGAAACAATAAGGAAGGTCATTGAAATGTTCAGTTTTGATGTATGGTAATATATACAGTGTTGTTTTAGATGAGAGGATGAATGGACCTGTGCAAGATTTGTTCAAGTGTACTGTTTAAGATTACATGGGCCGAGCGATTCCCAAATTTTATTTCAAAACACATTTATTTCTTTAGAAATTTTGTTTATTTACTCTTCGTTTTAATATTCTTTTAGGTCGATACATCAAAAAAAATCTATGATCAGAAAGTAAGGTGGCTTTTAGACACAAAGTATTTATTTATTCATCCAATTTATAATAATATAACAAAATTATAGTAGCGGAGGTGAACTTACTCCTTATTTTTTGTATGTCATATATTGAAATAATACGGAAGTGGCGGCTCGTTGGTTTAAAGAAGAAGGGCGCCGAAGAGAATAGTGCTACTGAAGATTTGTTTGCTTTCCCCTTTCACCTTTTTCCTTTTCGTGCTATTGATACTATATACAGGAGGTAAATAAGGAAAACATTTTGTATTGTTACTACTTACAAGGACATTGGATGATAGGTTGTTGCGTGTTGCGCAGTTAAACGAATGAATAGGTAGGTACTTACCGTTTCCCGGAGAGTAAACCATTCAAACATTTTATTATAACTGCAAATCAATAGAGAAAATTCGAAAAAGTTCAAGAAAATATGAAAGTTTTATGAAAAAAAGCAATTAGTTCGGTCATAGCACTCTCAATATTTAACATAACTAAAACATTTAGTCTATCTACCCGCATTGAATTTCTTAAATATGTTTTAATCAAGTTCAAAGTCGAAATGCACCTTTCGGCCTCGGTTGTGGTCATCGGTGTAGTAATTAGTATTCTCAATACCTTAGTGATTTCTTTAAAAGCTGTATCTAATCCCACATTCAAAATAAAATTTAATGTCTTTAAACAGCCTTTAATGTCTTTATTTTGACAAATCTCGGGCCTTGAATAAAAATTTTTATTTCAATCTTCAAATCTTCTATTTCTATCGTCAGAAAACTTTTATATATAGTTTACTGTTAAATTTTCGCGTAAAACTTGCCCTATTTTTACATTCTTTTTGAACTTGACTCAAATTCAATACGGGCGCAGGACAACCGCTAGATTTTAATTCAACTTTCTCTTCCAAACTAAAATTTGACATTATTAACTGTTTCTAAATCAGACACCTTCATGTTTGCAATTAAAAGTTGATTATTTTTATTTAAAAAGTAGTACTCAGTGTGTACACTGCTTAAAAAATCCAAAATAGAAACAAGAAATAGCGAGGTGAACGAAATACGCGAAGCGAGACATATCAAATGCTCCGTACCCGTCAAATCAGCGTTTAAAATTATTTACCGATGCTCTCGGTCGCAGGGAATCAACGTCCAAATCGCATGTATTTAGAAAGCAGTTAAACCCCCGAATTCTGGCAACTAACAAAATATGTAACACCAGCAACGAGATAAGATGACGTGGCGTACGGTCGCTGGAGATAAACATCCAGCGTTTTTATCCGCATTATTTGGTGTGATGAGTCGACAGACGTTCTTCTCGATTGGGAGACTACGAGCTAAAGAGACTAAACGGAAATAAAATATGGTGTTTTACTCTGAAAAATTGTTTACTGTGATAAATGATGCTGGGGCGGCGCCCAACGTCCTCCCTCACCAGCCGCCACGGTAATACGGTTATGGATCAGTCAAAACTTACAAAATTACTTTTTCCAGTATAGTGTATATATATATATATATATATATATATATATATATATATATATATATATATATATATATATATATATATATATATATATATATATATATATATATATATATTATTATAAGGTGCGTATAGACCCGGTTGGATCACGCTAAGCATCCTGACTCATTTTCGAGTGTTCTTTCTGATCCTCCACATCTCTCTTATCCTTTCTCCGTGGATTCTCTTTCTCTCCTCCGTCCACTGTGTTCCCGATCTCCCCGAAACTTCGCTCTCTGATACAACGTTCCACATATGTATTTTGTGTTTGTAAGTTCTTTTATCCTCAATCTCAAATCAGCTCTGACTTGTGCGATCCATGGTACTGTTGACTTTACTCCTTGTATGTACGTAAGAATTCTGTTGGGAGTCTACTGATATATCCATAGAATTTCAACCTTCTTTTTCTTTTATTTCGTTTCTATAATTTTTTGTTTTGCCTTATAAAAAAAGATATATTTATTGATTTTACTTTTTGGAAATTCCAGGATGGACTCACTTTTTCCAGAATTAAGCTTATTAGTACACCAGCATGAGAACTAGAAATATGCCAAATGCAAAACGAACGAAAATATGAAAGGCCTTTCAACTCGCCCATTAATCCCTTTCGCTACCCTGAATAAAAAGACCTGCAGAGCCCTCATCGTCGTAATTCGAATTTAATCTGACGTAAGAGAGGGAAATGGAACGAACTAGTCACTCTGCAAGTGAATAAGCGTAAGGGCAGAGTCCAATCGTTCGCCGCTGTCCCCCCCCCAGCTCCCCCGCCACCCGAAGTTCGGGAGGCGTAAATAATCTCCCCAAAATTTTCGCTTTTGCAATTGATCGAACTGGCTAGGAATGCCCTCGGGAAAGGATAAGGGACCAGGACCGATACGATAGTACACTCCAGTCTGGATGATTACCAGGATCGGACTTGTTAATCGTACGTAGTTAAAGTTTAATCTATATTGAGGAGGGTCCTCGTGACTTGAAAGGTTTTTGCTGTCGAGACGGCCAGGAGGTGGTGGGGTTTTGGGGATGATGTTAGTTCGGATCCACCTGAAAGTTTCTCATGGGTTTGGAAAAGACATTTACAGTGTCAAACGTTAAGCTCCATGTTCTATGGCTTCTAATAAAGGCGCACATTTTACCCATACACATATATTGTATTGGATTGTCTGAAAAGTTTGTAGGGTTTTTCCCTTAGTTGTTTTTTTAACGCTTGTAAATAAAAATCTATGTTGGATTAATAATGTTTATTTAGTCCTCCTACTATTAATCCCTGTGGTAAAGGATCTCTCAGAATGTTTTTCGTTTTTGATACTTAAAAAATAAAACATCAGTATTGATTCAAACTTGTTTAATTGCTGTTAAGCAATGAGTGGGTAGTTTTTTATAAAATTTATTTTATGAAAAACAACCATACGTGAATGCCCACCTTCTGCTTCTTTACACTCATTTAGCCTGGAATTGAAATTTTCAATCACTCGCTGGAGCATCGCTCTTGGAATCGAGAGGATTTTGTCTGTTATTTTTTATTTTAAAACATTTAAGTTGGAGGATAATGGATTGAAAACCTTACTTTTTAAGTACCCCCAGAAGGAAAAAATCAGCAGGTAATAAAGCAGGACTCCTCGGTGGCCAGTTGATGTCCCCTCGGCGACTAATCACTGTTTCAGAGAATAAATCGTGAAGAGCTGCTAAAGAATCATTCGTGACGTGAGAAGTTGCTGCATATTGTTGGCCAAATTTGTTGCGGTTGTAGCCAATCAAGTTTTGCATTTCTGCCTGTAATGATTTCTGGTGAAGTTTCAGCGGATTGTCGGGAGCTCAGTATCTGCAATTTTATTTATTCACGTGGCCTTTGATGTGGAATTTCGTTTTTTCTTTGATTTCATTTTCCTGCAGGATTCGACTCATTTAGCTGGATTATCGGGCTTCATCTCTTGCACAATAATAATTTTGTAGGAGTGGAAATGTAAATCTTTGCGAATAATACGATGCAAATGTAGATAAACTGCACGGAGTGGTAGTGACTGTCGTGGATCGTCTCTAACAGATTGGGGAATGCGTTCAACATTGGGGCTCGTTCTTGATGTCCTCTGATTGTCCGCAAAGATGATTTATCCGGTAATGTGTTTCCAGTCTGTTCAAACTTGAGCACCCAATGCTTGATTAAATTCGCACTTGGCACATTTATCATGTTACATTGATAACAATATTGTTGTCAATGTAAGTATCATTGACATATACAAAAAAATATATTTACTTATTATTTTATCCTCAAAGGCACTTTGACAAGCGCTCTCCATAAATGGTTTGGGTTTGTACGACATTAAAGTCAAGGGCCCATCATAACAGAACATGGATGTTCCGATACGTCTGGAACGCATATTTTCAGCTCTTCTGGTATTTCCCGTTTATTTGATCTGATAGTTCCTACTACAGTTAAATTATACGGCTGTATAAGCAAAATTTTTGACGGAACTGACGTAAACCAGTTGTCGCAGGTCACATTTCTATTACTACCATGAATAGCTTGTGTGAGTTCCTTTTTTGTGCGTTTCAGAAACATTTTCGGGCTTTCCACATAAGGTGAACTTAACTCATAATTCAACATCAATATCACTTTGAAACTCATCTTCTAATAGAATGTTTTCAATTTCATTGTCCAATCGCTCGTTCTCTTCATTATCCGATTCTTACAATAATCGAGTAATTTGTGCATCTTCTAAAGTCTTGTGACGTCATTGTGTTGTAATAATACAGCATATAAAAAATAAAACAATAGTATTGTAAAATAAACAAATTTCCTAACAAAAGTCACATAAATACATTAGAAATACAAAAAAAAACTAACACAAAAGATAATCATAAGTCACTTTGACGTACGGTAGGTATATATTTCTAGTTTAACAAGCTAAATGATAAACTTGAAGAGATTTACTACTAAACACCAAATCACTTTTTTTGAACTTCTCGACGCACGTTTTGCTAACCATGTAAGCATCATCAGGAGATGATTTAATCTCCAGATTAAATAATCCCGAGATTTCATTAATCTCCAGATCTGAAGATTAAATCTTCTCCTGATGATGCTAACATGATTAGCGAAACGTGCGTCGAGAAGTTAAAAAAAAGTGATTTAGTGTTTAGTGGTAAATCTCTTCAAGTTTAGTGTTTCACACCAAAGGTTCCAATAGGAGAATTGAAGCTAAATGATAGAAAACTTCTGTCAGATGACAACGATAGTCACCAACTTAAAGAAACTAATGGAAACGTACGGATACATCAAGTTTAAAACAAAAGTCACTTTAGTTTTTGATTATACTGGTGTAATGACTGCATAACAAAGCATCAAAGTATCTTGAACATTTCGCAGAGGGGTGGAACATTTGTCTAACTCCTAAGTTGCGCACAGATTATTATGAATTATGAATTATGAGGTAAATAAAAGACTGAAGATGGATAATTATGTATATACGAAATATTGATGATTTATAACATTTCTGAACGCTTTTTTGCCCAATACAGTAAACAAATTTGTAATATCATCATATGAGGAACCAATCCCAATTTATAAGACAACAGATAATGTTGAAATTATATCGAACTAACGCAAGGAACTATTATAATAAATCGATTTACAAGTTTATAATATAATAATAAATAATAATAAATAATTGATAAAATAATAAAGCGAACACATCGGTCTCTGTGATTAGGCGGGCTAGTTAATCGCCTATGGTCCCAGGTTGGAATCTGGGTTCGAGTATAGAAACTTTGTAGTCTACCCAACTTTAATAATTCATTATGATATATTGGGAAAGACGGAAGTTAAATGGCGATATTAGCCAATGCGTCTGTAATCATAATCAACTAAATAAAGCCGAAAAAAATAACCGGGTAAATGAAGCTATAAACAGGGGGTACGCGGTAAACGGACATTTTTGGAGCAGGTAGTACTCGGCTTTAAGAGATAGAGGGGGCCTGCAACAGGTGTTTGTCAACTCTCCATACAACGCTGTTTAGTATCCGTCATTCCGCTGTGGGCTCGAGAGTTCCGCGTGTTTGCTTACGTCAGATTTGTCAACGGTTACATTTGCCCAAGTAATAATACATTTCCATTTATTGGGTAGTCAATAAACGAAAGCGCAGATCTTGGGCTTCAAAAAATATATGTGAATTACACCAGAGACCTTGAATGGCATTATTTTCCGTTTTTAAGTATTGAAATTGACATGTTACATTGATTATTTTTATGTTAATAAATATTATTCTGACGAAAAATTAATGAAGTCATGATTTTACAAAACCCGCTAGTTTCACGTGGATCTTTGTGGTCAATTAATACCTGATTATTAAATTCCACTTTAAATTCAGAACAAGACAGATCAGGTCAAATCAATGATTATTCCATTGAATGATCATGCTGATCATTCCGACGTATGCCATATCACTATATGGCATACGTCGTTATAACGGGAGGGGAATAAGTATTACCGACCATTTTAATTATATATATATATATATATATATATATATATATATATATATATATATATATATATATATATATATATATATATATATATATATATATATATATATATATATATATATATAACTTTTAAAATAAACAAAATAGGTTTGTTTGTTTTTTGAAAACTATGTCAATCAATGTGAGCCATTACCAGCAATGGAACTTTTTCTGGTTCTATTTTCAAGGCATTTTCCGTAGCTTTTATCAACATATCTGATGTTAGACCAGCGATTTTAGCACGGTTCCTGCCCTTGAGTGGTTTAATAGTTTGGAACTTATCTATATAAACCTTTTCTTGGAAAAATCCCCATAGAAAATCCGGAGCTGTCAAATCTGGATATATGATGGCACTACAGTATTCTAATCGCTGATTATGGCCTGTAGGCAAAAGATCTTGATCAATTTGAATTATATAAGGAAACATGCGCGAGACTCTTCAAAATTAAGCGTAAACTGCGTGGGAAAATTTCCATTTGTGTAGTACCACGCCATCGATCAACGTTTCTGGAGACTCTTCCATACATTGCTGCAATATTTTTAGCGATTAGCATTGTTCTCGGATCTCTAATGCGGTGCTTATTTCTAACTGTTCCGAATTCTTAGACATCTTAACAATTTGATTTTTTTACAAATTACAACAATTTCACTACATTCTTTTAGCATATATTTATTTATAATAAATCTTGCACGTCTACACTATACAACCCAAACTGTCATAGATATTATGAAGAAAAAAATTCACTCGTTCATTTGTAAACCCGTGAAGCTAAAGATCCAAACGCCAAAGAATTCTGCAGGCAACCGTTACATGCCGAAAGGCGTTAATATTTTAAATTACCTAAAAAACCGTCTTAAAAAGACAGGTATTAATTATACGGCCCGAAACCATATTATTAAAATAACAGACGATGTGAACAATGTACTTCTAGTCAATTATTTGAGCGAAATAATTAACAACCACAATTAAAGATTGTAATGCCTATCAAATAAAATTTGTTTATTTGTTTAACAATATACTTATTTTTTCACAATTTAAATTGAATTAATTCTGAACCGTGGTTTGATTTAAATGAAGGTCTAATCTATAAAGTATTAATAACGAATAGTAGAAAATTAACACATCCTTACAGTATTTTTTTAGTAATTCATAAAATTAGTAAGCAATATATCGATTTAGGAGAAATGGTATGAAAAATTTCGTTCAGATATGTTTTCGTTCCAAATATCTGTAATGTCGTTTTTTTTTCTTTATACCGTATAAAATTTTATTTTATTTAACAGTTACCTCAGATTTAATCTACAATATAATCTCCGTCGTCATTGATGATCTTCGCACATCTTTCTCACAAACTTTCTATCTCATCTCATGTGAAATAGTCAACATTTTGAAAAATACTTTCCCTGGAAGTTTAATTTCTCGAAATTGTGATTTATTGTGTTCGCCCAAATCTTCTGATATGAGGGCTTCGGATTATTTTTATTGGGGGTTTACATACAGCAACTGAAAAATACCATCAGTGTTGAAATCATTGCATTAACAGCAGATATGTGAACAAAATTATGAAAAATATGTTAAAAAGAGCAGAAGTTGCATTATTGGTAATGGCTGGTCTTTGATTGGCATACATTTCAAAAATTAATTAACACAAATGTAAAGATGAAATAAACATATACAAAAATCTATATTGTTTCTCTCAAAAGTTATAAATAATTAAAGTGGTTTCGTGACACTTGCCCCACTTTGTATAAAATTATTTTATTATATAAAAAATATCTTATTTCATAATTTAAGGGGGTACCAGCGAATTTTATTTAGTTTCCAAGTCTAAGATTTGAAATTCGGTAATTCTCACAAAGGATATGTATTTGAACTATATTCAAAAGTTGAAAATTATTCTCTCTAGTCTAGTTTTCTCGTCTTTCTAGTTCGTCTAGTTTTTTAGAAAAAATATATTTTCAACTCTTCTTACACACAGTCTTTTATGGTAGAACGATTTCCGCCACGGATTTTTTTGTTTTTTTTTACTATCAATTTTAGTAGAATAGTAGAATAGTAGAAAAGTTTAATATTTGCAGACTGTTATTATATATAGGTAATATCGGGTTACCAATATAATTATTGAAATAGTTGAAGTTAAACTTTTTTCTTCAAATTTCGGTTACTAATAACGAAACACTCGATCAAAGGTCGAGCTACCACTGAGAAAAACAAGAGAGCAACGTCGTGCTACCAAAATTTACCTTTGTATCTAGAATGCATATATATATATATATATATATATATATATATATATATATATATATATATATATATATATATATATATATATATATATATAATGTTGTTCGAGATAAGAATGCACTCTACAGCGATCTCGGAAACTATAAAACATACAGAGATGATTAATCGAAATAATCGATGAAATAATCGAAAAATTGTATTTTATATTTAGTAAATTCTGCCTTTTATCCTAAATCCAACGACATGTTACACTTAATATTAATTACACGTGTCCGATTTCCGTTTCCGACGTTTAAGTTGGACTCTTTACTCGAAACGGAGAACACTTAAAATATATACCCATATATTTCATATATAATATACACCATATATATACACATGTTTGGAAAGCCTTCCACGGTCGGTAATATTTGAATTACTAGGTTATCGGGTAGAACCGCATTTTAGATTTGTAAAATTTCGACGTTTCGGCTTCCATTTTGAAGCCATTATCAAGAGAATCTAGTTAATTTACTTCGAAGCCTCAATCTGTCTACTCCCCAAACTTTTTCTGGTTGTGAACTCTGTGGAGTAGGCAGTTTGAGGCCTCGGAGTAAATCAACAAGATTCTCTTGATAATGGCTTCAAAGTCGTAATTTTACAAATATATATATATATATATATATATATATATATATATATATATATATATATATATATATATATATATATATACTGTCGAAAATCGTGGATTAATAATAATGACGTCAAGTAAATAAATTAAAATAATTTTAAAGTTTGTTTTAATATTATAAATAAAAATTGTGAATTTCTGTAACTATTTTAAGTTTTAGGAAAGGAAAAAAAATTATCATTATTTTGACTCATAAGTATAGCTCGTAGTTCCTTAAAACAAGAGTAAATACTTTTAGAAATGGGCAGAATTTCTGGAGAACGGACCTGTGTCATTTAGAGTCAAACATTGCTTTCGCTTTCTCTCGCTAAATCCGTTCGGATCCGGCATTGGTCTATTGATTTATACGGCCTGTCCGTTCTCCGCTCTGTTTCTGTTTTTGCCAGTGGTGGGGATAGAGGCGCAAAGGTGATGCGGGTATCCCCTACCACGGGGCTCTATTCTAGTTTCGTTGTTTTCGTTCTTTCGATCTTGGTACGCTTAGCCTTTTCATCTAGAAGTGCATGTTCGGAATAAATAATGACCTACATTTACGTCTGATATTTTGCAACATTTATTTTTTTCATTAAGCAATCAATCATCTTTAAATTGTATTTGTTACCAAGCGTGGTGTTGAATAGTATATTCCAGCACCTTTCGAAGCAACCTCAGAAATATCATTCATACGGAGTATTAAGGAAACAATTAAAATGTATAAACTTTAATTCACTATTTTCCAAAAGGAAAATTTTAGGTCTAGGAAACAAACAGAAGAACTACTCTATTCTGAATAAGCTCGCTTGGCAGTAGTATATCATCCGGAATTAGAAGTTTTTTCCATGGTATACAGTTCTTAATCAAACTGAACTTCCATGATCTGTAATCCATTAGTTTGAAACTGCTCTTGTGGTACAAAGACGATGTCTCAAAATATGAAACCCAAGTTTGAATCCACGATCTGGACATTCTGTAATTCTTTTTCAATGTTGTCTAATTTTAGCACATCATTCTGATTCATTCATTCATTTTTTGAAGCAAGTGCATTTCCGTGCTCGCTCCCACCAACCATACGGTGTATATAATTCTTTTTTAAAAGAATCTCGGCATATTGGGGTAGAAGGGTGACGCTTTTCGTGACCATGGTTACTTTAAAACCTTTATCTCCCGTCCTTGGTGTTTCCGCTGTTTGATTGCTGTCGGGGTGGGTTCAGCGATTTGCACCACTCTACCTCTACATGACAAGTAAACAGATGGAGGTGCTGTTTTTTAACTATATCAAAAACTTTATCTGATTTGCCGATTACACTTGGGGTGCTAAGTGGTATCTAAATATAGCTACTTAAGGCCTCTATCCTACCATTTTTACTCCATTTTTATCACTTTACTTTCCGATTTATTTTTCTTTTAAAGAAAGGACCTGGAAAATTCCAGTAGTACGCAGAAGAATGAAGAAAGATATCTATCGTCGGTCCTCGTTATTTAAATTTCTTCGGTGCCCATGTGAACACCTTTCTCCTTGGCGCCACTCTGAGCACTCTCAAAGATATCTTCATTTATCGGTTCATCAATGTAAGTTTTGTTTTGTTTTTGAAACAAGGTCTCATAATACCTCAATATTTTATATGGACTTTAGTGGCAATTCTACGGAATTTCTCATACAGTGGACATAGTAAATTATCGAATTTAAAACGAATAAACCTACTAATGCAGCACTCATTTGAAATCAAAGTAATTTAATTGGAATATTAAACAACAAAATAATAAATAATAAAAATTCAAATTATAGATTACCAAAAGCCCTTCGAGTAGGTATAAATCCACAAAGTATGGTATGAGAAACTAATGGAACTACGAAAAATCTAGTAAGTTAGCTAGATTTGAGGATAATAGAGATTTTATAGAATAATGAAACAGCTAGAGTTAATATAGAAGGAGAATATACAAAACACATACACATAAAACGAGAGGTAAAGCAAGGGTGCATGCTCTCACCGACACTTTTTTAAAATGTATTCAGAGGTCAGGGATCATTTCGAGGAGAAACATCCGACGTGGTAGTAAATGGAGTTCTTAATAATAATATAAGGTATGCCGATGACACAGTCGTATTGGCTGAAAATATCAAAGAAATACAAAGAATTACGGAAACGAAAAGACAAATCAGCAATCTCCATGGATTGAATATGAACCTAAAGAAAACAAAACACATATGTTTCATGAAATCACCCTATAACAACATACAACTAAGACTAAACAACAGTAATATTGAGCGAGTAGATAGGTACAAGTATTTATAAACTTGGGTTAATTCAAAGAATGATAACAACGTAGAAATAAAAACGAGGACAGAAACAGCTGACATACAGATTGTACATAGATGATTTTTTTCTTCTGCTGTAGAAAAATTGAAAATGAACCGAAAATTCGAATGATTTTCTGCTACATATACTCGATTCTCATTTAAGGTATAGAAGCTTCGACCCTTAATAAATATATGATCAAGAAAGTCGAAGCTTTTGAAATGTATCTATTCAGAAGACTACTACGAATATCTTTGGTAGAGAAAGTCACAAATAAAGATGTCTTTCGTAAAATATCCATTGAATGAGGTCTAATAACAACTAGAGATGAGCAAATATAAAAACTGTTATAAATAACTATTAAAAATAACAGTTATTTTAAAAATATTATCACATTTCGCTTACATTTGCTTTTGTAACAGGCATTTTACAACTATATTTACGCGCTATATATCAAATAACAATAAATAACTAAAATAACAGCTTTACAAAATACAATCGTACAATATGTGCACAGAACAGATTTATTATATAAAAAAGGAGTAAGTATAAAGCCACAATCCAGAAATCGTTAGATAATAGATATAATCAGTAATTAGTTTAGTAATAATTGTGTTTTAAATGCAAGAATTGATAATCTGGCTAGGCTAGTCGTTTTATAATTTAAAGGTTGCCAATGAACTATGCGGGGATTCCCCTTATCACTCTGCAGGCAGGGTCGAAATATTATAATAATTGATTGTTTTTAACTTTAAAATTTTACCATGTATGGCCAGTAACCAAATAGGTAAAGGACTTAGATATTATATATAAAGAATATATGTAAATGCCCAAACGTTTTATTAAGACAAAGTGTTTATGACACTTATTCCTAATGTTCTTTTCGAAACAGCAACTCACTCAACTTTATCAATAACGCTATCCAATGTCGACCGCTGAGCTGACACCGCATTTCTGTTATTTTCTAAGATTGTGAAACGCGGCAACAGCGAACAACGACAAAACTACTTCCACGACTGTTATTTTCTAACAGTTATTAAATGTGTTACCTGTTATTTGCCTGTCTACCTATTATTTGTTATTTCATTTAAAAAGGAGGACGTGGCAACAGCGTGATATAACAGTGTACCTGTTATTTCTTCACATCGATATTAGTCGTTAAAGGTTAATATGAAATAACAGTTATAAAATATAAACAGATCGTTAGATAACGACCCACCTCTAATAACAACCATAAAGACGCGCAAATTGAAATACTTCGGGCATGTAATGAGAAGACAACATTAACTACTGTAGAGATTGATTGTGCAGGGAAAAATAAGGGGTTGAAGAAGCGGGGGAAGACGAAGAATGTCATGGCTGCAATATTTGAGAGAATGGTTCAACTGAACATCGAACCATTTATTTAGAGCAGATGTGGACAGGGTGAAGATAGTCATGATAGCCGCCAACTTGCGTTTGAAGACACCACAATAAGAAGGAAAATTATATCATTATATTGTTATAACGTTCCATTGTAAATTACATCACTGTTGCTTAAATAAACCTCGGTACCATCATGCATATTAATTGTCCAATTTTATGCATTGACCTGATAAGCTTTATAAAAAACTGTTTTAATATTATGAAATATACTGGGTGTTTAAAATTATACGACATTTAGAATAATTCATATTTATTAGGGTGTAAGAAAAGCATTTGCGTCTTTCCTGAAGCGACAGGATGAAATTGAGGGATGCTTCTACAGCTCTTTGGCGCCATTCCTATGCTTCACAAATGTTGGCCGACATCAGTATGGGATAGCCCTAATTCCCTAGAAAGTCTCCTAGTATTTGTTCTAAGATCTGCAGTCACAGCTGCTCTAAAAGGTCGACATCAAGATATCGTGGACGATCTGATCTTACTCTATCTTTAAGAGTCTCCCTGCGGGAACTGTTTGAATCAGATGCGGCACCTGTCGCTGGTGTGTTGCGGCGTCAATCACTTTGAATGTTTTTTAAATAATGTTTTAAAATTGATCTTTATGTTTCTGTTTAGGGTTTTCTCCACACCGGTACATATAATATTGATTATTGACATGATCATTAAGGTAGAAATGAGCCTCACCGGAGAATAAGATGTTGTCGACTTCTGAACGACTTCTGTTCGAAATCGGCTCATCATTTCGTTGGACAATAAGTCTATAAGCGGGGTCCGTCGCCTTCACTTCTTGCACTAACTGAATCTTGTACAGGTCCATGCGTAATTCTTTATAAAGGATGCGAAGCAGCTACGCGCTTTCGAGTCGATAAGTTTGGTTGTTGGAGCACGGATGCTCTCACTCTCTCAATATTATCATCGGTTCTCCCGAACTTCAACTTCCGGGGACGCGTTTACTTAATATTGAATCAGATTTCTCAAATTTACGAAACCATTGCTTAAGCAACGGAAAGCTTGTACATCGCTGAACATCGTGCAAATTGAAGTGTCGAAATCTACGGCGCGTAATAGTGGCGGAAAGCGCTGTAGTTTAAGACTAATCCCGCCTTTCTACCTATCCTACCAAATTTTTACAGCCCAACTGAACAATTACTCCTTGGACCTATAACTCCTTATTTGTAAACAAAGAAAAACACGCCAGTATATTGTAATTTGCCATATTTCAAACACTCAATTGAGGATTTTCTCTTACCATATCTTTTGAAACTATTTTCGACAAAAGAATTTTCTTTATTTTTCCAAGTAATGCCCTAAAAATGAAAAACAACAGGAAAACCTTATAACATGACATGATCAGTACTCATTAAAGTTTTCGGACATGCGAACATTAGCTCGCCACTTTTTTACTCCACGACAAATAAAAAAATCAAAGCTTAACGCCAAGGATATTAACTGAAAGGAAAAAAAGGATACAAACAGTAAAAAGAAAGGAAAAAAAGTGAGGAGGGGTTACAATCAAAGAAGTAATTCCTTAAAATACGTCAAGGCGAAGAACGAAGGAACAAAACCATATCGAACATGCCGGTAATAAATGTGCGTCTATGGCGTTCAAACACGAAAGCTGATAATACGGAGCCCTCTATTACCGACTGATACGGTTTGACGTACGAAACGTCATTCCTCACCGAACGAAAGAAAAAGAAATTCGGTTGGGGTTAATTAATTGATGATAAAAATTCGGGCGGGAGGGGTGGTGGAAGAATGACGAAGGAATGGGGATAAATGGGGGTGGTTCCGTTTGGGGTTTTGTCGATTGACGAAATGCCTACAGGGTGTGTCAAACTTAATTAAGCCGTTAAATGATAAACGATTGGATAAAGAGTTTTTGTCTTTTCGTGGCACAGTTAATTCACGGTTATTAAATGGTCAGGTGATCAAAGATATATTTTTAGAAAAAATATGTTTTTGATGAGACTTAACCCTAGAATATTAATTTTAAAATAAAATTGATATGTTTTAACGGGGTGTAAGAAAAAGAAAGAAATAAGTTCGTTTGCAACAAGATTTAGACACCTAAGGGTAACGATAAAAAAATTGCCAAATTATTAAATCACTAATCTAAAAGTTGCGATAAAAATTATCATTTTAAACAAGTATATGTAAAAGCATATATGGTAATAATTAATAGGTTATTACTTAACAAATAAACATTGTTAAAACATTTTTTTTTAAACTAACAATCATACCATACATCAGCCAAAATCGATGGGACGTCACATTGATTAATTTAGATTATCCCCGCGACAAAGAGTCATATTTCAAAATGGCGACAAACATTGTTTCAGTGTATGTCAGTGCGTTCATGTTTTAAAATTTCATTTAAAACCAAAACTGTATTCAGTACGCGAATATTCCACAGCTTTTCTTATTTACGGAGAAGCTCGTATTAAGAACGTATTTTTGCTGCTGCCGACCAGATTAGAAATATTGTAAAATGTTTTCAAAATATTGAGGAAAATTTGTTAAAACGGTTCTAGGCTTGTATAGTCTCAAATGGTCATTCAATTCATCATGTCAAATGTCAAAACAATTCATCATGTATTTCATAATGTCGTAAGAATCGTTTAAAACGTGTTATGGTGTGAAAAATTAGTGCCAGTAATTTCAACTTTGATATAGAAAAAATATTATGTAGGTTATCTTTTTTTTTGTAAGAAAACAAACCAAAATAATACTCAAGCATATGGAATAGTTGGCTATGAACATTCTATTTTCAAGAAATACCAAATCAAACCAACTCAATTTCATTCGACATGAAATTGGGTATCCCAAAGATCAATACATCAATTTTTAAGAAAATGTTAAAAATTTATTACCTGTTTTCGGCAGAAATTGTTATTTTGGATTACGATACTTATTTCGCTTACACTCTGTGTATATATATATATATATATATATATATATATATATATATATATATATATATATATATATATTAGATCATTTTGATCTGAATATAACCAAAACGTTGTTTTGCTGATAACACAGGTTTTTCGATTTTTGCACATTCCGTTGATACTGGTATTTACACAATATTTGAGTTCCTTTTCAATTTTCAATCAATCCGTTTAAAAATACCTAGAAATATATCTCATCTTAACAGATCAAGAGTAATTGTTTGTTTTGTTACTACAGGGCATTATTCAAAGTGTTATATCGTATCTCAAAATTGTAGGTGTTTCCCAAAGTGTTGTATCGAAAGGTTATATAAAATTCCAAGAAACAAATGATGTAAAGAACAGCCTCAGATATGGTAGAAAACGATGTACAAAACATCTGCACAAAACCAACGATATCAATGATAGCTCGAAGAATCGTCTAGAATATACAAGTGATACATCAAGGGAGTTGTTAGGCTTGAAGGGGTACATTTTTCAAGACAAACGATAACACGCAGTCTGAAAGCGGTAAATTTGCATCGTAGAAGACCTATACAGGTTCCGAAATGACCTTTCAATAAAAACATGCAAGACTGCAATGGTCTCGATAAATGGTGGATCATAGTCCTAACTGGAATAACGACATGTTCTCCGATGAGACGAGAATTGGCTCGGTTTCTGATTCATGAAGAATATTAATTTGGAGAACCTCAGTTCACCATACTAGAAACAGCTCAACTAAGTATCCCATTTGAAGCTAGGAACGTGATGTTTTGGGATGGTATTATGAGAGATGCACATCCGTGTTCCGAAGCGCAGTGGGCGACAGATTTGTTTTCGTGGATGATAATGCACCTCCTCATCGGACAGCAGAAATAAAACATTTTCTTGGATGTCATTGAATATGGTTGGGATTTTCTGAAAACACGCATCAAGAAACAAAACAATCTTCCTCTTACTCTGCGAGAACTAAAAGATGCTGCTAGTAAAGAATGGGAGACCCATGGAGGAAATACTGCTTACTGTTTTATTGAAAGTTATTCTTTTTATTTTTAAATTATCTTTGAAAGCAATTGGTACATCGGAATGTTTTGCCTTCTATGTAACCAAACCATACCAAACCAAAATGATGATTACTTAAACGAGTAAAAGAAAAAGTAATGCCAATAAAAATTATATATATATATATATATATATATATATATATATATATATATATATATATATATATATATATATATATATATATATATATATGAACGGATAGAGTTCAAATTATTCACCGAATTCACAATCCATTTCATCCGCATTACCTGATTACCTGAGATCTCTTCTCTCGACCGGTTTCGTTACCATTGTTTAGGCGTCTAATATTATAGTCCATTTCTGTTCTCATTCTTTTTTTTTTAGTTTAAGTAGATAAGTTTAAGGTAATCTGTTTCGATAGATGTGAGTCTCCTTTTCAGATCAGCACTGAGTATCCATACAGAAGTACTGGTACAGCCATAATCTGACCAATTCCTTTCTTACTTTTCCTAGCCCGAGCACACGTTGTAGAATTCTTTTTCGGAATATCGCTTCTCCCAAACTGTCTCTGGTTATGATTGAGCTATTTGTTTTATATTCACGTCGTTTATTTTTTATAGATGGCATTAGAGTTGGCTACTAGAAATTCTGTTTTAGACAAACTTAGTTTAAAGGACCATGCGTCATATTTTTGAAATTCTTTTTGAATCCTTTCAAAACCGCCTATGGTATCAGCGCAGAGCTGCGTTAAGGTCTCAGTCTTATTCAACATCTTTATGATGGCATTGATGATTATCGTTGACAGGAAGTGGAGGATAGAGACGCTGCGATACTCTATAGGACTGCTGGAGACCTCTTCAAGCTGACCCGCCTTAAAGCCAAACCCAAAACTCGAATATGGTATATCACCGATTTCATATACGCGGATGATTGTACCTGAATAGCACCCGATCTCGTTAAGCTTCAACAACTTTTTAATACTTATATCTGGGCATATGAAGCAATAGGCTTTAAAAATAATATAAATAAAACTAAAATTGTGGCTGTTCGTGATAGTTCGTCCTCTCACACCAGCAACATTTATACATCTGGCTCTACACTCTTTAGTTTTAGTTTCTTTAGTCTCTTTAATTCTAGAGGAGATCTGAGATCGGAAATACTTAACCGAATTAGCTCTGATACTAGAGCTTTTTGGAAAGTTCGCCATAGAGTTTTCGGAAATCATGACCTGTCCTTAAGAGTAAAGATGGCTGCGTATCGTGCTGTGGTAGGGCCTTTGTTTACCTATGGCTGTGAATCGTAGGTACCCTACAGGAAAAACCTAAAGAGTTCTCGAGAACACTTAACAACGTTATCTGAGACAGATAATGGGAATCAAATGCTATCATAAAAAATCAAATCAAAAAGTGGGGCGACCTGTTTGTCGGTGGAGGTTCTTGTAAGGAGATGACGTCTACGTTAGGCGGGAAATTTCGCCATGCTGGACGACCATCGTCTAGAAAAGTATAAGTTTTATTGTGAAATGGCTTGAGGTGAACGTAGGCAAGGAGGTTAGTAGAAACGTCATTACTAATATCCTCTCCGTGAAGCACTGAAGAGCGTTAATGCTGGTTTATCAACGAGGGGTGACTACTAGATTATTACTACCAAAGCATCGAGGTCAAGAAACAGATACATCTCGTCCCACCAAACAAATAAATAGCACAACATACCGCCTTCGAGAAAACCAAGAAATGAAACAATACACAGATATACATAGCGATATGAGAAAAAGAACACTTAAGTTTTACGGACACATCAAACGGATGAATCCAAGAAGGCTAACTAGACAAAGAGTTGAATTTTATGAAAATAGGAATAGAGCTAAAATAGAAACAATGAAATGGATTGCTGTTATTAAAGAAGACCTACGATCAGCAAATATTACACAAAGTGAAATTCAGAATAGAAACTGCTCAGACGTAAGGTTGACGTTCGGGAGGTTGGCCACAGAGAAAAATGTAGGAATACCGGAACAACTTGGTCTAACGAGAGGAAGAAAAATCATAGTGAAAGAATTAAATCAGTATGGGCACAAAGGAAGGCTAACAACAACAAACGCCTCTAATTGTACTTCGCGTGGTCTACCAGGGCCCATACGTGAATAATAAATAATAATAATATGTAGTCTTGAACTAGAAATAAAAAGATGGGAAGATAGCCTAAATACAAGCTACAGCTCTGTCTTTGTTCGATAATCTCTCTTAGTTTTTTTATACCTATATGCAACAATTTTATTTGTTTACTAAAAGAGAAATTTATTTGCAAATATTTCAAAGTGTACAAACTCTACATGATATTTCGAAAGAAAGTTTATAAAAACTTTGGGTGATATAATAAAACTTTTGTTTCGTAGAATATTATTGTGAGAAGTTTTGTAAAGACAGTTTAAATCTTATGGTGAATATTCGACATAGTGAAAAAACAAAAATATATATCATCCTGATAATACCGAAAACGTCAGCAATATAAATCGATTATACAAAACATTGAACCCCTTAATACGGGCCAAACTGAGACATTTCCCGAAAAGTTCATCCCATACCCGTTCCTTCTATCCTTTTCCTACTTCCCCTCATATAACTGCCACAAGCACAGTTTTCTGGCAACTTGCCTATTATTAAACTAAGCCCGAAAGAACACCCGCTTCCCCTTTCTCCTCTTTCCCTTTCGCCTTGTTCCCCTCTAACCGCCCCAATACCCGACCAAATTCTCCATCCGTTACGAGTAGAAAAAGAAAGGGGTGGGGGGCCGGTGGTAGTGGCGGCTTGACACTGAGAGGGGATCGTCGGGACGAGGGAGGGGGTATAGGGGCGATAATAGCAGAATATCGATGTAAGTAAGACGAAAACAGACAATGCCAACTGTTTATTATAGCTCTGTGCGCAATTTAAGAATAGAACAAAAGAATGAAGAAGAGGAAAGGAAAAGAAAATGGATGGGAACAGGGGTGGATCGTGTTTCTGTTGGAATTCATTATATAGGGTGAATTTTACTTTTAAGAAAATGCTATTTATCAGACTAATTATAGAATGCCAACGATAAACTCAACACTAAAAACAACTATTTCCAAAATGAATATCATCGTTTGTATCATATTAACAACTAGGAAAATGCCACGACTGTACCAGGGACGTACAAAAGTTTTGATCTGACTGAATCCAGATTTTTAATATATTTTTTTATTTTTCCACTTCACTATGCTCTTTAAAACATTTAGATTAATATCATTCTAAATGTTCTTCAGTATAATGCTATTTGTCCAACAACGCAAAATTAGTGGTTATTTCAATTTTAGCCTATCACTACGAGGAATATCTTGTGTATTAGCATAGTAGTGAAGCATAATGCCTTTTCCCAAGTTGTCTATGAGCACCATACATCGAGAATCGAAATAAACTTAATCCCAATTTTTGTAGTAGATGGAATCGTTTTTGCTTTCTTTGACGCACTTTCACCTGTTCCCATCCACTGTTTAGACCGCTGTTTCATCTCTCATATCTCTTGGTGACTGTGCATTTCACCTACTGTTATAAGACGTGGGAGAAACTTAAAAGAATCTCGTTTAAATTAGTTTACCAGGTTTGTAAATATGAAAACAGAATATTCCCATAGATGGCCCTAGCTGTCATTTTATCTGGCAAAGGTTTTCAACTTACAACAATACAAGTTTCATTCAACAGCTTAGTTTATATTAGTTGAAGTAATAGTGGAACTTTAAATTTTGTGTCTGTATTTTGAATAGTCGAATTTTGTACCTGGAAATTATGATTTGCGAATAGCAATGATTTTCTGTTACTATTTGAAGAAAACTGCTGCATAATCGTATCGAATGCTAATCGAAACTTACTGTGAGCATACCCTTGGTAAATCCCAGTGCTTTGAGTGGTTTAAAAAAAGCAACAGTGGCGGTTTTAGCTTGAGAAACGAAGAACGTGGAAGACCACCGAATAAGTTTGAAGACAGTTGGAATTCGCTGTCTTCAAACTTTGTGTATTGTGGGATGAGAATTGTGAATTGATGAATCAATTAAATGTGACACGATGAAAAGTGAATATATTTTGAGAATCCTAAACGTAAAAGATCATGAGTAACTCCAGGCGATCCATCGACATCGACTGCAAGGTCAAATCGCACGAGGACATGGCTCTGTGTTTGGTGGGATCAGAAGAGCGTGATTTATTATGAGCTGCTGAAACCTGGCGAAACCGTTAATACTGAACGCTACCGACAACAAATGGTGGATTTAAATTAAGCTTTGCGTGAAAAACGACAAGAATATCAAAAAAGGCAACAGAAAGTGATTTTGCTTTATAATAATGAAGCATCACACACAGCAAAACTGGTTAAGGAAACGATTACTGCGTTTAGTTGAGAAGACACGCACTTGCTGAGCAGCGCTTCACTTCTTACGAAAATGTATGAAAATAGTTCGCCTCAAAATAGAAACTATTTTTTTTTTGGCGTTGCGTCCACAAATTGCCAGACAAGTGGGAAAATGTATAGCTAGCGATGGACAATACTTCGAATAAAATATTTTGTATCATTTTCATACAATAAACGTGTATTTTCGATACAAAAATTCCAGTTTCATTTTTACATACCTGATAAGCACTCTTAAAAAGTGCTTATTTGAGTGCGTTTTAGGTTGATTGTTGACAAATGCAGCAACCATCGGGCGGAAAACTTTTCATACCCAACATATCGTATAAAATATAGCAGACACAGTCTATCGAGATGTTTACAAAGTCAGCATGCTCGTGTACTTTCAGTCGGTGGTCAAGTGAATTATTATGGCGAGTTTTGTCAATAGTAGAGGTTCTTGGACGTTCCGGACATTCATCCATCAACTTCAATAGATTCGATATTAAAATGCAGCAGCACACTTTTTTACGATCCAAAGCAAAAAGGAAGAACCATTTAAAGGGGAATTTTATTATTGCTTAGATATCCGTCTTTTCTTTTTCTTCTTCTTTTTTTTTCTTCTTCTTCTCATTCTTCTTCTTCTTCTTCTTCTTCTTCTTCTTCTTCTTCTTCTTCTTCTTCTTCTTCTTCTTCTTCTTCTTCTTCTTATCTTCTTCTTCTTGTTCTTCTTCTCCCTGTTCTTCTTTTTGTTATTCTTCTTCATCCTCCTCTCCTTTTTTTCTGTGGTGCTACAACCCGTCGGTGAGCCTTCACGTCCTTCAACCGGCCGGTTTTTGATGTGCAGAAGTTCTTCAACATCTATTCTTACATTTTCCTGCTATCGTGTGTTTGGTTTATCCTTTTTCCTGTTATCCCTACACTTACTACACATACCAACACTTACTTACGTTACTTACCTACATTTTTCTTGGTGTTCGGATTTCTGTTATTCTCGCCTTGTGCCCCGCCAATCTGAGTCGCTGAACCCCCACATAGTCTACAATATCTAAGTCTTTATACAGTTGCTTCAATTCGAAATTATACTTAATGCTTCAAAATCCACTGCCATTTACAGCACCAAAAATTCCGCCAAACTCTCGAGTACACTTCTTTTAAATACTGCAGGCATCTCCTATGTTTTTTTTGTGAGGGTGAATGTCTCGCAGCAATAAGTGACTACTGGCCGAATGAATTTTTTATATATCCTAATTTTCGTTTTCCCTTGGATAAGTTTAAATTTTAGGACAGATTTTAAGGAATAAGGAACTTTGTTACCCTTCATAATATCCTTTATTTGTGTCGAAGTTAAAACTTTGAAAATAGATTACTTTATAATAACTCGAATCTTTTTTCTTTCAAAAAATGTCAAACCTGTTTGCTTTACTGGATAGCCAAAATGAAGCTACTAACGCACGCGTTTGAAATATCAAAGTCATATGGTAATACTTGCGCCATCGTTGTGTCAGGCCTAAACGTTTCGAATAATTCTCGTAAATCAATATGTAGAATGTAGAATTATTTATTTCTTATTAAATTAACTTTAATTGAATGATGCTTATATTTTATGTTCGTTAAAAATAATGTATTTTATACCAACGGAATACTGATACGATTATATTGCCTAACCAATCTAGTTGTTAACCTTAAATGTCCAAACAAAATGCAACTAAAAGTGCAGCGAAACCTTTGGCATTTCAGATGCCACGATTCGCGGAGTCATCGGCACCGATGTCAGCCTAAGACGACCGCAAGGCATCCACGGATCGTCCATTGTCCACCGACCGGCCACTACCGATCACCAAGCTGCCGCAAACGTGAAGTACGAATGCCCTTTATGCGACCAAATTTTGCTCTGTTTGGTGGTGGCACGTCGACACATTGACGAGCACTATCCGAGAGAGAGCACCGTGTGTCCAGTGACAGAGTGCAGTAGGAGATTTTCCCATCCGAACTCAGTGAGAAACCACATGAGACAGAAACATTCAAAACAGTGGACAATTATGAAAAAAATCAAGTGGACTTTGTAATGTTTTGGATTAAACTAATTCCAAAACTGAGCCAGTGTTGATAGTTATTAATTGTGATTTTTTAAATTATTTGAATTAAAAAAACTCTGTATTGGACATTCTGGATATAAAGTGGTTAACCTAGAATTGGTAATATGGCAAAATTGTATTATTTCTTACAGAACTTACTGATAATATCAACGTGAATATCATCATTTTTTTATATGTTAGCAGTTGTTTTTAATTTATATTTAAGGCATATACAGGGTGTAAGGAAAAAAACTTTCGTAAATTTAACCGACGATTCTATACACCGTTTTGAATAAATTATTTCTTTAAAACATGTATCCAAAATGCAAACAGTTCCGTGGAAAACTAGTGAGAACTATACGAAATTTTCTTAAAAATTGGCAACGCCGAATCGTTGTGTTTATTTCGCTTAGATGGAATTCGATTTTTTATTTGATTAAGGTATTAGAAAATATAACACAATATTTTTATAGTCATTCATTTCATACGTTTCACCATAAATTTGGTTTGTTTTCTTACAAAAAAAAAGGGAAACTTTCACATTATTGTCGCCTAATGGCAAAGCTGAAATTACCAGCACTAATTTTTTACATCATAACACGTTTTAAACGATTCAAGTCACGTTAATAAGTATTTGATTAATTGTTTTATTAAATTAAATGTTCAAAATGTCCATCATTTGAGTCTATGTTGGCCGTCGGCACCAAAAATACGTTTTTTTTAATACGAGCGTCTCGGTAAATAAGAAACATATCGTGATATTCGCGTACAGAACATGTTTGCTTTTAAGTGGAACTTAAATACTCACACTGACACACTGAAATAATGTTTGTCGTCATTTTGAAATAGCATCTGTTGTTGTATAATAACGTAATTTGTTAGTTTAATGTTGACTGATGCATGGAGTGATTATTAATTAAAAAAACGTTTTAACAATATTCATTAGTTTATTCGTCAGGTAATAACCAATTAATATTTGCCAAAAAATACTTTTACACGTATTAACTTAAAATATTAATTCTTGGTGATTTAATAGTTGAATTTTTTCTTGGAAACCTTTAGGTTTTTGAGCTTACAAAAGTTAAGTTAAAAAACTTATTTTCCTTATGCCCTGTATATCTATTTTAATTATTCGAAGTTCCAATAAAAATACCGATATGCACATACCCCATTACATGTGCATATCGGTTTCAAAATGTATTTGAACAAACTAATTTTCTTTATTTTAACATTATATCATTATAAACCATAATTAAAGCAGAATATAAAAAATTCCGATATTTCGTGGAAAAAACTATTTGAACAGTGGTTTTGCTTTAGTGGTAAATAACTTTAATGCACAAAAACAAAAAAAAAATCGTCACTGCGAAGTTCAGTTTGACAATTTTCAATGTATTCAAAACATTTGGTGTAATACCATCGGTCTAAATTTTACCTTATCTCAGGGTTATTTATGTGACTGAAGAGGCGAACCTAGGTCGAAACAAGTAACAACACTTAACAGATTTTAAGAGAATCTGGTTTCACTTCGAAGCGTCCCAAAGACGTTGGAAAAGTGGCTCAAATTTTGAGCTTTGCGAATTATTCAGTTTTTCCGGTTTACGAATTGGTGTGGTCCCACCTCTGGGTTTCATCTTAACCCTATGGTTGTTGCTTTAGACTTTTTGGGTTTCATCAGTTGAGCGAAATAGTTCAAGAGCTTGGAATGTTTCAATAATAAAAAAAATATCTTAATCATTTATATAATGAGCGTTGAATGTTAATGTTTCAGTAATAATGGCTAGAAAATGTTGAGAGCTGGCTTTGGATGATATTTCTTCCGAAATTGTGAGTTTTCTAAGAAATGGCTTTAAATTGCGGTAAATTGCCGAAAATTATATAGTGAAAGACCATAAAAGAACTGTCCATATTAAAAACGAAAACACAAAAAATCGACCACTAGTACTATTTGTTAGAATACAGAGAAAAATGTTAAGTTCTGTTAGATAAAATGGCTTAATTTCAAGTCACGAAGTAGCCAATGATATTGTTTCCTGATTCAGGACCGTAAGAAATTATATACATAATTAGGAATATAGGTAAGGAGTACCCGAAAGAAACCCTTCGTCAGTTAGAGAGAACAGGGAAATAAGATTAGCGTCCGATAAATAACACGTAAATTACTCATTAGACAGTAACTTTGTCTAATGAAAACTAGTTTGGTACCAGGGATGTCGTCAACATTCCAGTCAAGATAACAATACGGCGTGAATATCGAAAGGATGGCTACTTTATAATATCAGAAGAAGATTGGTTGTACTTTCTTCATTACCTGCTATTAATTCTATTAAAAACTGGCATTTAGTATATCAGAAAATGATGAAAGTAAGAAAAACCAAGTGTATAACCGGGAAGTTCGCATCTTGTGTAATCCGGCGATTAGGGAGTCAAAATGTAGCGTCGCTTGTTGCCGTTAAGGTTTGGATGGGTGATCCTCCAAGGAGAAACCAGGCTTGTTTGTGTATTGTATTTTTAGGCAAGAATGTAAATCCGTAAATGTAATCTCCCAATGTGGTGGGTAGAAATGTGGAAACGTTATTCTGGTTGATGTAACTTTTGCCATGTCATAATACACATAATAGTTGTTTCTACATAACATACATAATTCACAAAACAGTTGTTTTTTGCTGCATTCTTAATTATTATTTCGATTATCGAGCAAGTTCCATTCATTTGTGGAGGCATTATTCAACAAATATGTAATTCAAATCCACTTCGCGCCGTCCAACCATCCGGGATTTTTTTCTAAAAGAATCCCGCCACATTCTGGTAGGTGGTCGAAGGTTTCCGTGACTGTTGTCACTTTAAAACCTTTACTTCCTTTGGTGTTTCTGTTGCAATTCTGTTGGTGTTTCTGATGGCTCTTGGGGATGTCTTCACTCTTCGGTTCATCGATGTGAACTAATTTAGATCAAATATTTCTCAAAATAGTTGAGTCTCCTTCTAGAAATTTTTAAACGTCCCAACCTATTCTCCCTCTACGCCCAAACTATTCTCCAGACTTGACACCATCGGATTACTACCTTTTTGTTAATATATATTTTTTTCGAAAATTAATTAAGTTCGAAAAATTTCTGACAAGGAAGGATGAATGGATTACATAAAAATAATTACTTTTTTTCACCGCAGAATCCAACTTTTGCCAAAATAAACTTTTTCTTTAAGTTATTGAATCTAACAGAACATATTTAAAATAATATATTAAATCATTTTCAAGCAAAAACGGTTGAAATTAAACTTAACACCTAATAAATATATGTCTATCATGGCCCACATATAAGCTTTTGTCAACTTTTGATGTGTTTTCTATTTAATCATTTTTGAAAACGAGTTCGACTGAAATAACTGTATATAATAAATCGGTTTCTCATTATTATAATTTGTGATTATATTATGCTGATATTGTACATTGGTGAAAACAAATAATAAATTACTTAATTTTCAAACTAGTTTTTTTTTTTTAATTTGTTTACTTATTTGTTAACTAATACCAAACACCCAGGCTCAAACTAGTACCAAATTCAGATTTGTTGATATTTGCAAACCCAACAACCCGAATTTTAAACCCAGTATCTTCAACCGTTTGTAAGTTCTCAATTTTTGGAAGATTTAGTTTCACTTTCAACCCACTGTATCTTTTTAATGGGCGCTGTATGGGGGATAAGTTATGGGACACCCTGCATATATATATATATATATATATATATATATATATATATATATATATATATATATATATATATATATATACAAGCAGGATTCAGAAGTGGATTCAGTACAATGGATCACATCCAGGTTGTACAGCAGGTCATAGAAAGGCACAACGAATACACCATGCCGCTGTGCTTGGCGTTTATTGACTACGAAAAAGCATTTGATTCCATCTCAAAGCATGCGATAATGGATGCACTGCTTAGCCAAAGTGTAGAGAGAGCCTATGTAAACCTATTAGAATCGATATATGATGGAGCTACAGCCACAATTCACCTTGATGATCTTGAAGTGGGAATTAATATAGAACGAGGTGTACGGCAGGGTGACGCAATATCGCCTATTCTTTTCTCGGCTGGCCTTGAAGAAGTATTCCGTAAACTGGATTGGGAACAGGATGGGGTAAAGATCAATGGTGCAAACTTAAACCATCTTAGATTTGCAGATTGCAAATAGATGTGCAGATTGCACAAGACCCAGAGGAGCTGCAAAGACGCATACAAGAACTGCAAAGGGCTGGCGAACCATTTGGCTTGAAAATAAACCTGAAAAAGAGTCAGGTTATGTTCAATAACTTCGCTCAGGACAGAAGAATTTCAGTTTTAGGAAGGGATTTAGAGATTGTGGACAGCTTTGTATATCTTGGGCAGAGGATTTCCATGGAGGGGAATACCGCCCGGGAGGTGGAACGGAGTGTTAAATGTGGCTGGCAGGCATTTGGTAGGCTCAACATAGTGTTTAAGAGCAGACTCCCACTTTGCCTGAAAAGAAAATTATTCGATCAGTGCGTTCTACCCGTTATGACATACGGAAGTGAAACCTGGACACTCACATCGCAATCAATTCAAAAACTTCGGGTGGCACAGAGGGGAATGGAAAGATGTATGCTTGGCATTACAAGACGAGACAGAAAGTCCTGCGCATGGATCAGGGAACAAACAAAAGTCTGTGACATCATTGGAAGAGTAAAACAGTTGAAATGGAGATGGGCAGGCCATATAGCGAGGCGATGGGACGACAGATGGACCAAGGCAATCCTGGAGTGGATACCGCTTGATCGCAAACGTCCGCGAAGAAGACCGAAAGCACGATGGACTGATGACGTCGTTAAGTATATTGGACCCGAGTGGCAGAGGAAAGCCCAGGACCGTGAAGGTTGGAAGCATGCTGAAGAGGCCTTCATCCTGCAGTGGATCGATACGGGCTGATGATGATGATGATGATGATGATATATATATATATATATATATATATATATATATATATATATATATATATATATATATATATATATATATAAACAGGAAATATGGAACAGATCAGAAAATAGAATACTCACACGTAGTAAAATATATATAGTTAAAACAAAAAAAAATGATTTTTTTTACATTTCGTATACTATTAAGAGAAACAATTTTTTTGTGGTTTCGTTCTTCTTCTTCCTGTGGTGCAACAGTCCATCAACCTTCACCTCCATCTGGATCGATCTCCAGCACCCTCTTGACCGTTTTTGATGATCAGTAGTTTTTCCTACCGCCGTGTCATTGGTCTAGCTCTCTTTCTGTAACCCCCTATTCGTTCCTCTATGATTCTATTTAGTATCCTCCATTTCCAATAATCATTCACAGCACCAACAATCCTTCTGAGTACTCTTCTGTCAAACACTGCAAGCATCTTCTCTGTTTTCTTTGTGAGGGTCCACGCCTTACAACCCTAGCTTATTAATGTATTTTATATGTCTTTGTATAAGTGTTTTATAGAGATACAGAGTGTTGTATTCCTTTGTATAAGTTTGGGTCTTAGAATAGGTCGCAGGAATAAATTGTTTTGTCGGCTTTTATAATTCCATTTCTGATTTATAAATTATTAAAATTGTTAAATTGTCATAAATTTAAGTTTTTGGTAATTATCTAAAGTTGAAAAGGGAAGAGTTCTTGGTGTGAGAAAAGCAGGTTTAGATTTTCGTGGAATACTGCAGCTTGACCGTTATGACGACATGGGCTAGATAATTTGAGGATCGGAGTTATTCACGAGTGTGAGGTGGTGGTAGTTCTGGAATTATCCAAGGACCTGATGAACGGTATCTTAAACTTCTTGCAGTACAAAATCGATTTGAAAATATCCAACAAGAGCGTGAAGCTTTGGTTTCAGCTGCAGGTAGGAATGTTTCGAGGATCAATGTTAATTAACATTTACGTACTTAAGATAAGTATATGTGTGAGATAACTGCTTATCGTTCTTATATCTTTCCTTTTTCACCATAAGACGTATTGCTTAAAATGATGCCGATCTAGAATTGAATGGAACCTGAAATGGAAATTTATTTATATTTATTTTTTAGTGCCGTGTCAAAACTATGCACAGGTAGTGATGAAGTAGAAGAATGAGATGTATGGGGGTATATTTGCTTAGCAAAGAGACCAATCCTTGTATCAGAATATACTTAAAACATATATTTTTTATTTTCAAAAATCAATAGTTTTCTCTAATAAAAGTTAGATTTATTTAATTGGAACATTTTCTTTTCAGTTTCGAGAAGATCACTGGACATGATGCGCGTGAGAGCTACAGACCCACGACCGTGTCCGAAATGTGGCAAAATCTATCGATCTGCGCATACTTTACGCACACACTTGGAAGACAAACACACGATATGCCCAGGGTACAGATGTGTGTTGTGCGGTACTGTTGCTAAATCTAGAAACTCTTTACATTCACACATGTCCAGACAGCATCGAGGTATCAGCACTAAGGATTTACCAGTATTACCGATGCCAGCGCCTTTTGATCCGGAATTAGCCAGCAGGTAAATATAAACATCTCATATAATCAGAAAGTCACGTTTGTGAAATTAAAAGATGAAACGATATGCATCCTACTTAAGAATAGTTTCTTTCATCCAATTTCCAATTTCGATACCTGCAGTATATTACTGACTCAGTCAGTTTGTCTGGCGGTAACATTTCGTAGTAGTGATCACCTTCATAGTTCCAGTATATCGATCGGCAACCCCATCCGTAGTCAAAAACGTCTGAAGAGAATGTAGCGACATTTCATTTAGCATACGTATATTGCTGAACATTACGAGGTTTGGCTATTAAATAACATGACTGACGCTGCTAGAGAAGAAGTACGCATGCGCCAAACGCCAGCTACCAACAGCTGTTTAGCGTGAAGCCTTCCCTTTCGAATGCAGTACCTGTTTGTTTCACTGGAAAAATATTAAGTGTAATAATAGAGCAACGAATTGTAGACGAATAATAGAGAACGAGAAATTGCACTCGAAACTGGGGAAAATCGCTACTGATTATTGAAATAATTTATTGAAAGTAGAGAATATCAATGAACGTTTATCCCGTGTATGCATTTTTAAGTGGTTTAAGCATTTTCAAGAGGTCAAAAACGAATGACAATTACCAGATCGGCAATTACCGTCGGTTAAATATTCGTGCGATTGCTGAAACTGTAGAAATTGATAAAGAATGCATACGGCAATTTTTACATAATAATTTTAACATGCAAAAAGTGTGTACCAAAATGGTGCCTAATATTCTCACGTTTGCACAACAAGAAGGTCGCAAAATTGTTTGTACTGACACTTTGAATGCCATTGAGAATGACTGACAAAATGAACTTATTGGAAAGCATAATAACATGTAACGAATCGTGGTTTTTTACTTATGATCCTGAAATCAAGCGCCAATCAAATCGAATTGTGTCAGGATTAAGGATTGGCGCCGGCTCATTCCGCATTGTCTGTCAAGAGGTTTCGAAACAGGTACAGCATCCCAGTGTTAGACCATTTGCTTTATTCGCCAGATTTTGCATCATGCAACTTTTATCTGTTTCCTAAGGTGAAATCTGCATTAAAAGGAATAAAATTTGAGTCAGTTGAAGCTGTGAAAGATAAAGCGGTACATATTCTGAAGAAGCTGACAGAAGAAGATCTCCAGCACTATTTCGAACAATCGAAAATTCGCAAGGGGCGTTCTGGGAGGAGTGGTAATAGTAAGTAAATATGTATGAAATCAAAATCAAATGTTTTACAATGTCAGTCTCGTTATTTAATAGTCACTCCTCGTATCGTTATATTTCCAACACATCTAATGGATTGTGATTCACAGATGGTGTTGTATGTTAAAGAATTATTCTGATCATGTATTTTCAAGTACTGTAAAGTATTTGCGTTCTCACGACTTTTGGACGAGATCGCACTCATTTTCAAGTGTTCAAGTCCCTTGATTGAGGGAGACTGGTGCTATAACATAACGCTGTTAATAATATCACTTTTGAGATATAGAAGATAAGATAATTTGATAATCTGGAAAAATTCTCTTACAATTTTTACTACAAATTTTCTAGTATAATAAAATAAAGTCACTAATATTGCATTTTATTTGGCATTTTTGATGAACATTATTTCTAAATATGGATAAACCATTTTAGGTTGCTAGCTAAAGCAGGTGTGAAAATTAGTCCGGCCGAACTACGTGCCAGAGCATCACCAACTGGTCCCAGACGTTCTGATGTCAAACTGGACGCCAAGAGCGCCTATTCTGGAGCCGCCTCTGAAGCAGGAAGCTCAATTTGCGGGGATAACGATCCAGAAGACCTCACCGTGTCCCAGGCAAGGTACGGAGTGTTCGATTTCGCTCTGTCTCCTCCGTTAAGTCACCAAAACAATTTTAAACCGAACAGGTTCAATGCGAGCACCGGCCAAGCCGTGGCTGCAAAGAGCATAGACTCCCTTCACCACCTCTCCAAAGAACCCTATCCTGCACCTTTGGCGCCGCCCGTCTCAGGTTCCAATACTACCGGCTCCGCCATCTTGGACACCTATCTTCAATTCATCACCGAAAATAGCGGCATGATGGGTATGATGAATCCCGAACAAGCAGCAGCAGCGATGCAGGCGGCGAAGCTTGCCCAACTAAACGCCATGGGAATGGATAAAGTCGCGCAACAACATTTTCTGGAGAAAATGCATCAACAGATGCAAAGCGCCAACGATCTGATGATCAAGAGGAACGACGACATTCGACGGAATGACGGCGACTTGATCAACGATCGAGGAGATAAAGAAAATGACGACGGTGAGTCTTCTGGCGGCGAAGAAGACGACTACAGTGATGAAGAAGTGGAACCTGAAGGAGTTAAAGCTGGAGAATAAACTTGGGTTGCTGTAACGGTCTAGGGGCCGTTGATCTTGCCATAAACGTGTATAATTCCATCCCAACTACCTCAGTTTGTATCTTGTTAGAGTATATTTATTGTTTTATGTGTTTTTTTATCTGGAAAATAGTTAAAAGGTATATTTTATATGCCGTACTTTTGCTTGAAGAAAAAGTTGAAGACAATTTCGTCAGGAAAAAAATATTCCATCCGTCTACCTCAAGAAATAATAAAATAAAATAGTATAGTGAGCAAGCGCAAGATAATAAGGGTTAAAAATGTATACGGTAAATTCTGAAACGTGTTATACCTATACCTACAGTGCATTAAATAGTTATATATCTAGTTTGTGTCTATAGAAGCCTCTATGTAGACTAGATATGGATAAATATCGGGTATATACTTTTATTCAAGTTTACAGTTAGTTGCAGTTTTTATCTTTAACTTCATTATTGTGTCACTTGGTTACAGTTGAAATAGTTAATAGTGAAGAATCGAATTACCAATGAATGAGTCATATTTTCATTTTTATTTTAATACTTTGCCTCCTTGGAGTTTTTAGAACTGACGAATCATGTTGTGAACCAGATGGCATAGATTTTTATCTGTTGATGCCAATCTTATCTATGTCGGAGTGAAAATAAACCTTGTGCTATTTCTGCTAATAAAAAAATTTAAAATTTTATATTCATACCATTGTTGTTTATTACAAAAAATAATCATGGAAAGATCTGTCTCATTTTATGATCTAAAGATCAACTGTTCTATTGAAACCTTCAGTATAAAACACTAAACTCGAAAAGATTTAGCACTAAACATCAAACTGTTTAAATTAGCTTTTCGACGCGTGTTTTTCTAACTATATTAGCATCATCAGGAGATGATTCAACGTTTTCATATTTTTGTTCGATTTCATACGTACATTTTATGGTTTAAAATTTACCTTTAGGTTTTTAACATATTCTTTTAAGCTTT
The DNA here is from genome assembly GCA_031761425.1 of Cosmopolites sordidus. Taxonomy (NCBI): domain Eukaryota; kingdom Metazoa; phylum Arthropoda; class Insecta; order Coleoptera; family Curculionidae; genus Cosmopolites; species Cosmopolites sordidus. The sequence continues at coordinate 401,897 of JARFXV010000589.1, forward strand.
TATTATTTGTTTCGGAAAGAAGACAGAAGATTGCCGATTTCCTTGCCGTTTCATCTGGTTGTTCATAGAATATATTATTTAGCTGACAATTTTGTTTCATACATGATTTTGTTGGAGACATATACTCTGAAACAATCTTGTTATTGATACCTTTCAACTCAAGTATCTCTCTCAGATATCCTAATGTATGTGGAATCGGTACACTCGGAAAAATAGATTGAATCATTTCCTGATTTTGTCTGTGAAGTTAATTAAAGTGATTTGGTGTTTAGCGGTAAATCTCTTCTAGTTTATAACAAAGGATCGAAGACCCTCTAACAGACTCAGAATGTTATCAGTTTTTATCCCATAGTTAAAGAGAGGAACTTCGCAAAACAAAATTCTGCATGTTGTTCTAGTGCTACATCCTGGTTCATCAAGAATAACTTAGAAGTATAAATTGTTCTTGATGAATCAGGATGTAGTACCAGAACCGCACGCAGGATTTGTTTTGAAATGTGTAGAATTGATGCGAAAATCTAGACCAAAGCTGAGATCGGTATAATACGAAGGCTCTCACTGGAGCTTGTTAGACCAGAATGTTAATTTTCGGGTTATAGATCAATGAAGATTTATATATTTAAATCCTGCTTTCTATTTTCCGAATTTACAACAATACTTACAGTTTATTTTTTGAATTGTTAAATTGAGAAAACCCAATTCTTCTGATATGGTTACCTTCTACATCAAAGGTTAAAGTATAAAAAAAAAATAAATGTCTCCTAAGACGACAGAAATGTATTGCTTGTAAGAGTTTCTAATTTTCCCAATTTCAGTATGATCATCATGTGTACTGAACATACTTTTTCCGAAGTTTTCATGACTCAATAACGTAGGATGTAGGCGTTCGCCATATTGAGCCATTTCGTTATATGATGCCCAGTTCCGTTACATATCATCCAGTTTATTCCTGAGTGTTTTCTTATGTTATCTCACCAGGAAGTATTTGATTGTTTCTCCTAAAACTTTATGTCTCGAGGTCTCCACTCTAATGTACATTTCATTTACCTCCTATTCTGTAGATGTTACATATTACCTATCCATAGCCACTTTAGTGAAGAAGGTTTTTTTTAAGATTCAAATCTCTTACTAATTATGAACAATTGTCTTTCTTGACATTTCTCATTTGTCTGTCGTTCAAATCATAGATTATGTTTTGTAGTTCAGGTAGGTCGATACTGTATCATCGGCGAAGTTTAAATATCATAGATGAACCCCACGTTCTTTTATGCCTGTTTATGAAACAGTATATATATATATATATATATATATATATATATATATATATATATATATATATATATATATATATATATATATATATATATATATATTATGACATTAATAAGGCTAGTGAACTGGAATCATCCAAAATAAATAAGAAGCAAGAAGAAAACCTAAATTTACTGGGAAGAAAAATACTAAGAAAATATTTGCATCAGGCATAACAGGAGAAAGATAAAGTAGAATTAAAAATATAGTTAAAATAAAGATATACAGGAAGAATTAGGAGGAGCAAATATAGCCAGATACATAAAAGCAAGAATGTTAGAATGTGCTGATTACATAATGCGGTCACCCACAGAAACAATTAAAAGGAGTAACAAAATAGACCCCATTGGAGAGAATAGTAAGGGGAGGGCTGAGAGGGAGATGGTTAGACCAGGTGGAGAAGGATGAAGAGGCAGGAAAGAACGGAAGGGCATAACCAAAGGGGCCATGCGAAATAAAAAACTGTAACGATGATTGGAAGAAGAGGAGTAATCTATCTCATTAACAGTATTAAACAAAAACGCTTTCAAGTGTTAACCATAATTCTCTGGAATTGAACGATTATGATAATGATGACTTCTGGGTCCATGGTCCTGAATATTCTTACTGTTTCTCGTCTTGGGTATTAAAATTACCTCTGCCATTTGTCAGGACTTGACTTCGAGTGAAGACAATGACTGAAGTCGCAACATAACTAGCATTTAAATACAATTATCCTTGCAAGTCCATATAAATTTCATACTTGGATGAAATTGCAACTAACTGTTACTTTAATGGGAAAACATTTTCTTTAATGGCAATAAGATTGAAATTAATTAGAATTCTAAACATTAAAACCTATATAATAAAAGAATAAAGAACAAAATGTATACGTATTATAGATTGTATTTAATAATACGTTTCTGTAAAAAAAAATCGGTTCAAAATGGTACAAAATACCGTTTTGCCTTTCGCGATATTCATATTTTTATATGTATATTTAAAGAAATCAAAGAGAAAAAAAAATGTTTACATACAGAGAGTTTCGTTTTAAGTTCTTTTAAGCTTCCACGTCTAAATTAATGCTTCCCTTACAAAAGCAATTCGTAGTGTTAAAAAAAATGAAAAAACAATCAAGATATGATATTGATAACGTAAATTTAGCGAGAATAAATCTAGATATATCGTCACTCAGGTATATTGATCGTTTTTATCAGTTAAGAAAAAGGAAAAAAGTACAAAACATAACGTTCTTCTCCTTTATCGTTGCAGATCTCAAAATACAGTTATCAGGGATTGTTTTGTGATTTCATAGTTTTTCTTTTAGTATTATCAACAGTACGTGTCTTGTATGTCGAAAGATAATAACAGATACAGACGCGAGACAGATTATTTCAAGATACACAGATTTTCTTTTTTAAATAAAACGAGTGATAATTTTTCAGGTTAACCACAGAGTCATGTAGTATATATATATAATATCACATTATATTATTTCATAAATTCAGTCACTAGGTTAGGACAATTAATAAAAACGGCTGCTCGTAGAGATTTAGATTTAAAGACAAAGTTAAACCGCCCTTCACTGCTGGCTATACGGGGTTTCTTCCACAAGTTTTATCGAACTGAAAGAACCTCGTTTTTGAGATATGTACGCTGCAATTTATAGTTGAGAAAAAATTAATTTTAACCTATTAGATACTGTTTAGTTAGTATTTTTAGGGTATCTGAACTGAAATGCAGCATACATATTCCTAAATTGATACTGTTTTTTATTTTAGTCGCAGTTCTTCCTTAATATGAAATTGTTGCAATAAAATGGCGTCATATTCTTAACGCCTTCCACAACTCGATGATACTACGTACTTATTTTTGTATGTTTATTCTATGATAATATGCTTTTTGCTATGTATTTTTAGGTTAGTAAACGTCAAAGAATTGTGCAAAGAAAACTAGAGCTATACGGGGTCATCTTGAAAAATGGTTTTTTAATAGATGACAGAATTAGGAAAATCTGACATTGTAGTGAATCTCTTTCATTTTCCTTATTGGTCTTGTTGGCACAAATGAAGACAGCGTTGTTAGTTTTTTCTGTTTTTTTGGACCTTGTACGCCAGAGATATAGCGATATTAGCTACAGTATAGTTTGTTGTTAATTATTCTATAAGGGTTTAGATATAGACATTTACTGTTAACGCCAATATACATTGTACTCTTAAGGGGAAAAAGAACTTTCCAGTGATTTGTTCGCGTTTTATTAACAGTTTTATGATTGGTTTTAACACGGGTCCCTGTATGTGTGTTTTTTTTTAATATAACATATTTAATTATTGATTTTTTTCGTTGTTAAGACACGTTGTACATATATGTTATTATTTTAGTTACGGATATCTGCGCTTTTGTATTTTCTTTTATTATTTATTGCACAAAAAGCAATTTGGAACTTTGAGATTCCACTTGTTTTATTTCTTTTTGTACTCATTCTTAATCGTACTAGATGTAGTACCATAAACCTACCTCAGACAGAAAATATAAAATATTTATATAAAAGAAACAAAGCATTTTGAACATTATATATACAATAATGTGATACACACAATAGAAAATACTATCAATTTATATTTTAAATATATGTTTTATTGTCTTCATTCAAAATGTGATTTTTCGAAACATATTTTATGTAGAGTGAACATAATGAATACAGTGATCATATACTCAGGATAATATCGTATCTTTTTCTTTTAATTTAAGTGCCATAAAATGCAACTTCCTCAAATTACTTCTAGATTTATTTTGGAAAATTTTCAAAAGAATAAACCCTCTTTGTAATATATAGAACTCTTATTGAACAATTATAAGAAATGCAAATAGAATGGAATATTATGTTCCTAAATGAACGGTTCACCAACAATAAGCAAAAAAGATAAAAAATAGAAAAACTACCCTCCTAATGTATATAAAATTATTTCATTGTAAATACGATTTTAAATCCAGCTTTGGCATATTGTTGGGGAAGCGGGTGCCTTTTTAATAAAAAATGATTAAATAAAATTAAAAAAATAATAACAGCAAACAGCTGACAAGAGTTCCTAAAAAATTAAATGTCCTTAGATGCAGAATTATATTAAATGAAAATGTTCGTCCTTATTTCATAGTGTATATGGTTGGCAAGCCTGACATAATTATTTCTAAGTAGTAGTTGGACACAGAAGGTTTTCGTTCGGTTTTATTTCATCTGATTGTAGTTACAAGAAAAGCATGGCATTTTATTAAAATTATGCCCGATCAGGTACTTTTCAGGATCAAAGGTATTTGTTTTAATAAATATATTGGGTCAAGTATAACAATGAACGTATACCGTACTAAAAAAAGTGTCCTGAATTTTTTGTATACGATTATAAAAGAAAATAAAATCAAAACCAGACGATGGACATTTTGGATTTTTCTGTATACGAATACAAATATATGTACTTAAAAATATGTTATACTATTCCCAAGGTATTTGTTTCTATTTTTAAACTCTTTGTTCGGTAAAAAATTTTGTAAGCGATTATTTATAAAAATGTATATTCGTTATTTTGTTTTTGAAACAAATCTCTATTGTCAGTTTAGATGGCTGGCAGATTTGCATTTCTTTATGTACTTAAATTGTAAATTAAATTGCACACGTGTTGTCTCTTATCATTATTATGTTTATTAGATATTTTTTCGTACCTATGTTCCTAATTTTCCGGTTAGGAGGTTTTTAATGTTAAGTTTATTCTCTCGATATCTTAGTTAGAGGTAGGTGCAATAAAGTCGTTGTTAAGCATGGTTAGATATTAATTTTTGTATATTTGCCATATTATTATGTTATTAATACTTTGTGTATCATTTATACTTGACAAATAAAAAGAAATACTTAAAATATTTTGTTTTCTTTTCGTTTTCACCATTCCATGTAAGAAATGACTAGAAAGCGAATGCTTGCTTGAACGGTTTTTGCCTAAGTGTTTAGTGATAGTAGTACACTAACTTTAGCTTTATCGTAGTATATACTTAGTTACTTTATTATGTAACTATGCTTACTTTTTACTTTCTTACCAAAAAAACATAAAAAATGAAATCATCCAACGTACTCACAAAAAATAATTGAATTTAATTTATAAACCTTCTGGTGATATAGATATTTTCATAAATTTAAGTGATGGCGCACTAAGATTTACAAGACATTTAGAAATGACACACAAATTACAATACGCAGAAGAAAGAAACTTTCGATTCATTTTTTGGTTAGTACTATTAAAATGGCACAAAATACCGTTTTACCTTTCGCGATATTCATATTTTTATATGTATATTTAAGCTTCATATAAATAAATATATATATATATATATATATATATATATATATATATATATATATATATATATATATATATATATATATATATATATATATATATATATATATATATATATTTAAGTTTTTAAGCTTCCGCATTTAATGTATTAATTCCCTTACAAAATTAATTCATAGTGTTAAAATAACATAAAAATACAATCAAGATATGATATTGATAACGTACATTTTGGGAGAAAATCTAGATATATTCTGTCAAAATAGTACCAGGAATTGATCATTTGAAAAGCCCGCTTTAAGAGATTATCAAAATTCTTTTTATCGCTAAGTTGGCACAACTGTCCGCTATACTGACGCGGAGTTCATCTGTCATTTAGTTAGTGTACAGTGCTCGACTTTCTCAGTTCATCTCAAGTGTGTTTTGCGATTTTTACAATGGATAAAAATATCTAAAATAGAATTTGCCTTAAATTGTGCATTGAAAATGGAATTTCTTGAGCGGAGTCACTGAAAATGTTGCAGAAGGCTAACGGTGAATCGACTTTATCATAAACACATGCGTATGAGTGACACAGTGCATTCAAAAGCGGTCGAGATGTGGTGGAAAATTTGCCTCGCTCTGGTCGGCAATCAACGTCTTCAACTGAAGTTAACATCGCTAAAGTGAAGGAAATGGTGACTGAAAATCGTCATTTAAGTTTGAGAGAGATAGCCGCTGATCTTTCTGTGTCTCACGAATCAATTAGTACCATTTTAAGCGATTGTTTGGGCATTAAACGCTTTGCCGCTCGACTAGTGTCGAAAGAATTTTCTTCAGAAACTCAGTTGCGTAAAGGTCGCTGAAGACATGCCAGTCAATTCCGACCCTACATTCCTAAAGCGCATCGTAACTGGTAATGAGACATGGGTATACGAGTTTGACATGCAAACTAGTCAACAAGCTTTGGAATGGCGCCTTCCAACTAAACTGAAACCGAAAAACCCACGTTAAAGTCGATCAAAAGTTAAGGTGATGACTATTTTCTTTGATTATCGCGGTGTTGTGCACTCGGAATTCTTGCCAGAAGGTCAGATGGTAAATAAGGAATGATATCTGGGCGTTAAAGGGCGCTTGAGAGCAAATTCGTCGAAAAAGGCCAGATTTGTGGAAAGAAAACTTTTGGATTTTGCATCACGACAACGCACAATCTCACAGGACGTGAACGAATTTCTGGTCAAAAACTCAACAAAAACCAACGAACAACCACCGTATTCACCTGATATGGCTCCGGCCCACTTCTTTCTCTTTCCAAAACTCAAATTACCACTTCGAGGCACTCGTTTTCAGTCGATAGAAGACATAAAAGCGAATTTGCGGCGAGAACTGTCGAGAATTTCGGAAAATGCGAAAATCTGGAAAGTGTATTATTTTGGAAGGGGCCTACTTTAAAGGCGATATAATAAATTTGGATAAATAATAAACAATTTATGTTTCATTGTCCAATTCTGGGTACTTTTTGGACAGAATGTATATCGTCACTTAGGTATATTAATTGTTTTTTAATCTGGTAAGAAAGTACAAAGCATAACGTTTTTCTCTGCTATCGTTGGAGATCTCAAACTACAGTTATCAGGAATTGTTTGGTAACTTCATAGTTTTTCTTTTAGAATTATTAACAGTACCTGTCTTGTATGTCAAAAGATAATAACAGATACAGACTCGAGACAGTTTTTTTCAAGATATACAGATTTTCTTTTTTCAACAAAACGATAATATATATATATATATATATATATATATATATATATATATATATATATATATATATATATATATATATATATATATATATATATATATATATATCGCATTAAATTATTTTAAAAAATTATAAAAACGGCTGCTCGTAGCGATTTAGATTAAAAAAAAATTAAACCGCCCTTCACTGCTGGCTATACGGGGTTCCTTTCACAAGTTTTATCGAACTGAAAGAACCTCGTGTTTGAAATATGTATGCTGCATTTTATAGTTGAGAAAAAATTAATTTTATCCTGCTAGATACTGTTTAGTTAATTAGTGTTAGTGTTTTCAGGAAGGTATTTGAACTGAAATGCGGTATACATATTCCTAGATTGATACTGTTTTTCATTATTTTAGTCGCAGTTCTTCCTTAATATGAAATTGTTGCAATAAAATGGTGTCATATTCTTAACGCCTTCCACAACTCGATGATAGTACGTACTTATTTTTGTATGTTTATTCTATGATAATATGCTTTTTGCTGTGTATTTTTAGGTTAATAAACGACAAAGAATTGTGTAAAGAAAACTAGAGCTATACGGGGTCATCTTGAAAAAAATATTTAGATAATGTTCCTAAATCATTCCGGATGTCGATCCGTTGATTCTGTGAAGGGTCACGATGCTTCGCCAAAATCTCATTGGGTATTTTCAAGTGTTGTCCACTTCGTCTGAAGAGTCCAACTGATGTGCACGGGTCATTGTGCTCGCTTTCATAGTCGGCCGGCGACTGCGCAGATTATATCGGGGTAGTTCGGGACTATTTGCGACGCTCGGCAACGCTGTCGGGCGTCCGTTTATTAATTTTTCTACCACGTTGCCGCGATTTGACGTTGACGTTGACGTTGAGCGTCGTTTTGCGTATTTAGCTCACCCCTTTCTTCTATTTCAAGTGCTTCTCTGATTGTTTGGATCTTGTAGTTTTCAATATTCGCTATTTCTGTGGCTCCTTCAAAATTGATTTTATGTCCTGTTTGTAGATGGTGCTGGAACAGAGCGAAAGTGGTTTGTTTCTTTTTTACATGGTTTTTATATTCTTGTATTCTGACCGATATTCGTCTGTTTGTTTGTCCTATGTATTACAGTCGAGCAAGATATATTATACACCCCATAATTCTCCAGTCTAACTTTGTCCTTGGGGTTTTTTAGGATGTTTGCGACAGTTTTGTGCGGCTTGTAGGCTGTTCTGATCTTATGTTTACTTAGTAGCCTGCCTATCCTATCTGTGATCCTTTTTACGTACGTATAGTAGCAGGACCTTTGATGTATTTGGTTTATGATCCTCTGTTGTTCTTCGTGTTTGGGTTTCCTGACGGCGAATGGCCTTCCTGATACAATTTTCTGAATATCCATTTTTTGTCTAAAGGCTGTGAATATTTTTGGTTCTTCGCTTCGTATATCTGGTAATATCAGTCGGAAGGATCTGGAAATGGAGGTGTTCGCTCCTGTTTGGATTTGAGAAGGATGATGATGGAATTTAGCGTTGATGTATCGATCGATGTGAGTTGGTTTCCTATACACTGTGTTTTCGAGGGTTCCAGAAAGTTTTCTTGTGATAAGGAGATCCAAAAACGGCAGTTTTCTGTCCTGTTTGACTTCCAGAGTGAACTGTATTTCGTTTAACTGGGTTAGGAAGTTGTTTAGAAGTTCGTTTCCGTAAGGCCATATTATAAAGATATCATCTACGTAGCGTTTCCAAAATTTTGGCTTTAAAGGAGCATTGGCCAATGCCTTTGTTTCGAAGTCGGTCATGAACAGGTTGGCTATAACGGGTGATAAAGATGATCCCATTGGAGCACCGTCGGTCTGTCCGTAGATCTGCTGGTTGAATGAAAAATATGTATTCTTCAAGCAGTGTTCAGGGAGTCCCGCACATATGGTGGAAAGTCTTCGTTCATCGAAATTAGGTCCAAGGCCTCGTCTATGGAACTACTTGGATATACTGAGACAATGTCCAGACTTGCCAGTATGTCTGTATCCTCTAGTTGGAAATTTTTAATCATCTTTATCAAATGTTCTGAGTTTTGAACATACGACTCAGCAAGTTAGACGCTTGGTTGCGTGATACTTGCATGATACTAGATATTTTTCCAAAACTTACTAAAAAACTTACTATGAGCCTTAATGGGATTTCTTGTTTATGTAAACATGTAAACATGTGGTTATGTATGTATTTATTCTTGGTTGTGTAAATCAATTTTGAAGAAGCCAAAGAAATAGCGAATATTGAAGACTACAAGGTCCGAACAATCAGAGAAGCCCTTGAAATAGAGGAAAGGGGTGAGCTAACACTTGAAAATGGCAAATGAGATTTTGGCGAAACGTCGTGACTCTTCACAGAATCAACGGATCGACACCAGGAATGAATGTTAATATATATTTTATGTTATTATTTTAGTTTACGGATATCTGCGCATTTGTATTTTCTTTTATTATTTATTGCACAAAAAGCAGTTTGGAACTTTGAGATTCCACTTGTTTTATTTCTTTTTTTACTCATTCTAAATCATACTAGATATAGTACCATAAACCTACCTCAAATAGAAAATATAAAATATTTATGTAAAGGAATCAAAACATTTTGATCATTATATATACAATAAAGTGATACACACAAAGAAATTAGTATCAATTTATATTAAAAATATATGTTTTATTGTCTTCATTCAAATGTGATTTTTCGAAACATATTTTATGAAAGGCGAACATAATGAATTCAGTGATTATATACTCATGATAATATCGTATATTTTTCTTTTAATTTAAGTGCCATAAAATGCAACTTCCTCAAATTACTTCTAGATTTATTTTGGAAAATTTTAAAAAGAATAAACCCTCTTTGTAATATATAGAACTCTTATTGAACAATTATAAGAAATGCAAATAGAATGGAATATTATGTTCCTAAATGAAAGGTTCAGCAACAATAAGCAAAAAAGATAAAAAATAGAAAAAGTACCCTCCTAATATATATAAAATTATTTCATTGTAAATAAGATTTCAAATCCAGTTTTGGCATATTGTTGGGGTAGCGGATGCCTTTTTAATAAAAAACCTTTAAAAAAAAATTCCAGCAAACAGCTGACAAGAGTCCCTAAAAAATGAAATGCCCATAGATGCAGAATTTTATTAAACGAAAATATTCATCCTTATGTCATAGTGTATATGGCTGAAATAATCATTTCTATGTAGAAGTTGAACATATTAGGTTTTGAACATATTGTTGAACATATTAGGTACAATTATGAGCGATCGGGTACTTTTCAGGTTCAAAGGTTTAGGTAAATATATTGGGTCAAAAAGTATCCTGACTTTATTGTATGCGATTATAAAAGAAAATAAAATCAAAACCTGACGATGAACTTATTGGATTTTTCTGTAAGCGAATAAAAATATATGTACTTAAAAATGTGTTATACTATTCGCAAGGTATTTGTTTTTATTTTTAAACTCCTTATCCGGTAACAATTTTTGTAGATATGTAGATTTATAAATATGTATATTCGTTGTTTTGTTTTTGAAACCCATCTCTATTGTCACTTCAGATGGATGACATATTTACATTTCTTTATGTACTTAAATTGTAAATTACATTGCAGGTATTGTCTTTTATCATTATTACGTTTATTACATATTTTCTCGTACCTATGTCCCTAATTTTGCGGTTAAGAGGTTTTTAATGTTAAATTTAATCTCTCGATATCTTACTTAGACGTAGATGCAATAAAGTCGTTGTTAAGCATGGTTAGATATTAATTTTTGTATATTTGCAATATTATTATAATATTACTACTTTGTGTATTATTTATACTTAAATTATTTAAGAGGGAAAAGTACAGCTGGGCGCCCTCTTTTGCTTCTTTTGGGTTTCATTTTTAACTAACTCTTTGGATAGTCATGGATCATCAATCTGTCTCCCCACAAGAGTTACAGTTGGTGTAGTACAGAGGAGTTCCATCAGAACAAATACCAATATATCGAGTATCAACCAGACGTTGTACTAAGGAATCCACAAGAGTAGAGCTGGCTTAGAGGTGCAACAGTGTTACATTATAGAATTACTGCATTTTTCTTAGGGATTACATTGGTACCCAGCGGGATAACTATAATTCGTAAAATGGCGACTGCGCCAGAACCAAAGCCCTAAAAAGATCGCTAAGCTCGAATTTTCTGTAGTGAGTTATTAACGTTACACGTTTATAGGTGTCGCCTCCTTTTACTTGGTTGAATATGCGATTAAACCCAGAATTTGAACAAATACCAGCGGAGCAATAATTCAAAATCAATCAATATGTATTTTATAAAGACCTTTTGTTGTGAGGTTCATCGACCGATAGCACAAGAGCCATAAAAAATATAATTAATCTAAATATTTGAACTAGTTTTTGGTTATATTGTTAAAAATAAATTTATGATTTTTCACAAACATAAGCATATGAAAATGACATTAATTGAATTTAGAATTGTCTATTAAGTTATTAGATTTTTATATCATATTATTTATGTTCAACAGATACTTACAATATAAAATTCTCCTTATAAGCTTACAAACAGATAAACAAATAAACCACACTTTTTTTTGCAAATTTCGACTTTATTCGTCAATATATTCTCCTTGAAGAGAAATACAATCATTCCAAAGTTTTTCTAACATTTCTACACCTTTTTTATAAAACGATTTCTCTTTGCCTGCAAAATATCTTTCAGTTTTGGCAATAGCCTCTTCATTAGAGCGAAATTTCTTTCCAGCGAACATTTTTTTGAGGTCTGAGAACAGGAAATAGACAGATTTTAATGAAATTTTGACACATTTGGCGTTTGAAAGTTGGCATAATCGACCACTGGTAAGGGTTTTTCGGAAGTGATGCAATCTATATGTCAGACTTATTGACCGATATGTTAGCCCTATAGATATACGCATCCTCTTACCATGGAATTGGTTTTCTGTACATAAGTGTGTAGTTTGTAGAAAAAAACAAAGTATAATTACGTTATTTTACTTTTTACTTAGGAGAGATTTATACATTTAAAACTTTCTTCTTCAAATAATCTGGCTACTCGTTTACCGCCGCATCTATCATTTCCAACAGTACTCAAGCAGCTACTTTCACCAAATCAGCTACTCTGGAAGATCCAATGTTTTCCTGCAAAAATGGTATCATTGATCATGGTTAGGGCGTTAGGCGATATTAATGAAATACATTTAAAATATATATTTTTTTCAGTAGATTAATTTATTACAAAATTTTCTGTGAGAAATCAGTGGTCATTAGGAAGCTTATTAAGTTATAAATGTAATAAAACTATTACATGTAGTCTAATAGAAAACATGTCAACAACATAATGACAAATTCTGCTGTATAACAAATGAACAAATAGTGTTAGCAGTACAAAAATTAACTATGTTAGGTATTGATATTTCACGATCATTTTAAAGTTTTTTTCCAATTCGGTTAGGAAGCTTTTAATTAACAAAAAAAATTAAACACTGTTACTTTTCAATTATAGACTATTGATCCCTAAGGATAAAATTGTCCGAAGCGGCAACGTTGCATTTAAAAATAAGTGTCTAGGGGACTCATTAATTTTACGTCTTCGTTTACCAACTATTTGTTATCTTCCATATAATTTTGTTGAAGGGGGGCGCGTGTTTCGTCAACTGGGGGGCATGTGTCTCGTCTCTTGATGTTTGGACTGGGTGCTTGCGCATGCTCCCCCGTCGGGGGTGGGGAGTCCCTGTCCACAGCCAACAATCAACAAAAATGCTCATTAAGGCGGAGAGACGGATTGTTGTGTGTTCCATATGAGATTGTAGAACCCAACGGTTGGGTGGATGATGACACTCAACTCCAGGGAAGTCTGACACTGCATATATATATATATATATATATATATATATATATATATATATATATATATTTATTATAATTATTTATAATTATAATTATTTTTTTGTGATTTTCCATCAAGATTAGACAATGTCATATTTTATTTAAAAAAAATTAGGAAATTAATTATTCAATATGTTAGTAGATTAATAGTTGGTTGGATTTTAAATATAAAATTGTATTTATTTATAACAATAATATATATATATATATATATATATATATATATATATATATATATATATATATATATATATATATATATAGTAGAATTGTACTGAGGATGGTTTTATAAATAAACCGAAACGTTAACACAAAAAAACAAAAAATTATTAACGTCAAAGTTCAGTAAACTTCAATTCCTAATTTTAATGAATAACGACAAAGTTTTTTAACGGCTACTTTGACAACTTTTAGGGTCCTTGTCACGCGAAGTCAGTTCAATAAACGCCTGCCAAAAGCGCACGATTTGTGAGTTTAAGAAAAAATGTTCAAGGTTGTCACCTTAAAAATGTTTTAATACTCTCAGTATAATGCGAATTGTCCAACTTTGCTGAATAAGGGGTAGTCTCAAATGTGACCTTACCATTTCAAGTAAATCTTCATCCAGAAAGCAATTTGTTCAAATTTGAAATTTAAAGTAATCGTTGGGAGTCAAATCGGGTGAATACGACGCATGTGGAAGCACTTTGAATCGTAGGTAATAGAGTTTTACATCAATAACCCAAAAAGTGTATAGACGCGTTATCATGTAATTTTATAAATAATCTCACCAAAATCGCGTTTTTAGAAGTCTAAACACTATTGAGAAGTATAGTTTGATGAAGATAATTTGATGAAGTATAATATGCCTTTAATCACACCTAAAACTGCATTAAATATATTGGATTGTTCTGTAAGTTCGCGCCGTTTTTTTATTAAATAGTTTTAATGCGAAAAAACAACAATTTAATCAATGATCTATTCTTCGTCATTGCTTACTTCCACCTCTCAACTAATTTTTTGAAGCCAGAAATTGCCGGGCCTGGACTTAAAGAAGTTTTTAAGCCAGTTTTTTGAGGTCGTCATTGTTAGTGAAGGTTACGGCCGTTATTTCATTAGAGAGCGCGAAAGAGGTTATAATCCTCATATACACAGTGCATCTGGACCAGGTAACGTTTCTTGTAGATCATTTAGTTCTCTTCTAGTATTTCCTAGTACATGATATTCTCCCAATCCTGTCAACGCAGATCTTTGCTTCATATTGGCGTAGTGACACTATTTCTTATCTCCCGTGACTGTTCTGTACAATGATCATGATTGGTTATGGCCGCGTGTTGCTCGGTGTCGGGCGAGATTTTGAGCAGATATTTTGCAGTGATTTTTCTTGTTGTCGGTTAGGTCCGAGTGTCTCGGACTCATCGGTTGGAGATGTCGGGAAATTATCGCAAGACCGGAGTCCATCTTCTTAGTCAATTCTCGACATATTTGATGGACGTCCTTCTTCAAAAGCGATGATCCTCGTCGAAGTCGGAAGGTCGACCAGAGCGGGGCGTGTCGTCCAGGTCCAAGTTATCATTTTTGAACGAGGCAAACCAATCTCGAGCAGTCCGATCGGCTACAGGATCCTCTCCATATACGGTGTAACTGTCTCGAACTGCTTCTGTAGGTTTTTGACTACCACGAAAGGCGAAAAATAGAAAGTGCCGAAAATTAAGTTTCTTGCCGTCTGGAATTTTCATTTCAAAATCCTGAATGGTAATTAAAATTAAGTTTTTCAGAAAAAGGATGCCTACAGTTTTGTAGAGTAAAAAAGGGTTTTCAGACGCATACGAGGTGTGGCTATTAAATAACAAAACTGGCGCTGCTTCGAAAGAAGTACGCATGCGCTAAACGCCAGCGACCAACAGCTGTTTACCGTGAAGTCTTCTCTTTCAAATGCAGTACCTCTTGCTTCTCCAAACAAATCCGTATAATCATATCCTTCGTTCGTATTAGAGTTGTTTTTTTGTGTCGCCGGAAAAATGTTGAGTGTAACAATAGAGCAACGAATTGTTGTGAAATTTTACTTGAAACTTGGAAAAACCGCTACTGAAACTTATAATTCAAGTTTCACGTAAAATTGGGAGAGTATATCGGGTGCAGAGGAGCTTCCCATTCGAGATCATTCTTGACGATCTTTGCTGTGTGAGATCATATATTATCGTGGAGCAAGTTGACTTAGCCTTGTCGATCGAGTCGTTTCTGTTAAATAGCCTTATATACCGCTACTGAAACTTATACTTTATTGAAAGAAATGTATGACACTCAATGTTTATCGCGTGCACGTGTTATTGAGTGGTTTAACCGTTTGCAAGATGGCCAAGAAGACATTGAAAATGATCCGAAAAAATCGGTAATCTGGTTCGATCTGACCGTCGGTTAAGTATTCGATTGCTGAAACTGTAGGAAGTAACAATAAATGAATGCGGCAAATTTTACATAACAATTTTAACACGCAAAAAGTGTGTGCCAAAATGGTGTGGAAAAGTATTACGTTTGAACAACAAGAAGCTCGCAAAAATGTTTGTACTGACACTTTGAATGTCATTGAAAATGGCTCCAAACTAACTGGATAGGATAATAACATATAACGAATCGTGGTTTGTTACTTATGATCCATGCACTGGAAGAGCCCAAAGTCACCGAGAGCCAAAAAAGGTCGAATGAGCAAATCAAAATTCAAAGCAATGATTGGTTCCTGAATGTAAAACTAATAATAAACATTCACACGTTCTTGCTAAACTCCGTGAAAGAATATGGAAAAAACGAACCGAATTGTGGAAGGACAAGTCATGTGTTTTCCACCAAGACAATACTCCGGCTCATTCCGCGTTGTCTGTTAAGAGGTTTCTAGCCTAGTACAGCATCCAGTGTTACACCAGTTATTCACCGGATCTTGCGCCGTGTGATTCTATCTGTTTCTAAGATGAAATCTGCATTAAAAGAAACACGATTTGAGTCCGTTGAAGCTGTGAAAGAGAAAGCGAAACGCGTTCTGAAGGAGCTGACTGAAGAAGACTTTCAGCACTGTTTCGAACAATGAAAGATTTGTATGGAGCGTTGTAGGGATAGAGGAGAGGTGTATGTTGAAGGTGATAATAAGTAAATATGTATAAAATAAAATGTTTTACAGCGTCAGGTCTAGGTATTTAATAGTCACACCTCATATACACAGTTGGGCAAACAAGATAAAAATGGAGGAAAAAGAAATGACCTATAAAAATGGCGGAAACTTATGAAGCAACCAGTGGTGGCTTGTGGGTTTTTAAAGTGGGAGGGCGTAGAACTATTTTCTTCTACGCCCTGCTGCTGCTGAAGATTTTTTTTTTTGCTTTCCCGTTCCTCCTTTTTACTTTTCGTGCTATTGAAAGCCTATGCAGGTGAACCAGGATAATGAGTTAAAGGAAAGAAACTGAACGGAAATAAAATATGGTGTTTTGCTCTGAAAAATGTTTTACTGTGATAAATGCTGGAGGGGCGGCGCCCCAACGCCCTCATGAGCCGTCACTGGAAGCAACTAATTAGTAGACATGTTTTAGGTTTACAGTGTTACAACCTGGCGTACTTATAGTCGCGGATTAATTAATACGATATTGTGGATTTTTTGTGATGATTTTGTTATTCGTAGTGGCTTTTGGACGCCTTGAGCGTTTATCATCTTCAATGGATATTCGATCACGTTTAAATTTAGCAACCCATGTTTTTACTGTCGAAAAAGAAGGAGCAGTATAATTTAAAGTGGAACAAAATGAGTTCCTGTTATATGCCCATCCTGGTTAAAGTATCTAACCACTACTTAGTTACATACAAACTTCAATTTTATTAAATTTTCCCAACAGGTCAAAACTTATTTGCTTTACTCGATGGCCACAAAGAAGCAACTAAATGCACGTGTATACTTGAGCACATCATACTTGACAAATATCATGGTCAACAAAATATCATTACGTCATCCCTTCGTCAGATCGTGACGTTTCAGTCACCCCTTGTATATTAAATAAATTCTATTTGATTACACATTAAAAACAAAACGAATTTTTTGGATAACCCAATAGATTACACTATCAAATCAATATATTGTATTGCGAAGAAAAAAGATATGTAAATAAACAAAAATATTGTATCACGACCAGTACATACACAGATATTCCGAGAAATTGACGATGGCATCTGTACAGAGAAACATAAATAATGTACGAAGGTTCTTGGCTACTGCACACTGCATGTTATTCGATCTCTCATAAAATACATGTTGTACATGTCGTGAATTTAACTTATCTTGTCAATCAGTCTTAGAAACGACAATATGAAACGATATTCGATAAATTTCGTCAAGCACTGAAATTTCTGAGAATATGCTAATTTGTAATTTCATATATATATAGGGTGTTAGGTAAACATGCGGCAAAAATTAAAGGGGTTATTCCTTGACTTATTCTAAGAATATTTAGTTGTATGATGATTTCTGAAAAACCCCTTTGTTTCGAAGATACAGGGTGAACAAAATTTACAACATTAACAGCCTTGATACAAGCATTCAATCTTCTCGTCATTGACTGTCGAACTCTTTCAAACACACCAGGGTCGTTTCTAATTGAGTTACACCCAGCAATTATCCGATTTCGCACATCATCCAAATTCTTCCATGGAGTAGCGTAAACTAATGACTTCAGATATCCCCAGAAGAAATAATCCAGGGGGTTTAAGTCCGGAGATCGAGCAGGCCATGCGTGTGACTCACTTTGATCAATCCAGCGATATCCGTATGTTGCTGTTAAAAAATCACGAGCCACCAAACTGAAATGTGGAGGTGCACCATCGTGCATAAACCACATTTTATGCCTTGTTGCCAATGGTACATCTTCCAGAAACTCAGGCAGCGTTACTTCCAAAAAGTGGCAATACACCTCGCCAGTAAGTCTTTGTGATAGAAATACCGGTCCAATTAGATAGTCACCTACAATTCCAACCCAAACATTCAACGAGAACTAATGTTGGAAACTATCTTCACATACCTCATGCGGATTTTCATCTGCCCACATATGGTTATTATGAAAATTCCTTATCGCGTTTCTTGCGAAAGTGGCTTTATCGGTGAAAAGAATTTGTGTCAGGAATAGAGGGATGCGAAGTAAAGTTTGCAATATTCATTGACATAGTGCAATACGTGGGGGAAAATCAACAGGTAGTAGTGCCTGAACGTATTGAATGTGGTATGGATACAACAAATTGTCCTTAAGAATTTTCCAAACAGTCCAGTGACTCATATTCAAAGTATTTGCAATTTTTCGCGTAGAACTACCAGGCCCTTCTGCTATCACGCCCAGCACATTCTGTTCCAATTGTACCGTTGTTACAGTCAGTGATCTTCCTGACCCTTCAGTTCGTTTCAATGTGTCTGTTTCACGAAGACATCGATGAATGTTTTCGAAGATTTTTCGGTCGGGGACATTACGGGCTGGAAATCGTTCACTGTACAATCACCTAGCTTGTTGTGCATGTCAGTCATCTCGGCGTTTGTATACATTATGATAGAGGACTTCACTCATTATTTAAGACACGTCAAACAGCCAAAGGTCACTCAATCTATGTAAACAAATGCGACCGATAAAATCCACTTACTAGATAAAACAGTTCCAAGTGATCGGATCGAAAAAAAAATGTTTTGTACTTGATAAACTCAATGACGTACACCCTACTTTTATTTACATTAATGATTTCAACAAATATCGAATATTGTTGTCGCAAATTTTGTTCGCCCTGTATCTTCGAAACAAAGGGGGTTTTCAAAAATCATCAAAGGTCAAAATATTCTTAGAATAGGACAAGGAATAAACCCTTGCATTTTTGCCGCATGTTTACCTAACACCCTCTATACTGCTATAATCAAAAATTAAGGCGACTTTTTAAATAAAACACAAAGTTCTGTATCGACACTGGGGGGATCATTTTGGTACCAAATAAAAAATCATGCCAAGTTTCAGCTTTTAATCTCTAATATTTTCCAAGTTTAAAAAAAAACTTTATTTTTGGTTTTTATTTTTTTTTAATGGTAAAAATAAAAATGATGATTTTTTCCCAAATACTGAAAAGCAAAAGGCATAAAAATATAATTTTGTTATGATTCTCAAATTTAGGGTGTTTGGTGCATCGTTTGCAAAATTAAAATGGCCGATAGAAGGCGTCTTTTGCTATCTCCTCAGCCTCCATAAAGCATTACTGGGCCCACAGGTTTTTTTATGTTCATTTTTAAATCTTT
The DNA here is from genome assembly GCA_031761425.1 of Cosmopolites sordidus. Lineage (NCBI taxonomy): Eukaryota > Metazoa > Arthropoda > Insecta > Coleoptera > Curculionidae > Cosmopolites > Cosmopolites sordidus. The sequence goes on from JARFXV010000589.1 coordinate 421,476, forward strand.
TTTGAAAAAATCCAAACGTAATTATTGAAACTTGAATTTAAAAAAAGTTATTGGTATATACATCAAATAATTTTTTAATTTTAATGTGTTATTTGCGAGGACATAGCAAAAGACCCCTCTGATCGGTTATTTTTATTTGTCAAACGATACACCAAACACCCTGTATAAACCCAAGACTCTATAAAACAAATAAAACTAAAACATTTTTTTAAAAGTGTTTCTTCAGACTTACAATCACCAAATTTTACCAGAAAACGTCTCTTATACTGCTCTATACTCAGGATTTTTTTCAATTTTTTCGATTTGGGAATTTGGATATAAGGAATGGTAACTGACAGAAGATCCCTAGTCATCTAGATTTTGGGGTTTGTCGAAGAATTAATGTAGTTGTGAAAATGTGAACATTGAAATTATCTGAGGTCACAAATCTAAAATTTTGAAATACTAATACCTATAATACTTAAAATTTGATAAGAAAGTATTACATTTGTAAAGAAACAGGCTGATTTAAACGTGACAGTGGCATATGCAAATAGCCAGTACATGTGGGACACACAATAATAAATGCAATATAAGATCCCTGGCAATTCTTAAAAATACTAACTCTCCAGATGTTTAAAATATATTTGCAGGAGATATTTCGTATGAAAAAACAGTGTAAAAGCAGGTTTGATGCTGCTTACTTTAATTGTCTTACAGAAAAGTACCGATATAATCATCTTCATATGATGTTTGAAACGCTTCAGCATTTTCAAAATTTATTTTTTAAGTATAAATAGGAGATTAACTTCAGTACAAAAAACTATATCAAAAAGTTTTTTGCCCTTTAATAAAAAAGCCGGAATAATTTTTATACATATAAATTATCCTGCCAAAATATTTAACACTCGATACTTTGTGCTAGTTATTAGTCCACCTGATCAGCGCCGTGAGCAAAATAATACTGTAACGATTAAATAATAATTGCAGAATGATAATCCCATATTCTGCATTGATTGTATAAAAACGTATTAAGCCCACAAATAATATTTTCTGCAATAAATTTCCGTTTGCTTATTTACAAAATTTACTCTGGTTAGAACTTCCATCTGAAATAAAACACGATTAAATTACTGTAGCTTAGCCGGTCGCGTTGGTGCGGACGGTAAGAGAAGCGGCCTGCTGCTGCTGAGTCGAAACCGCACTGGAGCGGTAGTTGGTTCGATTCCAGCGCTCGGATGGCTGTTTTTTTTTCTTCTGTCTGTTTATTTCCTAAATGTTTGTGATTGTTTCTAGGCAAGAGTGTAAAATCCGACTACGAATTACCCCTCAGTCACGCCAGTTAAAGGCTGGGTAAGGCCGGATGCCTTCTGAGAAGTGTTCTACGTTGGTCACTCGCCAGTCGGTAGGTTTCCTGATAGACTTATGGGCAAGCACATAACCAAGGGTTTATAGCTCGAGGGGGTGCTGGCCTGGGTTTGTCGGAAGCTGATAACCGTGGTTCGGAACCCACGTTAAGCTGTAGATCCACTATGTCCATAAGTAAACCTTTGATGTCGAAAAGAAAATATGAAGAGTATATTTTAATTCGTGATTTTAAAACTGTCTGGGAAGAACAATTTTTGTTTACGCATCAAAATACTTCTACGCCTGTTTGTTTGATATGTGGGATTTGTTTTGCAATGCCGAAAAAATGTAACCTGGACCGACATTTCAAACAACTGCACAGCGATTTCAACAGCAAATATCCTGTTGGATCGTACTTGCGAACGGAATTTATCAATAAAAAAAGGAAATCTTTAGCCGGCCAACAGTCTTTGTTCCAGAAGAGAAATGACGAATTGGAAACTACGGTGAAGGCTTCTTATGAACTTTCTCTGTTATTAACCCGCAAGAAAAAAACTTTTTCCGACGGAGAGAAGAAATGGAAGAGGATGGCGAATTACTTCTTCATTATAGTGTGCACTGGCTTTCCAAAGGAAAGGCACTTGCGGGCTTTTGAATTGAGGTGATTGTGTTTTAAAATATCTAGAAGAAAACAATGAACTGCCCAGTGAGTGCTTGCTACTCAAGAATGGATATTGGCTAAGGGATTTAGCTTTTCTCACTAATATTATGGGACATTTAAATAATTTAAATTTAAGATTACCCGGAAATGATTGTATTTTTCCTACCCTAATTTGTCATATATCTTCTTTTGTGAACTAACTTTTACTTTTTTTTCTCTATTTTGCAGGACTTATTCGGTCATTCGGTGCACTCTTCTCAAAAAGGTTGCAATAACCACACTCGTGCGAAAGGCTTACGAACCTTGTTTTAGAATTAACGTTGGAGGCCAAGACAAAATTCTCTTGTAACTTGTTAAAATTTGTCGAAACACTATTAACCAACCTGCTTGGTTGAAAGGTACAAATTGTAAAACGTGGTTTGCATTGTCAATGATTTGGAGAAAACCGAAAGACCATATCACAGATTGTTGTTTTTGCCTGACTAATATAGTAGCCATTCGACTAAAGTCTAAACATATTGTGCAGTATCCTAATTTGCCATGAGCTTTAAGACACTGATGAACTTCCTGTTCCAAACCAAAAAGAACCTTGCACTCTAAATGGGGAAGAATATGGATCCGCTGATTGTTCAAGTGATATTGAAATCTTTATTTTACGTTTCATGATGTTCAACAGATCAGCATCTGATTTCACAGCCTGGTCTTAATAATTTAATTCACAGTCAGAACTTTTAGCATTCAGAACAGAAGGATGAAACCTCTTTGAATGTGACGTAAACATTACTTCCACCAAGACATTTCTGTAATGGAAAGGTCAATGGCTGTGAACTATTTTTTAAGCAAGTAAAACTCCCTTTTACTTGCTGAGTATTGCTGGGCGTTAATAAGGATATCCCCAGAAATAAAAACAAAGCTACTAGTTGTCGATAACATTCTAAGGGGATATTATGATTCATAACAATACGTCTATCCCTATACCATGTTTTGTTCAAGTCACAGAAAATATATCAGTTCTTCTATCGGAACATTTGGTGTGAAACAATCAATCTTGAATCAGATTAAAAAGAAACGTTATTTTCCATTGTGGGTGGTAACTCAATTTTAAATGATTTTTTTAAATCTATTCTCTCAAGATTCTCTCTCAAAGTCAGTTTCGATAATGCAAAATACTTTAATGATAAGTTAATTAATAGTTTCTAGTTTGTTGAAATAATTAACGAAGCCGGACGCCGGAAACGCCGTAATTTGGTTTCATAACTGCTGGAATTTCTCGTTCCTTTATTGTTACAATGATCGTTTTGTTTTCTACGCTTTTCAGGCCTTGAATCCAAAGTGGATTTAATTTTTTTTTAAAGATATAAAGCATGGTACTTCTTTTAATACACTAGAAATTTTACATATAACACAAAATATCCGATAAATAATTAAAATAATTTAAATCTTCTTTTAAACATCCAGTTATAGAGAACTGATGCTCAATGCGATGCTGTTAATCCCGTACCTTATTTATTCAAATAGTGACTAAATATTGAAAAAAGTGGAGAGATTTAAAAATCATAGATCTTTTTTTTGTTATTACACGTATTTCGTTATCAAAGTTCAAGGCTGTTATTTTCTATGGTTCTTTTTTTAAAATCTAATACATTAAATTAAAAGGCCTGTGTATTAGAATATTTATATTTTATTTGAAATGGGTGAGCGCTCTCAAAACGGAGCTTTCGCATGTTAAGCCACTCCCCTTTTTGTTTATTTGTGGATAATGTCCTTCGAATTATGTTGTTTTTCAATTTTTTTTCAACAAAACAAAAACAAAAAATCTTCAACCTTCATAGGAATAACTGCAAAGGAGTTTTTTCTGGTAGTCAAATAAATGGTAGTCAAAGGGCGACAGATCAGGAGATTATGGTGGATGGACCAAAATATCCCAGTCATGCTATAAAAATTTGTGTCGGATGGCTTAAGATAGGAATGGTCTAACATTGTCTAGACGGAACGCACTGCCTTCTCTGTTGATTGGTCAGTCTACTTCTGGTCAACTGTTCGCTTTAATTCACTTAATTTTAAATGGTATTTCTCCAAATTAATGATCTGATTTTCAGGTAGCATCTCATAATAAACGATTCTCTTCCAATCTCACCAAAGCCATAGCATAACCTTTTTCGGATATAAACTAGCTTTAGCGGTGGTTGACAGAACGCTTAGTAATATTACACACAATCCATTTTTCATCAGCCGTAATTATCCGCTTTAAAAATCGATCGATTACAATGCGTTTCAATTGAGGATCGCAAGTAGAAATTTGGTCTATCTAATTTTTTTCCGTTAACTCATAAAACCCATACATTGTTCTTGATACTGTTGACTGAACTACTTGACTGTTTTACTAGAAACTTTCTAAGCCACTTGCGACACGTGGAACCATCAACGGCACCCTGACCGTAAACAGCCCACATCTTTTTTAAGCAGGATAAGAAGGTTGATCAGTAAATATCCGTGTTTGATAACAGATGGCGTTAACGAGTGAAACTGACATTACCATCGTATACTGCAGACTGTTAAACGACCTTATGCTGAATTTCAGACACATTTATAGGTTGGTTTTTTTGACAGCCAGTTGTATCATTCGTCTTTTGTTTTTTCTCGATAAAGTGAAAAAAGAGCAAAATCGATCCGTAATTCGTTTTTTATTTCTGGATGGAAAAACATGCGAAGAAATATGACCCTTCACCATCTATGATGACAACCGTGAGATATTGGTTTAACGATTTTAAGCGTGGTCGTACAACTGTTTTCGATGAAGAACGGCCAGGACGCCCGTCAGATGTGATTACCGAGAAAATCGTCCATGACATGATTCGCTGATCGCCGAACGAAAGTGCGCGAAGTAGCTGAGACCGTAGGTGTCTCGTACGGAACAGCAATCAAGGTTTTAAATGTTAAGATAGGTGTGAGGACAGTGTAGACCCCATGGATGCCACGATTGCTCACGGTGGACAACAAGCGGATACGACTAACAATGTCAAAGTAATGTTTGGACCGCTTTAAGCAAAATCCGCAAAACTTTTTACGTCGACTTGTCACCGTTGCTGAAACCTGGATACATTATTACACACCAGAGACCAAGAGAGAGTTAAAACAATGGATTTTTCCGGGTGAATCTGCCCCGTAGAAGGTAAAAAGGGTTCCATCAGCCGGAAAGGACTTTTTGGGATTTCAAAGGAATAATCTTCGTGAATGCCTCAGGGCAGCACTACAGTCAGTTGTTGGACAGATTCGATAAGAAATTGAAAGAGCCACGGCCCTATTTGACTAAGAAAAAGTGCTCTTCCATCACGATACCGCACCGGAACATTCATCTTTAATTGTCGCGGCCAAACTGCACGAACTACGCTACGATTTGCTTCCGCACCCAATTTACTCGCCCGACCTGGCACCAAGCGACTTTTTTCTGTTTCCTAACTTAAAAACATGGCTTCCAGGAAAAAAACAGCTCAAATGAAGAGGTTATCGCTTAGACAGAAACGTATTTTAGAAATTTTAAAAAATCGTATTTTTTCGAGGGGTTAAAAAAGTTGGAGAAATGCTTGGAAAAGTGTATAGATCTAAAAGGAGACTACGTTGAAAAAAAAATACGTCTTTATTTCAAACCCGGGTACTTATTGATCAACCCTCGTATGTCGAAAATGCTGCTAGGTTTTTAATCTTTAATAAATGTTATAAAAATACAACCAAAACACATAATTTTTTTTGCAACTACTAGCTGTAATTATTTCTGTTAAATGACATCAAAATTTTACACGTGTAAAGTAAATGACCTTACTTGTGCGATACAATGCCATCTAATGTGAAAAACTAGGCGAATTTTTCCTTCAATCCAATATAACTGAATATTTTCGATTGATTGCGCGGTTGGTTCTCGGTGAAACACAGACACAATGATAATGATTAAATTACTTGGTGTTTGTTTCACAAAATATTCGAGATATTCTCTGACATGTTTCAGCCTCGCGACCGTTCTCAAAGAGAGTTATATATATAAACTAAAGTTTCTCCTTTACATATAATTTGAAACTTTAATTTAGTTTATACTTAGCTCTCTTCGAAAATCGTCACAAGGCCGAAACATGTCAGCGAATATCTGGAATATATTGTGAAACAAATACCAAGTGTTTTAATCATTATCATAAAATGAATATTTTTTAAAAGAGGTGTGTTTTTCTATTAAGCCTATATATAGTAAAACGTATCTTCTAAAAAATCTGAATTGACCAATAATTCTCCTTAATGTCAAACGTCTCCCATCGGTTAAATCAATCATAGTACATCGAAACCGAAAGTCGAATCTGCTTTAGTCGCATCTTCGGGTGAATCTCGAGGATACGTAATCTCGTACAGACCACCACGACGAACCGACGTCTGATAAAAATCAAAAGTCATGTTTAGGAAGTTTATTTGACGGTAGTATTTTATAATGGACCTCCGTTAGTGAAGTTAATCAGATCGAAATTCGATGCTGGTACCTTTTGTATCGAAATATTTTACGATCATTGCTCGGACGTTAACAGAAACCCCTTTAAGTCGGTTTGATTTTGCTTGATTGGGCTTTTTTCCGGCTTTATTACGGTGTGTTTGTAATTATAGAGCCGCCTTGGTTTAAAAGATACAGGCATGTAACATATTAAATACTCATCCTGTAATATTATTGTTTTTTTATTTCATTTCTTACGAGGATCGATCGAAAGATTTTCGGTCTCGTAAAGAAAACACATAAATGAAAATATCGTCAAACAGAACCGACAGAGAAAGAGAGACTGTAATCTGTAGAAGTACTATCATTGCCAAGGTGGGGGAAATCTTAGTGAAACTTGAAAAACATAATAAAGCTTCCGGGATAGATAACATACCTTCAGAACTAGCGAAGTTTGGAGGCGAAGAATTATCTCAAGATATTCATCAATTAACAGTTGATATCTGGAATAATCAGTAGATAGTAGAGTGACAGAAAAATACTGCCAATGGTTTTGTAAAGTTATAAATGGATCTTTCGAATGCATATATATATATATATATATATATATATATATATATATATATATATATATATATATATATATATATATATATATATATATATATAATTGATATGCGACAGACAAACCAAAAAAGTTTGGGAAGCTAGGGCAATGGGAAAGAACAAAAGGGAAAGGCCGTGCAAGACATGGAATAAGGTTATCATAGAAACAATCCAAAGAAGCAAAACATGACAGGAAGCAGTTAACCTGTCCAAGGACCGTAAATTATGGAGAAACTTCATTAACAAATAATATGTAATTTTACCTCGACACCTCCGGGTATTAAGAGGAAGGATTAAGTAAGTACCATATACAATTGATCAAACAAAATAAAAATGGAAGAAAAACAAACATATTAGAAAAATGGCGGGAACTTATAGAACAACCCATTATATCAAATTTGAGAAGTATCAGTCTTCTTTTCATATTTGCGCCATCTATGCATCGTATATGGTCGAGAACTTTTCGAATAACCTTCGTAAATGCTCGTAAGACCAATATTTACCTTCAGTATTCATATTGTGTTAAATGTAGTCACAAAAGTTGTCACCGAGCAAAAAAAAATACCAATGGAAGTTCTAAATTCAACTTTTCAACACTCAACATAGTGCCGTTATTGATTAAATATTTGAACTATTCTTGTTTTAACAAATTGATGTTGGAAAATATTTAAATATCGAAAATTACTTTTTTCCAAATTTCCGGGGAATTACAAATTAATTTTCTGAAGTATCATATATCAACTAGATAAACATCGTTAACTTCTAAACATAGGCATATTAAAAATCAACGTTGTATTGACGTCAAAGGTTGACGAGTACATGAGAGAAGCCTTATTATGGGAACATGACCTTGACCATTTTATAAATAAATTTTGCTTTAAAAAATATATTTTGGATAAACGAATAAATCAATAATTATTTATTAACCCTTTTAAACCCTGTTTCTTATTTCCCTCGCCCATTATTCAAGGTTATCTTTGAGACATTATAAGTTTGTTCACATTTAACATTTGTACAATACTTGCTACAAACAACTGATTACCAACAGAATTATTCTATAATTAACTCAGGATATAAAGTTAATAAATAATAGTTTGGGAAATTATAATTTTGATCGGGAAAAACAATTTTAATATGTTGTGCGTTGTATTGTAACTATTTTTGTCGGTAACAGCCTGCAACCGCATCGACATTGCGGCTACAATTCTAACATTTTTTTCTTCTTCTTCCTGTCTTACTATAGCTGTTCAGTGAGCCTGGACCTCCTTCAACTTTCGCCTCCAACCGGGCCGATCTCATTCAGCCCCATGTCAGTTTTTGATGAGCAGTAGTTCTTCAACATCTCTCCTTGCATTGTTTTGCCCTGTGTCTTTCGTCCATCTCTTTATTCTATTACCTCCGCGTCCCTCTACAATCCTCCATATTTTATTGTATTTCACAGATCCATGTCGCGCAGCCATAAGTGACTACCGGCAGAATAAATGTTTTATAAATTCTAGCCTTTGTGTTCTTTTGAGTAAGTTTATATCTTAGGACAGAGAGCAGGAAATAAGTAACTTTGTTACCATTCATAATACGCTTTCTGATACGTTAATGTTTTCATCAATCAACAATCAATCAATATTGTCATGCATAATTGCATGCTTCCTTATTTAAATTTTGCCATATGCATTATTGATCAAGGTTTCGTTAGACTGAAATTTCTAGCAAAATTTTCTTGGTTCTTTTTAGAAACTCCCGTTTTTTCTCGTGCATACATACACCTTTGCACCTCTTTTCGGCCTCTCAAATGGTTATTTTTGTGAAGGTTTGAGTTTTTGTGTGTGTATATATATGAATAACAGAAATCTTTCATTCGAATTTCCATGCACCTCTGCTGATTTCAAATCAGTCATCGCCATCATGTCTAAACAAGTAAGAGAGCAAGACCAAGTCTACTGACCATATTGCTCTGTTCCTTTCTATTCAACTGTCTCCTTACGTTAGACTCGAGCCCAGCTGATGACGGCTGTGAGGCCAGAAATCTAAAGTTTTCTGTCATTCGAATATCTCTCTTCAGGGCCCCACTACGCTTTTGAGCATACCTTATATCTACATCCAGGGTGTGGGAAGAATGCATCGCGTAGTTCCGACTGCTGCGAACACTCACCAGAGGATGGCGTGATTTTCATTAAGATTGCGATCCGCTATCAATATGGCCAGTTGACTTGGTCTTGTTCTGTTCGTTTCTATTCAACTGTCTCCTTTCGTTAGACTCGAGCCCAGTTGACGACGGCTGTGAGGCCAGAAAGCAGTCCAGTACGGATGAAAGATTTCGGTTATTCAAATATCTCACTCCACAGCCCCACTACACTATTTTGTGTGTGTGTATATATATATATATATATATATATATATATATATATATATATATATATATATATATATATATATATATCTGAAAGATATATATAGATCTGAAAACGCTGGCAATTATTAGAGCAACGTTAACTAACACAAGGTCAAAAGTTAAATTCATGGGTGACATCTCAGAGCCCTTCGAAATTAAAACTGGTGTGAGACAAGGGGATGGACTCTCGCCACTCTTATTTAACTGTGTTCTAGAAAAAGTAATACAGGAGTGGCGTGAAAAAAATATCGGCACTGAATATTGACCAGCCCATTAAACTGGGGAGAACCAACATCAAAATTGATTGTCTGGCATTTGCTGATGATCTAGCAATTTTAGCTCAAGATGTATTAACGGCACAGAAACAGATTGAAATCCTAAAAGAAACAGCAGAAAAGGTGGGACTCCAAATTTCCTTTGAAAAGACACAATGCATGACCTGCAGCAGACTAAGAACACCATTTCTAAAAACAAAATATGGTAACATCAGACGAGTCTCTCAATTCAATTATTTGGGTGAAATAATTATGGAAAATGGGTTGGAAAAAGCGGCCAATAAGGGTAGATGTCAAAAAATGGAAACGGCATTGAGACTTACACAAACTATTTACAACAAAAAATGCCTATCTAAAAACACAAAACTAAGACATTACAATACAGTTATTAAGCCAGAATGTCTATATGCTGCAGAAACGCTCATTTTGAATAGAAAGAGGGACATCGAGGACATTGAAAAGAAGGAAAGAAAAATCATAAGAAAAATCCTAGGTCCCAAACAAATAAATAGCACAACATAGCGACTTCGAGAAAACCAAGAAATCAAACAATACAGATATACATAGCGATATGAGAAAAAGAAGACTTAAGTTTTAGGGACACATCAAACGGATGAATCCGAGTAGGCTAACTAGACAAATAGTCGAATTTTATGAAAATAGGAGTAGAGCTAAAATAGAAATAATTAAATGGATTGCGGCAATTAAAGAGGACCTAAGATCAGCAAATATTACGCAAAGTGAAATTCAGGATAGAGGCTGTTATATATAGAGAACACAAGGTTAACGTTTGGAAGGTTGGCCAGAGAGAAAAATGTAGGAAGACTGGAACAACTTGGTCTGACGAAAGGAAAAAAGCTCATAGCGAAAGAATGAAATTAGTATGGGCGCAAAGGAAGGCTAACAACAACAGACGCCTCAAATTGTACTTCGCGTGGTCCACCAGGGCCCATACGTGAATAATAATAATAATAATAATATATATACATATATATATATATATATATATATATATATATATATATATATATATATATATATATATATATATATATATAGATATATATATATATATATATATATATATATATATATATATATATATATATATATATATATATATATATATATATATATGTAGGGGAGAGTTTCTATTTTCCACCACATTTTTTTATTCATCGTCGTACCATTGGTTTCGTTTCTTTTTTTCCATTCATTTGGAAGCCCAATTGTATTCTCCGTAACTTTTTCTATTACATATTTTATTGCTGCCTATCCGTCGTCTATCGACTCTGCTAATGCTCTATCTATTCTATGCTAATGCTCATTCTATGTGCTTTTTTAACGCTTTCGAATGTGTTTAATCTTTCAAGGTCGTATTTTTTTGTCTTGCTTCCTGTTCCTTTCTTGTGTGTGTATGTTGGTTGGTAACAAGAAGCAATCCGACTCTTATGATGTTCCTTTATAGCGTCTCACGTCAGGCATACTTGCCTAAGAACTGGTCCCTGCATGACATGATCTATGCGTCAAAAGTTCTGGGGGAGGCAAGTATGGACAACATTAACTTAGAAACATACAACTTAGAATCAACAGATGAAACATGAAAATTGACGAATTAGAATAAAAACTTCCGTGAATTTAATAATGGGACATAATGGATCTGTGAGAAGTAAAGAGAAAGGAAGATCATGGAATACATCTGCCTTCAAAATGGGCAAATATATTATGCGATATAATAAAAAATAAATAAAATTAATTCGAGTTAGTTGCAGGCTGTCATAGAAAATAATGGAGACACTTTTTTGCCCATTTGTAGACATTTTTTTGGAGGTTGAAATACTATTTCCGGTCCAAAATTGTAATTTTATGAATTACTAGCTAAATCCGACCACGCTTCGCTGTAGCCCAGTCTAATATGAAATGAATGAGGAAGTAAATAAAAGTATTCTAGCAAACATAGATTCACCGAGGAAACATATTATTCAATTTAATACCCTGCTTTACATTGTTGTGTATATGTTGTGGAGTGAAAGGAAAGGAAGAAAACAGTTTTATTTTGTTTGTTTTTCACAGAAAATCGTTTTTTCTTGTAAAGCTAGTGGATGGACTATATTTTTTGTTTGTCCCTTTTCTGTATAAATATAAAAATCAGTCAGTTTACGGAGCATGTGGCGTATAATTGCCCATGAGAGAAGCATTCGTTTCATAAATTCAAACCGCACACTTGCAAAGACTGCCCTTGCGCTCTATTGTTTGAAGTCATGTCGACGCCATGTCGATCGGAATGAGAGGTATTCGTGGAAGTAGTACCTCTTCACCTTTATGGGGTCCAATCAGAATTGTTGCTTCAATTTGATTGTTCATCAATTTTTCAATTATTAATCGTGTACCATTGCATAACTTTGGCTGACTGATGTTTTGGAGTAATACAATTAGCACCCCAATTTTCAAATTCAGAATGTGTGACGGTAATCCGGGAACATTGAGTGAATTGAGAAATGTCGTTGGAAAATTCACTACTTCACTTTGATTCATCACGGAGTCAATGGATTTGTCCGTCACTGTTTCACCTGCGATTCTGTTTAGAATGATGTTGTTCATGTCGTGTACGTCGACATTTTTAGTTACTAGAATGGCTCATCCGCTTATGATTATGCCGAAATTACACGCGGCAGGTGAGCGGCGAGATCTGACAGATTTCATTTTACTATGAAAATACGCGCGTATTGAGATGCAACGTTGTGTCAAAATTTCATGTTAATTGGTCGACTACTTTTCGAGTTTTGAACACTGGGTTCCACAATCTCATGCAACTAACAGAATTCTCATTTTGGCGGAGAGGCAGGTTGTTGTGTATTCCACATGAGATTGTGGAACCCACATGGGATTGTGGAGGTTGGGGGTGTATGACTCACCAACAGAATTCTTACATACATACAATCAAATCAACAGTACCATGGATCGCACAAGTCAGAGCTGATCTGGGAAAGGCACAAATGGGCCCGACAAAGATTGAGGATAGAAGAACGTACAGAAACAAAATATATATGTGGAACGATACATCAGAGAGCGAAGTTTCGAGGAGATCGGGGACAATGTGGACGGAGGAAAGAAAGAGAATCCACGGAGAAAGGATGAGAGAGGTGTGGGGATCAGAAAGAATACTCGAAAATGAGTCAGAATGCTTTGCGTGGCCCAACCGAGTCTATGCGGACCTAATAATATATATTTCACAGGCTTACACAAAATACTTCCTTTTTTTTGTTGCGTAGGATTTAATTGATTTTTAGCTATATTTGGGGCGTTAAATGTAAATATGAAATCAGTGTTTATTCATCTGCTATATTTTTTAGATACATCCGCCTATCTATCAATGTTTTTTCCAATTCAATACATGCAAGTATGGTTATACCACACACCAAATATCCTCGATTCTTGTGCTGCTGGGATAGCAGAGACAAGACACTGTGCTAGAAAATAATGGCCTAAGAGAGAAAACAAGGACGTTTGACAAAAGAGTGTCATTAATGACCCCTTAGTTGGACGAGAAAACATCATTTTTCCTCCAGTTTGTAAAGGCTGTTGATAAGAACGGATCATGCTTTGCATATATAGGGAAAAAATGCCTCAGTTGAGAACGGGAAAAATTAAAGCAGGAATATTTGACGGCACGCAAATAAGACAATTCATTAAGGATACTGCCTTCGTAAATTCGACGAATGAGGCTGAGCGAAAAGCCTGGACTTCATTTGTTGCATTTGTCAGAAATTGTCTGGGTAAACGCTAAGCTAAAAACTAGGTTGAAACAAGATGCTTAACAGTTTCAGATCCCTTCGGTGTAACATGAGCATTAAGGTGCACTATTGACATAGCCACTTAACCTCAAAATTTAGGAGACACCAGTGTGGAACAATGTGAATGATTTCATCAAGATATTAAAACTATGGAGGACCGCTGCCAATAAAGGCATTTTGGCAGATTACCGCCTGCGTTATTTATTGAACTTTATATTCTGTTTTATCACAGAATAATTTAGTTGACAATCAGTTTCAGTTTGTATTGATATAACGATAAAAAATGTAAAGATGTCAAAGTAAACGATATTGACAAAAATCGATTTTTCTTTTAATTTTGAAGATTATGTAAAAAAATATATTATTTTCAAAAGATTCCCATTTTCCTTTTCTGATTGGAGCAATAATGAGGAACTCTTCTCCTATATGTAATATTTTAGATTGGGTAGTTAAAAAAAAATTGTCGAAATTAAAACTATAGTAAAAAAGTCATTGAGGAAGTAGTAAAAATCTAATATATGCATTCTCGATATCAGGTTTCGGAATAATAAAAAAAATTAAGTTCCGCTGTACGCGTACACCTCTCTGGTCCGGGGGCTATCCGATGGTCGCCCCCGAACCTCGTGTGGCGGCGCTCTGCGGAGGAGGCTGCGTCTCCAGTTCCGGACTGGCTGTCAGTCGCGTCCGGGAAACCGAATGCTCGGCATCGTCCTGGGGTTCCGTCCGTGCCGCATGCCCTGCACGTCACGAACTCACGTGTCGACATCGAATGTCGACCAATCGTAATAAACTTGCCAATACGCACCGTCTCCTCACTGCATGAAACGAAAAAAAAAATGATATCCGTTTCATTTAAAACCCCCACCATAAATTCGGTACTGCTACTTTGTTTGTTTATGTTTTTGCTTTGAGCCGATTGACGCTTGTATAGTAGCTTGTTGTCGTAGCGATTGTTCGAGTATCTCTGAGTGCTGAAAACATTTCGGAACGCAAAATGCCATGGATTAAGTCTTGTTTGTGCAATCAGGAGAAGAAAAAATCACCCAGTATCAGCCCACCTATTCATTTGTTGTTAAAGGTAATTGTACTCAGATATTACTAACTGATTTAAATCGTCATCAATCACCCAAAACAAAAGCTTTATTTGTTTATTTTAAGATCACTTCAAACTGGAGTACATTTCGTCCAGTGAGTCACTTAAGGATTATATTATCATTTCCATAAACAAGAAATAACAAATTAAAAGGCAAAAGTTAATTCGTAGTTTAGCTCGTAAACAGATAATGAAAAAAGTTTTTAATGCACTGCTTGATATCTTTAATAGATATTTTATATCAGGCTGGAAACTATGCGTCTGGATAAATATAAGGAAATCTAAAATTAAGTAGTGATAATACTACTAGAGAACTTACGCTCAACGCTCAATATGATTCACGTCGGCCTTTATGGTAAATATTTCCTCAATATACATATATAATCAATAAAACTTCTATTGCCCATAGTTATTGAGGCATGGATATTTTATTTATACATACATATTCACCAGCTTTTACTACGTATTTCTTAATTTTTCCAGTCTACCCTCACTAAACAATATATCATTAAAGTGTTCCATTCCTTCCTCCGGCTTTTTAATCTCTTCCCGTGTGTTTTTGTTTGCCATATTTTTTCGGTTGTCCATTCTTACGATGTGATCAAATCATTCTAATGTTCTATTTTTATTCTTTCAATATATTGTCATCCCTCATCGTTTCGTCTTTTAATTGTCATTTCTCGTGATGCCTTAATCGTTTTTATGTACATCATTTATGCTACTTAATTATGCTGTTAGTACCCAAGTTTCACTACTATATATGAATATAGTAGTGGAATTAATGTAAAGATTATAGTAATATTTGAAGATTTTTTAATATATTATATTTATATTTTTGCAGATATTTTCTTCCTTCTTGTAAATATATTATTGAGTATATAGAATCGTCCGTTTGGGTTCTCTATTATGTAATTTATATCTGCATCATTTGTGATATCCTTATGGATATTCACTTCCAGATAGTTGAATGTATTTAGTTAGTACTTCTCAGTCTAACCAGCTCTTATTGGATTTGTTTTTCTGCTAATTTTTGTTATTTCAATGTTTAATTAAAAATATACCACATTGTGTTATCATTCTATTTTATTCTTTCCAAATATTACTAATTATAATAAGTCATCTGTGAAATTTCGTATTTGTTCTAGTTACTGCTGTATTACTGTATCATATCGAAGATTTGAATATTTTTCGAAAAATTGTGAACTTGGCCCGTGAGAAAAGTATTAAAAAGTTAAGGAAGTTCACCCGTACTCCACGTCGTGCTTTGCCATTCCCTCATCCGCCATCCAGAGCGCCAGCAAGCGTCTCCCTAGACCGGTTTCTGGCCTTAAGCCGTCATCAGTTGGGCTCAAGCTGGACTTGAAGGACCATTGGCCATTTACCGCAGGATGGCGTGGCTGCATATGATTGCAGCCTCCATTCGACATGGCCAATTTAAATAGTCATGGCTTTAGTCGTTCTTTTATCCGCTCTTCAGGCGTCTAGCTTGAGCCCAACTGATGACGGCTTAAGGTCAGAAACCGGTCTTGGGAGACGCTTGCTGGCGCTCTGGATGGCGGATGAGGGAATGGCAAAGCACGACGTGGAGTACGGGTGAACTTCCTTAGCTTTTTAATATATATATATATATATATATATATATATATATATATATATATATATATATATATATATATATATATAATATTAATTGTCAACTATTATTTAAACTTTTTTTACATTTTCTTTTGAGAATAATTTGTTGGGGGTTTTTTTCCATAGATAAATGACCTTGCCTTGAAAGAAACTACATATATTCGAGCCAGTACTATATAATAATTCTAGAAATATTTTACAAACCTTTAGAAACCAAACATTTTACCCAGTTTTATAAAGCAAGATTGTACAGCTTCAAGGATCAATCTTTTTTTTGGTGAATATTTCCAATATTTCAATAAGTGTAGGAAATATATTATAATGAGAGATCACATTAAATTAATCCAGATGATCACGCTTAACTCTAAGGCAGTAGTAAAAAACATCAACAAAAAACCACGGTAGAATTTGAGATTGAAAAAGGATTGCGACAAGGAAATGTATTGGCACCAGTTTTCTTTAATAAAGTATCGAACCAAAACATCAGCGAAATATATATTGACGTAAATAGAATATAGATAAATTTGGAAAACAGATAGCAGGGTGTGTAGTTGACCTGAAGAAACACGCTCGAAACGATTAGTAAAAGAGATATATGATGAAATAAATGTGTAAGCCAAAATATTCTGTCTAGAAATAGATATAGACAATACAAAGCTGATGAAAAATAGAACGAATCCCAAAAAGAAAAAAAACTGGATAATCGGCGATGACAACATTGATGTTGTGAATGAACTTAATTATCTGGAAAACAAACTAGAAGAAAACAAGATCACAGGATATATCAGAAATTGTATTATGACGTGTGGGGAGAATGCTGGAAAGGAAAAAAGGAAAGGTCTTACGGTTAGAGGCGCATCAGCATCTAAGGCTATTTAGCGACTGGACCTACAGCTTAACGTGGGTTCCGAACCACGGTTATCAGCCACCGACAAACCCAGGCCAGCACTCACCTCAGGCTATCAACCCTTGGTTATGTGCCTACCCATAAGTCTATCAGGAAGCCTATCGACTGGTGAGTGACCAACGTAGAATACTTCTGAAAAGGCACCCAGCCTTTAACTGGCGTGACTGAGGGGTAATTCGTTGTCGGATTTTACACTTTTTCCTAGAAACAATCACAAACATTTAGATGTGGATATGTGTGGACGTGTGTGTGTGGGGTAGGAAGGAAGGCGGACAGAAGAATTAAAGGAAAACACCCATCCGTGCGCTGGAATCGAACCAGCTACCTTTGGATTGCCAAGCAGGCGACTAACCTACCAGACCACCGCGGCCGGCAGGAGCATGCTAGAAACCTGAATACTAACGAGAATCATGAATAGATCAATGGGGGGTAACAGAAAGAGATGCAGATGGAAGACACGGACAAGACAATGTTAGAATAACAGATACTGGAGAACTACTTAACATCAAAAACAGGCATGGAGCTTCTAGAATTCGATCCGGTTTGAAAAGCGAGGCCGAAGGCGAGGCCGATAAAACCACAGCAGTTCGAGACTTGCAGGCAGCTTATTATGCAGCAGAAATAGGCATTTTTGAAAAGTTTTCTTCGTCGTTTTTCTACAATTTTGATTTCAAATGTCATTGGAAGATGAACAGTCAGATCTTTTTCCTATCTGAAACTTCGTTTTTCTACTATCTCTGACCAGCAGCACAGTTTTCGAGATTTCAAATCTCTGTTAAAAAGAATAATCTTTTATTGATTTTTTAGTGTCAGTAGTATCATTTTTTTGCCCTAAAATCTTTCCAAAATCGGTTTTTAACCTATTCATTTTGATAATTTGTCAGAGTTCATATTTAGAGCCATAGGAAAGAGTGGTTTTTTCAACTATATTTCAAACATTGAACTATTTAATACTGTCCCCTCGTATAATTGTTATTTTTACTTAAATTTATGCATATTATATACAGTTATTAAAAATATCTTTTTAGAAACAAGAATATGCAGATACGACAGCTTAATGAAAAATTCTTTAATCGAATATTTAACTGTACCCAGAACTACTTTTGATAGATTCTCTTTTAAGATTAATATATTCCTCATTATAGTACTACTTTTGGTCTGATATTACTCAGCTCTTTTAACGTGACAATTGTTCTAAATATATATTAGCTTGACTCAAATTAAGGAAATTTCCTTCAAATTATGTTTTTGTTTGTTTAAACGAACTGTTTAAACGAACGTGGGAATTTACACATGTCTCAGTTCGTTTATTAAAAATAAATTTCCATCCAAATATCGGCTACAGTATATCAATTTTTTTTTTTTTAATTTTCCTTTGTACATTGAGGGGAGGATGGCTATAGATGAAAGTTTTTAAACAGAAATTCTTATAATAGCAAACTTGTTGGAAACAAATTGTTTTTAATATTTTTTTATAGTTAAATAGTATATCGTACACCGACAATCTATAATTAATTAAAAATCTTGCCTTAGTTGTCCAGTTCTGAATTCAATGTATTACAATATACTATAGTTTTAATAAACTTGTAAGTTTTCCATTTTTGCATCTTTAATGAAGTGGGGCGTCATAAGGGCCAAATAAGTGTGGCAGAGAGAAAGTTGGTGATTCACCTTTACAAAATTGGAAAATCTTACCGAGAAATCGGAAAAATTATTAATAGGCCTTAGACTTTAGTGCAAACCGTTATAACACGTTATAACTATGACCACTGGATTAAAAATAAAGTGAGGAAAAAATTTTGATATGTGCGATAACCACTGGATTCTACGCAAAGTTACTAATAACCCCAAATTATCAGCTCTAAAATTTGCAAAAGAGGTAGAAATACATTTAAAGAAAAAAGTTGATCCCCAAATAAACATAAATGTATTACTTAAAAACAACTTATATTGCAGAGTAGCACGAAAGTAACCCTACGTAAGCAAGGCAAACAAAATCAAAGGCCTTACATTTGCTGAAGAGAACATAGATAAGGATTTTTCATTTTGGAAAAGTGTGATATTCGTGAACAAAAGTAAATTCAAAATTTTTACTTTTGACGGAGTACATAGGGTCTGGAGAAAACTTAATATGTAAAAATTGAGGGCGGCTTCGAAATGGTATGAGGGTGTATGTCCGCCAAAGGCCCTGGTTACTTATATTTTATGGAAGGGGTTATCAACCAAAATATGTATCTGACATCTCACCTAATAAGTGCTCAAAAATTGGGAATAGAAGAACGATTTATCTTTTACCAAGACAACGATCCCAAGTAAAAGCGGTGAAAATTAAGAATGTGATTAGAAATCATCAAATTTCTAATATTGAGCAATTAAAACTGGAACAGTGGGCAAAACTAGTACCTGAATATTGTCAAAAATTATTTAAATCTATGCCTCATCGTTTAAAAGATGTAATTAGTAATAAAAGAGTGCCAATTAAATATTAATTTCTACTTTTTCAATAGTTTTTTACATGGATGTGTATATAGATATATAATAGTCCCAATCATCTGCACGTTCGTGGACTTCAAGAAAGCATACGACTGCATCGACCGAAAATATTTGTTCAACATCCTAGAAAAACAAGGACTCGACCCCAAAACACTACGATTGATCAAGCAGACACTGACTGACACAACCTCTAAGTTAAATTTATGGGAGAAATTTCCAAACCCTTTCTGACTAAAACTGGGGTATGCCAAGGAGATGGGTTATCCCCATTCCTCTTCAACCTGGTCCTGGATAAAGTCATAAGGGAATGGGAAAAAGAACTGAAAAATCAAGGACACTGGAAACCAATACGACGAACCAATCGGACAACCAAAAACACCATAGAAATATCATGCCTGGCCTTCGCAGACGACCTAGCCATACTCACAGACAATTAAAAAAGGGCAACGAAAAAGATCGAAGTCCTCAAGGAATGTGCGAAAGTCGACCTACAAATATTTAAAAAAACCGAATTCTTCTGTTCAAAATTAGATGTCCAAAATTTGAACACCAAATACGGCAAAATAAATAGGGTTACTCACTTCAAATACCTGGGCGAGATCCTCGAACCCATAGGAGGAGAGAAGATAGCACAGAAGATTACAGAAGATGAAGAGGGCATACGGCAAGACACAATATCTACAATAAGAAATGCCTATCCACACACGCAAAAATAAGACACTACAACACAGTAATCAAACCTGAGGTACTATACGCAAGCGAAACACTTACACTTCATACAAAAAGGGGCTTAGAAAACATACTAAAAGAAGAACGCAAAATTATGAGGAAAAATCTCGGGCCAAAACTGACAGAGGAAGGATACAGACTACATTCTCGAAAGACCACGGAAAGAATGTCCAAAGTAGCGGCGGACATAAGAAAAAGAAGGTTGAACTTCTATGGACATATCAGTAGACTCCCACCGACAAGACTCAGCAACAGAATTCTTACATACATACAAGGAGTCAAGTCAAGAGTACCATGGATCACACAAGTCAGAGCTGATCTGGGAAAGGCACAAATGGGCCTGACAGAGATTGAGGATAGAAGAACGTTCAGAAACAAAATACATAGGTGGAACGTTGCATCAGAGAGCGAAGTTTCGAGGAGATCGGGAACAAAGCGGACGGAGGAGAGAAAGAGAATTCACGGAGAAGGAGATGAGAGAGGTGTGGAGGATCAGAAAGAACACTCGAAAATGAGTCAGAATGCTTTGCGTGATCCGGGTCCGGGTCTATACGCACCTAATAATAATAATAATATATAATAGTGTACCAGTTTCATTTTCACTATCAAAACAATATAAATGTTTAATTTATTCTCTACAAATATATTTTCATTCATTTTTCCTTTTAATAACATTCAGTGAAATATTTTTTTTTTTTTTTTAATTTTTTATTCAAAAAATTGTTATTTAAAAAAATATTTTATTTGAAAAATTTTCAGGTGTACGAGTTTCAATTTGATATACTGTACCTCAGTTAAATACATTTTTGTTTATATTTTAAAATTATTATTTTATTGCTGTTTCAATCTTTCAAGTGATTTTGAATAGTGAGAATTTTGAACATGCAAATTTATAGTTATTAATTCTTTTTACTGCAATGATGAAACGACAAAAACGCCGAAGTCCATCAATTCACACATATTATTTGATGTTATTAACTGAGATTTTTCTAATTAATTTGTTATTGTCTTTATGAATGACCCAAAAGAGATTGTTATGATATTTGGTTTTATTGCGCTATTAATTTAATGGGCTCTAAAATGTATTTCTATGTGTGAGAATCAATTATTATTCACTGTAGAGTTGCAAAATTAACATTTTGTCTTTAAAAAACATAAAATTAATTAAAACATTGAATCAGTAAGGAAACATATTCTAATATATATAGGTTTGTATTAATAATCTAAATAATGAAATATTCCTTAATGTCATTCATATTCATATTGTTATATTACCTGAGTATACAATAATTAAAAAAAAGTAGCTGCTTTTTTTTACTTTTAAATTTAACTTTTGCTCCCTCCTTTTTCCTATAGATGGCGTTAGCGGTAAATAGTCGTCGAAATAAATACATCGTAGACGGCATGCAATACCTTTGGTCATCTTGTATATATAACTCCATAGCACCAGTAGTCGATTTGTGTTTACATCATAAAGTTATTCGCTATTAAAAATGTCAGTTTATTAGCCAAATTCGCGTCATTTGCGGGAGGTGTTAATTTATCTCTTTAATATGAAGAAATCTGCGGCTGAGGCTCTTCAAATGCTCTCAGTTACTTATGGTGGGGCCGCCGTGAGTGAAAAACGTGTCGTGTATGGCTTCAACGGTTCAAGAGCGGTGATTTTCACATCGAAGACCAGCATAACGGTGGAAGAGCGAAAGTTTTTGAAGATGAAGAATTTCTTAATGAATACTCGTGTCAAAGTTAAGAAGAGTTGGCAAGATCATTGATAGTGACTCAACAAGCAATTTCAAAATGCCTCACAGACCTGGGAATGAACCAGAAGCAATGATATTGGATGCCATACGAGTTGAAACCAAGAGATGTTGAATGCCGTTTGTTTGCTGGTGAACAGTTGCTTGAAAGGCGAAAACGGAATTGTGACTGGGAACGAAAAATGGGTTTATTACGATAATCATAAGCATTGAATATCATAGGATATTCCGGTCACGCTTTCGCGCCGACGGCCAAACCGAATATTCACGGCTCTAAGGTTATGCTCTGTATTTGTCAGGACCAGTTCGTTGACGGAACCCTCTCGATGTAGTGTATTATGAGCTGTTAAAACCAGCTGAAACAATCACAGGGGATCGTTATCGAACGTTATTAATGCGTTTGAGCCTAGGATTGAAAGACAAACAGCCGCAATATAGCGAAAGACACGATAAACTGATTTTGCAACATGACAGTGCTCGGCCCCGTGTTGCGAAAGTGGTCACAACATACTGGGAAACATTGAAATGGGAATTACCCCACCCGCCGTATTCTCCGGACGTTGCTCCCTCTGACTATCACCTGTTTCGTTCGATGGCACACGACCTGGCTGACCAGCACTTGAAATTCACCAGTCACCAGTGAATCACCATGAAAAAGTCACCAGTCTTATGAAAAAGTCAAAAATTGGGTCGATTCTATCGCTTCAAAACTTGACCAGTTTTTTCACCGCCGGATTCGAATGCTGCATGAAAGATGGGAGAAAGTAGTAACCAACGTTGAACAATACTTTGAATCATAAATATATAACCAGTTTTTTACAATAAATCCTTGAATAAAAAAAACGGCAGGGGTAAGTTGTATACCTTTTATTTATTATAATGTTCAACTAAAATAATATAAAAAACCACAGACTGATAATTAGCTGCAGTCCAAATGCAATTTCTAAAGTGTCAGAACTTTAAAACGTAATAGCGACAGCGCTGTTTGAAATATAAAGGTCGCTTTGTAAGTATAACATGAAGGTACATGAAATCAAAACAAAGTTTTTCTAATCAATATCAATCACTCAAACAATATGACAAACAATATTATTTTGGACTGCAAAGAAAGTATTTTCATACTTGCCATAGAGACTGCTTCAATCACTATAAGGATCAGTGTGACCTATTGTACTTACCAATCCTGTCAATCCTTTCAGTTTAGTAAGTGATTTCAATTTGTGTATTGGAAATGGTTTGGAAGAAAACAGAGATTCTTGTTGAATTCAGGGTGGAACTAGTGGCATTGTACCGTACCGGAAAGAGTTGTAGATAAATTAGAAAGCGACTTAATTTATTGTTTCTTACAGTATACCTAATGTAAAAAAAAGAAATACAGAGAACAACTGAGAACAAACCCCGATCATCTTCTAGTCACAATCGGTTATCCTTGAGCCTTCACTGTAAGAGAGCGACGGAAAATTGTCAACAGCTTGCTAATTACTTTGAGAAATGCCTTTGAGGAATGTTCTGCATGATAAAAGTGTCCGAGGTAGACGAGCTGTAGAAAAACCCTTCCACAATGGAATTAGACGGAAAAGATTGCACTAAAATACTTTGTGAAATGCCTTTGAGGAATGTTCTCCAAGATAAAAGTGTCCAAGGTAAACGAGCTGTAGAGAAACCCTTCCATAATGAAATTAGACGGAAAAGATAAGAGATTGCACTAAAATATAAAAATCTCTGGATTTTTAGAAGCAAATTATTTTTTCCGATGAATTTTGAACTTTTAAGCCAGCCAACATTTAAACATTATGGCAGAGAAAGAAAATACATATAACTCGGTAATATGACATCCCGATCCTATGTAGAATTATTGCAAGGTAACCTGCGAGACTGTACTGTTAAATTAGGACTAGAAAGGACTTTCTATTTTGAATAGGACAACAACCTTCAATAAACAGCTAACATAACTAAGGAGTGGCCTTTTTATAATGCACCTAGAATATTACTCACTCCAGTTATCGGACCTTAATCCCATAGAACATTTACGGCACATTCTAGACACAAAAATACGTAAAGTTACAATTAAGATCAAGGAGCATCTAAAAGAAGTAATTTTTCAGGCATCGAACAGTTTAACCACAGATATTACAAAAACAAATACTGGAATCAATACCTAGACATTTGAAACTTACCAGAGGTGCTAATGAGATGAACACCAAATATTAATTAAATTAGGCGCCAGTAAAAATTAATTTTTATAAAAATTACTACCGGTACTTGACGGTATGCAAAGATTTTTTTTGCAGTTTCAAACGTCATTATTGCATTATTTATTTGATATTTTTGATTGATATTTTTAAATAAAATGTTAACATTTTTTGTTATATTTACTAACAATTTTTTATAATTTTCAACATGATTTGTAATAAATCCCTAACAATTAGGGTCTACAAATACCTGCCTTTGTTATATTTTTAATATTCCAAATCGCACGAACAGAAATTATAAATTAGCATTTATATCAAGATTAACTTTTATTTTTCATAGAATTTTTATTCGGTACAAAGCAAAAATGAATATTAAACTTCGTCAAAAACATTTCCCATTCAAAATAGGAAAATGTTTCGAATCAGTCTTCCATTCAGTTTCATTATTCTTTTACAAGTCTTTTAAAAAAAAAACATATATATATATATATATATATATATATATATATATATATATATATATATATATGTATATATATATATATATATATATATATATATATATATATATATATATATATATATATATATATATATATATATATATATTGTAGTATGTCACTGTCATTAAAACTATTATTGTCAATGTAAGTATCATTGACATATACACAAAATATATTTACTTCCTATCTTTTTAGTATATATAGAAATTAACATACTTTATTTTTTAGATTCATTTTGGAAACGGGAGGAGAAGACCTCCCGAAACGTTAACGTTCAAAAGTTTGTACTTATTTTAGAAAATTTTTGTATTTTTTTTAAATTTTGCTCCTTAGTCAAATCTATTACAGAAAAAGAATCACTGAGAAATTTGCCTCCGTTTTGTTTTTGTTTTTTACGCAGTGATTCTTTATTTACATAAAAATAGATATTTTTGATATTTTTTTGAGTTTTAGATCGTGACGAAAAACCCAAAAAAAGAAAAAAATATATGAACACACCACAATCATTCAAACAATACTTATGTTTACGGCGTACCTATGGTACCTTTTCATAAGAAGATATAGATCATCTAAATTGCTTCATGCTTCGCAGAGTAACATAGTGTTATACAAGGCAATCCATGAGAAATGGACATGAAAGAAGCATGAATCCATCAATATTTAGAAAAAAAAATTATTAATATAAAAATACATAAGTGCGGAAATAATGTAATTCAGGTGAATGTAATTTTCACGGAAACGCGTTTGCAGCCGTTTTCGAAGGTTTACCTCCCCCTTTTCCATCGTTTATTCGTCGATTTTTTCAACTCAATCACGTATAGCTGTCTTCAATTATTCCTGTATACATGCTTACCTTCATTCAAGTGTGATTTCAAGTACCTCAAAGAATAAAAATCCCACATTGAGGTCCGATGGCCGAAACAGGCCATATGAGCCATTGCTTTTTATTCTTGAAACTATACATTCCTTCTTGTTTTCATAGTTCTGGTTTGAAAATGTTTTCAAACATAATTAATGGCCACCGTACTTCTTCGAAAATCGCTTATCAATATTACACCACACTATTGTTATTGGTGTTTATGTAACTTTGAGGCAGTTTTTATAGACTCCTTCCTTCAACTCTTGAACAATTTTCTATTAATATGGATGAAAGCCAAAAAATTCTTATGCAAAATATGCTTTGCAGTGCTCTTACATATCAACAATTCAGAAGCGTGCCCCCTAGCAGAGCAAGCTTTTTATCCACATTCCAATGTGTGCACACCGATCGAGAAGGAACATGTGGCTTTCTTCCCATTAATTAATTCTTCGTCCGAAGTGCAGCTGATATTGATTTTGCGGTTGAGAATCTCACCATGACGTCCGATGTTGAAGTGAAGCCTGAAGAGTTATTTTAATCACTGACGCACCACTTTTGACAAACATTTCGTAAGCAAGCACACAGTGCTTTTGAGTCCGTAGCCGCATAATGGATACTATAAAGCATCGAAGGAGATAGATACCTGCTGTAAACCCTCTTACCCTCTATTAGCTGAGTATTACCAATTCCATTAGTTTTATTTTTATGAAGTGTAAATTATTTTATCACTAGCTGACCCAACAAAAGTCTCTTTCCAAATTTCAATAAACTTGGTTGTGATCTTTTTTTTCCTAAAAACTTTTCCAAGACCATAACGAACAAAACAAAAAAAATTGCACATATCCATCGTTCGAATCGTGAGTTATGGGCTTGAGTTCATACAAAAATCCCATAGAAAAAAGCACTTTCAGTTTTTCCCAAATTTTCCAATTTTTCAGGCAACTTTTCCAACTTTATTCGGCCTATTACGAACATTTAAAAAAATTAGCTGAATCGTTCCAGCCGTTCTCAAGTGATGCGCTTACCCCATCATTTGAGAACGCACGAACGAACATGCAACGAACAGTATTTAATTTTTATTTATATAGACTTTATAGTGATAAAATAAATAATAACTAAAATAATAACTAAATACAATTACAAAATTAACACAGCTCTTTTTATTTTTCGTAGTATTGTATTGTTTCCGGTATCCTATTAATCATTCTTTTGACATATGATTTGAAACATTAAATATTGAATAGTACTATCATTTTAACAATAAAAAAGGCACCGAAAAAACACTAAAAAGCTGATAATAGCTCAAGATCAAAGAAATCCAAACTAAAGTATGACAAATTCATTCCCCATAGCTGGTTCATTCAATCAATAAACAAACAACAACACAATAGTTTTGAAAATTTGATACAATACAAATAAATGACGTTCCTTTGATCTAAATAATCCTTTTGATATAATACTTGCTTTGTCGGTTTTAGTTTTAAAATATTTGTAAAAGACTTGTAAAAGAATAATGGAACTGAATGGAAGACTGATTCGAAACATTTTCCTATTTTGAATGGGAAATGTTTTTGACGAAGTTTAATATTCATTTTTGCTTTGTACCGAATAAAAATTCTATGAAAAATAAAAGTTAATCTTGATATAAATGCTAATATTATAATTTCTGTTCGTGCGATTTGGAATATTAAAAATATAACAAAGGCAGGTATTTGCAGACACTAATTTTTAGGGATTTATTACAAATCATGTTGAAAATTATAAAACATGTTGAAAATTATCATGTTAACAATCATGTTGAAAATTATTAAAAAAAATAACAAAAAATGTTAACATTTTATTTAAAAATATCAATCAAAAATATCAAATAAATAATGCAATAATGACGTTTGAAACTGCAAAAAAAATCTTTGCATACCGTCAAGTACCAATATATGCAATCTGGCGTTCTTTTGCTGAAAAATGATATTTGAATATTTCAGATACATAACGGACTGCATTTATAATTCTTCTGATGGTTATTAGTGGTAACCCGCTCCCCAAGCATCTTGACCATCTAAACGAAAAATGGACTCATCATAAAAGCTAATAGAGTTCCTTTTCTGGTTTTTAACATACCTAGCTCGGCATCATTCTAGGAAACGCGCCTTTTGGAGCGGTGTAAGAGAGCGCACTCAATAAGAACGATAAAGATCAATGGTCATTCTCGAAACAGTCCTAATTGTAACATCAAAAGTATCAAGGTAGTTTTGTAGTATGAAAATCAACACATACTTTTGTAGCATCAAAAGCAACACGCACTTTTCTGTACATATACTTTTGTAGAATCAAAGCATCACGCATTTTTGTAGCATCAAAAGCATCACGCCCTTTTGTTGCATCATATGCATCACGTATTTTTGTAACATCAAAAGCATCAAGAGCTTTTGTAGCATCAAAAGCATCACGCATTTTTGTAGGATCAAAAACATTGCGCACTTTTGTGGCATAAAAAACATCATACAGATCGTTAACACTTCTTATCCATATTCGTAACGGTAGATAATCATAACAATGTTTAATTGTCTGGCTATTTTACGAAAACTTGCTTTTTTTATACTAACAAATGGTTCGTTTCTTTTTAAATTCGTATAACTACCTGAAACCACTTTGTGGATAATATTTAAACACACATTTGATACACTAGGTGTTTGACCTTTTTGTTCCAAACGCCAGTGAAGAAGACGAATAAATTTGATTTTTAGAATAAATCAGTAATCAAATGGCACTAAATCTGACATATTTTGAGGGGGTCTAGTATAGTCATTTTTCGACTAAATGATGAGTAATTTACGTCCGTTTCAGTGCTGATATTAAACATACGATCTTTATATTTGGATAACCTTTCATTACTGTTATTTAAAAAGATAAAAGCTTTACTATATTTAGCAAACTCGATAATTTTCTTTCTAAACAAAAATAAATTTAATTAAAAGATGCTCTTCTTTATGCACCGATAATAATTTTTTGCGATAACCTTAGCCCTTAAATATAATTAAAAACTAAATATTGTTTCGTAGCTTTGTCCATCTATAGTGAATACCAAAATATTCGGACAAGTATATTGCTATAAGTGCGCTTATGAATTTAAAAAGAAATAAAATGTAATAAATTAATAGACAATTCTAGTACAACCATAATTTAAGTAATAAATAATTATAAATCTATATTAACAGTAAATACGTCAATAAAAAAAGATGAATTTATAAATTTAGAGTTACAAAAATGTTCTGACCCTAATTAGTGTCAACAATAAAATTAATTGTATAAAAACTTAGCTTATAATTAATATTTGGAATAACCACCTTTGACCATAATTACATTTCATAAACGTTTAGGCATGGATACTACCAATTATTTCAAATAATTTACGTCGATTTTATTAAATTCCTCTAATAACTTATTTTTTAAAGTTTATTTACTAGTAATTTCATGTTTTCTTAAATTAGTTTCTAAATAATGACAGACGTCTTCAATGGGATTAAGATCAGGTGACTGATGCAGTGTTTTAAGCATTTTTGGGCAGTTGTACAATAGCCATTCGCGAACAATACCCGCCCTAGGTTTAGGGTCATTGTCTTAGTAAAATTTATATGAGTTTGTAATGTTTATGTTCTGTGCAGTTACTCTCACATTTTGCCTTAAAATATTTAAATAAATGTTTTTGTCCATTATACCATCAATAACCACCAAGTTACCAACTCCCTTTGAGGATATATACCCCCAAATCATTACAGATCCCCCACCGCATTTAACAGTTGGTCAAAAATTTTCTGTGTTAAGCTCTTCATTAACTTTTCGCGACTCTATTTAACGCCCATCTGAACCAAAAATGTTGACTTTTGACTCATCACCGAAAATTACGCCGTTCCAATAATTTTCAAGCTTCAAAACGCACTTCTTAGCAAAATCCAGCCGTGTTTAAATATTTTTTCTTACTTAACCAAAGCTTTTTCCAGTCCACAAGTCCATGATATGCATGCTTTCTTATACAACGGCGTATTGTTTCAGTATTGACTACTTTTTGAGGATTATTTTCCATCAATGTTTTGAGCTCAGGTGCACTACTTTTAGGATTTTTATGTACTTCTTTTAAGATACAGCTTTGGTCTCTTTCATTTAATAATATTTAACAATATTTAATAATATTTAATGTTTTTATTTCATTTTAATAATATTATGCTTATTTATGTAGCATTGTACGATATCTCCAACCATACTTTTATTCAACTGAAGTATTTGTCCAATTTTTCGGTAGGAATTTTTTCGTTCATAATGAAATAGCACTATGAAATTGCCTATTTTCAGAATTAATGTTTTTTTTTATTTGGTTTACGACCCATTTTAAGATATTCCTTCGACACCAGTCTGCCAATTTTAACTATTATTTGTAGTAAACAAAATTCGAATATTACCACTTATCTTAATATGATTCATCCAGATTTATTTTTCGGCGTACGCGTCCGAATATTTTTTTTTCTTAAAATTTTAAAACCGAACCGATGATTTCGAAAGTTAAAAGGAGGTAAGAATGGTCAAATATATGGGAAGATTTTTTTAAATTTTCTTGCGTAAATTGGAACTGCTAGAATGATTTTTTAAATGGAGTGTTCGAATATTTTTGGGATCCACTGTATATGAGGGTTTTTGTTTTTCTTCTTTCTTCTGTTTATATTACTTCCTTCCACACACACACACACATACGCACACATATCTACACTTAAATGTCTGTGATTGTTTCTAGGCAAGAGTGTACAATCCGACAACGAATTACCCCTCAGTCGTGCCAGTTAAAGGCTGGGTAAGGCCGGATGCCTTCTGAGAAGTGTTCTACGTTGGTCGTTCGACAGTAAGCAGGCTTTCTGATAGACTTATAAGTAAGCACATAACCAAAGGTTGATAATCTGAGGGGGGTGCTGGCTTGGGTTGTCAGTGGCTGATGACCGTGGTTCGGAACCCACGTTAAGCTATAGGTCCAGTCGCTAAATAGCCTTAGCTGCTGATGCGCCTCTAACCCCAAAACCTTTAAAACTTTTTTATTGAAATTACTTTTAATGTTTTTTACAAATTAGAAATTATGTTTTTTTCTTTATTATTAATATAATGAATATTTTATGGCGAAAAATATTGATATACAGGGTGGTTGTGGTAATAAATATTGAAAATGATGACAATTTTCTTAACTAACTTTTGATCGTTAAGACGTAACTACAGAGGTACGGCACCGCAAAAGTTCTAATGTAACATTTTTTTTTCATGAATTTCATTAGTTTTGTTTTGATAGCTTTCAAAAACAGATAAGTTTGATATTTTTATTATCATGGAAAAAAGATAATTTCGTGTATTAATCCCACTATTTTGTGCGTGGAAAAAACCAAAAATTTTCATGGTTCAAAACTAAGAAAAAATTTCATGGTTCCTAGGTTGGTTCGCTAATTTTAGAGGTTGTTGAAGCAGCAAGAATAACGCTCCGCCTTAAGAACGCCCGATGTGATCACTGCTGAGGAAATGGTCAACAAAATCCATGATATTGTTTTGGCTGATTGCAGAGTAAAGTTTAGAAAGGTATTGATACGACAACTATCTCGAACGAATGGAATATCTTGCATGAACATTAGGGCGTAAGAAATCTATCAGTGCGATGGTTCACTGCAGACCAAAATCTGACCGGAATCAAATGAGGAATTCAAAGCGATGTTCCTCGGAAATGAAAGAACAGGTAAAACAATGGGTTTATTGTAGCCGGAGGGAGGCGAAAATAGTTCCATTTATCGGAAATGTTATGGCCACTGTTTTCTGGGATTCACAATGTATCATCTTCATCGATTATCTGGAAAAAGGGAAAGGAAATCAGAGCAGATTATTATTACTATTATGATTAAGTATAAGGTTGTTCTAAAGTCATATATCTCAATTTTGCAGTGAAATGAAGTAACTTGATTCTTGAAAAGCATAGTAGTCGTGGAGGATATTAAAAATATTTTTAAAAAACGTTTTTTCCTGGAGCATGGAATACATTTTCTTGTTTTTTATATATTATTAATATTCTTTACGAGCCCACTATGCTATTTTTCCTGCATACCTGTTACCTAGATGAAGCCTGGTAGGGTCAAGAACGGTCTCACACAATAGTACAACTGCTAACCACAGGATGGCGTGAGCTGCGTTTAATTACAGCCTGCCTCCGACATGGCCGATATATATATATGGTCGTACTCTTGGTCATCTCTTTAGTTGCTTTCGAACGTTCAACTGCAGCCCGACAGATGACGGCTTTAAACCAGAAGCCGTTCTCGGAGTCTGAATTGAACTGAATAGAATATTTATAACATGATTCTTCTAACTTATTCACTGTTTGTTTAATGATATTTAAAAATCATTATAATTAAAATATTTTGCGTGACCATTGCTTAAGTTACCAAGCAATAATTATAATTTACCGAGGTATATTAAATTTATTTTGACGACCTACGTTATAAATAGTCTTTGTTGATTAACAATAAACTCCTTTTATTTCAAAAAAAGAATGGTCGATTGTTTCGCAATTTTCGTCCATATCAATATTCTTTTATATCGTGCAGCTTCATTTCGGAGCGATTCAAGCAAAAATTCTTCGGTAAATAAACTTTTAAAAGCAGTCCTATCAAATATAGTTAGGGTTATCAACTTTCTTCAGTTGAAATCAAAACCAGACTTTTACCATGCCGAAAACAGTAGATTAAGTGGTTTTAAATTATCTAAACCGTAAAAATAACTACGTCGGTTTATTTAAACCGAAATAATACGTCCCGAATGAAACATCTGTGAGTACGAGGGCCATATTAAATATTTAAAGATATTACTGAAGTACAAGGATAGAGTGAAAAGTCAGATAATTTTCGGATAAATGGCGGTGCGATAGTAAAGCTGGTACTTATGTTTCTGAAAAAAAAGTAGCTTGATTTCTAGTAAGACTTTATGAATTTCAAGCCGATATGACATTTAGTTTTGATTTGACAATCTTCCAAAGCAGATATGTTTGTGCAAACCGAAGGAAGGTTGAAAACATTATATTACATACATTCTGTATATCATGGTTCTTAAGCGGTTTACTGAGTTTCGATATAAACTAACCAACATGAATCTGAACGTCTTGTTGAGGTTACTACTGATGAAATGTTTAACAAAATTCGTGATATAGTGTTGGTTGATCACAGAATGAAGGCTAGAGAGATTGTTGAAGTGATAGACATCTCGGGAGAATGCGTAGAAACATCCTACATGGACATTTGGGCATGAGAAAACTATCAGCGGCGCTTGCTTACAGCGAATCAAAAACGGAATCATTTGTACTACTTTACAATCGTATTTAGGCATGTATAAGCGCAATTCGAAGGATTGCGAGGCTATTCGTGATTTTTGGTGATATTTGGATTGATCACTATACACCGTACATGAAGGAATAGTCAAAACAGTGGCTTTTGCCTGGCGAGCAACCAAAGAATGTGAAGGCGATTTCATCAGCCGGAAAGATGATTGCCACTGTTTTTTTGTGATTCGCAAGGCATTATGTTTATCGACTAATTGTAAAAGCAAAATTTCTTAGTCGTTTAGGAGATAATTATCCTGAATTATTGGGTAAATTTAACGAAGAGCTGATAAAAAACATCCTCATTTGGTAAAGAAAAACTGCTGTATCAATTTTTGAAATTTGACCATATGAATTGATGATATCTATCCTATTCTCCGGACTTGGCACCTAGAAATGGCTGGCTGGAAATAAATTTACAACAAATGAAGAGATCATCATAAAAATCCAGTGTTCAACAACTGGAAAAATAGAGTTTGAAAATGGCCAGATGAGGCGTCATTTTGCGAACAAAAGAATAGTATTTCATTTTAAAGTAAATCAGTTTTCATAGCATTTGTAGTAAATATTGCTTTAATCAGGGTTTGTATTAACAGAAAATTATTATTTTTCTTTGTGCTCTAGTTGTTTGTGATCTAGTTTGATTTCACTTTAATTTACTGTTGTCTACCATAATGTTAATTAAGCCTAAATCTCTTCGAGTTTAGTGTTTCACATAGAAAATTCCAATAGAAGCATTGATAAACACCTCTAATTTAAAACAAATTATTGGTTAAACAAAGCAGATATGCCTTGAGATGAGTCTTTTTCTTAATGATGTGAAAAAAATACACTCAATTTTATTTTGTATTAGGGACACTAATTCACGAACCGCCCCCGTAGAAGCCAGCTACAACTTTTCGTATCTCAAACAAAGCCTCTTCAGTTCCTAATACTGAAATCCAATAGTTTTATTGCCTCTAAACCGTCAGAACAACTGCCTCGGGAGCTTTAGTGGCAAATAATAGGCTTTAATAGCAAAAGAACAAAACATCTGCGAGTATCGGTGACCTTGAAACCTTTGTCCTAAAACTTCATCGGGAAAAAATCATTTCTCGATCCGGTCGCGTTAGATTTAGACAGTTAAACACTTTGAAAAGTTCATCTAGCTTCGATCAATTTTAATTCACCGCATTTTCCAGATGTAACGACACGGTGATTGAAGAATGGATCGGTTGGGATGGGTGATTTGTTATAAATAGGCTGACAGGAACTAGTTTATGTGTGACTGTGACCTCAGATATAAGGTCCTGTTTTCTTGGTATAGCGTAATTAAAAATAGAAATACAGCCGCACTAGTCTGTCTTTGTTTGGTATCTTTTTCTTTGTCTAAATTATTTATATTTTTGACTTTTTATTAAAACTGAGATAAATATTGTGTATTTAATTTATTAGTGTAGTACACTACTGGTGTGATCAAAAAATAATATAACTTTATAAATAAAATACTTTATTTGTTTTTTATTTGTTCATTCAAATTTTTTCTTTTCGCCTCGAAAGTAATTCGGTATGCTCCGCTTCCTCTGTCCATCATCCTCCATATGGACGTGGTGATGTCATGATAATTGCGCTATCCTTTCGGAGCATGCTGCTATATCTTATGCTTGAAAGGGTTATCGTTGCCACTATGTATCCACTGATTGATTTGATCTCATCAGTCCACAGAGTGGGCTCTCGCTTTGGCTCTCTTGCACTTCACACTGCCCTCTTTAATTAGTCGCTCTACGGTGCAGACGGTACAGTACACGACACCCTTCTGATCCTACCAAAGACACAGCATTATCGGCTTTTCAAAACGATTCGGTCTTGCGGTCGATATTGATGGTTGTCTTGAGTCACCCGTGATTTTCTAACGATCCGATACAAAAATGTCTTTCTTTCATATCAAGATGGCAAAACTTCGTACCGTTTTTTGCTTTTCCATCTGTGTGTCATTCAGCTTATGTGTTACTAATTTGTCTGCCTTCTGGATGTTCCCATGCCATGCAGATGATCACAAATGGTTCGGCGAACAACTTTTAACATCTATGCCATTTTTTGTTGAGTTTATAAATCATGTTCTTCCAACAATGCTTGCAATTCGAAATTGTTTAAACATCAATGGAGTTTTGAAAGATTTTGTCGTATCAACAATATGACATAACAGATTAGACTGTCACCAGACCCTGGTTTCCAGCGCATTATCTTAACAAAATTAAGAGTTATTAACCGCCACACCTGGATGGTGTCTCTGTTTCTCATCACACGACTGAAGTAAGGAACTGGGTTTCCTTTTATTATTGTTATGTCTTGTTGTTGAGCTCCTCTAAGATTGAAGTATTTGTGCGGTGGGCACGGTATTCGCAGAATCCTTCGATGTATCCACATTTCAAAGGCACTTATTCGCTTGGGCATCTGCTTTTTTGACAGTTCAAGTCTCTGATGCATTATACGTAGAAATGGAAAAATGATGCTAACCAACAAGTCGCAATTTGGCGTTTCTCGTCATTCCAGTGTATTTCAAAATTTGTGTTAGTTTGATTAGCCATTCTTCGAATCGTAATACGCTTACCGATTTCTTCTTCGCATTCCCCGCAGTTTGCTATAACTGAACCTAGTTAATTGAATTGATTGACTGTTTCATATCCCGCAATATATTTAGTTTCAGCTTGGTTGTTTCTGGCTCTGTCGATTATCATGACTATTTTTGCTCTGGTTTAACATAATTTTTGCAGATCTTTCTTTGGGATCAACAGCACTACTGAGTCATGTATTTGTCCAGTCCTCGAAAAAGTTTTTATTCTCAGCTTTAGGTATTTTCTTCAAAGCGTCAGCGAATTCCCTGGAAAATTTTTTTTGAACAGCATACACGAAGGGTTTCTTAAATTGAAAACAGTATTGTGCTTGCGGAATGTTTTTTTAGCGAAAAATCTACGATTATTTCATTATTGTGATGTGTAATAGTGCATTATCGTAATATAAAAACAATGAATTGTTTTGTCACAAATTTGAACGATTTTTTCGAATAAATGCACGAAAATGACGCATAACACTTAAATAATATTCTTTATTAACTATCTGACCACTTGAAAGGAACGCTTTGTGGACAATACCATGGCAATCGAACGTTTTTAGGCCATTGTTAATTTTTAACCCGATACTAGCTTGATTGTTGAGCTGTTTCTGCATTAAAAACATAGATCTGTAGATCATCACCAGTAATTAAGCATTTCAAATTGTAATCTTTCAAAGAAAACATCTCTTTAGCAACTTCTACCCGATATTTAAAAAAAAATCGCTATTTTCGGAATAACGCGAGAAAACGCTCGAGGCAAGGTAAAATTGTTCTTCAAAATTGATTGAATTGATCCAAATAATATTTCACTAATATCTACAATGTTTCTAAATATTTAATCGGCGATTTTCCGGTAAAATGTTCTTAATTTTGGTTTAGTTTTCTTCATTAGTTGACGCCTAAGGTCTTTCTAAACGAGGTTCATCTACAACGGCTTCCCTACTATCAATAAAGTCCTTGCACCACTTGTAAACATTTTTTTTTTGACATAGTGTCATCGCCGTTACGCTTTTTGAATATTTGTAGAGTATCAGCACAAAAAGTTTGTTTTTTAGATAAAATTTTATTTGAATTATTTGCTCAATAAATTTATCCGTCTTAAGAAATCGGTTACAAAAATTCTTAATAATTTTTATCGCAATTGATGTGATATTGTGAATTGTGACAATTTTTGATGTCACCGATTAATAATAATTTTTCTTATAATTTTATTTAAATATAAAAACCGACATTGTAAGTCATTTGATTCTAATCGATATGTTTATCGACAATTACATGCAATTTGCAAAATAGTACCATAAAAAATGTAAATTAGTAAAGTTCAAGGTTGATTTCAAGCACGTGTTCGTGCAGTGAATTGGAAAACAAATGTTATCAGCAGTGCTTCCGTGTGAAAAATTACAATGTTTATTTTATAAAAATACAGTAGGACATGGTTTTGAGTGATGAAATATCCGAAAGTGAACAATTATTATTTTATGAACTACGCTAAAATTTTGAAAACACTCGTCCTGTCATAAAATTTTTAAAAAATTGAAAGTTATCATTTGTTTGATAGAACATTTTCTTTGCAATCGACGCATGGAAACTTCACTTCGACTCTCTCTAGCGGTTTTTGAGATATATCCATAAAACAGCTTTCGGTTTGATTTTTTTTCATATCCCCAAAACGCCTTCAGGATGCTGAAATATCAGAAAATGAGCTATTTTAATTTTGTGAGCTCTGTTGAAAGTTTTAATGCATGGCCAGTATCCAAATTTCGAAAAATCGATACTGTTTAATGAAACTCGTAAAGAGTTTTTCGTGAAAATAGTATTTCGATATCTCTAACGATTTTGGAGATATTCTCAAAGAACCGTGTGCTGTTTTGAACCTTTGCTTTATTGAAAACTCATTCGAGGGTCTTTCAAAAAGGTGTCTCTCTGGCAAAGAAAACACAAGATTATTGAGAGCTTTAATAATTTTTCAGCATACTTGTGTTGCATTTCGATATATTTAAACCGATATATTTAAATAAGTTATTGCCTCAGCTTTGGCCTGATTATTTGAAATAAATCTTCATGCAGCTAACCATTTCTTCAGGTTTAAGAAGATAAAGTAATCTCTAGGAAACAAATCATGTGAATATGGAGCATTTTGAAGCACCTTGAAGTGTAAGTCATTGAATTTGGCAGCAATAACACGAATAGCAGTCCTTAATCTAAATAGCACACTTCAATTGGTCCAATAATGAAGCTCCTCTATGATGGAGTTATCTTTTACCAGGTAGTCCATGGGCATTACGTTACGAGAATTGCAGAAAACAGCCATGACTTTTCCTTCAGATGCACCGTTTTTTGCTTTTTTAAATGCATTTTTACCTATTCCCTGTCACTGTTTCGACCGCTCAGTAATTTCTAGCTAGTAATGGATGTGATTCTTTTTCTGTAATAAATTTGCCTAACGAACAAAAAATAAAAAATACTAAAAATTAAAAAAAATTCTAAAATAAATAGAAACTTTTGAACGTTAACGTTTCGGGAAGTTTTCTCCTCCCATATACTGAAAAGATAGGAATTAAATATATTTTGTGTATTTGTCAATGATACTTACATTAACAATAATAGTTTTTACTGACAAAATTAGTTACAAAAAAGAATCACTGAGAAATTTTTCTTCGTTTTGGTTTTGTTCTTTATCCTTTATCGGTGATTCTTTATTTACATAAGAACGAAAAACCCAAATAAAATATGAACCCGCCACAATCATTCAGACAATACTTTGAAATTCTTGTTAATAAATAAAATTGCCGCATTAGGGGTGAATATAATGAGAAACCTTTACTTCCTAAACCAGTCACTGTTTGGTGTGAATTATGGCCAGGAGGTGTAATTGGACCATATTTATTTCAAAATGCTGCTGGTGAAGCTGCAACTGCGAAAGGAGTTCGATATCGTAAGATAACTGATGTTTTTGGGCTGAATTGAATAATATTGATCTGGAGTATATGTGGTTCCAACAGGATGGCGCTACACCTCACTCTGCTAATGATACAATTGATTTATTGAAAGACAAATTTCTTTGATGAGTTATTGTAACAAACGCTGATGTTAATTGGCCATCAGGATCATGTGATTTGACACTGTTGGACCATTTTCTTTTGGTCTCTATAAGAACCATCCACAATCAATTCCTGAATTATAGCATGAAATTATTTGAGTCATTGGTGATATAGAGCCACGATTATGCCAAAATGTCATCCAAAATTTTCAATTCTTCTATTGGAACCTTTGGTGCGAAACACTAAACTCGAAGAGATTTACCAATAAACACCAAAACACCGACGTGCGTCGATCAGTTCAAATGGTGTTCAGTTTTGGTGTTTAGTGGTAAATCTCTTCAAGTTTAATCCAACATTTTGACAAAAAAGTGAACGTCTATGGAGCTGCAAGAGATAGTCATTTGGCAGATATTGTCTTTTATATTTAAATGTCATACATTATGCTTCAATTATCAATAAAAAAAATTGAATCTAACGCAAATTCTGTGTTTTATTCAACAATAAAAAAACCGCTTAATTTGAAAGACCCTTTATATCAATTTACATGTGCTAGTGTAGAAATGTTAAATCAAAGTACAAGTGTCAGAATAAACGCATTAATTAATATAATTTTTGATAAAACACGATCTAAAATTAAATTACCCATCCGGCAAAATTTAATCCAATTGATAAATTGGACTTACCCAACATTTTTGTTTAGTTTCAGTAGGGCATTTCCTTAATTTGACCCGTATAATCCATCGAGAAAGGTTCTGACTTCAATTAGTTCTCATCGAGTGCTACAATAGTCATTTAATTTACACCCCCTGAGTCTTTTATTATATTTCCGAAGACCCGAGTTTATCACGAGACCTTCGTTAAGATAATGACCAGTTAACGATTAGAAACCGTTAAAGTGTTGAGGAAGAATTAATATATTTTCTAGGAAATTACATTAGTTGATTGGATATAGGATTTAGAAAATATTTTGTCCTGTAGATATGCGTATATGAATTAAATATATCATAAATTACTCATAATATACTGGGGAACAAGAAAAGATGCAAAATAATGAAAAATATATTGGAAATACAATGAAATACTAACACATATTGGACTAATTTTATCATTTCTATGTACACCATGATAGTGTTATATAATCATAAATAAATCAAAAATTCTGCTTATGTTTGCTACAAAAAATGATTAATGAGTAGATCACCGTTATCGTAACATTCTGTAATCCTAAGACATGGATCAATTTTTCTATGGAACCTTTGGTGTGAAACACTAAACTCGAAGAAATTTACCACTAAATCGCTTTTTTTTAAAGTTCTCGACGCACGTTTCGCTAACCATGTTAGCATTTAATCTAATTCTAAAACTAAACAATGTTCTATTTATATAAGAATCTTAATTGCTAACCTACTACCTAGGAAGCGTACTACCTACCTAATGAAGCGTGTAAGAAAAGGATACAAAAAAAATGAAAAAAGGGAAAAAGAGAACAAATGAAAGAAAAAAATGAACCGTGAAATTTACTGGCCCTTACATTAATACACTGGGGAACAATTTGAAAAATAATTTCTGTTGAGTTCGATATTTAAGCTGTTTAATACGTAATTGACATGCTAATTCCAAACCTTCATTTAGTTTTTTTCTATCACGTCAAGTTTTTTCTCTATAGTTGTTGCGCATCCGACTAAGCTTGGTGAATCACAGAATTCACTACTGCTCCCCTACCGGCGAACCTTCTTCGACCTAGGAGTGGGGGCGTGAGTGAAGTTGCGTCATCCAAAAATAGTTCGGTCAGTTACGCATGAGATGTTAAATTACGCGGGTCTGTGTCGCTCTGATATAGTGAAGTCAAAGTATACATACACAACTACAGATTTTCGTTGTCTGCCTCTAGTAGTTCTCGTCGTAAGTTCTTAAACAGCCCTGATTTATTTTGTTATATACGTGGCACTTTTATCATCCCCATTCAACGGACTAATATTAGTACATTTGTCAGGCAAGCCTATTTTGCTTATTTTAAAGTGAAAATAGGTGACCAAGATAAATCATGGGCCACCGACGAAGAATTCAAAGTTTTCAATGAGTCTGTTCGTAAACGATTCAATCAACATGAATTAAACGATTTAGCATGACATTTGGGACTATCCAAAAAAGCATCGGAATTATTAGCATCAAGACTGCTCGAAAAAAATTTGCTTGACAAAGGAGCTAAATTCACTTACTATCGATCCAGAGAAAGTGAATTTAGGCAGTACTTCAGAAATAATGACGGATTTGTATATTGCCAGAACGTAGAAGGTTTAATGAAAGAATTGGCCATTTCTAACTATAACGCAACTGAATGGCGATTGTTTATAGATAGCTCAAAGCGTAGCTTGAAGTGTGTTCTCCTACATAATGTAAATTTATACGGTTCAGTCCCAATAGGTCATTCAGTTTCTTTGCGTGAAGAATATGACGACATAATGTCATTGACTTGTTGCAATATAACATGCATGATGATCTGTGTTGACCTTAAAATGGTCTGTTTCCTTCTTGGCCAGTAACGCGGGTATACCAAGTATCCCTGTTTTTTATGCATGTGGGAGAGCAGAGCTCGTGAGAAGCATTGGGTGCAATCGAATTGGCCGCCAAGATCTGACCTAAGACCTGGTAATCCAAACATTTTAAATCAGACACTTGTCGACAGAAAAAACATTGTATTTCCGCCTTTCAATATAAAACTAGGTCTCATGAAGCAATTTGTTAAGGCTTTGTCAATTGAAGGAGACTGCTTTAAGTAAATTATTTCGGCATTCCCTACCCTGTCATATGAAAAGATAAAGGCTGGTGTGTTTGATGTTCCACAGATTCGGCAACTCGTTAAAGATGAAAAATTCACTGAAACAATGACCGAACTTGAAACGAATGCTTGGTTGGCTTTTAAAAATAGTGTTAAAGACTTTCTTTTAAATACTCGAGCCCCGAATTACATCGAAATTGTTCAACAACTCTTGGAGAGCTTTAAAAAGCTTGGTTGTAACATGAGCATCAAACTGCATTTCTTACATAGTCGTCTTGCTAACTTCCCAGAAAATCTTGGTGTTGTTAGTGATGAACAGGACGAGCGATTCCACCAAGATTTATAGGTTATGGAAGCGCGGTATCAAGGTATTGGTATATCAGTATGATGGCTGACTACTGTTGGAGCATCAAGCGAGAATGTCCACAAACTGAACACTCCACGAAAAGCTATAAGAAGAAAATTTTACCATAATATCTTTTATTTATTTTTTGTATAAACACAATTTAACTTTTAATAATTTGTTAACCTATGTATGAATAAAATATTCTAATGAATTTGGTCAAATCTCACTCATCTCTCTTATTTCCTTTCCTTTGCCTTATTTCCATTATTGGCCTTATGCTGTAGCTTAAGAACTTGACGTGATAGAGGATAACTGTGAATATTTTTGAATTCAGAGATGAAAAATTACTCAAAAACAAGTCACAGACCCAAGTCAACAAAAATGCTGTTCCCCAGTGTAATTGAAAAAGTTGACTGAACGGAATAGGTCCTTTATCCCGGCTCATGATTTCTTTTATTTTTTTATTTCAATGTTTTCGTATGCATCCAAAGCCCTATTGTTATTTACAATTTTAACCAGTCTTAAAGTACTAATGTCTGTATCGTGGTCATGTTCGATTGCATGCTGGGTGACACAAGATTTTTCATTTCTCCCACATCTAATGTCGGCAATGTGTTCTTTATATTTCGTTAATATGGATCTTTTTGTTTGCCCAATATACCTTCAATCACAATCTTGACAGCTAATTCCGTTAAATCCCCGACTTTTCATGTTGATCTAATTTATCCTTTGGATTACCCCAATTAAGAGAAGTCCTGGGTAATCCAAATGATAAAGTAGATCAACGTGAAAAGTCGGGGATTTACAAAATTAGAAATTTTACTAGGAAACTACTGACTCACTTCAACTTGCAGTGAATAACCTAAACTTATTCAGAGGAACCCGAATGTTGAGATCTATAAAGCAGTAGGTGAGCCTATAGTCACTTATGGCCGCCAGACGGACCCTCACAAAGAAAACAAAGAAGATAATAACAATATATAATAAATAAATACATTTATTTTGCCCATAACAACATGATGGTATGGAATGTAACAATTTACAGTAAATACACTCGTAATAAATACACTACAATTAGCAACTAAAATTTCTTCTTATATCACAATTATATTAATATAATATATATTTGTTTCCATAAACCATAAGGGGAGAAACATCGTTAAAAAATTAGCTAATAAATACATAATACTATACAAAATTTAATTAAAATATATCCACAATATCCATAACATAAGCCACAAAGCAAAAAAAAAAGAATAAAGAGAAAAACACAGTGAACATAGTTATTTGCTATATTGAAACAATCGTAATGAAAAGAATTTTTGGTGCCACAGTACCAAAAG
Organism: Cosmopolites sordidus; assembly: GCA_031761425.1. Classification (NCBI taxonomy): domain Eukaryota; kingdom Metazoa; phylum Arthropoda; class Insecta; order Coleoptera; family Curculionidae; genus Cosmopolites; species Cosmopolites sordidus. The sequence continues at coordinate 464,652 of JARFXV010000589.1, forward strand.
TTATTATTCACAAATACTAACGAAAATTGTAGTATTATATATAAATAACTTCGAAACTCAAGCAATTGTAAAAATATATGAATATTGTTTAGCGATTCAGGTGAACGAAATTCGTGGTGAAATTGCCAAAAAGCCGAAAAGCAAGGAGAAGCACGGGGCATCGAACAGGATGTAACAGAAAAACAGGTAGACAAGCGATACGATAGCAAGACAATATAAGAGAGGATACTGAAGAACTACCGGGCATAAAAACTGTCAAGGGGCAGCTAGCGACTGATCCGGGAGGAGGCAAACGTTGGAGAAGGCTCCCTCACGGACTACAGTACCAAAGGAATAAGAAGAAGAATTGGAATGAAAGCTCTATGGTTATTTAAGCTTTTTATGTTGAATTATCTGGAAATGTATGCTAGAGCAAGAAAATTTGGAATGTGGGGTTGGACCATTATTGACGAACCAAATTCTTTTATTCCCCAGATATGGATGTTCACCAAGATAGCTTATTTGAACCTGTCGTTTATCTCATAGAGGATCTTCGATTCCTTAGTTTTTTAAATTCAAGGAAAAGGAAAGATGTATGTAACATCTCGTTTTTTAAAGTTTTACCTTTTTCGGTATACAGCTTTGTTACCACGTTTGGCGGTTAATAATTCAATTTTTTTCAGTAATTGTTAAAGTGTTTCATGAAAAGTGCGTGAGACATCGATGAAAATAAGTGATTGTTGGAAAGGGTCAAGTCTGGTAAGTACGCCGGATCGAGCAAAAGTTCCCAGCCAAGTGCAGAAATGGTGTCTGGCCGCTTTCGCATGCACACCATTGTCTTCTTTCCAAAGCGATTCAGTCTTGCGGTCGATGTTGATGGTTGTCCTGGGTCAGCTTATGACTTTTTGCGTTTTGGGTTCTCGAAATACAAGGTCAGTGCAAATAAACATAGGGACTCATTTATTCATGCCAAGAGGAAGGGATGGACGGTGGTGGTTTATAAGCGATATCGGAGGTCGCTGATGTCAGGTAACCTAGGAACCTGGTGGATCAGTTGTCTTCGAAACCTTGGAGTGCGTAGATCGTGCAAGAAGTGAACATGTGTTTTAAGCTCGCATCGGGAGTCAAGCTCACATCGAGCGGCGATGTGCCATCAAATTTGGCGTGCAATTGAACAAATCAGCTACGGAGACTTTTCACCTGATTCGTGAAGCTTACAAGTACGAAGCCATGTTCAGAACACTTTTGAGTGGCATAAAAGATTCAAAGGAGGCCGGTAAAACGTTGAAGACGAACAATGCGCTGGATGTCCGATCTTGGCCCGAACCGATGGAAATGGGGTTAAAGTGCGAGAATTTCTGAACTCTGATCTTCGGTTAAGTGTTCGTTTGATGGCACAGGAGCTGAATTTCCGGAGAGAGAACGTGCCCAGTCATACGTCGCTAATTGTGAGGGAGACACTGGCCAGACACAACGTTACAACGCTGCCCCAACCACCTTATAGTCCGGATGTGACACCCCCAGACTTTGTTTTGTTCCATCGAATCAAGTGAAGCCTAAAAGGACATGGTTTTGGGACGATTGAGGCAGTTCAAAAGGATTCGATGCAGTACTTGAATAACTTTGCAATTGCGGACTTCCAGGGGGCGTATGAAGGCTGAAAAAACCACTGGCAACGGTGTATTGATGCAGGAGGGTTATATTTTGGAAATTATTAAGTTACTTTACATATTTTTTCAATAAATGTTTTTTTATTATCTCAGTACTGATTCTTATTAGACAAAACCTGTATACAAATTTTTCAAATCCAGTCATGATCCGATCCAAAAAAAGTCTTTCTCCTTTCGACAAGTCTGCGCCTTCTTCATCTTTCAAGTCGAAATCACCACTTTTGAATCGTCTAAACCTACGCCTACAAGTGTCTTGCGCTGGGACATTGTCTCCGTAAGTTTCTACAAGTATATGATGGCTTTCACTCGCATTTTTCCTTTGATTGAACAAGAACAGCAGTACGTGCTGCAAATACTCTTTATTTGCCTCGAAACTCGTTATGTTTACCACAAGAAAAAATATAACACTAACTCGAAATCGTTCAAGCATCAATTGCGTTTTGAAACGTACTGTCTTACAAACAAAATATCATAAAATATTAGACTGTGAACCGACTCTTGTTTCCAGCGCCATTGTTTAAAAAAATTAAGAATCATTAACCGTCACACCTGGTAAGTAGTAACGTTGTTGAACTGTATAGCGCCCATCGTCTAAAATACCATTTTTTTACAAAATCGTTAAAATATTGCATCAAATATGTCGGACTACTTCAATCGATCAGTTACTTATCACCTACCCTGTATATATTTAGATTTACAATCATCTCGAAGTCACCATTTTCGTCATCCACCAAAAATTTACCGGTATTTTTGATGCAACATTATTTCCATCAACAGAACAAATTATTTTATATGGTCCTGCAGGTTCTTTCCTTGCACCAGACCCATAACAAATTCGATGACGAATGACCAAGTTTGTTTGGCTGCATTTTTTGTCGGCGTTCTTCATCCGACCATATCATTAAAAATAACGTGAAAGTCTTTGAAGCTAAAACTTTACCGTGTTTCTGTAATTGTGGTTTTTATGTCAGCTTTTGCGGTAAAATTTTATTTCTCGAAAAAAAAATGGTTACTGTAGCTGTGGGATTGCGAACGTTTAATTTTAAGTTTATGGCCATTTATAAAATGAAGTTTTACACAGGAAAGTTTTTAAACTTTTAAGTAGTCGAGTTTTATTGACAAATATAACATTAATAGCAGTTTTGAAAACATTTTTTTTTGGTTATTTTTTGTGGATTATCTAAAATATTCAGATGAAGGCTTATTAGAAAGGAAATGGTTATATGGGGTATCGTTACTAATAAAATTTTGAAAAACCTTTTAAATAGTTATTTCGGATTATGTTTAGCAGTTTATATTTCAAAAACTTTTTGATGGTGTATAAATACAATAATGAAAATGAGTTTTTATTGAACTGAATTGTTTACTCAATTGAAATTAAAATTCTGTATTGTTTCCTTCAAAATACAGGGTCCAGCAGGGAGGTATGTTGTTTTTGAAAAAATTGACCCACTTTTATTTTTAAACGAATATCAAAATGTATTGCTTTTATACATTAAAGTATACATAACACAGTCAGCTGCAAAAAATCATCATCCATTTTTATCGAGGCATTCTCGTAGACGGGTAGCAAAATAGACGGGTAGGAATCCTTTCAATTTCGCGCGTTATGGTTTCGGAAAGAACTTCAAAAGTTTGCGATTAAGTATGCGATGTAAGCAATGTAAGTTTTGGATTTTAAGTAGCCCCATAAAAAGTAGTCACAAGCTGAAATGTCTGATGACCGAGGTGGTCATTTCATTACCACTAAACAAAATAAGGTACCCAGGGAAATGTTCCCTTAAAAAGGCCATTGTTTCTCTTGACGTATGGCAAGTCGCCCCATCTTATTGGAACCAAAGTGTATTGATATTAATGCGTCTTCTGGCCTTGTTCTTGGATCCTGTTGTTTGAAATTTGTTTATCCTCTTCATAATGGTATCGCGTTTAGGAACGCGATTATACCGACCAACGTTAAAATGATTTCGAAATCGTCGCTGTGTGAGCACAACAAAACGACCAGTTTCAATGAAAGTGTTGTAAATAAACACGCGATGTGTCACAGACCACGGCTCCATGGCTACTGAGATAGCATCCAGGAACAAGTAGATATCAACCATCTTGAAAACATTTGCTCGTTTCAAAAACACCATACCTCCCTGCCGGATCCAGTAGTTGCCTTGGGAAGCCACACAGCACTGGAACCGATTTGCCCCACCCCTTCATAACAGTGCTGGAACTCAGATGCCGGATTGGTTTTCAGCTGCTTACGGTCTTTTCAATGTTTTCCAATGTCCCAAAATGATGTTCTTTGAGGTAAATTATCAATTTTTGGAAAAGGACAAGAACTCAAGTCTGATTATTAAGGAGATTGCGGAACCACAGTGATATTTTTACTTGCCAAAATCTCGTTAATTGAAATCATTGGTCAAAATCTGACTGAACCGTTTCGTGATCATACAGACTATTAACTGATGATCAGAATGCGCAAAGTCCCGTGTTGCTATTGACATGTTCATGATTTTTTGTTGAAATCACTTGATAAATCACTGTATCCATAGGCATGTTGAAGTTTTCGAAAAGTGCCCGTCGCACTGTACCCAAGTCTCAAAAAAAATTTGTTAGCGTATCGTTGGTCGAAATTATTGTCACATATTTATAGAACGCACTAGAAAAATCCAGTTCAGGAAAATAATTGCCTTGACCACCAAGCGACTTTAGAAAGTTCCAAGTGGTACAGAACACGCCTGAGATGTTGGCCTGTCTCTTTTCCAAGGGGAAATCCAATAGTGTTGCCAGATCGAACGCTACACCACTAGTCTCATTGTCACTTTCATTTGCACATCTCGTAACGTATTTACTTATTGTTATTATAATTATTCACGTATAGGTCCTGGTGGACCACGCGAAATACAGTTAAAGGCGTTTGTTGTTGTTAGCCTTCCTTTGCGCCCATACTGATTTCATTCATTCACTATGAATTCACTGATTCATTCACTATGTTTCTTCCTCTCGTCAGACCAAGTTGGTCCGGTCTTCCTATATTTTTCTCTCTGGGTAACCTGCCAAACGTTAACCTTGTGTCTTTCACTTTTCACTTTGTGTAATATTTGCTGATCTTAAGTCCTCTTTAACTGCAGCAATCCATTTCATTGTTTCCACTTTAGCTCTACTCCTATTTTTATAAAATACAACTATTTGTCTAGTTCGTCTACTCAAATTCATCCATTTTATGTGTCCGTAAAACTTAAGTCTTCTTTTTCTCATATCGCTATGTATATTTGTGTATTGTCTGATTTCTTGGTTTTCTCGAAGTTGGTATGTTGTGCTATTTATTTGTTTGGAGCCTAAGATTTTTCTTCTAATTTTTCTTTTTTTCTCTTCAATTTCCTCGGATGTCTCTCTTTCTATTCAAAATGAGCATTTCTGCGCCATATAGACATTCTGGCTTAATAACTGTGTTGTAATGTTTCAGTTTTGTGTTTTTAGATATGCATTTTTTGTTTTTGTAAATATTTTGTGTAAGTCTCATGCAGTTTCCATTTTTTGACATCTACCCTTATTGGCCGCTTTTTCGAACTCGTTTCCCATGATTGTTCACCCAAATATTTAAAGAGACATTTGAGAGACTCGTCTGATGTTAACATATTTTGTTTTTAGAAATGGTGTTCTTAGTCTGTTGCATGTCTTGTATTGTATCTTTTCAAAGGAAATTTGGAGTCCTAACTTTTCTGCTGTTTCTTTTAGGATTTCTATCTGTTTTTGTACCGTTGATATATTTTAAACTAAGATTGCTACATCCTCAGCAAACGCCAGACAATCTATTTTGATTTTGGTTATCCCCAGTTTAATGGGCTGGTCAATATTCAGGGCCGATTTTTTTAGATGCCACTCCTGTATTACTTTTTCTAAAATGCAGTTAAATAAGAGTGGCGAGAGTCCATGCCCTTGTCTTACTCCAGTTTTATTTTGGAAAGCCTCTGAGATGTTACCCATGAATTTAACTTTTGACCAGTGTGGCTGTAATAATTGCCAGCGTTTTCAGATCTAGTCCCTGTTCTTTTAAGATTTGGAATAAAGATTCGCCGTCAATAAAATCATATGCTTTTTTGAAATCCACAAATGTACAGAGGAGATGTTTATTGTATAGTTTTTGATGCCATAGGATCAACTTTAGATTCAGGAACTGTTCCGGGCTGGATCTGCCCGGTCGAAAACCTGTTTGATATTCACCAATTTTAGGTTCTAACTGCCCCTGTGCTCTGTCTAGTAGACATTAAGATAGAATTTTATAACAAACTGGGAGAAGAGTTATTCCTCTGTAGTTGTTTACATCTGCTACAGAAAGTGTGGAAATAAGAGTAACAAATTATATACAATGACACTTCAAGATCTACTACTGGCATCGGAAGCGCTTTCATATATGCTAATGCACATTTTAGCTTTAACCTACACCCTTGCTATATTGTGTTGTCTTCAGAGCTACTGGTGATCAGAAAGGTATTGACATACATCTAATCACCCACCTTGTCAAGATGGCTGATATGTTCCGATTCTTCGACGGTGCTCAGATCCCAGATCTTCTCACTCTCCCACTGGTTACTCACTGTTTGACCCTCATGCGCGAATTGTCATCACGTTCTGTTATTATAAACTACATATGGGTTCTAAGTTACGTTGGTATACGTGGAAATAAAGAGGCAGTCCAATACGCCATGAATGAAGCCATCGAAGGTTTGCCCATACTCAATATATTCAAACCTACTGAGTTCTTTAAGAATGTCATAAATAAAATAAAGGACAGTGTAGAGGCAGAGTGGGAATTTACGGAAGAAGCGGAAACAAACTTTGGTCTTCTAAGAGAGAATCTTTTTACATATTCCTTCCTCACTTTCTCCAAAAGATCTGAGCTCATTGCAAGGAATAGACTAAGAGTAGGACATTTTAAACTCACCCACGCTTATCTTATGGATAATAGTGTCCTCTATGCGCGATCTCTATGTGGTGGAGTGCGACGAGTTGAATAACCTCAGGGTGTCCTGTGGTTTGGGATGCGATCTAGCTCAGGTATTAACGGAAATAAATATCGAACATGTTTTGAACTTACTCGATTGACCAACCTATATCATACAATCTAGTCAATTCTTTTTAGTCTAATTGTAATAGTCATATGTACTTATTATACGTCTTGCAACTGTCTCATTAACTCTATGTTCATACGTATTTCTATATATTCACCTCTTATTCGCGTTTATACATCATTTTCAATATACCAATGTTGTCGTTTTAATAATCCATTCAAATAAATGGGGCATTCTATGCCAAATCGACCACTTTTGAACCCGACCTCTTTCGATTCCGCTTAAACTTTTGTTTCTTTGCTAGTCCTCCAACCGTTTCTCAGAATTTTTTCAAACTTTTTTACCCAACCCAAAAAAAGTTATGGGGTTTTGAAAAAAATTGCTCTTTTTTTTAAATAGCCATAAGTTTTTCAAAAACTGATCTATTGAGACGTTTTTGTTTTTTAATTTTTGTGTTTAAATGCACTTTTTTAGAAAAAAATACGAAAACATTTCAAAAATCAAGTTCTATGAAATTTTTCAGTTTAAAAAAAACTGTAATTTTTTCGAGTTCTGACATATTTAATTTTTTTTGTCTCTCAAAAAAAAAACTTTGATTTTTTCTGTAAATATTCCCGTGCAAAGGGGAGTGGCCCGTGCAAGGAACTATACGTATTTCATATCCTGACAGAACCATGGTGTTCTATTTGATATCATTTGGTTTCTGTTAAAGCTTTAGCTTCACGTGCAGCTCCTTTAATACTTTCTTTTATCTTTTCCCAGCTAGGATAAATTTTATTTCCTTCTGTGATCGAATTTTTAATTATTTAATACACAGAACCACTTTGTGTTAAGTTTTCACAATTCTTATATTGTAATCTTCGGTGTGAAACGCTAAACTCAAAGGAAATTAGCCCTAAACACCAAATCAATTCTATGAAACTTCTCGGGGCATGTTTTGCTAACCATGTCAGCATCATCAGGAAATTATATAATCTCATGATTTAATCTCAGATCAAATCATCTCCTGATGATGCTAACATGTTACCAAAACGCGCCTCGAGAAGTTTCATAAAAGTGATTTGGCATTTAGTGGTAATCTGTTCGAGTTTAGTTTAAGATTTCTTATCAAATGTTACATTATAAAAATTTGCCTGAAGTATTTGCATTATGGTGGAGTAACTCGCAAGAGCGAGAATAGATAAATACGAAAGGCTGACAAGGGAGGCCAAACCTGAATATTCGTAAATAGCGGAAATACAAGAAGTATACGACAAAGAGGAGACTTGGTCTTTGTCACTCATTCGGTTAACAGTTACAAAAACTGAACCCTCGCAAAGAAAACAGAAGAGATGTTGCAGTATTTAAAAGAAAACTACTCAGAATATTTTTTGGTATTATGAATGCTAATGGAAATTGGATCATCAAGTATAATTTCAAGCTCAAAAAATTATACAAAGATATTGTAGACTATGTGACGACAACTGAGATGAGCGTGACATAATAATAATGCCAGAAAGCCGACTACCATGGAAAACCATGTAGGGACGAAGAGTGAGTAATAAAAGAGAGATGAACCATAGGTATGGTGGCAGAACAATGTAAGATGAAATGCTGCACAACTACTGTACATCTAAAACTTGTAAGGGACTTCTTGAGATCGGTCTGAATGGAGACGAAGCTTGAAGGAGGTCAAGACTCACTGATGAACTGATGGACTGTAGCATGCAGAAAAAAAAAATTGTTTTATTCAAAATAGCAAAAGCAAATAAAATTACTAATTGAGATATAAAATCAGTTTATTGTTTAAGCATCTTAAACAACCATTGAGGTTTTATTTTTTTTTGTCGTATTTGTGCCCATTCAAACGATTTTTTAAATAAATTTTAAATGAATTTTTTTCTTAAAAGGTTTTGGCTCTGGTGGGCGACAGTTATATTATGTCATAAGAGCCTTTTGGTTTTTTTCTGAGAGGCCTGACACGTAAGGACGTAAGAGATATGGCATTTTATTCTTTGGTTTGGTAAACAAAAATTATACGCCCAACGTAGATCCAGAAACGTACAGATGATAGTAGAAAACATTTTCAAACGATAGGGCCTTGATATGGGTCGAGCTGCTGTAGCTAATACCTATTAGTCTATCCAAAAACAAATAAATGTTTTTTCAGCTCTTTTGGCTGTTATGTGGAGTGTAATGTCGATTAGTGTCATTACTGTTTATAAAGTTAAACGTTATACGTGTTTATAAAGTGATAAAAACCTAGAAACAATTTTTAAAAATATAATGACAAACATTCTGTATGGAATACCTGCAATGGGTAAGTTAAAAAAAAATAAAATGTAACAACGTTAGAATACCAACAGCAATAATATTATCTTAGAAAACAGTTTCCTGATGAACGTCGAGTCATGACCGAAACGTTAAATAAAAACAAGGAAACAAAAAACCTGTACACCTATTTTTTGTTTGTTAAAAAAAAATATATATGCCTTAAGGCGTGAGGATGGAACAGTATGCAGGGCGCGTACGCAAATGTTAGAAGTTGGATGAAACTTTTTTTGTCAGTTATATGAAGATCAGAACCAATTAAAGACAACAATATCCACGGAAGAACAAATGCCAGATATCCTAGTGGAGGAAGGAGCAAATACTATGATGAAAAACGGCAAGGCTCCAGCAAAGGACAGTGTAACTGTCGAAATGCTAAAAGCTGGTGGTCGGTCGTTACATAAAACACTGGCAAAATTATACTCAAAATGCCTCAATGAACAAAAAGTAGCTGACCTATGGAAAAATGCGAAAGTGATCCTTTTACATAAAAAGGGAGCACAGGAAGATTTCAAAAACTACCGTCCATTAAGCCTCCTATCAGTAATGTACAAAGTTTTCACTAAGATAATTTCTAAAAGAATATTAAAGAAACTGAATTACACCAAGAGAACAAGCAGGATTCAGAAGTGGATTCTGTACAATGGATCACATCCAGGTTGTACAGCAGGTCATAGAAAGGCACAACGAATACACCATGCCACTGTGCTTAGCTTTTATCGACTATGAAAAACCATTTGATTCCATCTCTAAGCATGCAATAATGGATGCACTGCTTAGCCAAGGGTAGATAAAGCATATCTATATATAGATATGCAAACCTATTAGGATCAATATATGATGGAGCTACAGCCACAATTCACCTTGATGATCTTGAAGTGGGAATTAATGTAGAACCAGGTGTACGGCAGGGTGACGCAATATCGCCTATTCTTTTCTCGGCTGTCTTTGAAGAAGTATTCCGTAGGCATTTGGCAGGCTAAACATTGTGTTTAAAAGCAGACTGCCACTTTGCCTGAAAAGAAAAGTCTTCGATCAGTGCGTTCTACCGGTTATGACATACGGAAGTGAAACCTGGACACTCACATCGCAAGCAATTCAAAAACTTCGTGAAGCACAGAGGGGAATGGAAAGATGTATACTTGGCATTACAAAACGAGACAGAAAGTCCTGCGCATGGATCAGGAAACAAACGAAAGTCTGTGAGATCATTGGAAGAGTAACGCAATTGAAATGGAGATGAGCAGGTCATAGTGAGGCGATGGGATGACAGATGGACCAAGGCAATCCTGGAATTATATATATATATATATATATATATATATATATATATATATATATATATATATATATATATATATATATATAGCGTCACACATATTACATTTTATTTCGTATACTCCAAAGTTTCTAATTGAGCGCCAAAATCAGTTTAAGCATCTTAAAAAACTTACAATATGCAATTAGCATCTATTACAATCTCAAATGTGCATTTAACATCAATTATTGGTCATTAATTTTGGTGGATATCAATTACAATACACCTACTATTACATCAGTCCACAGTGTTCACCTGATCCAGACGCTTTTGACATAATTATAAACCAGATTTCTTGATAGATGAGACGACTGCTGCTTTGATATTCGATTAACATCCTTAAACAGTTGTTTCTTACCCACATATTCGATCACTTTATCTTGTTGTTCAAGAAATATCCCATTCATTCCTTGACCAACAAGATCGCCAGATTTAGCGACATGAGATTTTTATTTGCACAGCAATAAAAAATAAGTCGAATTTCAGTATACATGTTGCGTCGTGTGATTCGAAGTGTGTTTATGAAGACATGGAGGTCACCATTCAGACGTTGTGTTAAAAATGTTTATCTTCTGTAAGGTAGCAAATATATAATTTTGTAAATAAAGTATTTCGATTAGTTGGTGAGTTTTTATTATGGCCCGTTTCTTTGCTACATCTTGTACTTCAGAAAATATGAATTTCCAAGTTATTTTTCACATTTTCAGTGTTTTCAAGGAAAATGAACGGGATGATACTTAAACAACCCCAAATTGATATAGTAGATTGCTTCATTTTCCGCGAGAACGAAATTGCTGTCTCCGCTAAATCTCTAGACATTTTTCAAGGCAATTAAGAAATTCTTAGGTAACCTTACCCAATTTCTACCAGCTAATCCCTTAATGTAGACCATGAGGCCGTGACATAAATGATTTCATTAAGCTGTTAAATATGAACTGGGTCGTCCAATTATGCCAACGCTTATAATTCTTTCGGTTCTACCCTTCTGGTTTTCCACTTTGTTTCGTTCTCATGAAACAAATAACATTTTTATAATTTCAAAGTTAAAAGAAAACGAAAATAATTTCTTTTATGTGATTTATATTATTTGTTCATAATAATATCAGAAATATACAGTAGTCTCTCGATTATGTGAATTGATAAATATTAGGTGTGTAACAATGACAGTTTATTAAAATGTTGTCTGATTTGTTTTTGAACTTTTGTGCTGGTAAACTTTTTTGTAATGTCTGTATTTCCGGAATACCATTTCTTGAATGGATTCCATGGACTCATAAATACACAAAGTGATTTCTTCAATTGAGGAAACAGAAAAAAGTAACAAGGTGCCATATCTGGTAAATACGATGCTTGTGGAACGATATTTGTGTGACTTTTAGTTAGTTATTACGAATAAATGTTACGGTGTGCGATAATGCGTTGTCGCATGAACGGTTTCCTCAGAAATTCGGCCGTTTATCTCTAATACTTAATTAGCGATTACTCAGTATTACCAGTACAAAATCCTTGATATTGTTAATGTTCTATTCATTCGTTGACGTGAAAGGTCTTCCTGAACGAGGTTCATCTTCAACTGATTCTTACCATCACTAATGTCTTTGCACTACTTCTAAACATTTTTTTTAACCTACCTTCATCGCAATCAATTTAATGATAATAATTAAAACAGTTAGTATTTGTTTCACAATATATTCAAGAAATTCTTTGACGTGTTTCGACCTCGCGACTATTGTCAAAGAGAGTTATGTATAAACTAAACTAAAGTTTCAAAGTTCTGTCTAATACCCCCCGTCCTAACGTTCCTTTTCCATCTAATCACAATTTAGCCCTCGACGTCTTGCACGTCTTTGCTCCAATCCGTCCTATTTCTTCGCCTTCTTGGTTGCTTCATCGAATTCAGGTAGACTTATCTCTATTAAAATATGGCAAATAATCAACAAGTTCTTCCATATATAAGTCCATTATAAACATCCTATTCGATACTCATTCTCCATGTCAATCAATTTTTACAGATGAATCTAAGATGGACCAAGGAGTTGGTTGCGGCTTTGTTCACAATAGAACCTCCTCAGGTTTCAAATTGCCGGCTTCAGCCAGTGTACTTACTGCTGAATTAGTGGCAATAGAAAGATGTCTCTCATATATCAGATTAAATCCTGCAAATTCCTAGATTGTATTTTCCGACTCCAAAAATACTCTACTCATGATCAAAATCGCCTCATTTCTCATGCAGTTATTGCGCAAATTACAGATCTTGTAGAAGACATCATCTCTCAGGATTCTTCTATTCTTTTCGTTTGGTGCCCTGGTCATAAGGACATCAAAGGTAATGAGGAAGCTGATCAGCTCTCAAAACGCTCAATAGAGCACGGACTACCATACATGCGCAGCTTCCACCCAAAAGACTATCTCTCTTTTGCAAAAAGTTTTGCACAAATCTCAATGCAGTCATATTGGGATGATCCTGAGAGACCTAACAAACTGAGAGTTCTTAAACCTTCATTGTCTCAATCCCATCCAGAGCGGCTGCTGGATAGAAAAGCCACAGTTAAATGGATAAGACTCATGATAGACCACTGCAGATTTTCTCATGAATTTCTGCTAAAACGAGAAGGCCCTCCCCTCTGTGAATATTGCAATGGTCCTCTAACAATCAAACACATTCTAACTGACTGAACTGTCTTATCTCCTCTCAGATCTTTCTTCGGTTTAAGTCTAGATCTTTCTAAAAAACTTTGCTCCGCCAACATGTGTAACATATTTGCTTATCTAAAAAAAATAATTATTTTACCAGGCACTAGTCGACTTGACTAGTGTGATAACAACAATTGTGATATATCTAATAAGTTCTAATTTAGGGTTTTTTTTCAATCCGACCGAAAAAGTAAAAATATATTTTTCTCTAGATATTCAGAACCATTTTCGTGGTGATTTTATTCATACCCGATTCATTGGTCAAAATCAGGTGAACGGTTGTTTGAGTCAAATTCAACTCTTCCTCGATCACTCTGACCGTCTTCGTGCCCAAGTCTGAGATAAAATTTTATTGCGCATCGTTGATCAAAGTTGTTGTTACTTATTTTCAGAATACACTAGAAAGATCCTATTGACTCTATAGGATTTAATGCAAATTCTTCTCTCTATAAGTTTTTCCATTTTAAAAAATCAGTTAGAAAAACTCTTAACGGTGTCTTGGTATAGTTGCTTAACAGTAGTTGCTTACAATGCTTAATAAAAAATAATTAATTAGTATTACTAACGGAATTTTTAACAAACTTCTATTTCAAATATTATATCCATAAACAGATAATAAATAATAATAAATCGAAGGGTTTCAAGGAGAACTAAAAATAATTGAAGTAATTTTAGGCGGAGGAATTTTCCTTATTTTTAGCTCACCCTACTTAAAACACTCGCCATACCAATATAGAAGAAAAAAACTGTTATATTTATACATATTCAATTTATTTGGCTTAAATTGAAGTCACAATATTTCTGGAGAGGTTTTTTTTATATAAAACACTTAAAATTTCAGATTTATTCTTTTTCCGAAATGTTTTAGCTTTGCATCACATTTTGAAAGACATGATTAATTAGTTTATTAAATTAACTGTTCACAGTGTTGATTGTTGATAAAATATTGAACAAAAAATATGGATTCTCTTGGTTTTGCCCAATAAACCATTCCCAATACTTATACAATTTGTACATGATAAGGGTAGAGTAAATGCACTTTAATATTGAATGTACAATCCAATGGGAAGCTCCACCTTGTCGGTTAATTAATACTTTTGGTAGAATATTCTTCAACAGGATTTAAAATTTGTTCTCCCGGTTTCACGCTTCCACTCACAGTCTCGTCACAGAGTCGCACTCGTACACACACCTGTATCCAAAAATTTTTGAGAAGCTTGGACAAAAGTTTGCCGAGCTGGAAGCAGTCTTTCTGGCTATCGTTGCTAATAAATACACCTAGCCCCTTCGGAATTATGCTTTTTTGGATCATTGAGCTTTCGGTCTTCTTCGCGGACGTTTGCGATCAAGCGGTATCCACTCGAAGATTGCCCTGGTCCATCTGTCGTCCAATCGTCTCGCTACATGGCCTGCCCATCTCCATTTCAATTGCTTCACTCTTTTAATGATGTCACATAATTTCGTTTGTTTTCTGATCCATACGCAGGGCTTTCTGTCTCGTCTTGTAATGCCAAGCGTACATCTTTCCATTCCCCTCTGTGCTACCCGAAGCTTATGAATTGACTGCGATGTGAGTGTCCAGGTTTCACTTCCGTTTGTCATAACGGACTGGACGCACTGATCGAAGACTTTTCTTTTCAGGCAAATTGGGAGTCTGCTCTTAAACACTACGTTGAGCCTGCTGCTCGGGCAGTATCCCCTCCATTGAAATTCTCGGTCCAAGATATATATAGTGGTCCACAATCTCAAAATCCCTTCCTAAAACTGATATCTTTATGTTGTAGACTAATAATTTAATGTATCCCCACAGAAAATTGTTAAGTGGATTACAGTCTCAAGCGGGGTAAAAAATCTCTTGGAAGCAATACATGTACCCTTTGAATATGGTAAGCGTACAAGTGGTGTTCCTTTAAAACATTCTACACACATAAACGCCCTTGAACATCAGGAAATATACTTCTACTAGAATATACGCGTAGGAAATGGAAATGCCGCCTGGTATACAAGTGTTGCTTATTTGGCATTACAATTGGTCTTTCCATAATAGAGGTGAATATCGGCTAATTCTGCATTAGCATACTTATGCATACTTCTGCCTTCCCCCTAATGAATTATAAAGTAACAATAGCGCCAAAATATTTCGGTTGCTAATGACTAAAACTTCCAAGTCTAAGTACCACTGAAGTTTTGTCAATCTGACATTTAAGTAAATTATTTATCTTGTATTGTATGTATTAGTAATTGTTCCATTGTTATGTTCCATATTAGTTATGTTATTATGTTAAGTTTGCCAGGCGGATACCAAAAAATGCCAAGATACACTTTTCGTTAATAAGAAGAGAACATGAATTTAAATTTAATTTTGAACAGGATCTTACTTATTATTTTTTATATTAATTAGTAGCAAAATCCTATAACTTCCCCACTGGCTGCTTGTAGATATTGTAGATATTCTCTCAAATGATGGCAACTGGAAGGCTCATGATGTGTATTAAATTTGGTAACGGAAGATATAAATTAAAAACAAATTATGGAAATCCTCTGTATCTTAAACTCGAAGTATTTCCGAACCAATGTACGTATGACATTTTTGTGTTATTGCGTGACGTGGAATTTACCAAAATAGTCTGGCAGAGTATTTTATTAACACCTTGACGAATTATATATATATTTTAGCATAAGTCGTTTCGAAAATATTGCGAAACAACCATCATCAGAGTTCCCTCTTTAAGGGGCTCTAGCATAGGAAGGCTAACAACAACAAACGCCCCTAGAGGGGCGTTTGTTCTTCTTCCCTTGCGCCCATACTAATTTATTTTTTTCGCTATGAACTTTTTTCCTTTCGTCAGACCAAGTTATTCCAGTCTTCCTTCATTTTTCTCTCTGGCCAACCTTCCAAACGTCAACCTTGTGTCTGAAACAGCCTTTATCCTGAATTTCACTTTGTGTAATATTTGCTGATCTTAGGTCCTCTTTAATTCCAGCAATCCATTTAATTATTTCTACTTTAGCTCTACTCCGATTTTCATAAAATTCGACTATTTGTCCAGTTAGCCTACTCGGATTCATCAGTTTTATGTGTCCGTAAAACTAAAGTCTTCTTTTTCTTATATCGCTATGTATATCTGTGTATTGTTTGATTTCTTGGTTTTCTCGAAGTCGGTATGTTGTGCTATTTATTTGTTCGGGGCCTAAGATTTTTCGTATGATTTTTCATTTCTTCTTTTCAATGTCCTCGATGTCTCTCTTTCTATTCAAAATGAACGTTTCTGCCCCATATAGACATTCTGGCTTAATAACTGTGTTGTAATGTCTCAGTTTTGTATTTTTAGATATGCGTTATTTGTTGTTAATATTTTGTGTAAGTCTCAATGCAGTTTCCATTTTTTTTTACATCTACCCTTATTGGCCGCTTTTTCTAACCCGTTTTCCATGATTATTTTACCCAAATATTTAAATTGAGGGACTCGTCTGATGTTACCATATTTTGTTTTTAGAAATAGTATTCTTAGTCTGTTGCAGGTCATGTTTGTGTCTTTTCAAAGGAAATTTTGAATCCTATCTTTTCTGCTATTTCTTTTAGGATTTCAGTCTGTTTTTGTGCCGTTAATATATCTTGAACCAAAATTGCTAGATCATCAGCAAACGCCAGACAATCAATTCTCATGTTGGTTCTTCCCAGTTTAATGGGCTGGTCAATATTCAGCGCCGACTTTTTTTCACGCCACTTCTGCATTATTTTTTCTAGAACACAGTTAAATAAAAGTGGCGTGAGTCCATCCCCTTCTCTTACTCCAGTTTTAATTTCGAAGGGCTCTGAGATGTCACCCATGAATTTAACTTTTGACCTTGTATTAGGTAATGTTGCTTTAATAATTGCCAGCGTTTTCAGATCTAGTCTTTGTTCTTTCAAGATTTGGAATAAAAATTCGCGGTCAATAGAATGATATACTTTTTTGAAATCCATAATTATACAGACGAGATACTTATTCTACATCTTTTGATGTCTTAGGATCAACTGTAGATTCAGGATCTGTTCAGGGCAGGATCTGCCCAGTCGAAAATCTGCTTGATATTCACCAATTTTAGCTTCTAACTGTCCCTGTGCTCTGTCTAGTAGACATTGAGATATAATCTTGTAACAAACTGGGCGAAGAGATATGCCTCTGTAGTTGTTTACATCCATTCTATCTCATTTCTTATGTAGTGGATGGATTAGAGCATCTTTCCAATCTTTCGGAATCCGTTCGGTTCGCCAAACTTCTTGTAAAATTTTGGTTATTTCCTTGATTATACCTGGACCAGCGGATTTCAAAAGTTCAGCAGTGACTCTATCTTCACGAGAAGCTTTGTTATCTTTAAGTCGCTTGTTTTGCCTAATTATGTCATCTTCATCCGGTGGTAATGAATCTGGTTTGGTTTGTATAGGGTTCAGTGGTGGTAATCTGTTTAAGGGCTCAGGACAGTTTAGTAGTTCAAAATATTTCGCAAGTTCTTTATAATTGTCTTGGTTATTTAGAGTTAATTTGGAAGCAAAGACTTTGGGGTTTATAGCCTTAAAGGGTTAAGGTTAATTTAGTTTTAAATGTTTTGTAAAAATTTCGGGTATTATTTTACTTTGTCTAATTAGCATCGATGTTTCTTTTGTTACTTCCAAAAAGATGTTATAGTTTATTGCTGTTTTTTGACTGTTCCACTCTTTGAATGCTTTACTTCGGCTTAATACCGTTGTAAAGGGACCAACTTTAAGGCTGTTTTAATAATTTTTTGTTTCAAGTCTTGCCAGTTCTGTGCTGGTAGTCTATCAAGCTCTTCTGTTAGGGTTGGTTTTATTTTTGTAGGGTGGAACTTTGGTATTAGCAGTCTTTTTTGAATAAGTTTTCGAGGTTTTAAGCTAAGTAGTGATCCGTGTCTATGTTAGCTCCTTTCCTGACTTGAACATTCAAAATCTCTTTATAACTGGGGTACGAAATGGCAACATGGTCAATTCATCTATGTACGTATTTGGGTTAAACTGCGAACATAGTTCAACCAATCTTCTACCATTATGGTTAGTCCATTTATGAGCGGGAAAACTGCCGACTGTTTTCCTGTACTTTCTTTCTTTCCCTAGTTGGAAGTTGAAATCACCCAATAGGATTTTTACATGGTTAGAGGGAATTTTAGAGATAGTCTTTTCCAGAATTTCCCAGGGCTTATTTACTTTTTCAGGATTAGATTTATTTTCTTCGTTAACTGGGAGGTGTGCATTGATTAATGTATAGTTTTTGTTAGCACACTTGAAGGATAGTGTCATAAGTCGATTATTTACTGGTTGGACATTAGTTATAGAACCAAGAATGTTTTTTGAGATAGCGAAAACAACACCGAGATATGGAGTATTTTTGAGTATTTTTTTGTCCATTTTACTTATAAAAAGTCTGTAGTTGCCTAATTCGAAGGTGTTATCATCTGTCAATCTGGTTTCTTGCAAAGCTAAAATTTGGATTTTTTGCTGATTTAATGTGTCTCCTCATTTCATATAGTTTTACTGGGCGCAGGAGATAATTGATATTTACCATTCCAAAGAAAGTTTTTGTTTTCGGTTTCAGACGTTGGCCAGAGACTCCCTCTGGAAAATTTTGCGTTTAAGTCCGGACGCCCCAGAATCCGACAGTCTGGTTGTAACAGCAAAGCTGGTAGAGGATTGTCTACCTCCTGGGGTTATTATATATATATATATATATATATATATATATATATATATATATATATATATATATATATATATATATTAAAAAAACTAAGGAAGCTCAGCCGTGTTCCACGTCGTGCTTTGCCATTCTTTCATCCGCCATTCAAAGCGCCAGCAAGCGTCTCCCAAGACGGGTTTCTGGCCTTAAGCCCTCATCAGTTGGGCTTAAGCTGGACACCTGAAAAGCGGATTTTGATGGCGTATGAAGGAATGGCAAAGCACAACGTGGAGCACGGGTGAACTTCCTTAGCTTTTTAATACTTTTCTCCACGGGTCTAGTTCACAATTTGTCGACTATATATATATATATATATATATATATATATATATATATATATATATATATATAGAGAGAGAGAGAGAGAGAGAGAGAGAGAGAGAGAGAGAGAGAGGTTTTCTCCACGGGTCTAGTTCACAA
Organism: Cosmopolites sordidus; assembly: GCA_031761425.1. Classification (NCBI taxonomy): domain Eukaryota; kingdom Metazoa; phylum Arthropoda; class Insecta; order Coleoptera; family Curculionidae; genus Cosmopolites; species Cosmopolites sordidus. The sequence goes on from JARFXV010000589.1 coordinate 483,835, forward strand.
TTTGTCGACTATATATATATATATATATATATATATATATATATATATATATATATATATAGAGAGAGAGAGAGAGAGAGAGAGAGAGAGGTTTTTCAAGAAGTGTCAAAACTTTAAAACATAATAGCGGCAACGCTGTTGAAAAAGTAAATTTCAACTATATAGTTGTGCTAATGCCTTATTGCCCAGTTTGTATATAATTTTAAATATGTTTAAACCTAATACTAGCATAATCTTCTGTATCTATGGTAATATATTACCAGCATTTTTCTTTGAATTGTCATCTTAACAATTAACTTTTAGCTACCTACACATACCGTCATTATTAGCAGAGTGCAAAACAACTATAAATATATCAAGGCATCAATAGCCGAAAGGTTATTAGTTTTGCTATAAATATACGGCATGACTAGCATTATTTTGGACAATGGCTTTAAGGGTTCAACGATTATAATGTCATGACCAATTTAATGCTATTAAGTTAATCTGCTGTTTTGTACTGTTAACTGTTGGGGTAGGGCATGACGAATTCTATTTAAAAATTATACATCTCAAAACAAAAGATCAGAGAGAACACGTTTATTTTACTCACTTCGTTAAAAATTAACATTAGTCGATTGCAAAGGAAAAACATACTAGTCTAATTGAAAAGTTACGGAGCGGAAATGAAAAAACAACCCTTAAGCTCAATATATTTTTCCAGCGTTTCTCCAATTGATTCATTCATCTTTGAAATGATTTTCTGGACGTCCTTCAAAATACTCATCTACGGCTGCTAAAACTTTTTCAGTTGATGAAAAGCACTTGCCACGTTTGGAATTTTTTGAAGTTTGGTGAACCGATGAAAATCAGAGGGGGCCAGATCTGATGAATACGGTGGATGCTCCAATAATTCGTACTGTAATTCCTTCAATTTGGCCATTGCAAGGACACTTCTTTAAGCCGGTACATCATCTTGATGAAAAATGATTTTTTTCTTCACGAATCTTCACGTCTTTTTCACGAATTTTTTGCATCTAATTGAACAAAAGGTTCGAGTTATGCAGTCCTGTTATTGTTTTATCGGTTTGAAATATGTAATTATCAAAATGCCTTTTGCATCTCAAAAAAATTGATGCCATAACCTTTTTGGTCGATTTTGATGACTTTGGCTACTTCGGAGCTGAACAACTTGCGCTCACCCAAGACTCAACCCAAGGCTCATCCATAGTTATAAAATGACGTTTAAAATCTAACTTATTCTTTCGAAAATCGATCCACATGTTGTTTAGAAAGTTTTATTCGAAGTCGTTTTTGTTCGGAATTTTACAATACAAATTATTTTTTCTAAATATGTAACAACCCCTCAGTTGAGATGTCCATGGCTTTAGCAATTTCACTTAAAATCAATTGTCTGTTATCCATAATCATATCATGTATATAATGAATTATTTATTTAGTAGTGCACTTATTGGACGTCCAGAACGAGGATCATCATCCAGGCTTGTACGACAGCGTTGAAACTCACCTGCTCACTTACATACCATTGTTTTTGAAGGAGCAGACTCCCCTAATACATTTACCATTTCACTTTGAATTTTCGTTGCCTTTAAATCTTTTTTTACTAAGAATTTAATCACTGCATGATTTTCAATATGTTCCATTTTAAAACATAAATCTGATACAATTTAAGTAATGTCTGAATGATTGTGACGTGTTCAAGTTAAAAAAATAAAAATAAAATAATAATATCAATTGGAATAATTCCAAAACGGTATTAAAAGAATCGGTAACAAAATACAGAAGATTAAAAGAAACCGCTATAATTAATTTAAATAAAGATAACTGTATTGCTATGCCTTCGGTAGATTTAAACTCAATAGGGTTCCCGATTCTTAAGAATATAATTAAACACATTTAAATATTTGATTACACAATCAGTACAATAAACAATCACACACTAAACATTACCATATATATATATATATATATATATATATATATATATATATATATATATATATATATATATATATATATATATATATATATATATATATATATATATATACCATATATATATATATATATATATATATATATATATATATATATATATATATATATATATATATATATATATAAATATATATATATATATATATATATATATATATATATATATATATATATATATATATATATATATATATATATAAGTAGTATGTCACTGTCATGAAAATCTATTGTTGTCAATGTAAGTATCGTTGACATACACAAAAAAATATATTTACTTTCACTCGTTACTTTATATATTACAAATTAATATAATTTATTTTTTTATATAAGAACAGGTATTTTTGATATTTTTTGAGTTTTAGATAGTGGCGAAAAACCCAAATAAATGAAAAAAAATATCTGATACAATTTACTTTAAGCAGATGTTTTTATTAGAATGAATTGACAGATCGACTTGAAACTTCACGTATGTTCATATGAAGGATGAAACTTCAAAATGTAGTTGATTATATAATTCTTTTACTTAATGTAACTATAGTTTCGTAAAGCAAAGTTACATTTTCAAACACTACTTTAAAACTAAGGTATTACAGCTGTACCAAATTTTATACTTTTTTTGGGGTTAATTTTTTACAATATTTTATATAGCTGAAAATTTCAGAGATCTCTCTGATCGTTTAACAACTGTCTAAACGGATTTTTATTATAATTATAAATTTCAATCGTTTCTAAAATGTCTATTTTTTTGCTTTTTGGCGCTGTATGTAAATTAAACACAATTTGCAAATTATGTTTTCTCAAAGAGCGAGCTATTTGTTCTGAATAATAAAACATTGTAAAAAATTAACCCCAATAAAAGTATAAAATTAGGTACATAGGAAAATTAGGTAATTAGGGCATATGAACTTTACCTTGGTAGTTAAAATCAAGATAAGCCGTGGGTTCTGAGCATGTTATACTCGCGTTGTGGTAAGAAATTTCGGGTTTGGTCGTCGATCAAGTTTATCTTTTACAACACCAATGTTGTGGAAAGAACAGAATGACCATGTTGAAGATTGTTATTTTTGCATGAATGTAACTGCAAGGCTAAATACCGATAAAAAAAGAAAATATCATTACATTAGTACAATATCAGCTCAAAAACATTAACTGCATGATGAACATCGATTTTGACGATTATAACAATGATTGAACCTCATTTAGTCACTCAACCTGAATTAAATAACTTGGTTAGAAACCTAGATCTATGAAGAGCACAAGCAAACTTTCTTGGATCGCGTCTCAAGCAATGGAATCTTTTAGTAAAAGGCACAAAAGTTACCGTTTCTTGAAACTGTTTTTGATTGATTGATTTTGAACTGATTTTAAAGTTCTGACATTGTTGTTGAACAACCCTTTATGTATTTCAAACAATCTATGTATTTGATAGATTTTAAGAAATAAATAATAGTACCATAAAAAGATTAGTATGCCTACCATATAAATGACTTAAAATCACGAGCATATACATTGCACAACGTAAAATTTGGGTCATAACGCTCATTCTATTGAAAACTGATTAAATCATACTCTCAGGAAATTTTCCAATTATGTATCTGTGTACCTACCTACTCTGTCGTGTTTACAACTCTATTTGAATTGAAAATTCGCAAATTTGCAATCTCTAGATGCGATTGCACTGACCTAATTGAACCCGAACAGCAATTAACTTATTGATTTTAAATAGTTTTTGTCAGGTATCGGGGATTCCTGCGGATAAATTTCATATTTTTGACATTACAACTTCCAGTGTTCAATAACACAGATCGACATGATATTTGTAACATTGATAATAGTGCTCTTTTTACTTTTCATTTAGGTAGTTATTAAAATATCTTTTCACAGAAATGGCCCAGCACGTGAAATTTTTTGTACCTGACTTTGAACTGGACAATGTAGGAATTACCACAAGACCGTATATGGGATATTTCCACAGTATTCTAAGAATCTTTAAGGGTAGTTTTATTATTTTCTATAGTTGTAGTTTGTTTCTGTCTCGTTTACAGTACAGTCAAGTGTTTAAGTCGGTTTAATGATTATAAAAGTCGATTATAAAATGGCAAGTTCTAGTCATCGATTTTGCAAAAATCCAGCGGATTAGTTTTGTTATAAATGCGAATGATTTATCATAAACTCACAAGCTGGATCTACATCCAAAGAAGTCAAAAAAGTCTATTTTTTATATTTTAAGTGCCAAATTGGAGATGAAGATTAAGGTTGGGTTCCTCATGTTGCTTATATGAGTTGTCACGTAAATGTAATGCAGTGGGTGCATCGTAAGGTACATTTTGTGCCATTTGCAGTTCCTATGGTGTGACGAGAACCTACTGACCATGTAAGTGATTGTTACTTTTGTATCACTAAAACACAAGAGATTTCATAAAAGCAAAGGGACAATATTCAGTATCCAAATTTGCCTTCTACACTTAGGCCAGTGCCTTATAGCCAAGAACTACCCGTACCGATTGCGCCTTTAAACCTGGACAACCTGTCTCTAATTCATATCAGGATTTGATCCACAACTTCCTGAGAACACGAATTGTGACCCAACAATTTTAACAACTAACAGTGAACCTCACTTAATAACTCATAATAAATTAAATGATTTGATACGTGACAAAATCGAAACTTCTTGGTTCCAGACTTCAATAGTGGAACTTGTGAACAGTGAACCTGATAAAAATGCAACTGTTTCTCTTTACCAAAAACGGAATGTAACATTTCCAAGTTTTTATAAAATAGAATAATTGCTGTGTCTGTTGTGATATTGATGGTTTAATGAATGAGCTTAATATGGAACATGTACCTTCCGAATGGCGTATTTTCATAGATTCGTCGAAATACAGCCTAAAAGCAGTCTTGGTTCATAATGGAAAACCAAATTATTCCTTCAGCCCATTCAGTGACAATGAAATAAACCTATGACAACTTTGTCACCGTAGTAAATCGCGTTAAATATGAACCGCATCAGTGGGATATTTGTGAGGATTTAAAAGTGGTAGGTACTTTAACAGGGTTTTATAAAGTATTGCTGTTTTTTGAAGAAGAAAGATTGGCCTCATAGGACTTCTTTTGGACCTAGTATTTCAAACATAAAATGTGCACTCTTTTTTTAACCCAAAAAAGGTGCGTCTTCCGCTTCTCCATATTAAGCTTAGATAAATGAAAAACTTTGTCAAAGCCATGGACAATGAAGGTAATGGTTTCAAGTAAGTTCTTTGTGGGTTCTCGCTGGCTCAAAATCGACAATTTTCTTTATTGACGAAGCTACAAAATGTGCTGAAAATATGCTTCGTCAGTCATCATTAAAGTTGAAACAAAATTATCATAATTTTCTGCAAGGTTTGCGAATGCACTGGAGTATTCCAGACGAAGTAGTCTATCTTCTGGATGAAAGGATTGGACCAACTGAATTTTTTAGGGAAATAGTTTCAAATCTATCCTTAGAATTCTCTGTAGGGAACGACGGGAGATTTGCAATTGAGCAGAACGTCTTCTGGTCGATGTTTAGGGTTGATCTGCAACACTCTCACGGAACTGAGAACTGAGAACGACCACTACGAGGTCTTCCCGCATGTCTGGCATCCCCAACAGTTCCCCTTTCTTCAAAACGCCGAACCGTTTTGGTTATTGTACGCCTAATTGGTGCCTCGCGAACATTGTAAAATCTTTCATATCCACGTTGCGTTAAAATTATTGACCGGTTATTTTCAAAAAAGAGGGTGACTATTTTGGTTCGCTGAGCAACTGTACACCTCTTCATACTTGAATTCTCTGACTTAGATCTGCAAAATAAAAAGGAAAAAATTAAAAACTACAGAGAATTAAAAAAGTTACGATTTTTCAAAAATAGGTGTCTTATTTTACGCCACCCTGTACTTGAGTTTTCACGATATTTGAATGAGATCACACTCGTTATTATCAAGTATTCAAGTCTCCTGATCGCGGAAAATTTGTTCTCAATCGAAACTCAGTTTCTCTCGATCAAGGTATCTGAACACTTGAAAATTTAGTGCGATATCGTCGAGACGTCTCAGAAATCCAAGTACTTCTCAGTCCTTAACAACAAACTTTTAACAGAAAAAAAAACGCACCAACGGATGTACATGCGGAAAAATTCTTCAGCATATTTACATGGTGTCCCAGTAGTGCAATATCCATTGATATATTGATATTGGCTGGAGATAGAGAAAAAGTTTAAGTATAAGAGTTGTGCAACTAAATAGGCTGCACAATTTAAATTTCATTTTAATATTCATTACATGGTGTCTCACAAAACTGTGGCGGGGTATATTTTTGTTTTTTCTTTTCGAACACGCTATATGTTCATTCATCTTTGCATTCTGCTATTTATTCTAATTTTTGCATTAAAGTTAAGTCATAGTTTATTAATATCTTTTATATAGTTTATATAGTTTCATTAATATCTTTACCAAAAATGATAATACTATATCAAAAAATAATTGATATATAACAATGCAAAATATAATCTGTAAAATGACGGATATCGGTTACCAACAAACCACTGGGTTTAGGTATAGGACATGTTTCACGAAATATGTTTAAAATCAATAGCAACACACACGTATATATATATATATATATATATATATATATATATATATATATATATATATATATATATATATATATATATATATATATATATATATATATATATAATTTATATATATATATATATATAATTTATATATATATATATATATATTGCAAAACTATAAGAAAACGTATCAGAGAGGACACGCGCCGATTCAATATGCAGCTAGTGCAAAAAACCCTGGAAGAAAACAAAGGAATTAACAAAGCTAAACAGAAGCTGAGAAACAAAAGAACGCAAATATATGCTTTAAAGCGTGAGGATGGCACAGTATGCAGGACGGGTACCCAAATGTTAGAGATTGTCAGAAGGTTTTATTCCCAGTTATATGAAGATCAGAGCCAGTCAGGGACAGCAATACGCACGGAAGAACAATATATAATGCCAGATATCCTAGTGGAGGAAGTAACAAATGCTATAGAATTGATGAAGAACGGCAAGGCTCCAGGAAAGGATAGTGTAACTGTCGAAATGCTAAAAGCTGGTGGTCGGACGTTACATAAAACACTGGCAAAATTATACTCAAAATGCCTCAAAGAACAAAAAGTACCTGACTTATGGAAAAATGCAGAAGTGATCCTTTTACATAAAAAAGGAGCACAGGAAGATTTAAAGAACTACCGTCCAATAAGCCTCCTATCAGTGATGTACAAAGTTTTCACTAAGATAATTTCTAAAAGAATATTAAAAAAACTGAATGACGCACAACCAAGAGAACAAGCAGGAATCAGAAGTGGATTCAGTACAATGGATCACATCCAGGTTGTACAGCAGGTCATAGAAAGGCACAACGAATACACCATGCCACTGTGCTTGGCTTTTATCGACTACGAAAAAGCATTTGATTCCATCTCAAAGCATGCGATAATGGATGCACTGCTTAGCCAAGGTGTAGAGAGAGCCTATGTAAACCTATTAGAATCGATATATGATGGAGCTACAGCCACAATTCACCTTGATGATCTTGAAGTGGGAATTAATATAGAACGAGGTGTACGGCAGGGTGACGCAATATCACCTATTCTTTTCTCGGCTGGCCTTGAAGAAGTATTCCGTAAACTGGATTGGGAATAGGATGGTGTAAAGATCAATGGTGCAAACTTAAACCATCTTAGATTTGCAGATGATATTATTCTCATTTCACTAGACCCAGAGGAGCTGCAAAGACGCATACAAGAACTGCAAAGGGCTGGCGAACCATTTGGCTTGAAAATAAACCTGAAAAAGAGTCAGGTTATGTTCAATAACTTCGCTCAGGACAGAAGAATTTCAGTTCTAGGAAGGGATTTAGAGATTGTGGACAGCTTTATATATCTTGGGCAGAGGATTTCCATGGAGGGGAATACCGCCCGGGAGGTGGAACGGCGTGTTAAATGTGGCTGGCAGGCATTTGGTAGGCTCAACATAGTGTTTAAGAGCAGACTCCCACTTTGCCTGAAAAGAAAAGTATTCGATCAGTGCGTTCTACCCGTTATGACATACGGAAGTGAAACCTGGACACTCACATCGCAATCAATTCAAAAACTTCGGGTGGCACAGAGGGGAATGGAAAGATGTATGCTTGGCATTACAAGGCGAGACAGAAAGTCCTGCGCATGGATCAGGGAACAAACAAAGGTCTGTGACATCATTGGAAGAGTAAAACAGTTGAAATGGAGATGGGCAGGCCATATAGCGAGCCGATGGGACGACAGATGGACCAAGGCAATCCTGGAGTGGATACCGCTTGATCGCAAACGTCCGCGAAGAAGACCGAAAGCACGATGGATTGATGACATCGTTAAGTATATTGGACCCGAGTGGCAGAGGAAAGCCCAGGACCGTGAAGGTTGGAAGCATGCTGAAGAGGCCTTCATCCTGCAGTGGATCGATGCGGGCTGATGATGATGATATATATATATATATATATATATATATATATATATATATATATATATATATATATATATATATATAATATATTGACAACGAGATCGCACTCATTATTTTTGTGTTCAAGTCCCCGACCGCACGAAATTACACAGAAAGAAGAAATAAATTACAACAGAGAGTCACCATCATTCCGCCTATTGTGCAGATTTCCTAACTGTTCTTTCCATAACCCTTCTTCTCTGTATAAGACTGAATCATCTCCTGATGATGCAAACATGATTAGCGAAACGCTCGTCGTGAAATTTAAAAAAGCAATTTAGTGTTTACTGCTAAATCTCTTTTTGTTTATTTCTATAAGATTAATACATTTGATGCATGCCTTTGGGAAAAAGATCTTCTAGATGGCCTTCTCACAACTCATACACAGTTGCGAGTAAATCTTGATTGTCAAAAAAAAATATGTTTTTGTCCATTGATATGAATTGATTCTTTAATTGCTTGATATGAAAGGATATAATCTTGTGCTTATAAACCCTATTTGCAGGGATAATTTATGACAGCTCTGTTTTCAGTTTTAATTACGTTTTAATATATGAAAACCTGAGGGAAATAAGTCATAACAATAGTGTATGCCTAGGTAGGCATCTAGATAATACTGTATAAGCCATCAAGCGTCCAACAAACAAAGAAAATCAAGCCATGATATGACCAAAAATCTCAAAAACTAGGCTACGCAAATAAATCCAAAACAATGAGCGTATGACATACACGAAAAAAACGCATTGTTTATTATGGTAATTTAATTTTGTTTAAGTGGAACACCGGCGAGTTGTGGCTACTTAACAATGGAAATTAAGCATTTCGAGTGGATGGCAAGTTATGGCTTGCGCATGAAGTGCTTTCGTCGCTCTTTGTTCTCGAAAATTATGTGCTCGATGACATAACGACGTATTTTATCGTGCTGTGGTTATAAAGCGAGAGTTTCTCGTTTACCGCTGCCCATTGTTTTTTTTTACTTTTTAATACGTTCTATTTACAATTTTAGTAAAACATACTACGATTTACAAATCAGTAGTTGGAAAGGGTCATTAATATTCACTAGCACACATTTAAAATAAGGTAAAATTAAAATTATGTTTTTAAAATTTAGCCTGAACATTTCGTAGTTGTTAAAATTATTATACAGATCAACAATAATTTGAACTTGTTTGAGGTAACATTGGAAAATAGGTGTATATGAAGTATTTTACAATCTTAAATCCGAAAAAGATCTGCTAATTACTGTGGCGTGTTACTGTGGCAGTTTTTTTTATTACAGGGGATCGGTGCTGGGAAAAAAAAGAAGACATATTTTTACAATCTAATATTTATTTAATATAAACATGTAAAATACATGAGATGTCATACAGACACAGAAACTTTCACTTTTTTCTCTTGTGTTCTGTAGCATCATCTCTTTTTAAAAGCCAGCGGTATTCGCCCAACATAGATGGGTTCCAGCGTCCTTGGTATCTTGCTTCCATCCTCCTGATGTCCTGGTGAAACATCTCTACTTACTTGTCGCATACTGCTCCAAAATTTTCTGGAAAAAATCCAAATAGGAGTGTTAAAAATATATTTTTAAGGACATGGAACACTCTAGTATTTCATAGACTTTCAAGGGTTTATCTATGAGGATTTTTATAGTTTTCATCTTTCTTGTTGCCCAGATATCCTTTCACTACATTTAGAAAACACTTCCAAGCTGCCAACTCCTTTTTATTTAATTTTTCTTAAAAACTGAAATCACCTACAAACTTCCTTATTTGAGGTCCAATAAATATGTCTTCTTTTAGTTTTGCATGACGACATATGGAAAAAACACTAATAACACAAATCGACATGATTTTTGTAACATTGATGAGAATTCTCTTTTTACGTTTTATTTAGGTACTAATTAAAACAACCATTTCACAGAAATGGAGTAGCACGTCCTATTTTCAAGTACTGCTTCTCCTTTACATCATGGCGTCCTTGAAATTATTTGTACCAGACTTTGGAGTACAAAGGTAAGGAGTACTTTGGTACAAAATATTACTGTTTTTTGTGTCTAAGGAGCAGTAGGGCAACAAAAACATTACAGTAAGGAAGATTGGCCTCATAGAACCTCTTTTGAACCTGGTACTTTAAACATAAAATATGCTCTCCTTGTTAACCCAAAAAAGTGCTTGTTGCGACTCTCCTTATCAAGCTTGGACCAACGAAAAACTTTGTCAAATGCATGGATAAAGAAGGTAATGGTTTGAAGTACCTAAAAAAAATATTTCAAATGATACAGTGGCGGGTGAAGGAATGGGTTATATTCACGTGAAGCAGGGATGAATTTTTCTTATTATTCAATATTTTAAATATTTTCCATAGTCTCACTATGCACCTTTTCATTGAATCAACTTGATTTATTTAAGGAAAATCAAAGTAAATCTGAACATAAACATTATAAATACCACATGAATTAACCCATCGATTAATAAGTCTCCGGTCTGTCATATAGATGGCGTCACTTACGAAAACTCCTTACCAGTTGTCGATTATGCCAACCTTCAGACGTCAAGTGTCAAAATTTCATAACAATCTGTCTACTAATTTCTGAGTTATTGTGCTTTAAGTGACGCTACTTTTGTTATTTTTAAAACAATGGACAACAATAATTTCGTGTGTTGATTAAGCGTTGCTTTTTGATGACGAAAAATACCGTTGAAGCAAAACAATGGTTTGATAAATATAATCCGGACTCTTCTCCCATTTTGCATGACCAATTGGGAATGCATAAATTGCTATCGAAATGGGTACCGCGTTTGCTCATAACAAAACAATCACGATTTTGAGTTATGTTTGGAGCTGTTTAAGCGAAATAAAAAGGATTTTTTCATGAGATATGTGACATTGGATTACACATGGATCCATCACTATACTCAGGAGTCAAGTCAGCCGTCATCTGAGTGGACAGCAGTCGGTGAAGGCCTTCCAAAGCGATCAAAAACACAACCATCGGCAGGCAAGGTTATGTCCTCTGTATTTTGGGATGCGCATGGGATATTGTTTATCGATTATCTCTAAAAAGGTTAAACTATCAATACCGAATATTACATTGCGTTTGAAGGACGATGCGAGGTACAAAAACTTAACTCTTCTTTTTAAATTTCAACTATACTCCTCTCACAACACTTATAAACTACAATTAACTCAATTTTTTCTCCACCAATAATCAAACCATAATTTTCTTATTTTAAATTAAATAATATAGGGTATTCCATTAAGAGGTTTCGAATGTTGGTAACGAATAAAAGAAACGTTTCATAACATACCTGAAAGTTATTGATGGCAGTGTGAAGCTGGATAGTGTACAATTATACGTGAAATACAACATCTGTCAAATCACCGCCACGACTTCTCTGGCAGCTCATAATTCTTTTGTTGAAATAAATGTTTTTTGTTGAATAAACAAAATTGTCGCATCTGGGGCAATGAAAATCCTAGAGAAATCCACGAAATCCCGATGCATGCTCAACGTGTCACAGTTTGGTGCGGTTTTTGGGCTGAGGGTATCATTGGACCGTATTTTTTTGAAGATGAAGATGAACGAGTTGTTACAGTAAACGGAGAACGATACCGAACGATGATTGATGTTTTTTTATGGGTTCAAATAATGGACATGGATTTAGAGAATAGGTGGTTCCAACAAGATGGTGCGACATGTCATACACGACGTGAAACATTGACTTTATTGCATACACAGTTTGGAGGGAGGCTGATCTCCCGGAATGGGGATGTAAATTGGCCACCAAGGTCACGCGATTTGACGCCGTTAGACTATTTTTTGTGGGGCTATGTGAGGAGTAAAGCATACGAAAATAATCCGCAAACCGTTCAACAGTTGAAAGAAGAAATTAGGCGAATAATTCGTGACATAACTCCGTGACATAACTAACAAAAGAATTGTGAGCTGCCAGAGAAGTCGTGGCGGTCATTTGACAGATGTTGTATTCCACGTATAATTGTACACTATCCAGCTTCGCACTGCCATAAATAACTTTCAGGTATGTTATGAAACGTTTCTTTTATTCGTTACCAACATTCGAAACCTCTTAATGGAATACCCTTTATATACCAGGTGTCCCATTAAGGATGGATCGCGGCCGTATCTTGAAAATTATTTATCCCACAGCTTTGCGGAAAAAACTATTATACTAAAACTGACTGTGAGAAATTCACCAAAAATATTTTTAAGCTTCTAAAACGACCGCAAGAGGGCGTGACGAGCTAAACATTTTTAAAAATCATATTTTTGTGTATTTTCAAGTGTTAACCGAGTAAGAAAAATTCTCAGTTATAATTAGCAAACTGCCTCCTACAACTTTGTTTTATGACATTTTGTCGTAACTTCGCGAATAAAGAAGTGGGGGGAGTCTTACCTATTGAGATAAAAAGTAGTCTAATGTCCGTTTGCCTTAACCGATTTTCCTCAATTTGGATTCATTTAAAAGGCAATTGCTGGACAATCAGATAATCTGGGAGATAAATTATTTAGTTAATAAATGAAACCGCGAGGTGGCGTTGCATTCAACAACAGTTTTTTGAAGTTTTGTTCTGTTTTTTCAAATGGAATGGTACAGCTTTTACTACATGGCAAGAAAGGTAATTTAAAGAGGAATCATCCAGTGAAAACCCGAAATCGATATCTCTGACATGTCAAGAGATATTTCGATTTTTCTGAAAAAATCAGTTTTAATTTTTACCGTAATATTAAGTTAAAAATTGGTCTTAATATGGTACAGCTTTTATTACATCGCTAGAAAGGTAATTTAAAGAGGAATCATCTAGTGAAAACCCGAAATCGATATCTCTGACATGTCAAGAGATAGTTCGATTTTTCTGAAAAAAATCAGTTATTATTTCACTACTACCTGCATTAAGTTAAAAAAATATTAACCTAATGTTTGCCTTCCTTCACACTTTACGAAAAATCGAAATATCTCTTGACATATCAGAGATATCGATTTCGGGTTTTCACTGGATGATTCCTCTTTAAATTACCTTTCTAACCATGTAATAAAAGCTGTACCATATTAAGACCAATTTTTAACCTAATATTACAGTAAAAATTAAAACTATAATATATATATAAATATATATATATATATATATATATATATATATATATATATATATATATATATATATATATATATATATATATATATATATATATATATATATATATATATATATATATATAATATATATATATATATATATGAAATAGAAAAAGATTTCCAAAAAAATAACACCCGAAACTTTTACAAAACTTTTAAAACTAAATTAACAGGCTATCAACCGCAGAGCCTATGCTTTCAAAAGGAAAACGGACAACTAGCTTTAAATAACCAAGACAATTGCAAAGAACTTGCGAAATATTTTGAACAAATACTAAACTGTCCTGAGCCCTTAAACAAATTACCAACACTAAACCCTAAACAAAAAAACCCAGATTCATTACCACCGAATGAAGAGGAAATACTTAGGCAAATCAAGCGGCTTAAAAATAACAAAGCTTCTGGTGAAGATGGAATCACTGCTGAACTTTTGAAATCCGCTGGTCCAGGTACAATCAAGGAAATAACCAAAATTCTTCAAGAAGTTTGGCGAACCGAACGGATTCCGGAAGACTGGAAAGATGCTCTAATCCATCCACTACATAAGAAAGGAGATAGAACGGATGTAAACAACTATAGAGGAATATCTCTTCTCCGAGTTTGTTACAAGATTCTATCTCAATGTCTACTAGACAGAGCACAGGGACAGTTAGAACCGAACATTATTGAATATCAGGCAGGTTTTCGACCGGGCAGATCCTGCCCTGAACAGATCCTGAATCTAAACTTGATTCTAAGACATCAAAAACTATACAATAAAAATATCGTCTGTACATTTGTGGATTTCAAAAAAGCATATTATTCTATTGACCGCGAATCTTTATTCCGAATCTTGAAAGAACAAGGACTAGATCTGAAAACGCTGGCAATTATTAAAGCAACGTTAACTAACACGAGGTCAAAAGTTAAATTCATGGGTGACATCTCAGAACCCTTCGAAATTAAAACTGGTGTGAGGCAAGGGGATGGAGGATGGACTCTCGCCACTCTTATTTAACTGTGTTCTAGAAAAAGTAATACAGGAGTGGCGTCAAAAAAAGTCGGCACTGAATATTGACCAGCCCATTAAACTGGGGAGAACCAACATCAAAATTGATTGTCTGGCATTTGCTGATGATCTAGCAATTTTAGCTCAAGATGTATTAACGGCTCAAAAACAGATTGAAATCCTAAAAGAAACAGCAGAAAAGGTAGGACTCCAAATGTCCTTTGAAAAGACACAATACATGACCTGCAACAGACTAAGAACACCATTTCTAAAAACAAAATATGGTAACATCAGACGAATCTCTCAATTCAAATATTTGGGTGAAATAATCATGGAAAATGGGTTGGAAAAAGCGGCCAATAAGGGTAGATGTCAAAAAATGGAAACGGCATTGAGACTTACACAAAATATTTACAACAAAAAATGCCTATCTAAAAACACAAAACTGAGACATTACAACACGGTTATTAAGCCAGAATGTCTATATGCTGCAGAAACGCTCATTTTGAGTAGAAAGAGGGACATCGAGGACATTGAAAAGAAGGAAAGAAAAATCATAAGAAAAATCCTAGGCCCCAAACAAATAAATAGCACAACATACCGACTTCGAGAAAACCAAGAAATCAAACAATACACAGATATACATAGCGATATGAGAAAAAGAAGACTTAAGTTTTACGGACACATCAAACGGATGAATCCGAGTAGGCTAACTAGACAAATAGTCGAATTTTATGAAAATAGGAGTAGAGCTAAAGTAGAAATAATTAAATGGATTGCGGCAATTAAAGAGGACCTAAGCTCAGCAAATATTACACAAAATGAAATTCAGGATAGAGGTTGTTTCAGACACAAGGTTAACGTTTGGAAGGTTGGCCAGAGAGAAAAATGTAGGAAGACTGGAACAACTTGGTCTGACGAAAGGAAAAATGCTCATAGCGAAAGAATGAAATTAGTATGGGCTCAAAGGAAGGCTAACAACAACAAACGCCTCTAATTGTACTTCGCGTGGTCCACCAGGGCCCATACGTGAATAATAATGATAATATATATATATATATATATATATATATATATATATATATATATATATATATATATATATATATGTAGATATATATATATATATATATATATATATATATATATATATATGTATATATATATATATATATATATATATATATATATGTAGATATATATATATATATATATATATATATATATATATATATATATATATATATATATATATGTAGATATATATATATATATATATATATATATATATATATATATATATATATATATATATATATATATATATATATATATATGTAGATATATATATATATATATATATATATATATATATATATATATATATATATATATATATATATATATATATATATATGTATATATATATATATATATATATATATATATATATATATATATATATATATATGTAGATATATATATATTATATAGTATATATATATATATATATATATATTATATATATATATATATATATATATATATATATATTTATATGTATATACATACATATAATTAATAATAATACCAAAATCAAATCATAATGTAGATCAATAATCCCTTTAATGTAAATGCTTTAAAAAAAATGCTTCATCAAGCTCTAATTTGTCTTTCTAGGCACACTTTTCAGTACGTTACTATGTTACGACTTATTTCATTTTTTTTGATAGTGTAGAGCCATATGTGCATACTCTAGAGATTAAATCATCTTAATTAATTAATTAAAATTACCCTCAAATCCACCTTCTTAATACTTTTAATATATTAATCCATTTAAATAATTTCATTGTAACTCATCTCTACTTATTTATAAACTATATCTTGACCTGATTTATTGCCTTAACAGCCTCTTGAACATTTTCCTTCTTCTAAAACATGTAACCTACGGCGATATACAAACTAATTTAAAATAAGTAAATTAAATCGTGGATCATCGATTACAGGACAGGTTCCTCTGAATAAAACTAAACGACCGCCAAAGTAGACTAAAATACCGGTGCGTTTGAAGGACGAGATTCCAAAAAAGGCTCAAAAATGAACAATAAAAAAGTGCTGTTTGATCAAGATAATGCACCGTGTGTCACTATTCGACATCAACGATGGCAAAATTGCATGAATTGACCTTTGAATTACTTCTTCGTTCACCGTATTCTCCTGAGCTGGCCCCAGCGGCTATTTCCTGTTCTCAGACCTCAAAAAAATGCTCACTGGAAAAATATTTCACTCCAATGAAGAAGTAATTGTCGAAACTGAAGGATGTTTTGAAGGAAAAGAAAAAATCGTTCTATAAAAAAGACGAAGAAATGTTTAAAAACTGTTAGAATGATTGTATTTCTCTACAAGGAGAATATATTGATAAATAAAGTTGAAATTTGCAAAAAAAAATGTGTTTTATTTGTCCGAAGATTTGTCAGTTTAAATATTAAATTTTTGTTTGAAAATATTTGGATTTACTCTGGGGGCGATTTTTCTGTCACACAGTATACAACAAAAAACCTTTTTCCGGTCAGGCATTCACCTTTCTGGTGACGACCACCGCGGTAATATTTATTCAAATGAAGTGCGGATGGACGAGCACGATTAGTTTGTAATTCGGTAGGGTAGGCCAGAAATACAGATCGGCATTTGTAATGAGACCCTCGTGATTTTAAAAATAATGTTGACTTCACTGTAATGTACCCGTGTTTTTCGGTTGCGATGTTGTTTTTACTACGGCCGTTGTTTATGAATGAATGAACTCGCCTCGCCGAGTCGTGTTTATGAATAAAACGTATTTATTTTTGTTTCACACAGAGAGCTTTGTCGTCGGTCTGAATAACTAACGGACTTTATAATGCTTAATAATTAAATAAAATTACCCGGTTGTTTTACTTAATAGATCCAGTATGACTTCGTGTAGTAATGTTAATAAAAGACAACTTTATTTTTTATCGGACGAAGGCTGCTATTTCTTGAAAAATAATTCATAAACCACCCTGCGTATACTCGTAAACAAAGACTCTTCAAGAAGACTTGAGGATTAAACAATCCATTGTTCCATATTAGTTTAAAAAAAAATGTTTTTTATATTATTTAAATGCTTTAAAAGCGATTTTAATTGCACGTGTTTAACTTAGCTTAACTTTGAAATTTATATACATATATATATATATATATATATATATATATATATATATATATATATATATATATATATATATATATATATATATATATATATATATATATTTGAGTAGGGCAATGAAGTTTTGAGCTATGCCGTCTGGAGTCTATGCTCCTAGGAGGGTTACTCCTGGCGGAAGGTCAAGGCAGAGGTCTCAGACTAACATGATCCAAAATCTGCTAACCCGCATTGGACCAGCGTGGCAGATTACGGTCCATGCCTTCAACATGGTATTTCAATATGTTGAAATATGACAGTACAACCTCAAACACGGCCCTCATTCCCCGGAGGCCAAAGGGCAACTACCTACGGCAGCGGGAAGACCTGCTCCAAGGCAGAGGGTGCTAAGAATCACAGGGTTAGATCGGGCTGCCCTTTAATATACGGACTATCAAAACAGAAACCCGACTGCAAGAACTGTTAATCGAACTTGACAACATACATTGGGATATTATTGAGCTCTGTGAAACACGAAGAAAGGGTGAAGAGTTAATTAAACTAGAACTGGTCACGGACTCTACACCCGAGGTACGGAGAATGGACGATGTGGTGGAATTGGATTCCTTATCAATCGAAAGCTGAAAGACAGTGTAGTTAAATATATGAAAGTATATCTGACCGATTAGCCCAATGCGTCATTCAGTTGAATAAAAAGTTTAGGCTTCAAATCGTCTAAGCTTATGCACCAACTATAAGCCATAAAGATGAGGAAATTGAGGAATTTTATGATGATGTGGCCCAACTTTTACACAACGAAAGGTGTAGGTATAAAAATCCTGATGGGTGACTTTAATGCCAGAATCGGGAAAGCAAGAACTGGTGAAAATGCAACTGATCCATATGGAAATGGGGAGCGGGATAATAGAGGTGACAGGCTGGTTGACTTTTCTTAAGGACAATAATTCTATATTATAAATTCGTTTTATAAGAAAAAGATCACCAGAAAATGGACATGGAAAAGTCCATCTGGACTCACCAGTGAAATTGGTTACATCATGTCAAACGATAAAGCAATATTTTGCAATTGTACTGTCCTTAAACATTTTAAAGTGGGAAGTGACCACCGAATGGTACGAGCAAAGATTAGGATAAACTGCGGAAAAGAACGCGAAAAAATTATAAGATCAAAAGGTGGCAAAGTGGATTCTGGGAAACTACTGGAGAGGGGCAGAAATTTTTAAATTACTTTGTCGAGTACAAGCTTTGCTGTGTTACAAGACCCAGAGGAGATGGAAATTACTGACCAATATAAAGAAATCGCCAACAATGTGCTTAAAACGGCGGCTTCAATAGCACCAGCAGATAAATGTTTCAAAGAATTAAAATGTTACCGAAATTTTCTTCGGAACGCACAGTTTTTTGTCTTGTGTTTGTTTTAGTATCGAGCAGCGCGAAATGCGTTCGAAATTTATCGATAATTCGACGAATACATCGCTCGGTTGACTATTTTTTTAAATCTATATCTGTTATTTTATCTAAACAGTTAGCTAGCTCTATCTAATTGAGGAAACTACAACTAATTTTTGGACAATCTATTAAATTTTACCTACTGATAAATGTTTGACCTTCGTGTTATTAAATTAAATATTTATACCAGACGAATCTAGATGAAAAGTATATTTTTAATTTAACCAGCTTGTATAATATCCAATTAACTTGTCCACCGGTCGGTAAACAGTTTCGAGAACATAATTGAATGTCCATTTAATAATTAGTGAGCGTCCTTGTGTAGCAATGCGAATTTTCTCCGTACTATTCGGGCAAGAATTAATTTTCTTGGCATACCGAATAGTTTGAAATAAGACTTCAAATAGTTCAGAGGGGCGTAACGCGATTTTCTTGGCAGTTAACTTCAGTGGATTAAAAGCCAACATCAGATACCGAAGATTTTAAACTTTACTATTTAGCGCGATTTGAGATGAATCATTTGCTGCGGAGAAGTTTGCTGAAATAACCTGGTTATATTATTAACCGTAATGATGTCTATATAAATAGGCCAATGTATAAGTTCCTGTGCTTCTTTTAATGATAACGTCTATTTTTTGGTAATAAGTAGTATAGATATAAAATATAGAGATGAAGTATTGACCCATTATATTATACCGGGTAGTCAAAAAAAGTTGTTATAGTTTGGTTGTGCTAGAGAAAATTTGGTAGAAGGGGTAGAAAGATGGGGTCAGTCTTAAACGACAGTTCGGTTTATGTAATTTTTGTCACCATGCAGCACTACACAGGAGAGGAGCGCTCATTTCGTGTGCGCGAGTATTACCGCAACAACAATTTCGCCATATTGTGCGCCGTAGATTTCGACAACATTTCAATTTGCACGATGTTCAGCAATGTCCAAGCCTTTCGTTGATTAAACAATTGGTTCGTAAGCTTGAGGAAGCCGGTTCAACGGTAAAAAAACGCGTTCCCAGGCGTCGAATGTCAGCAGAAGACGCAGACATAACTACCTGTAATTTTTTATGGTGGTTCTTTTATGAAAATTCTATCTCAATGTCTACTAGACAGAGCACAGGGACAGTTCATCCCATGATATAAAGGAGAAGATGGAACGTACTACTCCATTTCAGTGAAAAGATGTTTTAATAATTATCTATATAAAACGCAAACATACCATTCTTATCAATGTTACCAAAATCAAGCCGGCCAGTGTAATTTCAAACAATGTTAAGAAGTAATGCTGAACATTTTCAGTACCCATTGTTAGCTTTTCATCTACTGCAGTGAACTGCCAAGACACTCACGTTCCGTGCATTTAACCTACTTAAACGCTAATTTCAGACAGCCCAGTACGCCAACGAAATTGATTGTTGACTGAATCGAATGCAGAAAATTCACGTTCCTATACCGGGACTCTCATTAATTATCAAATGAACATTTAATTAGCTTCGCGCAATCGTTTACCAAACATTTAACAAGTTAATTGCATATTAAACGAACTGGCTTGATGTGAAGTATGTTTTTCATCTCTGCTTTCTTTTATAAATGTTTAATTGAATAATACAGAAGCCGTTCTTTAGCATTGTTGCGAAAGCACATATATTTGCTTAATCAATAGTTGATGATATATATATATATATATATATATATATATATATATATATATATATATATATATATATATATATATATATATATATATATATATATATATAGTATTATTATTAGGTGCGTATAGACCCGGTTGGATCGAATTCGATTGGATCTGGCGATATATTTGGATTAATATATTTACGACTGACTGGATCTGATTGTCGGGATAAGAACCTGCCATTTTTAGACCTCCTGCTCACAAGAAAATCAAATCGAAAACTACAACACACCGTATATAGAAAACCAACCCACAAATACATATATTTGAATGCAGAATCACACCACTATCCAACTCAGACTCAGTTAGTCTTAAATACATTAATGTCCAATCGCCTAACGGAGTCGGGAACAAGACAAAAAGAACAAATGCACATAAAATCAGTCCTCAAACAACATGGATATAGAGAAAGCACCATCAAGAAAGCTATAAATAAACAAATCAATACAGAAAAGGCTAGAAGAGAAAATGAAGAACGCGTTAAAGAAAAAGCCTTTCTGCCATACATCAAAGGAGTCGGCGATAGAGATTACAATAATTTTTGCGCACATTACAGCGTACCATGCGCGGACTGTAAACAACAATACACAGGACCGACAAACCGACCACAGGACCGATTTCAGTGCGAGTACTAAGACATCAAAATAGCGTGAAAAACAAACAAACGGCATTAGCGTTGTTCCGCCAAGAACCAGGCCATAGAATCGACTTCGCGAACACCAAACAAATAGCATCTATAAACCAATACAGAACAGGCATACTTCTAGAAGCACAATAGAAAAAAACGAAAAATTAAATAGACGACATGATGCCCTTCATGCAGTATGGAAAACATTTATCAAAAACACGGGAAATGATGCTATATGATGGAGGGGCGGAAACAACAAAACCAACCGACTAACATTAGTCGTTTTTACATTTTTTATTGGTTTGGTTACATTTTTTCACTTTACTGCTAGTTGGTTACTAACGAACTGGTCAGTTGGACCCTTCAGTCGAAGGCGGACAACACTTGAAAATGTCAAATGATATTTTTGGCGAAGGTCGTTACAGAATCAACGGATCGACACCCAGATATATATATATATATATATATATATATATATATATATATATATATATATATATATATATATATATATATATATATATATATATATATATCTGGAGTGAGATAAGGGGAAGGACTATCGCCACTCTTATTTAACCATGTTCTAGAAAAATTAATTCCGGAGTTGCGCATAAAAAAATTGGCCCTGAATATTGATCAGCCCATTAAACTGGGGAGAACCAACATCAACATAGATTGTCTGGCGTTTGCTGATGATCTGCCAATTTTAGCTCAAGATATATTAACGGCACAAAAACAGATTGAAATCCTAAAAGAAATAACATAAAAGGTCGGACTCCGAATTTCCTTTCAAAAGACACAATTCATGACCTGCAAGAGACTAATCGCCATTTTTTAAAACAAAATATGGTAACATCAGACGAGTCTCTCAATTCAAATATTTGGGTGAAATAATCATTTTCAACGAGTTTGAAAAAGCGGCCAATTAGAGTAGATTTCAAAAAATGGAAACTGCATTGAGACATACACAAAATATTTACAATAAAAAATGTATATCTAAAAACACAACACTGAGGCATTACAACACAATTATTAAGCGAGAATGTCTATATGGCGCAGAAACGCTCATTTTGAATAGAAAGAAAGACATTGAGGAGATTGAAAAGAAAGAAAGAAAAATCATCAGTAGAGCTAAAATAGAAACAATTAAATAGATTCCTTCAATTAAAGAGGACCTAAGATCAGCAAATATTGCCCAAAGTATAATTCAGGATAGAAAATGTTTCAGACACATGGTTAACGTTTGGGAAGTTGGTCAGAGAGAAAAATGTAGGAAGACTGAAACAACTTGGTCTGACGAAAGGAGAAAAGTGAAAGAATTAAATCAGTATGGGCGCAAAGAAAGGCTAACAAGAACAAACGCCTCTAATTGTACTTCGCTTGGTCCACCAAGGTCCATACGTGTATTATATATATATATATATATATATATATATATATATATATATATATATATATATATATATATATATATATATATATATATATATATATATATATATATTAGGTTCTTGAATTTTATTTTAAGAAAGTTAAAAAAAGAAAAAAGATAGGAAAAGTATTACCACATCTTGTAAATATAGCCAAGTACTCCATCCGAATTGATTCTTTTAATGACCAAGGTTAGCGGGCGTGTGATATCCTGTGGGTAAAGACATCTATCGAATTATACTTGACAAATATCATAAACATTTAGACATACTTGCACCATTTCGGTGTCAAGCCAAGAACTTTTCAAACGACCTTCGTATTATATTATTTTCTTATTATTGATTGATTTGTCCGTTTCTTTGTGATAGTTCTTTTTTAAACCGAATACAACACTTTTGTTTTTACGAAACGATAGTCACACATGGTTAAAAAATAAAAGTGATGGATAACAAAAAAATCGATATTACTTTCTTGTTGAAATTAATGCAACTAGAACTTTATCCCCTTGATAAAAACGAAAATTAATATATTTTCTGATCGATTTAATATCTATAATGTGCTTGCTTCTTTCAAATTATTGATTGATTGGTCCGTTACTTTCTGATCGTTCATTTTTTAAAAAGGAATACAACAATTTTATACTTTGTTATCTATCACTTTTATTTTTAAATTTGTGTGACTATAGTTTCGTAAAACGATTTTACATTATCAAACACTACTTTAAAACTATGTTTTAAAGTAGTTTAAGTAGTTAGTAGTTAAACTACATTAAAACTATGTATAATGTTTTGATGAAAACCTTAAAAATTGATTCACGATATATTTCAGTTCATTATACGTCTCCAGTTATCGGTTAGGTTCGTCGTTTCTAAAGAATTTTTCGACGCAGTAAGTTTCCCTCTTTTTTTCCAACTACTGACCCAATATTTACAGAGTAAACTAATATGTTACAATAAAGAACGTGACTGATAATAAAAAAGTCACTCTGCAATTTCGGTGTACGCTTTCTGGAAACGAAACTACCGAGAGATAAAATATAAAGGAATATTCTTGGCATTCTTTTCTTTTTGTAAATTTTGTAAAATTTTCCAGGTTTCTCTCAATTCAATTTATATAAGATAACAAAACAACTTAGAAAGTTAAGAAATACACAGTACGTCGGAAAAATATCGGAATTTTATTAATTTAAAGAAAACTACTAGCGCCATCTATAGAAATAATATATAATCTGAATGCTGTTTAACTCCTCTATAAAACGAGAGAGCCATAATGAGACTGGAGATGGAGACTGGGGACTGGAGAGACAAAAGATTGTCAAGTTATAGCGTTTAAAGTGAAAGTACCTTTTGTTACTTCGTCACTAAAGCAAAAAAAAAGTTTATGGTTATGATGCTTTGGAAAACGACCCAAAATCAGACCGACCAAAAAAAAAGTCTGTGGTAAAATCGTAAATAGTCTGTGAAATGATCACCTACGATGCAAAAACAAGTCTGTGTGCTTGAACATTCTCGGTATTCGCCTGATTTATCTCCGTGTGAGTATTTCCTGTTCCTGAAACTCAAACTGGCCATGAAAGGAACGTTTTATGACCGTGTTACTCACGTCCAAGAAGCCATGACGAGGGTAATTGAGGCGATTCCGAAAAACGACATTTATGCTAGCATTGGTTGAACGTGCTCAGCGGTTTATTGAAGTGTTGCGGAAGTGTTGTATTTTGAATAAAAAGAAATAATTTTAGCAAAATAACTATTTGTTTTTCTTTTGTATTTAAAAAGCTCCGTTATTTTTCTGACATACTGTGTGTATGTAACACTATTGTTTACTATTAAAGTTGAAAGACGAAGAAGGATTTTCATTCTAAAGTTGAGCCAGTTGAGCACGTTATACCATGCCGTTTGCAGTCTTTTATATTAGAAGATCCTTTATTTATTAATGCGTAATCTATGCTTCGTTTTTATTTTTTGTTCTTCCAAATAGATGTTATTGATTGAATTTTAAAAATTTCATGCGTGGGTGAGGGGACATTTATTTATGTTTGATAGCATCCGCCATTTTCTTACCGTTTCGTGTGTGAGGTCGCTTCGATCCACCCACAATCTACTTTCCTGATGGTTATGAATAACTTAAATGGTCATAGATGTAGGTTTCGTAGCGTGTTATGATTTTGATATAACGGAATGATCGAGATAGGAAACAAGTTATTGAACAGAGATGGATGTTGGATTGTCTGAGTTAAAGCGTGTCCCAGGAGTAATTGAGCGAAAAAGAGAACGGTTGTAATTGATGGTACGTACAGTTTTCTTGTGACGGTTACTAGTACTCGGTAGTGATTTGGGTTACTATATTTTAACATGGTTGACGTGAATGAAGGAATATGTAGACATATTAAACTGATAATATTATCTTATTTACGAAGACTGTTCGAAAAATTCCGTGCCACACACAGAGATGGCGCAAGTATAACTAAGTTTCGAATGCGCGCGTTTAATTACTTGTTTGTAGTGATCGAGTAAAGCAAATAAATTTTCTGAAAAAATAGATATTCAGGGTCCATCATTCGAAGTGGTACCAACTTCACGCTGCTGTAGCTGCTGAACAACTGATCACAGCGCTCTCAAAATTTAACAGACTTTAGTTTATATTATTATTTACAAATGTATGAAAGCATATCGTTCTACGTCGTGAATCAAAAGAAATATTCGTA
Organism: Cosmopolites sordidus; assembly: GCA_031761425.1. NCBI lineage: Eukaryota > Metazoa > Arthropoda > Insecta > Coleoptera > Curculionidae > Cosmopolites > Cosmopolites sordidus. The sequence continues at coordinate 509,631 of JARFXV010000589.1, forward strand.
ATGAGATTTACACGTAATAGGAAACGGAGGAAAATTGCAACCTGTTATTGTGCGTGAGCTACAGCATTTACGGGTATCGAACATTTTGTGTATCGAAATCGAGCATTTGTGTATCGAACACTAGTTATGTATTAAAGTTGGCGGTCAAATATGAAGGGTCCAGGGGAAAAACGATGAGAGTCTTTTTTTACATTTTTTGGGAAATCGAAAAACAAACTTTCAAGACGCCCCAGCACAATGATTTTATGAAATTTACCATTCTGATAAGTTGATTTACTGCTACAAACCCTTCCCTAAGAGTTTGTTTAAAAATAACCAACAAAAGTAACCAATAGGTATTTAAACAAAAAAAAATGCAATTCAGTTTAAAACAATTTTGGTAAAATACCAAATATTTATTATGAAAAAATTAACATAAATATATGATTGGAACATTATAAAATCCGAAAAATAATGTAAATAGTTAAAACCATCAAAGTTAAAGATAGAAATATAAAAAAAAATGAGCTATTTATTTAGGTAGGTATAAATAAAAAATGTGCACCCCCCAACATATAAAACAGAAAATACTTAATATTAGGTACCTACAATTTTTTTTTTAATATATTTCCTATTAAATTTTTAGTTGTCAAAAGATTAAAATTTTAAGAAATAGGTATGTAGTAAAAAAAGTGTGATTATAATAAAATTTTTGCTAAAATAAAAACTAACAACCTTTAGTTATCTACCCAGTATCTTCGTAATCGATGAAGGTATCTTCGTTATCATTTCAAGAGTGTACTCTATAGGAAGAGTATAATAAAATCATTTAGCTTCTTCATTCACTAAAAATTTCGACAATTGTTGCAGGTTTTCGTATTTTGCAGATGATATAGATAATGGGCCATTATAAGCATTTTTAAGTGTTCATCCCTTTATTTTTACCTCTTTTCGGAACTTCCCACAGTAGTTTTTTATATTCTCTAAAAAATGCATATTCACGGTAAATATACTTTGGTGAAGTGTAAATAATCTGTATAAAGCGGATGACTCTTGTTGGAAATGGACATTGCCTTTGTAAACAGGAGTGAGGTAATTAGTCCATGCCTTGAAAAGGCTTTGTTGACAGTTGACCACAGTAAGTGGTGACGGGTTGCTTCGGCTGTCCCTCCAATCTTCTGGCAGTTCCACGTTAGTCTTTTGATTTATTCTGCTCATAACCCGATCGCATTCTAGGTATGAATGGCCACGAACCGGGAACAAGACTGGAACATTTTCAACCTATTTTTGTATGAACAAGGAAATGTAGATAGCGCATAACCGTATAATTTTTATTTTGATCCACGCATGAGTCACAAAAAATTACTAACTGTTTAAGTGTTGGTGAAAGAATCGTGGTGACGTAGTAGATTTAAAAAAGAGCAGACATCATCAGATCCTTTGCGCGCTACACTTTCATCGTACGTAGAATATCACATCATTTGTTGATAAAACATGAATATTAAAGGAATAAAAATTCAACTGATGTTTGTAGTACGAGTTATTAGTTGTTACATTTGGCAATGGTAGGTTTTTCTGTCTATAGCAATGTCCATATCAATAGCAACAGCTTGGGATTTCTTCGAGCATTGTTTCCTCCAATATCTTTTTAAAGCATAAAAACGTTTTCTGCTTTACGCAAGTGCATTTCTTGTGTTATTTCTGAACTTTTTACCTCATCTTCTTTTTTTTTTATATAATAAATTTTGAAGTCTTCAAAAGCACCATTTTTTAATATTCTTACCCGGTAATTATAAACCCAGCAATGTTTACTTGCTCTTATTACGTTTTCTCTCTATCTCATTCACTACTTCAAAACATTTAAAACGTTTGCAATTTCAATTTTTACTTGTTTCATGTGATGATAATCAAAAATCATGTGATGATAATAAAGAAACGACGTTTATCGTTTTTTCCCTGGGCCCTTCATATATTCTCCATTTTCGCCTGTATCTCTGACTTCTTCTTGCTCATTACGTATTTTGTATATTATATTGATAGAAAAGGAAAGCTATGCATAAAAATGGTCTTTGTAACGTTTACCTTTAAATGAGTTTTAATCTCTTATTTTAATTATTCATATTTTTTGCTTCCTGTTTTCTGTTGAAGAATAGAAAAATCCACTTTGACTGACATTTTGCTTAAGTAACATCGCCTTAAAATAAATGATGGCTTCGCCTCATAAATATTTAGCAAACTTATCGAACAATCTCGTACATTTCCTTATTCAAATTGACAGTCGATCATTCTCGAAACTCAACACCATCCATTTCGTTTAGCTACGGCGTCATTGATGTATGTCATCTAACATCGTTGTCATTTGTCATCTTCAGTGCAGTCGATTTGCAGCGATTTGCTTCTTTTATTTTTTCTTTTCGCGTCATCGAGTTACTTGATGACCTGTATTATTATGCTAGCTGAGAAATTCGAAACCAATCTGCTTGATGGACTATAGATAATCCAGTAACAAGCAGCGACAAATAAAGGATTATGACACGATTGATTTTTCCGTTAAAATTTATTGAAATTTACGTTACTCACTTTAAATTTAATTTTTTGATTGCTAGTTGAACTACTGGCAATGTATGTAAGAATAAAACGTAAACAATTTTATATTTTTTAAGTGAATATTTTCTTTTGGTAGAAAATCGATATATTTTTCAAAGTAGCCTTCTTCTAGCTCGACATACTTCGCACAAATTAGCCCTCTGTTTCGTCGATGATCTGTTCATTTAATGTAAATTTCGTTCCATCGAACAATTTCTTCCAGCAAAAGAAAAAGAAGTACGAGAGAATCAAGTTTAGAAAATTGGGTGGAGGCCGAATCCCTTCGTAGCGCAAATTGATCAATTTCACTGTTGCAATGGCACATAAATGGGTGGGTGCTTCTTCGTGGTGAGACTTCACTATTTTCTTCAACAAATATGGGTCTTTTCCCTGTTCCAGATAGTCAGTAAACATAATGTCTTGTGAATCATAGGAAACAGTGGTCATAACCTTTCTGTAGAGCATGTTCAGCTGGTAAAACCCTCTTGACCATGTCATTTTGATTGTACTCGCGTTCCTCGTGTGTAATGATAAATTTAAGTTTCATCAACAGTTATGAATGGCCTCAGAAACTATTCAGAAAGCTGATTGCCTCTTTCTCACGTACAAATTTTCACGTAGGATGTTTCCTACGCAATCGTCCGATATAATTTCAACAATCATTTTAACCTTCACTCGGCGATATCGTGAATTTTGTTGGCCATTTTCGAATTGGTGATCTTAGTGTACAGCTTAACTGGCGCTGGTTCAACTACTTCGCAAGTAAAAAAATCGTGCTGCTGCTTTCGAAGATTTATACTGATTACCTGGAGTGTGTACCCCGAAGGCTCATAGGCGAACGTTGTGAAGCCGAGAAGTTTTTTATTTTCCGTTTATATTTCGTGAGCTGGCCGTTTTAGTAGCATTTTGCACATTAGTTCTCTCCGTGTGGGGAGCGCATCTTGAGCTAGCTCAGCAGGTTCCTGACAGAAATGTCAAACTGAGGGTTGGACGACCTGGAGCCTTCTTTCAGGTGACTAATGCTGAGCGATAAAGCGCCACATAACATCCAAGGCACCACTAATGAAGGCCGAATAGGCCACTATATCTAAGGCGGAGCGGCCCCTCTCCACCTATCAAGAGAAGTCCTACGAATGATGGGACTACTGCAATAAAAGCTATACACTTCAACGGAACCGAGATTTTAAATTCCGCCCCCCCGCCCCCCGCCATGTGCAAGGGCTACGAACACGATATTTTATATTGCGTCAAACTAGAGCCTAGTTTCTGGCTCTAGTTTGACGCAATTCTGGCACCAAACAAAAAATATCATGTTTTTAAAAATACAACCAGTAGTATATAATAGTGTACCGTAAATATTGTAATGTCTGAATAATTGTGGCGTTTTTTTCTTTTTTTGGGTTTTTTGCCACGATCTAAAACTCAAAAAATATCTTTTCTTATGTAAATAAAAAATCACTGGGTAAAAACTTCTGACGCAACTAAAAGAGTAGGAAATAAATACAATATAAGAATGACATTTAAAACAAAAAATACTCTTAGATCTATATTAATAAAAACTAAACCAAAGTAAAGTACAGTTTTGGGGTTAGAGGCTCATCAGCAACTGAGAAGGCTATTTAGCGACTGGACTTACAGCTGAACGTGGGTTCCGAATCACGGTCATCAGCTACCGAAAACCCCGGTCAGCACCCCCTCGGGCTATCAACCCTTGGTTTTGTTCTTAACCGAAAGTATCACGAGAAGCCTACCGCCTGGCGAGTGACCAACGTAGAAAATCTCTCAGAAGGCATCCGGCCCTACCCAGCCACGAACTGGCGTGACTGAGGGGTGATTCCTTGTCAGATTTTACACTCTTACCTAGAAAAATTCACAAGAATTTTAGAAAAACTTTTTTGCCTAGTACGGGATTCGAACCCGGTCCACATTAACTGCCGTAACGTAAGGCTAACGCCTTAGACACCACAGCTAATGTGGCTCCAAAACTAAACCAAATAACCCACAACAAAATACCATAAATGTGTTTTATAAAATTCCCTGCGAATGCGGCAAATTTTATATAGGTGTGACTTCCAGACCGTTAGATAAAAGAGCACAAGAACCTTCATAAAAAGGGCGATTTTAATAAATCTAGAATTTATCAACACGTATGGGAATCGGGTCATAAAATCAATTGGAATAATTCCAAAACGGCATTAAAATAATCGATAACAAAATACAGAAGATTAAAAGAAACCGCTATAATTAATTTAAATAAAAATAACTGTATTGCTATGCCTTCAGTAGATTTAAATTCAATATGGTTCCCGATTCTAAAGAATACGATTAAAAGCATTTAAGTATTTCGATATACAATCACAATCACACAGTAAACCTCACCTATAGATATATTTTTTTGGTAGTATGTCACTGCCATTAAAAACTAATTGTCAATGTATCATTGACATACAGAAAAAATATATTTACTTCCTATCTTTTCATAATTTATAGAAATTTATAGAATTTATTTTTAGATTCGTTTAGAAAACCGGAGGTAAATACTTTCCGAAACGTTAACCTTAAAAGTTTGTAAATTTTTTAAAACATTTTTATATTTTTAAAATGTTTTCGTTAGGCAAATTAATTACAAAAAAGAATCACTGAGAAATTTGTCTTCGTTTGGCTTTTTATTTTTACCCGGTGATTCTTTATTTAACAGATATATAAGAACAGATATTTTTGATATTTTTTGAGCTTTAGATCGTGGCGAAAAACCCAAATAAAGAAAAAAATACGTAAATATGGTATGTATATATATATATATATATATATATATATATATATATATATATATATATATATATATATATATATATATATATATATATATATATATATATATATATATATATATATATATATATATATATATATATATATATATATATATATATATATATATATATATATATATATATATATATATATATATTTATATATATATATATATATATATATATATATATATATATATATATATATATATATATATATATATATATTACCTTGGTCCATGTGTTATCCCATCGCCTCGCTATATAGTCTGCCCACCTCCATTTCAATTTCTTTTTTTCTTCCAATAATCCTATACTTTTGTTTGTTCTCTGATCCATGTGCAGGGCTTTCTGCGCATGCCAAGTATACATCTTTCAATTTCCCTCTGTGCTTTCCGAAGGTCTTGAATTGGTTGTGATGTAAGTATCCAGATTTTACTTCTGTATGTCATAACGGCCAGAACGCACTGGTCAAAGGCTTTTCTTTTCAGCCAAAGTGGGAGTTTGTTCTTAAAATAATGTTGAGTCTGCCGCATACCTGCCAGCCACATTTAATATGCCGTTTCACCTCAAGAGCAATAGCCCCCTCCACTGAAATCCTATTCTTCCTTACTTGCCAAGCAGTCGTTTAGCAAAAGTTTTTCTAAGCTGTATCGTAACTGGGTTGATAGATTTAAAAAATCTTAAGAAGAAAAAAGGGAGAAATAATCTCAAAAGGAAAAAAATTTAGGTTGATTATAACAAACTATTTACATCCAAGGAAAGGAGGAATATCTCACGATCAAAAGCATTGCTGTTGTGTTGGTAGTAGACATTAATGTCAACTTATTAACATGCATGCTATTACATATCATTTCAAAAATTACTTGTAAACTTACAAGATTAGCTTCTGTAGAATATGTAGAAATTGTACGATCATGCAAAGAAATGTGTATGCTTAGAAAGGATGAATGGCAAAAAAATATGTCAAATTGAAGAACTAAGACTTATGTCAATTTCCACTCTATTCAAAAATTGTATGATAATTAGTTCAACACTCAGCATTTTTCTCAAATACAAAAAATACAATGGAACATTGAATTTTCCTATCTGTAGAAGTGATGAAATACTGTGTGTGTTGAAACAAAATATAGTAGAGATTAAGACAAAAATCTTATATTTTTTATTTAAAATGAATTTCTATTAAATATTGGCTACCTCATTTAAATCTTACTTATTACTATAAATGTGAAAGTATGTTTGTTTGGATGTTTGGTTTTCAATCACGCTCGAATGGATAGAAGGATTCTAATGAAATTTGGTATAGAAGTCGATTATGCCGGGGAATAGGATATATAATACTTTTTATAACGCTATGAACTCCTGGCGAGGAACTCACTTTTCGCGAGTATCGCTCACTTTTCGCAAATTCTCAGAAACTATAAGACTTGCAAACTTAAAATTTGGCAGGAATGTTTCTCATGCGTCGTAGATGCTCGTTAAGGAGGGAGGTTTACAAAAATCAACTCGTAAGGCGGTTAGCGGTTGCGTATAAGATGAATATACGCCCGTTTTTGAAATTTAAATCCTTCAGACTTGAAATTTCGCAGGAATGTTCCTCATGCAGCGTAGATGTTCGCCGAGGAGAAGAGTTTATAAAAAATCAACTCCTAAGAGGGTTGGGAGGGCATAAAAGATAAATATGCTCCGAAATTTGAAATTTGAGATTGTATTATTACAAGTTCCTTGCAATTTTATCTTCATGAAATTTATAGAAAAAAATTGTCAAATAGCAGGTAAGATCCATGGAATTCTAATAGTAAGTTTAATCATAAAAAAATCGATTATTACCAAAGTTTAATTTACACCCAGCGAAGCAGGCTGGTAACAGTTAATACCAAATAGAAATAATTTTAGCTAATGTCAATATAAAAAACTTAGACACAGTCTATCTTTTTTTAGGAACTTAATTTAAATTTATATAAAATAGACCATATTAAGGAAGTTGTCTTAAAATGGACGTTGGTAATGAGCTGTAGTTTTTCTCTAACCGTATATTCAATAAGGGAAAGAAAAATCGGGGATTATCCATGAATACCAATTGTTGAGCGGTTGTTCCATAAAAGGGAACGAAAGCCAAAAGACCAGTGGTGTTGGAATTTCTCGACTGATGGTTAATTTAAATGAAGTCAATGAATTATGTATGAACGCACTTACATTGACCATATTATATCGTGATTTAATTATTTTCTAACGGGCATATAGCCAAATCGAGAATTATTTCGCAATCAATGATCTAAAAAAATAGCACATAAGAATTCTAGTACTTCTCTATCCAAGTTTTTATAGTATTTATCTTTCACTTTAATCAATTAATTCATTTTATTTGTGTTAATATCTTTTTATATTTGGTGCTAAACTTGATTGATCCTTTACCTGCTACTTAAAAAAAGACCATTATAGAAATTTAATTTATTTAAAGTATATATTAATTATTAGTAATTAATATATTTGAATATTTCACGAAGTGAAATCTCATTAATTTTGAGCTTCCTCGCACTTCGAAAAGTGTGTGTTAATGAGAGCATATTGTGTCGATTGGAAAAGTTGATAATCCGATGATGTCAAATCTGGAAAATAGGTTGAGCACGCAAGAACTAATGCAATGATAGATTTTTTTACATTAATTTATCTTTTAATTAATTCTTCTACTGGAGCCTTATCGTAGTTGTTCCGAGACAATGTGATAGTATAGTACACACACAGTAATCGAAAAATGATCGTGACAACCACGCTGATTGTTATTGCGCATCATTTTTACGTTCACACGCAACACATTACTGACATAACCAAATAGTTTGAAATTAAATAGAATATTGATGTATAAACGATATATATATATATATATATATATATATATATATATATATATATATATATATATATATATATATATATATATATATATATATATATATATATATATGATTAATGATTTTAGATTTTACTAAATTAATTTATCTTATCTATCTATCTTATTATCTATCTATAAAAAAATTATTCTATAATTTTATAATTATCATTTAACTTTTTGAATTTTCACGCGCTTATTTCGTAGCAGAATGAAAGCGTTGTTGCCATATCACTATTAATGTTTCGATTCCTCTCTCCAGTTAATTGAAAAATTCACATTTTAAATAATATCTCGGTAACGGCGGGGTCAATGAATTTTTTTTATGATATCCGTGACTTCGATTTTTATAACCTATCAAGTTTCTGCATTACGTTTGGAATTTAAACAAAAAAAAAATTGTATTCTCCATAAGAGCCAGTGTTAAAATTTCAAAATTTTTATTTCGTTTTTTATAAAAACTGCGTGGTCAGTTTCATAATAATTAGGCTAATAAGATTTATATTTAATGAAGGAATAACGAAGCAAAGTTTTAAAATCCTGCATTAAATTCATCCACTGAACAACTACCTTGAGAGTGGAACACTCAGTTCAAAGAGATTTACAACGAGACAACAAATCACGTTTTTTTTTCACAACAAATCACGTTAGTTTCTCGAATTATCTCCTGATGATGCTAACATGGTTAGTGAAACCAGCGTCGAGAAATTTAAAAAGTGACTTGGTGTTTAGGTATAAATTTCTCTGGATTTTCTTAACATTTAATGTAAACGGTTAGTAATAATTCTTTCGTTTTGCTGTAGTTATTAATAATAAAATATGGTGGCACACAGTTGACGGTAAAATATTCCTCTTGTCAAAATTAACTAAAATTTTTCCTACTTAAGATTTTTTAATGTGTTAACTACTCATTCCCAGTCTAGAAAGACTCTTTTTAACTGCTTGGTAAGCCAGGACGTTGTAACACAAAATATATAATATTGTGCCGGATGAGTAACATTAATTGTTTTTCAAATGAGGTTAATTTTAATAGTTTTAGTTTGGCGTCGCCAAATTTTTTTGGTTGTCTAGAATGATCTTTATTTTCCACAGTACGATCATCGCTTCTGTATCTACTTCTTCTGGTGATACTACAACCCGTCAGTGAGCCTCATTGAAAGGGCAGTGACCGCATTCAATCTTCGTCTCGAACCGGATTGTTCTCTAGCATCACCTGGCAAGTTTTTGATATGCAGTAGTTCTTCATCATCTCTTCTTACATTATCCTGCCATCGTACCTTTGGCCTGTCCCTTTTTCTGTTACACCCTATTTGTAAATGCTTGATTTTCCTTGATATTCGGTATTAAGCATTCTCGCTCACCTGAGTCGGTGAACACTCACATAGTTTATAATATCTAGACCTTTATATAATTGTTTGAATTCGAAATTATACCTACATTGATCGAAAAACGACCATAATGGGGTGCAAGATACGGAAAAGTGATTTTGTAGAACGACGTCTTTAGAACATTTTTATATTTTTAAAATGTTTTCGTTAGGCAGATTTATTACAAAAAGAATCACTGAGAAATTATGTCTCCGTTTGGTTTTTTATTTTTTTACCCGGTGATTCTTTATTTACATAAGAACAGATATTTTTGATGTTTTTTGAGTTTTAGATCGTGGCGAAAGAACCAAATAAAGAAAAAAATACGTAAATGTCATGTTATGACGCACTGGTCAAAGGTTTTTCTTTTCAGCCAAAGTGGGAGTTTGTTCTTAAAATAATGTTGAGTCTGCCGAATGCCTGCCAGCCACATTTAACACGCCTTTTCACCTCAAGAGTAATAGCCCGCTCCACTGAAATCCTATTCTTCCTTACTTGCCAAGCAGTCGTTTAGCAAAAGTTTTTCTAAGCTGTATCGTAACTGGGTTTATATATTTAAAAAATCTTAAGAAGAAAAAAGGGAGAAAAAATCTATAAATATTATAAATATATATATATATATATATATATATATATATATATATATATATATATATATATATATATATATGAACACTTTTGTTGGTTGCTTGACCGGGAAGGAGCCCCACCTATCACTTCAACTGGTTGACATATGTTTCGTCTCTCGAGGTTCAGACTCTTCAGGGCGCCGACATATAACATACCATCAAGAATAGGGAGACCCTATCCACAGCCAACAACCCATGTTTTCGCCGACCTCCCGTCCGATGGCGTATATATGTAGTGTTAGATTTTCTTGGACTGCGTCCAATGAGACAGCAGTAGCTGAGTGTCATCACATACCCAACCGTTGGGTTCCACAATCTCATGTGGAACACACAACAACCTGCGTGTCCGCCTGAATGAACACTTTTATTGGTTGCTTGACCGGGAAGGAGCCCCACCTATTCCTTCAACTGGATGACATATGTTTCGTCTCTCGAGGTTCAGACTCTTCAGGGCGCCGACATATAACATGCTGATTATAGTAGTTAACAAGTTGATTATAGTAAAATATTTACATCCAAGGAAAAGAGGAATATCTCACGATCAAAAGCATTGCTGTTGGGTTGGTAATAGACATTAATGTCAACTTATTAACATGCATGCTATTACATATCATTTCAAAAATTACTTTTAAACTTATAAGATTAGCTTCTATACAATATGTAGAAGATCTGATCCTCCTAATTATTTATCATTCACGGCATCAAAATTACTCTTCTCTCAAATACTGCTGCTACCCGAATGAGAGTTTTATCATTTCTGTATGGAATTATCTCAACTTGTTTTTCAGATGAGGAGTGCGCCCTAAAAGATTCAGATTGCTAAATAGTAACATAAGGTTTTACGATCTAATAGTAAGATTATAAAGAACAGATAGAAGCCTAATGTTTGGGAGTGAACTGTGAGCGTTAGCTGTAGTAGAGGATGATATTAGGGCTATGATTGAGGAATATTTAAGATATTGAAATATTTTAAGGTAAAAATGTGAAACACATAAGGGAGAGACGAACAAATCGGGGACTGAAATACCTATATAATGAACCAAATATGATAGGAATTTTAAAAGCTTATCCATTGCGACGGCTTAGTCATAGTTTCAGAATGCAATGACCTCATTTGCAAAGCGACTATTTGAAAGTAATTTTTAAACAAAAATAGAAGAGCCCTGCCAGAGATTAGATGAAATGATGAAGTGTAAAGAGATTTAAAGGAAAATCAACGACTGGAAGGAAAAGTTTGCGAACAGAGAAGAGTGGAGAAGAACATTCAATCAAGTCAGCGACCAACTAGAGTTTTGAGCATTAATATCATCAGTAGATCATCATCTACAGATTATGCTGACTCGTGATAAAGTTTATTGGAGATTTTCTTTTGCTTGCTTGGTAGTATTTAGTTTTGCGTTGGACTGTTATAGAACCATCTGCTCTGCGCTGACCACACCTACTCTAATAACTTAATTGCTTATAACCTTTTTAATACAGATCATATTTTCAAAGTGTCATTAAACGCGCAACCACACTATCTTAGAGAACTTGTTTCATTTGCTCATCGATTATGGAAAACGTCTTTGTGGAGGTCGATGTAAATCCGTAGAAGCTATTCAAGAGAGTTCGCTGATCGTCTTAAAATAAATACCAGAAGTCAAGTATAAAATCTTCTTCTAAGGCTGCGCTAAACATTGGAATACGTGTATTGCAGTGAGACGGGAATAAAATTGAAGATGCCGAATTGAAAGCATTGTTGGAAGAAGGCGATATGTAGACCCAATATCAAATAGTAGAGGGGTTGATCGTTGGTCGCCAAACCATTTATGATCGTCTGCATGCAATGGGAAAGGTTTAGAAGGCAGGATGGGTACCACATTAGCTGAACTATAGGCAGATGGAAAAGCGAAAAACGGTGTGCGTAGTTTTGCTTTCTCGGCATGAAAGAAAAACTTTTTTGGTTGGCATCATGACTGGAGGTAAAAAAATAGATATATTTTGGGAACCCAAAATGCAGAAAATTGTAAGTTGACACAGAACAACCATCAACATCGACCGCAAGATCGAATCGCTTTGGAAAGAAGACAATGTTGCGTATTTCGTGGCATCAGAAGAATGTCGGGTCCTATAAGCTTTCGATACAAGGTGAAATAGTTAATATCTGTTATAATATCAATATGAACCATGCATTGATCGAAAAACGACCAGAATGGGGTGCAAGACACGGAAAAGTGATTTTGTAGAACGACAACTCCCCATCACACACAAGAAAAACAGTCAGAGACGCCGTTTCTGCAACTTGGCTGGCAACTCGGGCCCCACCCGCCTTACTTACCAGATTTGGTCCCTTTCGATTACCACTTGTTTTCCTCGATGTTTCACGCACTTTCCATGAAAGACTTCAACCATTACGGAGATATCGAAAAATGGCTTGATGACTGGACCACCTCAAAAGATGTACGGTTTTGTGGGAAAAATTAAGAATTATCAAACGCCACACCTGGTATGTTTACGAATTTAGACTGTTATTCCACTTTTTTCTTTCCATAGTTTCTTCACCGCTTCTATGGTATTAAATTGTTTTTTTTTTTGACAATAGAGTAAAGTACTTGTTCTATTGTAGTCTTCTTAGGATAATCTTCGGGTTGTAACGATTGTAGCCGTCGATAATGATAGGTATAAAAGTGTTCTGGTCGTATAGTCTTCCACACTTTACTTTGACCAATTTCAGCTTGACCTGCTATAGACTTGCTATAGATAGCGGATGCAATGATTTCTTAAAGGAAATTTTTCCGAGTACAAACGACATACTGCGGCTGCATTTTAATAGCACTCCCCGTAAGTTAATATTATGTCCACAAGTTCATTGTTTTTATAAACGTATGGCATTTTAATCCCAGAAAATACCCAAAAATTAAACACGCATTATTAAGGAATTATTACAACTAGTCCGGTCAAATTAGACAGAAAAATGAGAGTGAAGGTACATAAATTCACATCAAGTTGGAAGTGAGTAAAATTGTTCAAAACATAATTAAAAATAACATTTCAAAATTCCCCATCGTTGCGGTACGTGGAAAGGAATTGACTCTAGGTCAAAGGTAAAAAAAAAGGGTTTTTCACGATTTTCATCAAAACGGCAAGTTTTATCGTAAAATTACTTTAGACAAAAATTGTAGAACATAAAATTATCTATTAAAAAGGTATCAATAATTTTTTTCTTAAGAGCCACCGTTCCTGAGATATAACGATTTAAAAAGTTGTAAGCGTCATAATATGTATAAGTACGTCACGTATATACATCTCTGTAGCTGTAATATAAGTAAAAATATTTTTCTATCGGTCATTGTAACTTACATTTAAAATATAAAATATACATAAGTATAACTATGAGGATATCAGGTAAAATGAACCGCTTTTTCACTCTGGTTTTTAGGCTAGCCTTCAGGCTCCTGCCTATATACGATCAGTTATGCCCGAAACGGGTCCGAATTTTATTGTTATGGGATTCTAGCTATCCCAGGAAGTGTCAGAATTCCCCCTTTCTTTTGCGAGGCATAGTCTGACATTACTTAAAATTAGGGTTTACTAGAAAGTCCAGAGAAACTTTGTGAAGGTTAACTTGATAATGAAAAACTGTCTCCATCGGAAGTGGGAACCAATGCCGGGCCGACGACCAGCGGGCGTCGTCGGTCCGCCATTTGGTGCGGGATAGCGGGATTTTTCGATAGCGGTTTACTATTATGGAACTTATGTAAGCCGGAAACCCGAGAATTTCGGGCCCCATAGGCTTACTGCCACGGAATTTGGGGGACTATTGTTAGGGAATAATGGCTCCGAGGGAAGTGCGGAGCGCCGAGCTCAGTTGGGTCTGAAGTTGACCCAACAATTGAGCTACTAGTTGCTCCACAAGGTTGGAGATAATGTCACCTTGTGGAGCGGGGTCGCTAGATGGAATTCCTTTGAGACCCCCACACGAAGATCGGTGGGGGTACGGCGGGTTTACGGGACTTGTTAACAGCGGTCTCACGAGGTTTTCTCTTCGAAAGCCTTGCGACTTTCTCGGAGATACCTCCATCTGGTCTCTTGCTGCAACCTAGAAAGTTCGCTGTATGCGCACCTCCACAGTTGCAGCAAGTTGGTGTGTCATTTCGATCCTTCTTACACTCCTTTGTGGACTGATCGTCCGTGCATTTAACACAGGCCGGATCGGCATGACACTTTCTCGCCGTATGGCCGAATTTTAGGCAGTTGAAACATTGCACTACTCGGCCATTCGATCGCTGAGTTTGGATTTTAATGTCCTGTCCGAAGAAGGACTTTATGTCGTATATCCCCTTATCTTCCCTGGGGACAACAACTTGGGGTAAAATGAAACCCAGTCCCTTAATTTATACACCAGTGTAACCTTGAGACATCAGTCTCTCTGTTCAATTGTGTGCGTAGCTATGAAATAAAATAAATGAAATCCCGTTAGTCTTGAGCGCCACTCCGTAGTGAAAACACGTGTTTATTCTAACCTATATCGATCGCTGTTTTGAATTTTATAATAAAAATGTCAAAATATTGTTTTATTTGTGCTAAACTTTTAACTGAAACTGAAAATGCTGCTGTTGAACGTGGTATGAAGACATTAATCAATGCAAGTATCGAACGAGCTGATGAATTTTCAGAATATCTTAAAAATCAGAAATCTGTGACAATACACGAAAATTGTCGTAAAAATTATACTCGAAAGTCTTCTATTGCTGCAGTTAATACAAGATAACGTGAAGAACAAGAAGCCAGTACATCTAGAGTAAGTCATCCTCGTACTACATCACGTATAAGTGAATCAACTTTTTGTTTAAAAAAACTAGGCTTATTTTGCGGCAAGGAATTTTCGCCGTCAAATTAGCCAAATAAATACACTACAATTAAAAGATTCAATTCTGGTAGTAGCTCGGACTCGTTCCGATACTACAGCAGAAGCTGTTATCGCGCGAATTGAATTTGAATATGATTTAGTTGCTGCTGAAGCTAAGTATCATCGTGATTGCTATATTTCTTTCATGAAACCTTCCACTGGGGCTAAAGTCAGTCGTCCTAAAGACGAAACTACGAATCTGGCAATGAAGGAAACTTAAACTTGAAGATGCTTAAACGCACTAAGAAATGTTTGCAAAATTACAACTTTAGATCACAGGACGATTAAGCTGCGACTAAAATTAAAGTATGGCGATAAACTTATTATCACTGAAAAATCAGGAGCATCAACTTTTATATGCTTAAGAGACAATCATCATGATATTTTGAATCAAGCCTGGTACGAAAAAAAGAAAATGGATAAAAAGAAGAAAGATTCAGAATCCTAGAAGCAGCTGCAGCGAAGATATTCTATCCGCAGTGTTTGATAATTCTAACTACCCTCCACCAGGTCTCATGTTTGAAGATTTAAACAATGACATCCCAGAGTCGACATATTTTATGGAACGAGTGATTTTAAAGAATAAACGATCAAATTTAGATCATTTAAAATTTAACAAATATTTGTCATATTATTATGACTGCTGTTCGACCAAGGTCTTTTAAGTCTAAATAACAATTAGGCCTCAAGAAGAAGTAATTGAAGATTATGAATCGGACGAAAAAATGTTTCTACTGTTTTTTAATTTCCATCGCTTTTATCAATTCCAACCCTTGCTAATATGCAATAGTTTCCAATTAAACAGAATCGCAACAGACCTGTGGAAGAGACCTACTGGGGAAACCACGTTAAAAAAACGCGCTAAGTACCTAAGAGGTGGCGTGGAAACGTGTGCATATTATGACGCTTACAACTTTTTGAATCGTTATATCTCAGGAACGGTGGCTCTTAGAAAAAAAATTATTGATACCTTTTTTATAGATAATTTTATGGTCTATAATTTTTGTCTGAAGTAATTTTACGATAAAATTTACCGTTTTGATGAAAATCGCGAAAACCCATTTTTTTTACCTTCGACCTCGAGTCAATTTTTTTCCACGTACTGTAACGATGGAGAATTTTGAAATGTTATTTTTAATTATGTTTTGAACAATTTTACTCACTTCCAGTTTGATGTGAATTTATGTACCTTTCAATGTCTAGATTGACCGGACTACACTGATCAAATCGAATATCGCACTCAAAAAACTATTATTCATCAAGAATACAAAAACCTAGTCATACCCAGTATCAGCAGTAAACAAATACTTTGTTTGTTTACAATGCATTGGTCGAGAATATCAAAAAGCCTGATCTGTTTTCAAATTTTTGTAACTGTAAGTAATTTCTTTATTTTGCAACTTTTATGTAAATGATTTTTAGTAAAATTATTTATTTTTACCAGTTCTACAACATGTTAACATAAATGACTCAACTTTGAAAACACATTGTATAAAATTAGTTTAAGAGTTTTAGATAAATTACATTAAATTACTAAACTAACTTCTGTTCATCCTTAGCTTGAGAATACCATGCGAAAAAATTCCGAAAATATATTAATGTCCCAAATAATTTATAAGATTTAATGTTTCATAAAAAAAGGTGTTTTCAATTTGACTTCTTAATGGTTGTTGGAGTTTTGCAACCTATACTTTTACTTATTCTCAGAATTTAACGTCTTCATACGATGGGAAGAAACGAGTAAAATGCTTTTAAATCGGCAATGAAATCACTGGTTTACATGTCAGACCACCCATGTAAAATGAGGGGTTCCAATTTTTTTTCGAATAATTATTCATAAAGTATAATTTGCTTCATGCGAGGTATATTATACATAGTCTTTGATATTGTTAATGTATTGATATAAAAATATATATTTATTAATCAATTTGCTTCTGAATGGACAGTATTTTCTTGATACGAGTTTTTCTGTATACTTTTAACATACTAGTTAGTTAAACTCGAAGAGTTTTACCACTAAACACCAAATCAGTTTTTTAAAATTCTCGACGCACGTTTCGCTAACGTGCTGTGTTATGTTAGCATTATCAGAAGATGATTTAATATAACCAACTAGATTAAATTATCTCCTGATGATGCTAACATGGTTAGCGAAACATGCATTGAAAAGTTTTATAAAGTGATTTGGTGTTTAGCGGTAAATCTCTTCGAGTTTACTGTTTCACACCGAAGGTTCCAATAAAAATAATTGATACTAGTTAGCTGTTATCATTACCGAGTGTGGCGGGTAATAATTCTTTTTTTTTTTAATAGACTGCGCTGGCCAAACTAGGTTTGGTTCACAGTCTAATCCTTTTTATCATTTTGTTGCTACGACAGTATCTTTCAAAACGTCAATAATGTTTAAATGATTTCAAGTTAGCGTCATATTGTCGAGTTTCGAACCAATTAAATAGCATTTCGGCACGTACTGCTTTGTTTGTTCAATCAAAATAAAAATACGAGTGAAAGCCGTCTTATACTTCGAAACGTCCAGGTCAACCGAAAAAATGTACAGATGCCGAATTGCAAACATTGTTGGATGAGGGCGATATGCAAACTCAACAACATAATGATCGAGAGGTTAACTGTTGGTCGCCGAACCATTTACGATCATCTGCATGCCATGCGGTAGATCTAAAAGACAGAAGAATGGGGATCACATAAGCTGAATGACAGACAGATGGAAAAGATATTGTTTTTTTGCAACGGATCGTGACTGGAGACAAAAAATGGATATATTTCGAGAACCTAAAACGCAGAAAATCATGGGTTGACACAGGACAATCATCAACAACGACCGCACGATCGAGTCACTTTGGAAAGAAGACAATACTGAGCATTTGGTGGCATCAGAAGGCTGTCGTGTACTATAAACTTCCGAAACAAGGTGAAACAGTTAATTGCTACCATCCACAAAATATCAATTTGAACCATGGGTTACAAGGCATATAATAGTGATTTTGCAGTACGACAACACCCCATCACACACAGGGAAAGCGATCAGAGGCTCCATTTCTGAACTTGGCTGGGAACTCTTATCCCACCAGTCGTACTCACCAGACTTGGCCCCTTTCGACTACCTCTTGTCCATGTCTCCCGCACTTTTCACGAAACACTTCAACAATTACAGGGATGTTGAAAATGACTTTATGGCTGGACCATTTCAAAAGATGTACGGTTTTTCTTGCAGGGCATCCACAAATGGCTGGAAAGATGGAAAATATATGCAACTAGCGACAGCACATACTTTAAATAAATCATTTTTACCTTTCTCCCAAACTAAACGAGTTTTTTTTTAATTGTTAACCTTCCTGGTGTATACCTACGTGTCAACAATGCTATGAAATGGGGATTCAATTCCGTTTTTGGTGCGCAGTGAGCAAACGTGGCACCTATCGCACTGATAGCTTTCTCAAGTGAAAATAATCGTCACTTCTCTCTGCCATCGATTAATAGGATATCTTAAATATTGTTGATCATTTCTTTAATAGAGGTCTAGGAATCCATAGCGTCATTCGTAATTCGTTCGATGTGGTGGAACCAGCCCGAGTAATACATTTTTCAGCTTTTATTTGTTTTGCGACATGGTTTTTCAACGCAAAAAGTAGTGTGTAATCAAAACACGAATTTTTTTTGTAACAGTTATATCGAACTGATCGACTTTCTAAAACTGATAAAAAAAACTAAAGGATATATTGCTTTAAAATTTATAGATCGTTACTAGAAAGGAAACTACTTGTCAGAAATGAAGGGTCTTCCAAATTGAGCGGTTTTTTTTTTAAATTTTGAGATAAAACACAGAATTTGCGTTGATTTTAAAAAACCTTTTATTAATAATAAATTCAGAACACCATTTGTGTTTAATTCAAGAATTAAAAAACCGCTTAATTTGAAAGACCTTTGCGATCGCAGCCCTATTTATCGGAAAAGCATCTGACTTTCCACACTTTAATCGTATAAACTTAAACAAATTATACATTTATTTATAATCAAAATTATAAAAGATTTCATTTTTGTTCCGTTTCTCCAGCATAAAGTTGTTTCAACCTACGCTAATCTTTCAGGCACGATATCAAACAGCGATTCGGCTTGTCACCTAATTCCGGACGAATAAATAAGGCGCCTCTCGGTACCCGTAACCGACTTAAAAAACACGTTTCCGTCTTTTTTCAGTTCATGACACGCATACGCCTCTAAAATAGGAAATAATTCGATATAAAAGTGCCGGCATCACGTTCTTTTTCTTCGTCTTAGAAACGTGGAAACTTTCTCCAATTTTCATCGTTTTTCATTTTGCGTTTTCGACGCACAATTTTCTGCTAAGTAAAATTTATTAGAACGTTTAAATATTTATTTAGGAGTAATGTAACGGTAATGTAGTTTAAATAGAAATAATGGATCTCCTGCGGCGTAGTTGTGGAAAATCTAGGCTTTAAAGGTATATTAAGTGATACAATAAGAGAAAATATAAACATGAACAGAAATATTATAGAACAAATAGAGAAAAAACAACCAATTTGGTTTGAATATATAAAAAATCAATAGGACAAGGCCCAAGAGATTACTGGAATTCATTCAACCTCAAGCAGAAATCGGGTAAAATGGAGGAGGACATGGAGGGATGATAAGCATTAGCATAAGATATATGCCAAGGCAGAGGCAACTTGGCCTGCAAGCCAAGTCTTACGCATTACTTTCTTTACTTTCAACTTCTTAGGCTGTTCCAAACTCTGCAACAATCTCATCATTTTTAGGTATATCTGGTATAAATCATTATCTACTTCAACAAAATAAAACTCAAAGAGATGTAATACTAAATACCAAATCACTTGTTTTTAATTTCTCGATACGCGTTTTGCTAACCGTGTTAGCATCATCAGGAGATTCAGTTTAATTCCAGCATTAAATTATGTCTTATTTATATGACAACTGTACCTAATAAAGCGTGTAAAAATTATGAACTATGCGTTACATTAACAATTAAAAATGTTGACTGAATGGAAGAGATCCTTTATTCCAGTTCATAGTTTTTTTTGTTTTTTTAAATGCTGCTTTTGAATGCATAAGCCATATGGCTTATACTTTTAATAAATCTTGAGTTAATAATATCTCTATTATGGTATTTTTCATTTAGCTCATATTTAATATGGCTAATATGTTATTTATAGCTGGTTAATATGGATCTTTGTTTGCCCAATATACGAGGGTCGTTCAATAAGTCCTTAGAAAATCCAAGAGATGGCGCACATAGCATCAGAAATGGTTTGTTTTTAGTAAGCATCATTATTCGCCAGAGAACTGTCAAAGTCTCAATCATATTAATCGCATGGTTTTATTGTTATTGCCGAATGAAGCAATAAACTTTTGTTTATTTAGAAAATGAATCAAGAGAGTTTCGAGTGGTGATTGAATACTTATATTTAAAAGGCTTAACACCGAAAGAGATCAAATCTGAGTTGAATGAAGTTCACGGCACATCTGCTCCTGTGTTTGCAACTATTTATAATTGGGTAAATGAGTTTAAACGTGGCCATACATGTATAAAAGATGAACATCGTTCGCGACGTGCAATAGAAGTGACTACTTCTGAAATGATTGACAAAATCCACGACATGGCTTTTAGTGATAGACAAATCAAATCATCATTTAAAATGGCTATTTTACACTACTTTTAAATTATTTTTATGTTTTTTTTACAGTAGTTTTACTGCATTATTAGAAGTTTTGCACGTTATTTTTAGAAACATTGTATCGAATATATATGTTCTTAAATAAGTACATAATACAATAATTTAAGTTTATTAGATGTTTTTTTATTACATCATCGTCTATCTTTATCACTACGTATACGACGTTTACTAATAGTGGACTAGGAGTCCGCAGCTACCACTGATGGTCCAAAATATAGCACGACTACTAGAAGCTTAACATTATGTCTTAATAACATCATGATTAATTGATCTATTGGAACCTTCGGTGTGAAACACTAAACTCGAAGAGATTTACTATTAAACACAAAATCAATTTTTTAAACTTCTTGACGCACGTTTCGCTGACCATGTTGTTATCATCAGGAGATGTTACGATCTCAATTAAATTGAATCATTTCTTGATGATGTTAACATGATTAGCTCTTCTTACTTTAATACCATCGTAGTATACGCAGAAATGTATTTTTCATAGTGTTTAATTTTTGTCGTTTTGTATTTTATTTTGCTTTGTTTTGTTTTTATTGCAGAGAGCAAAATATTACAGATTCATTTATTCAGTGGCAAATCGAGAAGTATATAAAACTTCTGTAATTTATTCAAGACAGTTTTTTCCTTCTGGCAATTCGACTAAATTACTCTTTTTGTTTGTTTGAAATTGACTTACTAACTAACATAAACCATACAACACAAAATAAATTTACAAAGCGTCAAGTCGTCTAAAAAATCCTCCTAATTACCACCGAACACAACATGTTCTCACGAAAAATTGTTTCGGATATTTATTACCACTTAAACTACTTCAACCCTTTGGATAACACCAGCCAGAATAAGCTACATTAAGATTTATAGCTCCATTATAGGGTCAAATGCCTTTTTATTGGATCAGTTTTGTTGTGGGATTGTTTGGATATACGAAGGTGATCAAAAAGTTTTAAATCGAACATTTAGTAGTTTAAAATAGCCCAGTGCAATTTTACGTATCATAAAATACATTTATGTATTTTACGCTCATTACACAGGTTAACAAATTAAAACTTTTTTGAGGTAACATTGATGAACATAGGTGTATATTGTATAGTATTTGTAGTATTTTGTAGTCTTAAATCCGAAAATGATAAGCCGATTACTGCAACACGTACACTTTTTTTGTTACAGGGGGTCCGAGGTGGATAAAACAAAAAAAGAGGCATATTTTTACAATATTTATTTAATATAAACATGTAAAACGTGTTAAAACTATGCACAGACATTACTGAGGATTATGCGAATAAAAAATATATTACATGATACTTTTTCCTCTTGTGTTCTGTAGCATCATCTCTTTTTAAAAATCCTGATATCCTGGCGAAACCTCTCTTCTTGTTCGTCGCTTAATGCATCCAAATTTTCCGGAAAAAATCCAAATGTGGGTGTAAAAAATGCATTTTTAAGGACATGCGACACCCTAGTTTTTATAGGCTTTCAAGAGTTCATCTATGAGGTTTTTTAGTTTTCATCTTTCTTATTGCCAGAAATTCTTTCACTACACTTACAATTTTTTTTAACTTAAAAATTTATCGATAAAAAATCATTTTTCATTTAATTTTTCTTGAAAAGAGACCTAGAACCTTCCTTATTTAAGGTCTAGTAAATAAGATTTCTTTTAGTTTTACATCACTTTGAGGAAATCTTAATAGAAGAAATATCTAGATTACCTGATTTGTCCTTAACTTTAACAAAGTGATTCATTAGCCCAAGCTTAATATGGAGAGGCGGAAGAAACATTTGTTTTGGATTAACAAAGGGGTCATATTTTATGTTTGAAGTACTAGGTTCAAAAGAAGTTCTATGAGGCCAATTTTTCTTACTGTAATGTTCTTTTGTTGCCCTACTCTCCGATAGACACAAAAAACAGCAATACTTTGTAAAGCCCTCTTGAAGTCCCAGTAATAAGCCTAATACTGTTCATATATAACGCGATTTAGTATGGTTTCTAACTTATCATAAGTTTTTTTCATTGTAAATATACGGGACAACTCACGTAACATGAGGAGCCCAACTTTAATCTTGATATCCAATTTGGCCCTTAAATACTACTACACTCGGATATAGATCTAGCTTGACTTTAAATTATGTATATCGTCCGCACCCCTTTGTGGATCAGACCTTGACGTGGTAAAGGGGTTTGAGTAGGGCAATGAAACTTTGAGCTATGCCGTCTGGAGTCTATGCTCCTGCGAGGGTCACCCCTGGCGGACAGGTCAAGGCGGAGGCCTCAGGCTAACATGATCCAAAATCTGCCAACCCGCATTGGACCAGCGTGGCAGATTACGGTCCATACCTTCAACATGGTATTTCAATATGTTGAAATATGATAGTACAACCTCAAACACGGCCCTCATTCCCCGGAGGCCAAGGAGCAACTACCTACGGCAGCGGGAAGACCTGCCCCAAGGCAGAGGGTGCTAAGAATCACCGGGTTAGATCAGGCTGCCATTGGACTTTTGACATTGCAACGTTAAATATACGGACTATGAAAACAGAGGCCCGATTGCAAGAACTGTTAATCGAACTTGACAACATACATTGGGATATTATTGGGTTCTGTGAAACACGAAGAAAGGGTGAAGAGTTAATCAAACTGGCACCAACTGGACACGTACTCTACACTCGAGGTACGGAAAATGGCCGATGTGGCGGAATTGGATTCCTCATCAATCGAAAGCTGAAGGACAGTGTGGTAAAATTTGAAAGTACATCCGACCGATTAGTCCAATGCGTCATTCAGCTGAATAAAAAGTTTAGGCTTCAAATCGTCCAAGCTTATGCACCAACTATAAGCCATAAAGATGAGGAAATTGAGGAATTTTATGATAATGTGGCCCAGCTTTTATACAAGGAGAAAAGTAGGTACAAAATCCTGATGGGTGATTTTAATGCCAGAATTGGAACAACAAGAACAGACGAAAATGCAACTGGCCCATATGGAACTGGTGAGCGAGACAATAGAGGTGACAGATTAGTTGATTTTGCTAAAGGACAAGAACTATATATTATGAATTCATTCTATAAGAAA
Source organism: Cosmopolites sordidus (assembly GCA_031761425.1). Lineage (NCBI taxonomy): Eukaryota > Metazoa > Arthropoda > Insecta > Coleoptera > Curculionidae > Cosmopolites > Cosmopolites sordidus. Next base: position 533,591 of record JARFXV010000589.1, read on the forward strand.
AATACCAGCAGAAAATGGACATGGAAAAGTCCATCTGGGCTCACAAGCGAAATTGACTACATCATGACCAACGATAAAACAATATTTACCAATTGTACTGTCCTTAACAATTTTAATGTTGGAAGTGACCACCGAATGGTACGAGCAAGGGTTCGGATTGACTGTCGAAAAGAGCGCGAAAGAATGGTAAGATCAAAGAAAAGCAAGGTGGATTCTGGAAAACTGCTGGAGAGAGGAAGCGATTTTGAGATTGCTTTGTCAAACCGGTTTGCTGCGTTACAAGATCCAGAGGACGTGCAAATATCAGTTCAATATGAAGAAATCGCCAACAATGTACTTCAAACGGCTGCTTCAATAGCACCAGAGGAAAAATGTCTCAAACAAACAAAAATCTCCAGTGAGACCATTGATTTAATGAAGAAACGGCGAGCAATGAGAAATGCAGGTAGTCCTTTTGGCAGGGTCGAGTACACTGAGCTCTGCAAAACTATAAGAAAACGTATCAGAGAGGACACGCGCCGATTCAATATGCAGCTAGTGCAAAAAACCCTGGAAGAAAACAAAGGAATTAACAAAGCTAAACAGAAGCTGAGAAACAAAAGAACGCAAATATATGCTTTAAAGCGTGAGGATGGCACAGTGTGCAGGGCGCGTACCCAAATGTTAGAGATTGTCAGAAAGTTTTATTCCCAGTTATATGAAGATCAGAGCCAGTCAGGGACAGCAATACCCATGAAAGAACAAATGCCAGATATCCTAGTGGAGGAATTAACAAATGCTATAGAATTGATGAAGAACGGCAAGGCTCCAGGAAAGGATAGTGTAACTGTCGAAATGCTAAAAGCTGGTGGTCGGACGTTACATAAAACACTGGCAAAATTATACTCAAAATGCCTCAAAGAACAAAAAGTACCTGACTTATGGAAAAATGCCGAAGTGATCCTTTTACACAAAAAAGGAGCACAGAAAGATTTAAAGAACTACCGTCCAATAAGCCTCCTATCACTGATGTACACAGTTTTCACTAAGATAATTTCTAAAAGAATATTAAAAAAACTGAATGGCGCACAACCAAGAGAACAAGCAGGATTCAGAAGTGGATTCAGTACAATGGATCACATCCAGGTTGTACAGCAGCTCATAGAAAGGCACAACGAATACACCATGCCACTGTGCTTGGCTTTTATCGACTACGAAAAAGCATTTGATTCCATCTCAAAGCATGCGATAATGGATGCACTGCTTAGCCAAGGTGTAGAGAGAGCCTATGTAAATCTATTAGAATGGATATATGATGGAGCTACAGCCACAATTTACCTTGATGATCTTGAAGTGGGAATTAATATAGAATGAGGTGTACGGCAGGGTGACGCAATATCGCCTCTTCTTTTCTCGGCTGGCCTTGAAGAAGTATTCCATAAACTGGATATGGAACATGATGGTGTAAAGATCAATGGTGCAAACTTAAACCATCTTAGATTTGCAGATGATATTATTCTCATTTCACAAGACCCAGAGGAGCTGCAAAGCTTGGAGCTTGGAGCTTGAAAATAAACCTGAAAAAGAGTCAGGTTGTGTTCAATAACTTCGCTCAGGACAGAAGAATTTCAGTTTTAGGAAGGGATTTGGAGATTGTGGACAGCTTTATATATCTTGGGCAGAGGATTTCAATGGAAGGGAATACCGCCCGGGAGGTGGAACGGCGTGTTAAATGTGGCTGGCAGGCATTTGGTAGGCTCAACATAGTGTTTAAGAGCAGACTCCCACTTTGCCTGAAAAGAAAAGTCTTCGATCAGTGCGTTCTACCCGTTATGACATACGGAAGTGAAACCTGGACACTCACATCGCAATCAATTCAAAAAGGGGACTGGAAAGATGTATGCTTGGCATTACAAGACGAGACAGAAAGTCCTGCGCGTGGATCAGGGAACAAACAAAAGTCTGTGACATCATTGGAAGAGTAAAACAATTGAAATGGAGATGGGCAGGCCATATAGCGAGGCGATGGGACGACAGATGGACCAAGGCAATCCTGGAGTGGATACCGCTTGATCGCAAACGTCCGCGAAGAAGACCGAAAGCACGATGGATTAATGACATCTTTAAGTATATTGGACCCGAGTGGCAAAGGAAAGCCCAGGGCCGTGAAGGTTGGAAGCATGCTGAAGAGGCCTTCATTCTGCAGTGGATCGATACGGGCTGATGATGATGATGATGATGATATCGTCCGCATATATAACAAAACTTATTCGATGGATTTTTGCTAAAACGGCGATTAGAACTTGCCATTTTATTTTAAATCCACTTAAACACTTGACTGGACTGCAAAAGAGACAGAAACAAACTAAGCTATAGAAAACAATAAAACTGCAAGTATAGGTTCGTAGAATACTGTGGAAATACCCCCTCTAACATATTTGTGGTAATAAATGTAAATAAACGTTGAAGCAGTCGTAAAGCTCTTGAAACATTGCTTCAAAAACCTCCTTCAAGCCCACGTTCAAAACATACAGGATACCCTTAATGGTATCGAAATTCTTTTCTTTCGTTACTAGTTTCAATCTGGGGAAAACTCAGAAGTACGACTGACCCAAATTAAACGAAGATGAGAAATTATTGAGCATCATAACATTTTATTTTAGCCAAGAAGTGGTATACACAATTCCTCTGTCCCACGCTGCATTATCATGTAGCAAAAACGATATTCCTTGATTCCCACAATGTGGAAGGACAATGGTGAATTTTTCGATAGGTCTGGCAGACACACAACGATCGCTTGACGAACGTTACTGGTCCTAAAAACTATTTGAACCATTTGCTTTAGCGCATTCCAGCAATAAAGTTAGTAAATTGTACTGAAGTAGAAAAATGTGAATTTGAAGGAGATAAAATAAATTTTAGTAATATTTTATCTGTTTTTGTTTTGTTTTATCTAAAATTTATTTTTGAATATTATTTTATATGATATACGTTAAAAAAGGATTTTTTTGGACCTGATCTTTCGTTCATGAAAAATGCCTGTTGGGAATGTTTTTAAGAAATTATTGGTCTATATGTATTGAATTACATGTTTATCTATTCTTCTGTTGGAACATTTGGAGTGAAACACCAAACTCTGATGAGATTTACCGCTAAACACCAGATCACTTTTTCTGAACTCCTAATGATGCATTAAATCATCTCCTGATGATGCTAACATGTAAATCTCTTCAAGTTTAGTACATGTATATAATTGAAACAGGTTCCAATAGGGTCAGTGCGTTCTATTTTATAATCTAAAAATTTTGTAGACCTCCCTCGTAAAATTGAAGCACATATTTTTAAGATAAGATTGAACTTCGATAATCCTAAAAAACCGTGTTGGAATGTACAGGGTGTGAATCCTACTGATAAATTCCGTTTCTTTCGTTTTGTTTTGTTACTAATTATATTTTCTTTTTCAGGTGAGTTATAATAAAACCATAGATAGTGAAACAAGTAAGTTGACATCATTATAGATGTATTTTCTTTAGACCAATTTTTTGACTACATGAAAATATTATGTATTTGTTAAGGAAATAACTCTGTTTATTTGATTGTTTTTATGCAAAAATCTTTATCTTCAAAATACTATTCTGATCAAAAGTAAGGTGACTTTTATTATTAACATTCTGGTGTCTTACGTATTGATAGAACTATTTATTTTTTAAAGTGGTTTGACTGTCGTTGTGATTTGACCGAACTTTCATATAATTTTCGTAGTTAAGTAAGAAATTATAGCAAATGCATCGATCAAAATCAAGACGAGCGATTTCTTATGCTGATACATTAAAAATATTAATAGAGTGTCACGGCGATGAAGCAATAGAAAAGAAAACATTTTCGACTTTCGTAACGATAGAGAAACAGATAAACATGCACCTCATTGAGGAAGATCTTCCACGTTAACCAATGAACAAAGCATTACCAAAATCAAGGATCTTGTATCGAGTAATCGCCAGTAAACGTTGTTGTAAAACATCCAGATTTATGACAAAGCAGTTTTCGTATACAGGAGTAAATACCAGGAGTCGAGTCTAAATAATGTTTCAAAGACTGGGAAAAAACTTTGAAGTAAATGTATTACAGTAAGAGAAGGTTACTCTGAAGGAGACAAAATACATTTGGATGCATAATACTTGGTGGTTTATTTCAAAAAGTCTCCTTACTTTTTGATTATGCTACTTACTGTTTGATCAATTATTCAAGTTTTAAACTGGTAGGTGGAATTTGAAACCTTGAAATTTATTTTCTCCGATATGCTCACTTATATAGAAGTGTGAATACCATAAAATAGTAATTTGAATAAAGTAATTTTAATAAAATGAGCAAATATTACTAATTTATTTATTCACCGCTGAGGAAACTGCAGTATTAGCTAACAGAAATAAATTTGTCGCAACGTACTAGCTTAGTAATAAAATCATGAAATGTGAATGAAACTATTATTATATTACTTGCAGAAAAGAGAAAACTGTGTCAGCACGATGTGTTAATAATGGCCACTTATATGAACAAACAGACGGTGTAGCTATAAAAGGTCCACTAAACCCTACACTTACCAACAACCAAGCCAAACCAAGTGAAACAACAACTTAGTGAAACTGAAACAACAACTTTTTGAACTAAACTTGAAGAGATTTACCACTAAAAACCAAATCACTTTTTTTGAACAGCTTAACGCACGGTTCGCTAACCATGTTAGCATCATCAGGAGATGATTTAATCTAATTCTAAAATTAAACTATGTACTATTTATATGAAAAACCCTAGCTAACGTAGCGTGTAAAAATCATGAACTGTGAAGTTAACTAAACTTTACATTAATAATTGAAAAAGTTGACTGAACGGGATAGGCCCTTTATCTCGGTTCAAGCTTTTCTTACATTTTTCTGTTTGAATGATTTCATATGCATCTAAAGCCCTATTATTATTAACACTTTTAATTAATCTTAAATTACTAATATTTATACTGTGGTCGTGTTCGATTGCATGTTGGGCAACACAAGATTTTTCATTTCTTCCATATCTAATGTGGGTAACATGTTCTTTATATCTTGTCAATATGGATCTTTTTGTTTGCTCAATATACCTTCGATCACAGTCTTGACAACTAATTTTGTAAATCCCCGACTTTTCATGTTGCTTTACTTTATCCTTTGGATTACCCAGAACTTCTCTTAATTTATTATTTAGTTTGTACACAATCTTAATGTTCACTTTTTTTCAAAATTTTGTCTAGCCCTCTTGTTAATTGGGCATCAAATGGTATTACCATGAATTTCTTTGTGTTCTGATCCTTTTGAAAAGTCGAAGATTCTTTCAATAATCTTCTGAACTTATGTTTTCTAATTAATTTATATACAATGTTATTATTATAACCATTCACTTCCTGCCTAATTAATTTTAATTTTGTGTTATAATTATCGTATTAAAAAACAAATTAAATAATAAAAATGTCTTATTAAAATTAAAGGAAAATTAATTAATCGATTTACCATAAAATTTAAAATCAATGAGACCAATTATATCAGCCATTGATTCTCCAACATACAACTTGACAAAGTGGTTAACAAAGAAATTTGAAAATCTACCCAACCAACTACCTTCCTGTTCTGTGATAAACTCAACCAAATTCATGGAAAAAGTCAGAAACACACATCTACAGGAAGGTGAGGTTTTCGTTTCCTTTGACGTTTCATCGTTGTTTCCGAGTGTCCCGCTTCCACATACCTTGAAATACCTAAGAGAGTTACTGGAATTAAACGTTTTTAATAACAAGATTGTTTCTGAGTACATCTCCTTAACAGGATTATGTATGAAGCAAAATTGTTTTCAGCTTAATAATAGATTTTATGAACAACAAGAAAGAACGGTAATGGGCAATCTTCTATCACCGTTCTTAGGCAACATATTTATGAGTAAATTTGAAACCGAGGCAAAAGATGAATTCAGTTATTTTCCGAAGGTATGGTTAAGATATGTGCATGACGTTTTTGCCATTTTCTATTCGAAAAATAAAAATTTTTAGAAAAATGAAGATTTAGATGGTTTTATTAAGAAAATAAACAGTAAATCCCTAAATAAAATATTCACACATGAACTCGAAAACAACGATAGTTTATCATTTCTGGATGTTTTAGTCAGTAGAAACTATAAAAATAGGTTAGATTTTGATATTTTCAGAAAAAAACACCACCACTTCGAGATGCATTCCTAACGATTCAAATCATAGCTTCCAACGTAAGATGCCTAGTTTAAATTTTATGGTAAATAGATTAATTAATTTTCATTGAAATAAAGATAATTATAACAAAGACTTAAAATTAATTAGGGAGGCATCTGAAGTGAATGGTTATAATAAGAACATTGTAGATAAATTAATTAGAAAACATAAGTTCAGAAAATTATTGAAAGATTATTCGACTTTTCAAAAGGATCAGAACACAAATAAATTCATAGAAATACCATTTGATGCCCAATTAACAAGACGGCTTGACAAAATTTTGAAAAAAGTGAACATTAAGATTGTGTACAAACCAAATAATAAATTAAGAGAAGTTCTGGGTAATCCAAAGGATAAAGTAGAGCAGCATGAAAAGTCGGGGATTTACGAAATTAGTTGTCAAGACTGTGATCGAAGGTATATTGGGCAAACAAAAAGATCCATATTGACAAGATATAAAGAACATATTCCCACATTAGATATAGGAGAAATGAAAAATCTTGTGTTTCCCAACATGCAATCGAATACGATCACAGTATAGATATTAGTAATTTAAGACTAATGAAAAGTCAAACATATAGGGCTTTGGATGCATATAAAAGCATTCAAATAGAAAAATGTAAGAAAATCATGAACCGAGGTAAAGGTCCTATCCCGTTGAGTCAACTTTTTCAATTATTAATGTAAGGCTTAGTAAACTTCACGGTTCATGATTTTTACACGCTTCTCTAGGTAGGGTTTTTCATATAAATAGTATATAGTTTAGTTTTAGAATTAGATTAAATCATCTCCTGATGATGCTAACATGGTTAGCGAAACGTGCGTCGAGCAGTTCAAAAAAACTGATTTGGTGTTTAGTGGTAAATCTCTTCAAGTTTAGTGTTTCACACCAAAGGTTCCAATAGAAGAATTGAACTCTTTGAACGTTAAAAGCATTTTATTACAAACCTTCGGTATAGATTCACTAAGTATCGGATTTTTAGCAATAATTCGTCCCATTTTCGGCACTATATAACACTGCATCGCAAAACCGAAGTATGATCTGCTTCATACGTGTTTAAATTCGATGTTGTTTGATAAAAGGAATTTCAACGAGTACTTACGTACAACGATAATTACAACGGTAAATTGTGTTACGTATTGTATTTTTCATGTTGGGTTAAGCATTAAAAATAGCAGAGAATAATGTGCATTTTCGACATATTATGTTTTTATATTTCCGAATCAGTGAATATGCTTCGCAGACGTTTCAACGTCCATTAAGTGGTTCAGAAAGTTTCGGGAATAGAAGGCAATTTTAATAATAGCAATGCACAATGTTCTGGACGACCAGCCGAGTTTAATGGTAATTAAATATTGCTGCAAATCGAAAGAGATCGGCATAGAAGAACTGGAGGGATCGGAGAAATTCTTGAAATAAATAAGACAGCAATTTCAAGGCGATTACAACAACTTACAATAGTCAGCATGAACGTCGCATGAGTTCATTGATTATGGGCTATGAAAAATTGATTATGTATAATAAAGGGCAAAAAATCATGGCAAGAGAAAATGGAGATAAAGGCAGTTTACATCCGAAGAATGTAATAGAGGTCGCGCTATGTATTTGATGGGCTGGAAGGGAATCGTTTATTATCAGCTATTCTCTGAAAACCAAATCATTAATACGGAGAAATACTCTTTGAAACTAAGTGGATTAAGGTGAGCAATCGACAAGAAGCGGCCTGAATTCGCCAACAGAAAGGATATCTTTCCATCGAGAAAGTTGTTGATAGATCACAAGTGTCTTTGGCCACCCGACACAAACTTTAACAATTTGATTGGGATGTTTTGGTCTATTCACCTTATTTTCCCGACATTGCGTATTTGGACTATTTATTTATTGATGGTAAACCACTTTAAAATAACTTAAATGGTAAAAACTTTCCTTCCTTGGAAGAGTTGAGAAATCAGATGGGTCAGTTCTTTAACCATTTATATTCCACTCTTGACATTTATTCACATTTGTATCTCACAATACAATCTTTATAATATACAACACAATAAGTTTCAATACAATACCATACAACCTGTATATCTAGATCCTATGCTAGCATAATAACAATACTAACCTACAACCTACAAAGCACTTTGGAAAAAGAAAACCCGTCACAACATTCAACACAGGCATTCATATTACATGAAATAAGAACAAAAGAGCGAAAAAAAAACACACCACCCCATATATTAAGGCTCAAGAACAAATAAAATCAATTCAGCCATGCTGACAAACACCGACCTGCATGAGGCGCGCACAATTTCTTTATATTTTCTTAAATGTCATATAACTGATGTTCTTCTTCACAATGTTACCTCTTATGTTTTCTGGCAAAAGGTTAAATAAGCGACGGGTCAAGACGTAAGAGGACTTTCTCACTCTTGTGTCACAATGAACGTGTTGCTTTATGTGTATACCCTAGAGAGCTAAGATGTTTATATAGGAGAACATAATACTGTCATTTAAAAGGAAGAATTCCCGTCATAATAAAAAGTTCCCTGCTCGGGTGGTCTCTCGGTTTTCGGTATATTATCCTTAGAAATATTTTTTGCAATGTCTCAGGCGACTCAAGATGACTGTGGAATGTACCACCCCAGGCAACAATTCCATATGTTAAATTAAAATTAGCAAGAACGTAGTATATATGTCTTAATATATCAAATGACATACACTCTGACGTTTTTCGAAATTGGACCATCACAACAAAGAGCGTTTTTTTTTAAATTGATTTATGACGTTTCCAAGAAAATAGCTCATCCAAAGTAACACCAAGATACTTAACTGCAGCTAAGTGTTTCACCTCTATACAATCACATGATGCATCTCTACAGTTGAAATGATGCCATTTAATAGGCTTATCGAAGTGCCGGGGTTTCTGAAGTGCAAAATGAAGCATCCTAGTCTATGTTAAGGAGCATTTTATTTCCAACAGAGCAGCTTTTCAATATTTTCAAATCGCTTTAAATATTTTGCAGTACTTTTCATTTTTTATCCCCTGCGTATAGCAGGACTGTGTCATCAGCAAATGTAAAAATGTGGTCCCGTATTCTTAAGTAACTAAGGTCATTTATATAATTCATAAATAATATTGGACCACTGGTACAGGGACACAGTACCCTGAGGGACCCCAAACAACACTGATCTCTCTGAGCTTTTCCATATAAATAACTATGGAACCACTTGCAGATAGTTCCCTTTATCCTTAATGCTTCCCACTTTTCTAATAAATTATAATGCAACACAATATCAAACGCCTTACTAATATCCAAAAATAATCCACTTACATATTTCCCTTTCCCTTTCCATTGAGGTTTTTTATACAAATAACTGGTAAGCCGAAACAAGGCTGGATTCGTTCCCAGGTCCTTCCTAAAGCCATATTGAGTTTCTGCAAGAAACTTAAATTTATCCAAATAATTAGTTAACTGTTGTACAATTAATTTTTCAAAAACTTTTGACATGACCGGCAAAATTGCAATAGGCGGATAACTCTCGCAGATCGAATTGTTACCGCCTTTAAAAATTAGCACAAAAGTTTAGCGTTTTAAATTGACTGGGATATTCTCCTGTTGAAATTGATATATTAAACATATAAACCACTACTGACTTTTACCATCTGATTTTTAATATTTTTTAGGATTTGAGTTCCAAGCTCATCATACTCCGTACTCTTATTCTTGGAATTGGTTAGACATCTCTCTTGAATGGCTTCTATGGATTCCAAACGACGTGGAAAAAGTATTTTATTCAATCGTGGAATCACCGAATGGTATATGGTAATTCTAAATCTGATTGTTTCACAGTGACCTTTACTCCCAACAAGATTCTGAATGTTGGTAATATTTCCTTAACCTGTTGTTCTCGACCATCGCTAAAACCCTTATACCACCTGTAAACATTTTTTTTAACATAATTTCATCGCCCCGAAGCTTTCCCAATATTTTTAATACACCATTACAACGAATTTACTGTTTTAGATTAAATTTAATGCAAATTCTTTGCTGTATAAATTTAAGCAATAAATTTTACAAGACACTATAATTTCTAACTTAACAAACGAAATGCTATGAAGGTTCTGTCAGATGTTGGTATGTCTGTTAAAGACAGACAAGACAACTTAAAAAGCAGTTGGTTTTATCGATGCATAAAGGTTACAAACTTTTTAAACAACAGCCGCTTTTATTTTTAATTACATGGCGATGTAACTATATATAAATAATAAATAATCAGTAACAACCCAGTCACACCAAATCTTAATGTTTTCAGTACGTTAATGCAAAAATATATTACAGGTTCGTATTCCATCTACATCCTCCTTCTCCATTTTCTCAGGTGAATTATGATCGCGATATGAAATTCAGCGCCACGCATCTCGCTGAAGCTGGAAATGTGGGAATATTAATGTCAGTCCTGGAAATTTTCGTACTTATTGCTCACGTTTTGATATAAAAACGAGTGTAAAATTACTTTTTTTTTTTTTTCGTTCAGGATATATTACCTGAACGCGCTTCGTTGTAAATATTTACGATGAAAATCTTTTCATAAAAAAATACAACAAACGATTTATATTTTTTATGCACTAATTTTTTGCCTACGTATTTTTTATATTATACTATCAAACATTGTTGTAGATATATTATTGTATTGGGTGATTGTATGTTGTTGATTATATTGCTTTGGTACAGTACAAAAAATGTATTATATTTAAGAGTTTATAAAGTTTTAATCTGCAATATAATCTCCATTGTTATTAACAATCTTCGCCCCCATTACTGACAAACTTTATAGTCTCTTTTCTATAAAATGAGGGTTTTGATTGATTAATTTTTTAAATTTTTAAAAAACTAAGAATCATTAACCGCCACATCTGACAAATAAATACATACATTGTTTTGATAACGTTTTGGCAAACATTCAAAAAGAATAAAAAGAGTTATCATTTGTATGTTCTTTATAGAACATACAAATGATAACATACATACAAATGATAATTATATTATATATATATATATATATATATATATATATATATATATATATATATATATATATATATATATATATATTGGGGCGAACATTAAATCAGCAAAAAATCCAAATTTTAGCTTTGCAAGAAACCAGATTGATAGATGATAACACCTTGGAATTCGGCAATACAGACTTTTTAAAAGTAAAACGGACAAAAGAATACTCAAAAATACACCACATCTCGGTGTTGCTTTCGCTGTCTCAAGAAACATTCTTGGTTCTATAACAAATGTCCAGTCAGTAAATAATCGACTTATGACACTATCCCTCAAGTGTGCTAACAAAAACTATACATTAATCAATGCGCACCTCCCAGTTAACGAAGAAAATAAATCTAATCCTGAAAAAGTAAATAAGTCCTGGGAAATTCTGGAAAAGACTATCTCTAAAATTCCCTCTAACCATGTAAAAATCCTATTGGGTGATTTCAACGCCCAACTAGGGAAAGAAAAAAAAGTACAGGAAAACAGTCGGCAGTTTTCCCGCTCATAAATGGACTAACCATAATGGTAGAAGATTGGTTGAACTATGTTCGCAGTTTAATCTAAAAATAATGTCAACCCATTTTAAGAAGAAAATAACAAAACAAAAGACCTGGAGGTGCCCAAACACGTACATGGGTGAATTTCAAATTGACCATGTTGCCATTTCGTACCCCAATTATAAAGAGATTTTGAATGTTCAAGTCAGGAAAGGAGCAAATATAGACACGGATCACTACTTGCCTAGAATCAAACTTAGCTTAAAACCTCGAAAACTTATTCAAAAGGGGCTGCTAATACCAAAGTTTGACCCAACGAAAATAAAACCAGCCCTAACAGAAGAGCTTGATAAACAACCTGCACAGAACTGGCAAGAATTAAAACAAAAAATTATTAAAACAGCCTTAAAGTTGGTCCCTTTACAAAAACGTAGAAAATCCGTGGTGGGATGAAGTTTGCGAGCAAGCAGTATTAAGCCGAAGTAAAGCATTCAAAGATTGGAACAGTCAAAAAACAGCAATAAACTATAACATCTTTTTGGAAGTAAGAAAAGAAACATCGAAGCTAATTAGACAAACTAAAAGAAAATATGAAAACAATCAACTTAATGAAATAGAAAAAGATTTCCAAAAAAATAACACCCAAAACTTTTACAAAACATTTAAAACTAAATTAACAGGCTATCAACCGCAGAGCCTATGCTTTCAAAAGGAAAACGGACAACTAGCTCTAAATAACCAAGACAATTGCAAAGAACTTGCGAAATATTTTGAACAAATACTAAAATGTCCTGAGCCCTTAAACAAATTACCAACACTAAACCCTAAACAAACAAACCCAGATTCATTACCACCGAATGAAGAGGAAATACTTAGGCAAATCAAGCGGCTTAAAAATAACAAAGCTTCTGGTGAAGATGGAATCACTGCTGAACTTTTGAAATCCGCTGGTCCAGGTACAATCAAGGAAATAACCAAAATTCTACAAGAAGTTTGGCGAACCGAACCGATTCCGGAAGACTGGAAAGATGCTCTAATCCATCCACTACATAAGAAAGGAGATAGAACGGATGTAAACAACTATAGAGGAATATCTCTTCTCCCAGTTTGTTACAAGATTCTATCTCAATGTCTACTAGACAGAGCACAGGGACAGTTAGAACCGAACATTGGTGAATATCAGGCAGGTTTTCGACCGGGCAGATCCTGCCCTGAACAGATCCTGAATCTAAAGTTGATTCTAAGACATCAAAAACTGTACAATAAAAATCTCGTCTGTACATTTGTGGATTTCAAAAAAGCATATGATTCTATTGACCGCGAATCTTTATTCCGAATCTTGAAAGAACAAAGACTAGATCTGAAAACGCTGGCAATTATTAAAGCAACGTTAACTAACACGAGGTCAAAAGTTAAATTGATGGGTGACATCTCAGAACCTTTCGAAATTAAAACTGGTGTGAGACAAGGGGATGGACTTTCGCCACTCTTATTTAACTGTGTTCTAGAAAAAGTAATATAGGAGTGGCGTGAAAAAAAGTCGGCACTGAATATTGACCAGCCCATTAAACTGGGGAGAACCAACATCAAAATTGATTGTCTGGCATTTGCTGATGATCTAGCAATTTTAGCTCAAGATGTATTAACGGCTCAAAAACAGATTGAAATCCTAAAAGAAACAGCAGAAAAGGTAGGACTCCAAATATCCTTTGAAAAGACACAATACATGACCTGCAACAGACTAAGAACACCATTTCTAAAAACAAAATATGGTAACATCAGACGAGTCTCTCAATTCAAATATTTGGGTGAAATAATCATGGAAAATGGGTTGGAAAAAGCGGCCAATAAGGCTAGATGTCAAAAAATGGAAACGGCATTGAGACTTACACAAAATATTTACAACAAAAAATGCCTATCTAAAAACACAAAACTGAGACATTACAACACGGTTATTAAGCCAGAATGTATATATGCTGCAGAAACGCTCATTTTGAATAGAAAGAGGGACATCGAGGACATTGAAAAGAAGGAAAGAAAAATCATAAGAAAAATCCTAGGCCCCAAACAAATAAATAGCACAACATACCGACTTCGAGAAAACCAAGAAATCAAACAATACACAGATATACATAGCGATATGAGAAAAAGAACACTTAAGTTTTACGGACACATCAAACGGATGAATCCGAATAGGCTAACTAGACAAATAGTCGAATTTTATGAAAATAGGAGTAGAGCTAAAATAGAAATAATTAAATGGATTGCGGCAATTAAAGAGGACCTAAGATCAGCAAATATTACACAAAGTGAAATTCAGGATAGAGGTTGTTTCAGACACACGGTTAACGTTTGGAAGGTTGGCCAGAGAGAAAAATGTAGGAAGACTGGAACAACTTGGTCTGACGAAAGGAAAAAAGCTCATAGCGAAAGAATGAAATTAGTATGGGCTCAAAGGAAGGCTAACAACAACAAACGCCTCTAATTGTACTTCACGTGGTCCACCAGGGCCCATACGTGAATAATAATAAATAATATATATATATATATATATATATATATATATATATATATATATATATATATATATATATATATATATATATATATATATATATGGTGGACCACGACAGACTCTGCCATTTTTTGAGACTTTTGGGTGATTCAATAATTTTTTTCCCATCTAAAATTTGATGAACTATTATTTATTAAGATTCAAATTTTGTTTTTATTACGGCACATGTCTTTTAATTTTAATTTAAAGGTGTTAAAATAAAGGAAGTTGACAAAAATCGGTTTATTACCTGAATTGTGAGGGTTAAAACTCTCACAGTTAGAACTTATAGCACTTACGAAAACATTTCTTTTAGTTCATTTACTGTGTGATGCACCGATGATTAAAACTTATTAAGAAAGGTTGCATTTTGCTCTTTGAGGCGATTAATACTTTTGTTCGCGATCATTAATTCCAAACTGTCAGCATCATAGCGTTTCCAAAAATGTCATTACTGAAGGTCAACGTTGTCGAGGTATTCCGTTCCCGTGTAGGCGCTATTTAGATAATAAACAAATCCAACGTTGTTGTGATTTAAATATCAATTCCGCCTGTCTAAAAATACGCTCGGGAAGGAATCTCGTTTGGTTTACGTAATGTATATATTTCCTTTTCGAGATGCTCAATATAAATAGAAGTGACAAGTGGTTCTAGTCTGTGAAGGTGTTGTTGGATGAGGACGAGTCAAATAGGGCGAACAAAATATCGTAGTAGTTCCTGGAGGTGGTATTTTAGAAAGGACTCTGTTGATATATTATCCATTAACAATGGAATATATACATACACTATTTTGTGCATCATTAGTAAAGTGGTTTAAACTTTCATGATCGTTTGATCGTTTTCGATTCGTTTTATATTATTTTCATTGTTTACACTGCATGAGTTGAAATTTAATTCTTACAGATACGTTTGAAGTAATTACCCTAGGCACCAGAATTATTTTTGTTTTAAAACGCGATTCAATGTTACTGAGACAACCTGGGACAGATACGCATGGAACATCATATAGAGCTATCAGTGCGATGGATGTCGCGTATACTCACCGCGGACCAAAAATGGAATCGAGTGATCACTTCTCAGCGGAAGGTGTTTCTACGCCGATTCATGACTGTTTATTGGACTTAGATTGAACTTGGATTTATCACTACATAAGAGTTAATAAAAAAACTACAAGAGCTAAAAAAACCGCCTCCATCTGGCAATAACAGCGAAATTGGTCAATTTGCGCTATGAATACATGCCGCCTTCACCTTATTCTCCAGATTTGACCCCTTCAGGCTTTTCTCTTCCTAAACATGAAAAAATGGCTGGTTTGAGAAAAATTCGTATGAAATAAAATGATTATCGCCGAAATAGGGGACAATTTTACAGAATTCGACAAGTCGTGCTTTTTAAAAGTCATTAAAACATTGGAAAATCAAACTAAAACTAGACTATGCTGGAAAATAAATCGATTTCGATCAAAAAACAATATTTAAGAAATATCTAAGTTTACGTTCTATCCTCGTAAATATATACGAGAGTGTTATGCAGAAGAGTATACAGACCATTGTAATTGATATTTAATAGGTTTGTTCTAGCAAGGATTTCAAATGGTTCCAAACCGTTCGGAGTTTGTGCAGATGACCGAAACATTCGCATACATTGGCCTGCGCAAACTTCGGACGATTTCAAACTGTTTGAAATCTTTGCTAGAACAAGCCTATTATTTCATTATTTAACTATAATCCAGATCTATTCTTCAATTGTTTCAATAAATTAATTGTTTCGTTAGCAGAGTGAGGTGTAGCGCCATCCTGTTGGAACCATATATCCGCCATATCAATTTTATTCAATTCAGCTCACAAAAATCCATTTATTATTTTACGATAACACTGTTGCAATAACATTCACTGTTGCAGCTTCACCAGCAGCATTGTGAAATAAATACGGCCTAATTACACCTCCTGACCATAATGCACTCCAAACCGTAACTCGTTTAGGGTGTAAAATAGATGATTTTCCTCATCTCAAATGCGACAATTTTGTTTATTAACATAACCATCAATTTCAAAATGTGCTTTATCTGAAAAGAAGATTTTTTTGAGAAAAATTATATGTTTGTTTTGAATGATCCACTGGCTTTAGTTTCTGTGTTATTTGAACCTTATACGCCTTCAGAGATAAATTCTTTCGTAAAACACGCCATCTTGTGGATTCACTGAGTACAAATTGTTGTGCACGTCGACTAATGGAAATTTCTGGGTCTTCAGCAGCGTTTTTACGTACCAAATCAATATACTCTTATGAACGACCACTACGACTTTATATTGCTAACTTTTTTATCTTCCACCCAACCAGTGATTTGAAATTTTTGAACAATTTTGTTGATAGCGCTTTCAGCTCAGACGATTTTTTTTTCACTGAACGTCCATTTTCATAAAATAATTCAACAGTTTTAACGCATTATTGTATTGTGTACGAGTCCGTTTTTATAAATGTCACATATTAAACTTTTGAATTGAGACTAGACCTAGGCAAGTTCACAACGCCATCTACGTTTTATTCAAAAATTAAAAAACTGCTCAGTGTGAAAAATCCGTTATATACCTCCCCATTAAATTGGTTTCAAGAAAATCTACTGCTGAAACACATATCTGAAGCTTACTGTGAGCAATCTCCATTGCAAAGAACATATCGAGAGTGGTTTTAATGATGCAGACGTGACGATTTCAATGAGAAAGATGTGAAACGATCTGTATAAATAAGAATATTCCAGGATGTCGAACTGCAAGCCTAAAAAGCCTAAAAATTAAATTAAAATATTTAAAGGATTATCAAAACATACGATGTTTTAATTACCTTTTTCAAACATACCAAAAGAAAAAAGGGGCAATTATGTGTATGTTGCAAATGTCGTCTTTGCCAAGCGGAAAAAAAGTTTTCATCACTGGGAATGCGAGAATAAAATAATTTGAAAAATATTCACGTTATCGAAGCATTGTTCTATATTTTGCGAGATTTGGAATATGTACTTTATTGCAACAGATTAAAACAGTACTGCTAACTGGTACAAACGTCAGTTGTTAGAATTAAACTATGACTTAATACAAAAAAAAATCAGTAAGAAATAATCGAGGAAGAGTTATTCTTCTACATGACAATGCGCGACAGGTAATACCTATATAAGAATTACTATTGGAAACTGAAATGGAAATTTTCTCAACGCTCAACCTATTCTCCAGACTTGTCGTCAACAGATTCTCACTTTTTTTCAATCGTTTCAATATGTTCCTTCTTCTAATCACAAATAAATGTGCTAATATTGGCATGATGTAAAAGTTAGTCCGATTTTTATCGCTAGATGGCATTGCACCGCGAAACTGTTATTTTTATTACAATGCCAATGTCATGTCATTTGAAAACAATGCGTTATGTCATTATATTATCTCAATTTTTATGCATTAAAAAGGCAGTGAATAAGAAACATTTTCATATATATTTTGCTTTTTGTTATTTTGCTGTTAATTTGTTGTTAATATTTTGTGTAGGATGGGGGCACCGTTGATAATTTCACGTAAACAAGTGTTTCAGAAAGTTTCATATTAAACAATTTATTATATTCTTAATGGTAGTAAGATTTAGATATTTATTTATTAGATATATTTTTATTAGATTTAGATTATTCTTACCGAAGCAATTACGCAAACTTGAAATAGTCAGCAACTTTTAATGGGGAATATTTTATTGGGCCGAATTTTTGCTTGCGATTCTCTATTGAAGCGCAATGAAAACAATCTGTTTTTAAGGCAGGTGGTTACAGATGTTGAAAACTAGATTGTATATAATAAAGTTAAGCGTAAGATATCATGCTGCAAGGGCTGAGATGCCCTATCATCTCCTATTACAATATATCTATATTGAATCATCTCCTGATGATTTTAATATGGTGAGTGAAACGTGCATTCAGACGTTTAAAAAACTATGTGATGTGTGATGGAATAGAATAATTGATAAATATAGATGTTTTACCAGAAAATAATAATTATTACTGGATTAATATTCGACCACAAATAATTTTAAACTTATTCCCAAAATATAAAGAACATAGAACAATTTTTTTTTGTGTAACTTTTTGTGTATACTTTATTTTCAGTATATACAATTACTTTCTACCTAATTAATTTATTGTTTACTTCATTTTCTCTTTAATTTTATTTTATTTTTTTCTATTATAGTATGTTATTTTGTTCAATATTGTAGAGATTAGTGTAATTATTATTATATTTTGTAATTGATTACATTAGATATTAGTAATTAGTTCTGTAATTGGGTTATCCTATTGGGAGCTAATAAAGCATTATTATTATTATCACAAACATGATTCATCGATCATC
Source organism: Cosmopolites sordidus (assembly GCA_031761425.1). NCBI lineage: Eukaryota > Metazoa > Arthropoda > Insecta > Coleoptera > Curculionidae > Cosmopolites > Cosmopolites sordidus. The sequence continues at coordinate 552,311 of JARFXV010000589.1, forward strand.
TCAGCCTAGGCTGGTCGGGTTTACAATGCCAGAATGAGAAAGCAGTTCAGCTCCTCCCATTCAGCTTAGTACCTTACGAACAATGTGGCAAGTTTGTAAGAGAACTGCTCGTTGTCCTACTGTGGTAATCGATTTTGAAACATCAAGGTAACACCTCCACTTTCTGGAGTTTCCATTGATTTTTCAGATCTATTGCAAGATTTTCGTACTTCGTGACCTTTTCCATTTCAGTTTTTCTGATGTTATGAGAGAGTGGTATCGCAATGTCAATTATGAAAGCTCTCCTCTGCTTTTTGTTAATTAGAACAATATCCGGCCTATTATAGTCAACCGTCCGATCTGTTGTAATTGATCTATCCCAGTAAAGAATTGTATTGGCTGACTCAAGTACGGGGGAAGGCGTGTACTTGTAATATGGTGGAGGCATCTTATCAAATAGCGAGTGCTTTAAAGCGATTTGCTGGTGTATAATTTTCGCCAGCTGATTATGCCTGCCTAGGTAAGCATTAGGGGCAAGGACTGGACACCCTCCAACAAGGTGTTCAATTGTTTCTCCTACACCACCGCACTTCCTGCACTTGTCGACAACATCCATGTGTAGAATATGTCTTTCATAATTTTTTGTCCTTACTACCTTATCTTGAATAGCTGTCGCGAAGCCTTCTGTTTCTGGATATAATAGTCCATCGGTAAGCCAGTTTAGAGACAAATATTTGTCAATGGAGTCATCCTGAAGTGATTTAGGAAATCTCCCATGTAATGTCTGTTGTTTCCATTCTTGAACGATATCCTTCAGTGCTGTTCTACTATCAACACGATTTTGTTTATTTAGATTTAGTGGGGTGAAACCCTGGTCCTTCTTAACAACCAGTTTCATTAGTGTGCTATGTGAACTAATGAAGCGCTCTCTCATCCTATTCTCCTGATTGAGACAAAGATTCTTGACATTCACAAGCCCTCTGCCTCCCAACTTTCTTGGAATATATAGCCTTTTTGTGGACGAATTGGGATGTAAACATCGGAACTTTGTCAATGTTCTTCGTGTCAATCTATCCAGTTCATCAAGATCTGCTTCAGACCATTTAACAATGCCAAAAGAATATGTCAGAGTTGGCACCGCCCAGCCATTGATCGCTTTAATGAGGTTTCCACCGTTCAGTTTGGTGTTTAAGAGTTTTGTCAGTCGTTTTTGGTACAAAGTGGAAAAATTCTTCTTTAAGAGGCTATGATCAAATTTATGATTTTGAAGCATTCCTAAATATTTGTATGAGTCTTCTGATGCTAGTTCTTGTATACCGCAGACTGTTGAATGTTGTTCTTTTATTATTCCCTTTTGTATGCTGATAGTGGAGCATTTCTCGAGTCCGAATGACATTTTGATATCCTTACTAAATATTTCGACTGTTTTTATTAATGAATTTAGTTTCTCTCTTGTTTCTCCATAGAGTTTTAAGTCGTCCATGTATAGCAAATGAGATAGTTTCCTGGAATTTCTCGTGTCAAGTTTGTAGCCAATATTGCTATTGTTAAGTAATGTGGACATCGGATTCAACGCTAGACAAAACCAAACAGGGGAAAATGAATCTCCCTGAAATATTCCTCTCTCGATATTTGTTGTTCCAATGTACTGTTGGTGGACAAATAAATTAGTCTTCCATTTACTTATTATTATTATTATTATTATTATTATTATAAAATATAAGAACAATTGTTTTTTTTGTTTTAAATTATTATTTAACGGGATTCAACAATATTCTTTTTCTCGCCATATTTGTGGAAAATTAAAAATCTCGTGAATTCCAAACGAAAGGAACTCAACAACAGCGCAATAAACTGCTTAAATAACGTCCGAGGACGCTAACAAATAACAATTAAGGCCAAAGCACCATGGTTTGTAGGTATCTCGTCCATATTTCTTAACCCGTACGGCCATTACGTCTGACTTACGCCTCAACATTAAATCGATAAGAAAACCGAACCATTTGAATAATCGTACAATTTTATGTCTTCATTCGGCAAATGTTTCCTTTGTTTTTCCCGTTCTTTATGAATGGGCACTCCTGCGTAACAGTTGGAACAAAATGCGGAAAGAGTACGTCGATTTCATTGAAAAGTTTCGGTCATTTGTCTGGTTCTTCTTCCGTTACAATGCACTAATTAGTTTCGGGTTCAACGTAAATAGAAGAAATATCGCTTAAACTTTCGTTTTAAAGTTCTGTATTCGTTTTAATTTCGACGTAACTCCATTGAAATATGACATGTGTAAATAAAGTATGGAGACTAATTTTTTATTCAATTGAATCAAATCAAAGCTGTTGCATTGGGAACTCTTCATAGCAATGCTGGAACTCAGCTATTGAAAACCCCTTCAGCTAGTCTGATGGTTTTGATTCGCTCATTCTGGCTTTTTTTGGCTGTGGTTAGGTTGAAATGTGCTATTCCAGGCTCTGGAGCTTTCTTTCTGGATCGTATTAAAAATCCAGGACACGTTAACAGTAATTATTCATTTCAGGTAATGAGGGTCACTTTCAATCCACCCCAAAATATCAAAACATGTTCCTCTCCTATTATTTTGACCCTCCGAGAAGTTATTCTTCATTCATCTTCTTCAATCGGACGAACGGTTGTGTGAGTCAAATTCAACTCCTCTTCGATCATTCTGACCATCAACCGATGATCAGAATTCATAAAATCCTGAATTCCATCGATATATTTATCACGTCTTGCATTTGAAGGCATTCCACTGCGAGGTTCACTTTCAATCGAGTCTCATCCTTCACAGAATGTCTTAAACAATTTGAAGACCTGGGCTTTTGACAAAATATTGTTTGCATTGGTCTATTAAAGTTTTGCAAAAGTTTCCTTTCCACTGTGTTCAAGTCTTAAACAAAACTTAATAGTGTATCATTGCTCGACATTGTTGTCACTCATTTTAAGAACGCAGTAGAAAATATTTTATTCACGAAAATGTTTTACTCATTGATTAATTTACTTTTTCTTCTGGTACTAGTGTTTCATTTCAATCTTACTATTCCATCTAATCCTTTGTACTTAGACCTTTCACTACACCCTTAAAAAATCTAGTTGGTGCAGGACTTAAAACACAGTGATTTCGTTTTACGTAAAATATTCGTTGATGCAGTACTGGAACCTTTTCGGCATTAGTTTTTTAGAATTAACTGAATGGTGCTGTAACAGATAATTCCTAAATATGGAAGGGTTATTAGAGCTACATTTATTGTTATTCCCTGAGGACTATAGCAGGACCTAGATGAAACAAGACCAGGATAAATCAACCAGATACAAATCTAACGAATATATCCTTATGTTGAAATAAAACTTTTCCAATAAACTGCTATAGTGTAGAGGCGATATTGAATGGCTCCCAAGGAGTCCAGACTTGACTCGTGGTGCTTTAGTTTTATCGAGCTTCTTAAAAATGTCATGTTGACTATGACAAACAGATCTTCTATCTCCCGATTCTTCTACTGAAACATTTGTTGTGAAATACTACACTCTAAGAAATTCACCACCAAACACAAAGTCATTTTTTTTAACTTTTCTAGAATCAGAAATCGCGCATCGAGAAGTAAAAAAAGTTATTTGGTGTCTATTCGTAAATTTCTTTGGGTTTGACCACTTTACACTGGATCAATTCTACTACTGGAACCTTTGGTGTGAAACACTAAACTTGAAGATATTTACCACTAAACACCAAATCACAAATGATTGATTTAGTGTTTAGTGGTAAATATTTTCAAGTTTAGTCACTTTACGCTAGTTTAAGAAAAAAGTAGCTGCCAAAAATTGCTAGAATATCAACAACAGTTTGCTGAGAAGTTTTTAAAAATGTAACTTCTGGATTGGAAAAGGGTCTCCAATGCGAAGATGTACTTTTCGATGCTTTAATTTTAACAAATTAATGTCCCATCTTTCTTCTTAATCTTCGTTAATAGTCTATTACTTTTATATAGCAGCTACAGGCTGGTGCAAAATAAGGCTCTTAGTTTGTTCGCTCTGTAAAATTTGAACGAAACATAATAAATATGAAACATATATGGCCTTATCATATATAAATAACGAAACATAATATATATATAATTTTTTTTTTCTTATTCCCGTCAAAATTGAGATTTGTGTTTAGTATTGTTTGGCAAATCATCATGAAAATATATATAGTTGCACAGCGTCTACAAATTTATTACAAAAATAATGAATTTATTCAGGCTGTGTTTCGCGCCTTACGTGAAATTTATCGACGACATAATCGACCTACAGAGCTTATTATGAGTAATTTAATTCAAAGTGCTAAGAATCCAATCCATAAAAAACATAAACCTATCGCTGAAAACATCGATGCTGTGAAGTAAAATGTAAATGAAAATCCTCAACAATCAATTACAAGTCGTTCTCAGAAACTTGGGCTTTCTTTTGGCACCATATGGAATATTCTTCATAAAGGTTTGGATTTCAAGGCATATTTAATTAAGTTAATCCTAGATCTCTAACCGAATAACTATTTGTTGCGTAGAAAGTTTGCTTCTTAAACAAGCAAAATTGTCGAATTTTGAGGTGGAGAAAGCCACATGCTGTTCTTTGAAACACTTTTACAGTCACAGCCGGTCGCGTTGGTGCGGCGGTAAGAGCGCCTGCTTTGCCGAATCCGCGCTGGAGCGATAGCTGGTTCGATTCCAGCGCTCGGATGGTTATTTTTCTTTCTTTGTCCGTTTATCTTTCCTAAATGTTTGTGATTGTTTCTAGGCAAGAGTGTAAAATCCGACTATGAATTACCACTCAGTCACGCCAGTTAAAGGCTGGGTAAGGCCGGATGCCTTCTGAGAAGTGTTCTACGTTGGTCACTCGCCAGTCGGTAGGTTTCCTGATAGACTTATGGGTAGGCACATAACCAAGGGATTATAGCCCGAGGGGGGTGCTGGCCTGGGTTTGTCGGAAGCTGATGACCGTGGTTCGGAACCCACGTTAAGCTGTAGGTCCAGTCGCTAAATAGCCTAGTTGCTGATGCGCCTCTAACCCAAACACTTTACTTTTTACTTTACTTTACAGTCACAACAATTAACAATTTAAATAGTTTATGGTCTGGAGGTGTAATTGAGTCGTACTGATTTGATAACGAAAATGGAAATGCAGTTACTATCAATGGAGAACGCTACAGACACAAGATTAATATTTTTTGTGGAATGAATTGGATGATTTGATATGGACGACATGCAGTTTCAACAAGATGGTGCAGCATGCCATACATCTGGTGACATAAGTAATATATTGATAGAAAAAATCAATAACGGTGTAATCTCAATAAATGCCGAGATTATCTGGCCACCAAGATCATACGATATAACTCCATTGAACTTTTATCTCGAGGGTTATGTGAAATTATTAGTTTACACGAATAAACCACAAACGTTCCATGATTTTAAAACCAACATTATTCGTGTTATTGATGGAATAAATGCCGATTTATATGGCAGAGTGATCAAAAATTGGTGTTAAAGAGTAGAATTAAAAAAAATCCAGAGGCAGTCATTTACATGAAATTATTTTTAAATAAAATTGCCATGAACCGATATTTAAAATCTAGTTGATATCTTCTACCATTTTGTTTTTATTCCAAATTAAAAATATACAGCCGTGTACAACCGTGTATTTATTGATACTGATTTAATTTTTATTTCTGTGGCATTGAAAACTTACATTTTCCTTTCTGTTCATATTTAAATCACTTATAAGCCTTTCAATATGCTAATGTTTAAACAAATCAATAACCGTATCAGGCCGTGTCAAACAGTCGGTTATTTTCATCCACTCCGAGAAACATTTCAGAAAAACAAAGCTAAATATAGTCACTATAAAATGAACACAATTTATTTAGTGTTCAAGATAGAATGGATGAAACACAACTGTATTTCAGTTGCGGTCAAAATAATAAAAGTGTGAAGTATCACCGATAAAATACCATTATTTAATGTATCATTACTGTACGAATCCAAATATCTTATGTTTTTATTAGTACAATGCCTTGTCATTTACCAGTTGAATATAATATTGGAGACTTATTTGTTTATTTAATTTTATCAGGTTATTATTTCTTGACGATAATAAAAACTTTAAGTGACAAACAAATAAGAGTGATTTTAAATGTTTTGCTGTTCGTTCATTGTTATCGAAAATATTTTAATATCTTTGATATACATTGTCCATGCATCCATACAGTTTTAATTGTTACTATGGGTCGCGCAAAGCATTGTACTCCCGAAGAATGGCGTCTAATATTAAAGTTACGGAGTCAAGGCAAAACTTATAAATTTATTTCTCATCTTCTAAAGCGATCGGAATGCGTTATTGCTAAAGTTTTAAAGGAGTAAAAATTAATAAAGATATCATCAAAAACCAGAGGTCGCCCAAGAAAAACAAGCAAAAGATTGGATATATGTATTGTACGAGAAACGCGGAAACACTCATTTTCCACTTCGTTTGACATTAAACGGAAAATGGGTCTACAAATCAGTACAAGGACAATTTGTAGATGATTAGTAAAGATGGATTTTCATGGAAGAGTTGCAAGAAAGGTACCACATTTAACTAAACAAAATCAGCATAGATTAAGTTTTGCCAGATTTAACTTAAACGAAAACTACAGCCATAATTGAAAAAATATTTTATTTAGTGATGAAACAAAAATAAATCTAAAGTGGATCTACCAGCAGGGCAACGATCCGAAACATACCGCGAAAGTAGTAAAACGATGGTTTCTCGCAAATAGGATTGAAGTGTTGCCCTGGCCGTCGCAATCTCCAGATTTAATTCCAATAGAAAATCTTTGGCAACGTTTAAAAAAAGGCATTGCTAATAAAAAAACATCAAACAAAAATATGCTGTGGAAAGAAATCAAGAAAACTTGGTATTCTATACCGGTTGAAACTTGTCAGAAGTTAATTGACTCAATTCCAAGCGGATGCTCAGCTGTGGTTAAACAACAAGGCTATTCTACTAAATACTAATATTTTATATTTATTAAGTTTGTTAATAAATATTAGTTTTCACAATTTCAGACTATAAGTGATATACTCTTATTTATTTGACCAGAAAAAAAGCACATATTGTTTGATAGTTGTAGTAACTTTTGTAACACTAGGAAAATGTTTTGTTTTATCAATATTTTTTGTATCAGAACACGTTACGCAACGTTAATAATATTACAATAATTATGTAATAAATTCGTTAAACACATTAAAATTAAATGTTTAAATTCAGCATTAATACTCTAATTATTTTGACCACAACTGTATATAAAAACGTAAACAAATATAACTTTTTAGATATATAATTTTATGTATCTTTACAAACTACAAGATGTATAAATAAAATAATGAGACTGGTGGCGTAGCATTTGATCTGGTCCGTGAAGTTTACTGAGCTTTACATTAACACTTTTTGTCTTTTGTTTTGTCTTTTTTCTTTTAGCCTTTTTTTACATGCATTAGTACGTTAGTAATTAGGGTTATCATATAAATAGAACAGTTGGTTTTAGAATTAGATTAAATAATCTCCTGATGATGCTAACATGTTTAGCGAAACGTGCGTCGAGAGCTTAAAAAAAAGTGATTTGGTGTTTATTGGTAAATCTCTTTTTTATCTTAGTGGTGTCACCCCGAAGGTTCCAATAGAAGAATTGAAAGTGAATTTTGTTTAAAATTTAAGTATAGGTACAACCATTTTTTAAGTTGGTATGACTGTCTTTAACATCTGACAGCTGGAATTCGATTCGAATTTGAAACGATGGAGAGTAGTCGGAGATTAAGTTTACGTTAGTTTTTTCATAAATAAATCGTCACCTAAATATTGGAGTGCATCAGGTGCACTACAGGATTGCTGAGATGCCACTGAGACCAAGTCCGAACAAGGTATAGAAAAGTGAACAGTGCAAGTTCAGTCTGTACTTTACGCTAAGTCCATCACTGGTAACACAGTGTTAATATCAGTTTGCTCCAAGTCCACATATAATGAGATTGCACCTTCAAGTCACGTGACAAATTAATATATATCCCCAAATTTTCAACAGCGAATTCAATACTTCCTTTTCAAGCCAAAAAGGACAGCGATTTTTGCGAATATGTAAAAAATCAATGAATTCAAAGAAATGATCTTGAAAACTACAATGTAAAATCGGAAAAGATAACGCGAAAAACTTTATAAAAGGTACCATTGCGAATATTTCATTCGAAATGCAAAATATTTTTGCGCTTTCTAAGGCTAATGTGTATAATTTCTTTTACAAACGAAAATTAAACGTATTTAGTTTAATAGCGCATATATTACGCATTAAAGAAATAAAATATGGTGGGGTATTGCATGAAATTACAGCAAGACGCGCTGGTTGCCATATTGCCTGCACCTTAGTAAAATTACTAGACGAAGTAGTCTACGAGAATCTGGACATAAAAAAATTTATCTGTGGCTCCGTAAAATCCGAACAGCATTTTTCCTGGTTTATTTCATGAAGTCTCAACAAATAATATCGACTAAACAAAAGTTTTTCGAAGCTGGTCATGGAAGCATCCAAGAAGTGAACTCTATTCATAGCCTGACTGAACGAAAACTTAGGGACTCCGAAATTTATAGCCCTGTATCACCCTCTTAAAGCGATTAAGGACAAAATGATTTTGCAAAACAAGATTTTTTTGGTTTTCAGAAATAAATCATTTTCATACATTTCCATACTCTCAAGTAAAGCATCTGCAAATATAATGGACCTCAATGTGATACGTATCTTAAAGAAATAATGTTGAAGGTGAGATTAAAGCAGTACACCTTCAGAAGCAGTTAAGAGCTAAAAATATAACTAACGAAACTATGAAGGATGTATTAGATAAGAAAAATCGCAATGGACTGGGCACAATTTTTCGACGAAGTGAATTTGGTTTTAATTTTAATTATTTCAATTCCAAACTAAATTTTCAAATATCACGAAGAAAAACACATCTTTTTTTCTAAATCTGTAATAAATTTCTTTAAACTGTCTCTCGTTATTGTTTAATCTGAGGATGGTTGTGGCATTTTCTTGATGGAAATTGAAACTAAAATATTCCACTTAATAAAAGTGGAAATTAGACAACTTTGTTTTATTTATACAATCAAGTTAATGTTCAGTACTAGGAAAAAAGAAAAGAGTGTATAATAATGATATTATTTTAACCTAAACTCAGCGGCGGTTCGTGGGGGGAAAACAGGTGGGGCACGTATAACCAACTTTTGGAATGGGGATAGATAAATGCATCGTAATCAAAATTTGTACACTTTTTAGTATCATAAACACACTTTGCTGTGTAGAAATACGAGTGTAACTGTCAGACATCAAATTTTCAAATAGGTACCTAGATAATAAAATTTAGCTAAACTTACCATAGAACCATGACCATTAAATCTGTTTGTAGTTAAAGTCCATCCACCTATATTTCTGAGCAGCAAAGTGGTGGATGACTTGATCATTAAAATTTGAAATTGACTTCACAAGTTTTGTTCAATTGATGGCATTGCTAACGCGCACATCCGTTCCTGGCGTATAGGGTTTCTTAGAAATGTTTTGATTCATTTGAGGGTAAAGAAAGATCTATCGCTTTCCACAGTCGTCATATAGACGGTACACAAAACAGTTAGCAATTCCACAGATTCACTAAATGTTTCAGAGAGTTAATTTTTTAATTTTAAGTAATTTACGTTTGCAAACCAGTTACACACAGTTTTAATGTCATCAATTGAAAAAGCGGCTCGATATTCACCAAATTTTTCAGTTTTAAATACATTTTCAACAGTTAGGTATACGTCGAAACTAAAACGTTCATGAACCTGCAAGGTTAAGGTATCGCAGATTTCCTTGCATATCCTGACATTCGGATTGGGGGTCCTCTTTACGGAAGTAAATTTCCGTTTCTTTCTGGCGATTCTCTATAATCGTATTAGATTATTTACCAGTATTACCAAATTCTTGATTAATTTGTATTTCTATATTGTCTCTAATATTTTGAATGAATGTTGAAAAAGTTACCAAATTTTTCTTAACTTGAAGTGCATCTACTTGCAGTTGATCAAAGAGAACGTCGCAGTGAGGCAGTATTTTATTGAAGAAACACAAACACAAAAAAATTAAAACTATCATCCACCAAATAATTGAGCTTGATTAATAGAATTTTTATCTGACTCGGCGTCCATAATTTCTTCAAGGCATGTTTGCAATTCTTCTTTGTAAATGTAAACAGTATTCACACATTCAGACGTAAAGTTCCATCTGGTAGACGCTTTTTCGTGACGCTGCCCAGATCCTTTTGGATGATCGAAAAAAAAAGCGGGAAATGCAGAACAAATTTGAAAAAAACATCTTTACACCTTTTTCTATTGTACAACATCTTTCAATCATTAAATTTAATTGGTGAGCATAGCAGTAAATATACTATGCATTCTTATAAATATTTTTAATTTTGGCTTGTCTGGCTCCGACTGTACCTCTCATAACGGAAACACCATCATAACTTTGGGCTATGAGTTTCTTAGGTTCTTTATCCATTCCTAACTCGCTTAGCACCGTCAGAATTTCGTCTGCAATTCCATCTACTATGTGATTTTTTGGTATTAAAAAGCCCCAGAATCTCTCGTAAATTTCATCATTTTTAACATATCTGATTATAAAAAGCATCTGCGTTTGAATAAATGTATCGGTTGTTTCATCGGCCTGTATGGCAACATATTTTTCTGTGTGAATTTCCGTTTTTAATAAATTACGACAAACATGCAACATTTAATCCAGTAATTCGTTCTGAATTTGTTTGGAGATGCCTAGAAATAATTTATTTTTAGAGTCTTTTAAATGATCTTCTAAAATACTGTCTATTTCGGCCATCAAATTTACTAGCCCTCTGAAAATGCCAGGATTTTCTGTAGTGTAGGTTTCCTCACGTAAGGCAAGCTCAAATGCCCCACAGAATTTTATATCATCAATTAACTTAGACAATATGCAACGATTGCTATCAACAGTTTTATTGTGCTTTTTAATAGAGTCCCAATGTGCACTACTGAGTTGAGGACGAATGTCTGTCTTCCCCAGCATACTAATTCCTAGCTCGTTTTTCAAATGTCTTTGTGAAATGCTTCAAATTATTAACACCGTGTTTAATCCACTCAAGATCAAGATCGCCCGCACTCACTGGTTTTCCGACTTATGCCAAAATGCACGGAAAACAATAAAATTTATTTGTTTTATTTATTTATTCGTTATTTCTATTCATATATTGCATTGAATTCATCTTCACTATTATAATCGTTCAAAACATTCACTTTGCAACTACTCCAAAAGTCGAAAAGCGCGATGGCGAAAAACACCTCACTATTGAGAATGGGGCAGCGCCCAAGATATGACGTTATAAATGCGTTTAATCTCCGGGTTACTAGCAAAACCACGCATTGCTGTCTTTGTTTTTCGCACGCGATAGTAAAGAAAATAGTAGAGGCACAAACTTTCCTGACAGAACAGAGAATAAATTATTTTAAAATCTGAAATTATTTTTTGTCCTTATGGACCAACCGCCACAGCCTATACTTTTTTTGTTTTGTTCTGAACGACCACTTTGAACTTGTGTCGTGTGTTTATCACTAAGGACGCGTCGCTGTATCGTGTAACGCTCCATGTTTATTAAGTCATATCTTTCTCTCATCGACCTGTTACAATTCTTAACCTATCGAATCATAATAGCTAAAATGGCTCGCAATTCAAATATTGAGCTCTTATTGTAACACCCTTTATTTAGGTCATGTAATCCAATCCCGAACATAAAAGAGGGGAAAAAAAAATAAAATTAGTCACATCGCTAAACACGTGGCTATGTCAAGATCAAAAAGTTTTTAAAATAACACCCGCCCAATAACACAAAAGACCGAAACTGAACAGGGGTGTGAAATGAGTCGTAAAACGTCAAACTACACCAGAACGACGCACTCAAGGCCCTATTCCAAAGGTTCTCCCTTTTTAATTGACACCGCCGGAATATTTCCTACAAATAAAAGTGGAACGTGAATGCGCCCTGATGAAAATAACTGAGAAAAAAAAATTGGAATGATTGCCGGAAATCGTAAAAGGGTACCGATGCATCGAGGTGGTAAAGGTAGAGACCATTGTTATTGTACCTGGAATTACACATGACGGTCGAGAGGCGTCTTTTGCCTCGACTGTTATCGGTTTTTATTTTTGTTTTTATCGTTCCGAGAACTTTTGTTTTATTTCCTAGTGTGATTTGTCAGGGGGTGTGTCGTTTATATTTTTATTGTCAAAGTTTTAACTTTTTGACCTAATTGCAAACGAAATCAATAGAAATATTAGTTTTGTCTCTAATTTTAGTTGTATTTTTTAGGTTTTGAAGGGTTATCCAATACTATTGTAAGACATTTAAAATGTGGTATAATGCTAACTGCAGGTGGTAATACGCTAATTTTTATTTTATCTTGAAGAATAAATGTTGTTTAAATATCTAGAGAATACGATGGATGAAGACGCAATTCGCAGTATAATTCATGCAATTTAGCCATCGTTGCCAACGATTTCTGATTTGGAAACCTTTTTTGCGATTTCGTCCTTCAAACGCACCAATAACGGTATGTAATATTCGGTATTAATGGTTTTATCGTTCTCGAGATACATTTTGACACATGACGTTTGAAGGTTGGCACAATGGACCACTGGTATAGGTTTTTCGGAAGTGACGCCATCTATATGTCAGACCAGGGACCAATTTGTTAATATGACCTAATTTTTTTGCAGACTATGATGGAAAGCGTGTTACTTGGTCTGAATTGATCAAAATTGATATCATTAATGTTTTCTTTCGACAAGACAGTTATGTGATCAAAGTCAGTTCTTTCCTCAGTTTTTCGGGTAGTTAACAAATGATCTTCAGTTAGTTGCAGAGGATCATGATTAAAATCGAAATGACATTTCGTAGGTGGCTCATCTTTCAAATAAAAATTCTCGCTGCGAAATTTTTAAAACCATCTTTGCACTGTTCATATCAAGAACACCTTGTCTTAATGCTGCATATAATGCACATGATTTTATAGCAACGGTTGGATTACTACGTCATTTTTCAATATTTAATGACTCAAATGGTCCTTGTTCACCTCTATGTTTTTATTTGGTTAATTATGAGTCCAAGGAGAGAATATTTAATAGATAATATGTTCACAATAATGGATAATATATGTACAAAATAGACAATAATAAATTTAAATTAAATAAGTAGCAATTATGTAATGCCGAAGACATCATTCAAAAATACTAGAACGAAATCTCGAACGTCTATGGAGTCTAAAGGGTTTCTAAAAATATCATCACTGTTTTGATTACATAATCCCGTTAAAGCTCTGATTAACTTCGTATTGAAATATTTTTATGCAGTAATGTTTTTTAGTGCTTAGTTATTTCAAGTCATTGATCTCGTGTTTAAAAAAACTCTATTTTTAAATGTCTTTATTTTTAAAAATGAATTATATTGGGTCGTTCGAGGAGAAATATTTTACATACATTTATATTTCTGTTTCCGTTCGAAAGATGGCCAGTTTGGTTTTTATTGAAAATTGATTATTTACTGAATCTTTAATATGAAACGTGTTAATTGATCTGCATTGCTGGATATAAGACTTTTTTAACTGCTTTCCGTCAATATCTGCAATGGATATAAAGGCTGATTTTCTGTTGGGTCCGAATTTCTGATAGGGATCGATATCAAATCATCATGGCAGATGTCATCATGACAATCATCCTGGCACATTAAATGTCTGGCAAATTATTATGGAACGTTTAACATCAGAGGAACGCTTGCAAATTGTTGAAACTTATTATTAAAATTAGTGTTTTGTGTGTCAAACTTATAGAGTCTTTTATGGTGAGCATTAGATTGGGCCAAAAAAATGTACTATTTGTTTTTAAAGGGATACCGAAAATATTATTTATGATGACAAAACAATTTTGTAAAAGTTAGAGCCCTTAATACTTATATTAAGAAGGGTATTATAGCAACTTTCGGTTTTTTAATAGCAATCGCATCTTTCGTCCAAAACTCCCAAACCATCAATTCGAAAAATTTGAGCAATACTTATTCTTGAAGGAAATTGAATTTTCCTTCAAGATTCAACTTCTCAACAAACCGTTTCCATGTAATCGTGGCTTGAATATTGATCTGTTTTTATAATTTTACTTTTCAAATTTGAAATTTTGTAACTAGTGAAGGAATCAATATTTAAAAAAATATAATATTCATTCTTAAAAGAAATTGAATGCGCTACGAAAAAGGTATCCTAACATTTTTCATTAAATTTACTCCTCCCAAAGTTATTCGGGGTTAAAATTGAAGCCGGTCACGTTGGTGCGGACGGTAAGAGCAGGGGCCTGCCGCTGCTTTGTCGAAACCGCACTGGAACGGTAGTTGGTTCGATTCCATCGCTCGGATGGTTGTTTTTCTTTCTTTCTTCTGTCTGTTTACTTTCTAAATGTTTGTGATTGTTTCTAGGCAAGAGTGAAAAATCCGACTACGGATTACCCTTCAGTCATGCCAGTTAAAGGCAGGGTAAGGCCGGATGCCTTCTGAGAAATGTTCTACGTTGGTCACTAGCCAGTTGGTAGGGTTCCTGATAGACTTATGGGTAGGCACATAACAAAGGGTTTATAGCCCGAGGGAGGTGCTGGCCTGGGTTTGTCGGAAGCTGATGACCGTGGTTCGGAACCCACGTTAAGCTGTAGGTCCAGTCGCTAAATAGCCTAGTTGCTGATGCGCCTCTAACCCTAACACTTTACCTTTTAAAATTGAATTTAAAAGTAATTTATCGCTTTTTTTGCTTTGAGAGGAGCGAATTTAACTAAAAATTTAATTTCCTTTAAGAATATGTATTATATTTTTTCAAATATTGATTCGTTCATTAGTTATAAAATTTCAAATTTGAAAAGTAAAATTGTAAAAAGAGATCAATGTTCAAGGCACGATTACATGGAAACGGCTTATTTGACGTAAATTTATAATGAAACCTTTTTTGTAGAGAATTCAATTCTCTTCAATATGTATTGCTTACATTTTTCAGATTAATGGTTTAGGAGTTTTGGATGAAAGATGCGAATGCTATTAACCGCGATGATACACTTCTTAATATAAGTATCAAGGGCTCTAACTATCACAATATTTTTTTGGCTTCACAAATAATATTTTCGGTATCAATTTCAAAAGAAAGTCAATTTTTTGACCCAGTCTAGTGCGCATAATCACCCAATCGAGCGATTTATTCGCCAAATTCCGAACGCATTTCACGCTGCTCGATATGAAAACAAAAAAAATCGGTTACAGAGCGATAATAATTAAATATTTAATTTTGATTTTATATGGTATGGTTCAAATAGGACGGCTCCACAAGTCATATGCCACGAAACAATCGGTTTATTGAAGGAACAATTCAGTGAAAAAATCATTTCGAAGAACGAACCTGTTAATTGATCACTAATGTCATATGATTTAATGGTTTAAGATTTTTTTTTTTTAATTATATTAAATCTGTAGTTAATAGCGATAAACCAACAACTATTGATGCCTTGGAATCCCACATTAACTCGGCCAATTGCGGACATAAGCGGCAGAATGCAGTTTGTCAGAAGTAGCCGCGGCGAACATTAATGCCATTGAATGTTATTTTAAATAGAATGAATAGTTTTATCTAATTTGGTAGTTTTTTTATCCGAACTTAAAATTCGGACGTACTAAAACATCACCCTATACAACCTAAAACATCATCCTATATAACCACGTTTTATTTAAAACTCCACTTTGTTGTCATCGAAAACGATGAAGAATTCTTTAAAGTGGAATCTCAGACTATTTGTACCTGTCGACGTTAAATCCTCTATAACAAAAAACATTATAATAGTTCAAATGTAAGTATTATCTAGTTTTCCGAAAATGTTAATACTTGTCCTAAAGAATCATTCTTGACAAATATCATACTCATTTAGTCATAGATAAGCCACTTCTATGCCTCTCAGTTTCTTGACTTCCTTAGACTGCGTCCAATGAGACAACAGTAGTCTGGAGTTATACACCCCCGACCATTGGGTTCCACAATTTCATGTGGAACGCACAACAACCTGCGTCTCCGCCATAATGAGCATTTGTTAGTTGCTTGACCGGGAGGAAGCCCCACCTATCCCTTACATTGGAGGGCACATTTTTCGTCTGTTGGTGGTTACATTCATCAGGGTACGGACATATGCTCTCTCGTCAAGAATAGGGAGTCTCTCTCCACAATCAAACAACCTATATTTTCGCCATCTTCTCGCCGGATGGCTTATACATGGAGTTTATTTACTTCTTTGGACTGCGTGCAATGAGAGCAGTAGTCAGGGGTTACACACCCCCGATCATTGGGTTCCAGAATCTCATGTGAAACGGACAACAACCTGCGTCTCCACCATAATGAGCATTGGTTAGTTGCTTGATATTGGAGGGCACATGCTTCTTCTGTTGGTGGTTAGACTCATCAGGGTACCGACATATGCTCTCTCGTCAAGAATAGGGAGTCGCTTTCTTCAAGCAACTATCTAATGCTCATTATGGCGGAGACGCAGGTGGTTGTGCGTTCCACATGAAATTGTAGAACCCAACGGTCGGGGGGTGTATAACTCCTGATTACTGTTGTCTCGTTGGACGCACTCCAAAGAAGTAAAAAAACTTCATGTATAAGCCATCTGACGAGAAGTCGGCAAATATATGGATTGTTTGATTGTGGAGAGTGACTGCCTATTCTTGGAGAGAAAGCATATATCGGTATCTCCAAGAGTCTAGCCTAGACCAATGCTCATATATATATATATATATATATATATATATATATATATATATATATATATATATCCTCCTCGGTTAAACAACCAACAAAAGAGTATATATATATATATATATATATATATATATATATATATATATATATATATATATATATATATATATATATATAGCTGAGTGTCATCACACACCCAACCGTTGGGTTCCACAATCTCTTGTGGAACACACAACAACCTGCGTCTCCGCCTAAATGAACACTTTTGTTGGTTGCTTGACCGAGACGGAGCCTCACCTATCTCTTCAACTGAATGACATATGATTTGTCTCTCGAGGTTCAGACTCTTCAGGGTGCCGACCATACCGACCATACCATCAAGAATAGGGAGACCCTATCCACAGCCAACAACCCATGTTTCCGCCGACCTCCCGTCGGATGGCATATGTATGTAGTGTTAGATTTTCTTGGACTGCGTCGAATGATACAGCAGTGGCTGAGTGTCATCACACACTCAACCGTTGGGTTCCACAATCTCATGTGGAACACACAACAACTTTGTGTCCGCCTAAATGAACACTTTTGTTTTTTGCTTGACCGAGAAGGAGCCCCACCTATCCCTTCAACTGGATGACATATGTTTGATCTTTCGAGGTTCAGACTCTTCAGGGCGCCGACATATACCATACCATCAGGAATAGGTAGACCCTATCCACAGCCAACGGTTAGGTGTGTGATGACACTCAGCTACTGCTGTCTCATTGGACGCAGCCCAAGGAAATCTAACACTACATATATACGCCATCCGACGGGAGATCGGCGAAAACATGGGTTGTTGGCTGTGGATAGGGTCTCCCTATTCTTGATGGTATGGAATATGTCGGCGCCCTGAGGAGTCTGAACCTCGAGAGACAAAACATATGTCATCCAGTTGAAGGGATAAGTGGGGCTCCTTCTCGGTCAAGCAACCAACAAAAGTGTTCATTTAGGAGGATAAGCAGGTTGTTGTGTGTTCCACATGAGATTGTGGAACCCAACGGTTGGGTGTGTGACGACACTCAACTACTGCTGTCTCATTGGACGCAGTCCAAGAAAATCTAACACTACATATATATATATATATATATATATATATATATATATATATATATATATATATATATATATATATATATATGTATGTATGTATGTACGTATGTATATCAAAAAAATAAAGATAAGAAGTTAAAAAAATATAAATTCATTAAAAACACCCTTGTTAAAAGATACATTGTAAGGCAATTTTAAATACGACTGGTTTTTTAGTAAATTTTGTTCCATCAGTAAATTAAAGATTATTATTATAACATTATTTAATTCGTACATTTCCTACAGGTAAATATTTATAATTGTGGTGGATATGAAATAGAGATGTGTCTTATCGATATTACTATTTACTTAAAGTGAATTTCCTGTTTGATCCTAAATATTGACGAAGTATGGTTATAACAAAAATTCAATAGATGTGTTAATTCGACAAATATACTGCTTTTATCTGATTAAGAAGAAAACATGTGTAACAGAAATATACAGAGCGAGGTGCTTGCTTTAATTGAAACATTGATCTAATCTGATCAATGTAAGTTGTATAACATAAAAGTTATTCAAGGATGTGCATTTTGTGAGTGATTTCAACATAGTCTTATCATAATAAGAATCAACAGAATTATGGAATAATTAATCATTGCCTTATGCTTATGAAAGTACGAGCGAATCTATGGGAAAAATTAGTTTCCAAAGCTAAGACTTAAAATTTAGTAATTTTTGGCAAACTATAATTAAACTATGCTAAAATTTGAAAATTATTCGCCATCTAGTTTTTTAAAAAATTTTATGAAAAATGATATATTCAACCGTTCTTATACACACTCTCTTATGATAGAATGATTTCCGCCGCGGATTTTTCTATTTTTTTACTATCAATTTTCCAACTTCTGAATCATATCGGGTACCCGATATAATTATTTTAAATAATTGAAGTCAAACTTTTTTTTCAACTTTCGATTATTAATAACCAAAAACTTAACCAAAACCCTGGCAACGTCGTACAGCCAGCCGTAAAAATGTTTATGGTAATAGCTAAAAGGAGAGATTACTTTATATGAAATTCTGAATTTGAGGTTAAAAAAATTTTTCTTACAGAATTTATCTTTGTGTTTTGTATGCATCTTTTTTGTATATAAATGTATATAAATTTTGAAGATTGTAAATTTAATATAAATTTTCTTATAAAATTTCTTGTAGCGTCAAAATTGTTTTTGGTTTGAAACCGTAATCTGGACTGGGAACAGGATGGAATATGAATTAATGGTGCGTACTTGAATCATCTTAGATTCGCAGATGATATCGTTCGTCTTTCACAAGACCCAGATGAACTGCAAAGACACGTATAATAGTTTCAAAGGGTTGGGGAACTATTTGGCTTGAAAATTAACCAGAAGAAGAGTCAGGTTATGATTAATAAATTTGCTGAGGATAAAAGGATTTCTATTTTAGGAACGGATTTGGAAGTTGTGGATCACTATATATATATATATATATATATATATATATATATATATATATATATATATATATATATATATATTGGGCAGAGGGTGTCAATGGAAGGGGATACCGTCCGGGAGGTGGAACGACGCATTAAAAGTGGCTGGCAGGCATTTGGTAGGCTCAATATAATGTTTAAGAGCAAACTACCACTTTGCCTGAAAAGAAAAGTCTTTGATCAGTGCCTCCTACCCGTTTTGACATAGGGAAGTGAGACCTGGACACTCACATCACAGTCAGTTCAAAAACTTCGAGTTTTTGGGGAATGGAAAGATGTATGCTTGGTTTTACTGAACTTACTGAACGGGATAGAAAGACCTGCACATGGATTAGAGAACAAACGAAATTGAATGTCATCATTGGAAAAATTAAGCAATAGAAATGGAAGTGGGCAGGCCATATATATATATATATATATATATATATATATATATATATATATATATATATATATATATATATATATATATATACATATATATATATATATATATATATATATATATATATATATATATATATATATATATATATATATATATATGTATATATATATATATATATATATATATATATATATATATATATATATATATATATATATATATATATATATATATATTTACATGTAAACACAAATGCGCTATTGCCACATCCTTTTTGTCGAACCACGTGTTAATAATATCGAAGTCAATTCGTTACTTTTAATAAATAAATAATGATTTATAAATAATTCAAAAGTTTGTTTTACTATTAGAAATGAAAACTATGAATTTCTGTAATTATTTTAAGTTTAATGAAGGCAAAACAATTTCATCATTATTTTGACTTATAAGTATCGCTCGTTCTTCCTTAATAGAGCAACATTTTATAATAAAAAATAACAGAAAACGCAAAAAAATACATTTGAGTGAGACCTTGAGGTGGAAAGTTCTTCGTATTGTGTCTAATATTATCAAAAAAGGACTCGACTTTCACTTTAAAAATTCGTATGCTTTACGTATCGATACAATCATTTTTTTTTATAATTCATACGGCTGTTTGACAGAAGTTTCATTTCGCTTGTTAACTTGGAAATTATAGCGCACATGATAATACACACCACACCACAATTCACCAAAATATACCGCAAGCACCATATTTGAAAGATATGGCACCTAGTGACTTTTTTATGCCCCCCTCCCTCTCGATTGAAGAAACAATTTCGTAAACTCCGTTTTGAATCATTGAAGATATATTTCTTGTATGAATTACTATATGGAATCCACTTTTTATTTCTACTAATAATTTGTTGAACTGATGTATCAACTGATAGTTGATATGGCGCCCACATTCACTTTATGCGGTTGTTTTAAACATCGCTATTCATTAAACAGGACATTCAACAGGTCTTCCATCTTTCTTACCATCAAAACGATTAAAATCACTGTTCATATTTTTTTTTTAACAAACGATAACATGGTTTTATATCCAAGGCACTAGGATAAACATCATTAATAACATATCTGGCACTGTTAATGTCTAAACTGATATAACATCAGATATCTAATATGGAACCTATCCACTCTTTGCTCTTTCACATTTTTTTTTAATTTAACTGTCGGCTGATTTTTTAAGTTTGTCCGAACTTTAAATTCAAATAAAGCAACAACCAAATTAGATGCCTTGAAATGATTTATTTCATGTGAAGTAACATTCACTATCATGAATGTTAGGGGTCAATAGTTGTTAGTTTATTGGTATAGACCAAAGATTTAACATAATCTCAAAGCAAATAATCTAAAGACGTTACATGACCTTGGCGGCCAATTAACAGATCCGTCGATAGAAATAATTTTCTCTCCGAATTGTTCCATCAATAAATCGATGGTTGCGTTGGCTGTATGATATATGGAGTCGTCCTGTTGGAATAACATATCATCCAGATCAATACCCTTCAAATTCGGAATTAAATAATCATTGACCACCGCTGTGCAATGATTCCCATTAACGGATTGATAAATTTGGATCTTAATCGACACTGCCAGCAACAGCGGCGTTATTTTCTTCAGAATGCACAGGTTATGTTATATTAAGTTTATTTGTTGACAGTAAGTGACAATATGTTTAAAAATTGATAATAACGACATTACTTTTGGGTAATTTTTGTTGGTCTTCAAGAACAGGAACAACGAACAGGACAACCATCAACATCGACCGCATGACCGAATTGCTTTAGAAAGAAGACAATGCTGTCTATTTGGTGAGATCAGAAGGGTGTCGTGTACGATCAGCTTCCGAAACCAGATGAAAACTACTGTCAACAAATTATTAAATTGGAAGCATGAATTATTCACAAAGCGACCAGAATAGGCTATAAGAACGGACAAGTGATTTTACAGCACAGCGACGCCCCATCGCAAACAGCGAAAGCGGTCAGAGACACCATTTCTGCACTTGGCCAGGAACTCTTGCGTCACTCGCTGTACTTACCAGACTTGGCCCCTTCCAAATACCACTTGTTTTCATCGATGTCTCAAGCACTTTCCATGAAACACTTCAAATTATGGAGATGTCGAAAAATGGCTTGATAACTGGATCATTTCAAAATATGTATGGTTTTTCTGGGAGGATATCCAGAAATTGCCAGAGAGATGAGGGAAATGTACAGCTAGCGTTGCCACCTATTTTGAATAAACTATTTTTTACCTTTATCCCAAATTAAATGTGTTTTTTTAATTAATTAAAAATTTTTTAAAAATTATTTAAAAAATGATTAACTGCCACATGCTTAAACTTGATGAATTGAAATTGGTGTATTCTTGCAACAAAACTTGATTCTTTGCACAAAGCCATACAAAATTAATTTAATCGAATTAGCACCTGTAGACGAATCCAAAGTGACCCTTTGAAAAAAAAATCTAAAACAATGCTTTAAAATTTATTTGAACCGATAATAATTGTTTCTCATTTTCAGAAAACTCTAAAGTGAAAACTGTAATCCGAAAATATCCTAGACAATCGACATTCGTCATTTCGAAAAAGTTTCAGCATACGGCCCACACACTTCGGAAATAATCCGAAACGTCCATTGTTAGGTTCGATCCGATATTTTTCGATCGTATGTGAAACGGCTGCCCCCAGAATTGCAATTTTTCATTCAGAAACTGCCCATTGTTCTGGGCTGGTAGCTTTTGGATATGTAAACACGGCCGTGTCGTATTGAATAGAAGAATGGACCGATAGAGAACCGTTCGGAAACGTGCTTGGACGACATTGAGTTGAAGAGGCTGGACAATGTTCGAAGATATAATACAGGATGTGTCAATCGTTGATCACTTGATTTAACTTAATCTGATTAAAATGTACCCATTGCTATTTTCTCTTCCGCGAAATCAGCTGTGCAATTGTTGGGTCATTTTGTTTATTCAGTAAAAAATCACTCTCTGTACGATTATACATACATTTTTCTAATAATATTGTAACTGTAACAATGTTTTTTTTTGATTTTAGAAAAATAATGCTATTTTTTTTGTTTAAGTGGTTCATTAAGTGATTGGAAAAATACTTGAAATCGCGTCGGCATCTGAAGCTATTTAGCAACCATGACAGAGCAGATTCAGGAACAGTAGTATAGAAGTTAACATTTTATTGTTTTATTGGAAGAAAATCCATATATACTTTCATCTCTATAACATATAGATAGTGCATGTATGGAGAGATCAAGATCACGTTAACTATATATATATTTGTCGTAAACTAGGCAGTTTGACGTGATTTTTGTAAAATTGATGACAATGTTCTTTTTGCGCTTCATTTACATAGTTATTTGGTAGCCTTTTTACCGAAATGACCTAGTGCATCCCATTTTCAAGGATCTGCTTCTGTACTGAAGGGACAATATAGGAATTACCACAAGACCGTAGGGGGTTATTTCCACAGTATCACTACGAACCTTAAAATACAATTTTATTGTTTTCTATAGTTTAGTTCGTTCCTGTCTCGTTACAGTACTGTCAAGTGTTTAAGTTGATTTTATATAAAATGGCAAGTTCTAATCGTCGATGTTGCAAAAATCCAGCGGATAAGTTTTATTATATATGCAAACGATTTATTTTGAAGTCACAAACTAGATCTATATTCGAGGAAGTCAAAAAAGCGTATCTTTTATATTTAAAGTATCAAATTGGAGATTAAGTTAAAAGTTGGGCAACTCATATTTGCTATATGAGTTGTCACGTAAACTAAGTGCAGTTGATGCATGTTCAGTGGATGGAGATCGTAAGAAAAATTCTATGCCGGTTGCTGTTCCTCTGATGTGGAGAGAACCTACTGACCATATAAGTGATTGCTCCTTTTATATCACTAAAACAGAAGGGATTTCAAAAAAGCAACGGGACAAAGTTCAGTATCCAAATTGGCTTCTACACTTCGACCGATCGCGCCTTCAAACCAGTACAACATGTTTCCCGGTGATTCTAATTCTACATCAAGATCTGATCTACAACTTCCTGAGAACACCAGTTTTGACCCAATATTTTCAACAACTACCAATGAACCTCACTTAATAACTCGGAATTAATTAAATTATTTGGTACGTAACCTGGGATTGTCAAAACAAAAAGCGGAACTTCTTGGTTCCAGACTTCAACAGTGAAACCTGTTAGATGAAAATGCAAGTGTTTCACTTTACTGTAAACGGAATATAACATTTTGAAGTTTTTATAAAATGAAAGGATTACTACGTGTGTGCCACCTTTCGAGTGGCGTATTTTCATAGATTAGTCAAAACCTATCTATGTCATTAGCGCATTGGGAACATTGGAAACAATCTAAAAGTGATAGGTGTATTGGCTCAGGCTTTGAGGGGTTTTACAAAGTATTGCTGTTTTTTTGTGTGTTGGGACAGTAGGGCAACAAAAGAACAGTACATTAGGAAAGATTGGCCTCATATAACTTCTTTTGAACCTGATACTTCAAACATAAAATATGCCCCCTTGTTAACTCAAAAAAGATGCTTCTTCCGTCTGTCCGTATTAAGCTTGGACTAATAAAAAACTTTGTCTATGCCATCTACAAAGAAGGTCATGGATTCAAGTACCTAAAAGAAATATTTCCTCAGTGATGCAAGTGATGTAAAACTAAAAGAAGGCATATTTATTGGACCTTAAATAAGGAAGCTTCTAGATGACTTCCATTTTCAAGAAAAAATAAATTAAAAGGAATTGGCAGCCTGGAAGTGTTTTGTAAGTATCGTAAAAGGATTTCTGGGCAACAAGAAAGATATAAAAACCTCATAGATGAACTCTAGAATGCCTATGAAATACTAAGATGTAGCATGTCCTTAAAAATGCATTTTCCACACTCCCAATTTGATTTTTTCTGGAAAATTGGGGTGTAGTAAGCGATGAACAAGGATATAGGTTTCACCAGGGCATCAGAATGATGGAAGCAAGATACCAGTGATGCTGAAACCTATCTATGTTGGGCAACTACTGCTGGTTTTTAAAAAGAAATGATGCTACATAACACAAGAGGAAAATCTGGAAGTTTTGTCGTTGTACGACATCACATAATTCTCAGTAATGTCTTTGGATAGATTTAACCTGTTTTACATGTTTATAATAAATAATAAAAGCCCCTCTAAATGTACTTGTTACAGTAGATTATTCAGTTACAGTACATCATTTTCGGATTTAGGACTCAAAATACTTCATACACACCTATTTTCATCAATATTACCTCAAAAAGTTTAAATTTGTTGACCTGTGTTATCAGGTTTTTTATCGTTAATTTTTACAATATATTGCTGAGATAAAACTTATAAATCAACAAGAAATTATCTAAATAACCTGAGTGGTCTGGGGTTGGGCTTGGAAGAGAAAAATTGCTTTTTTTCGTAATCTCTTCTCACTGCAGTATGGTACATCATCACATTTTTTCCGGTCTGTGGAACAGTTTTGACACTCGACTCCTTGTATTTCCTTCAAAGGGACACGCAAATTCCAAACAGCACCCACGAAATGATGTTTTTAATCGAAAGAACAGGAAAAAGTCACACTGTGTCATGTTTGATTAATATTGTGCTTCCAGATCGGTCTTTATTTAATAATTAGCTAATAACTGATGAATAATTATTGCGGTATGCCATGATGTGTAATCGGGAATTGTTTTACGACAAATTTGGTCTTATATATAATGTCTCTAATATTTAATTGGAGACTACTTAATACAAGATCAGTGATTTTGGTAACGTTTTCTTCATTGGGTGGCAAATTTTTATGCAATCGGCTATATTTTTTTTTAACAAATACAAAATTGATGTGAAACTTCCGTCAGATATATTCAGGACAGCCATACAAACTTATAAAACAAATGGTTGCATGGATACCTAAAGCGCTCGAATTTTTAAAACAAAAATCACGTTACTTTTGGATTACAGTAGTATAGGGTAATTTTTAGTACGTCCGAA
This sequence comes from Cosmopolites sordidus, assembly GCA_031761425.1. NCBI lineage: Eukaryota > Metazoa > Arthropoda > Insecta > Coleoptera > Curculionidae > Cosmopolites > Cosmopolites sordidus. Next base: position 578,223 of record JARFXV010000589.1, read on the forward strand.
CCTTATATATAATACAACAATCAAAATGTAATAAAACAATAACCAACAACCAATTCGATGCCTTGAAACTAGTTATTCTATGTGAAATGTTATAAAAATATTCAAATGTTATAAATGTTGTGCATTTGGCCATTTTGAGAAGGACTGTAAAGCACAACTAAGCTATCTTAAGTGTTCCGGTGATCATAGGATGAATTCATGTAAATCTGATGCTTTGGTGTGTATTAATTGTGTTAATCATAATAAAAAACTGAAAAGAAATTTGCTTGTAAATCACTCTGCAAGTAGTAAAACGTGAAAAAACTTTAAGGCATACTGTATTGGTACTAGGTGTTATTTATCGTCCACCGAAGGCCCATATCGATCGAACTATAGGTTACCTTGATAGTGTGCTGTCATTTCTATAGCCCTCATATAACAACATGTTGCTTATCGGTTTGGGTTCTTATGAACTAGAACAACTGATCAATGAGCCTACACGTATTACAAACCATTCAGAGACATTGATTGTTCCCATTTTTGTAAGTACTCTGGAGATATATAAGGGTATCGGAACTAAGAATGCTGGCCATATATCAGACCATCATATGATTTTCTATGAGTTATGAATTAAATTTCAAAAAGAGGCACAAAAATTCGTTGTTTATCGGGATTTCAGAAATTTTAACATGGATGAATTTAATGTACACTTATATAAGATCTTTTGGAGAAATCTTTTTCGATTTGCAGATATTGATAAAAAAGTTGATTTTGTTACTTTCAGCATTTTATCGTTATTCAACAGACACGCTCCGGAAAAGAAAGTATTTATTTCCAAACCACCTGCTCCTTGGCTAACACTTAGCATAAAGCAACTTATGAAGCAAAGAGATAAAGCCTTGTCTTATTACAAAAAATTTCGGAGCCCTGATTGTTGGGAATATTACAAACATCTTAGAAACTTCACAACGGGTGCTATTCGTAGAGAAAAAGCGGCATATTTGAGTTATTTGAATAATCAAAGTATCTCCAGTTTTTATATTCGTAATTCTAAAGTCTCAGCTGGCATTCCTCATAATCTAAATAATGCCGATGATATTAATAAATATTTTTTCTCTGTCTTTGAATCAAGCAGTCCATCAACTACTACTCTAAATTTTTATAACACTGATAAAAAAAATGCTGCCTTTAATTTCACTTTCAAACCAGTCGAAATATCTGATTTATTAAATATTATACATGTGATGAAATCTAATGCCAAAGGATCTGATGGTTTGACTCTGCAGATGATAAAACTATGCATGCCTGCTATGGACAAGTATTTATGTCATATCATAAACTGTTGTTTGGTGTGTGGCTTTATCCGTTCAATGTAGAAAGAGGCTCATCTTCCTAAAAATTCTAATCCGTTTGAGCTTGGCGATCTACGGCCAATAAGCTTGTTGCCGACTTTGTCTAAGATTCTGGAGAAGGCTGTGTATAACCAAATTAATGAGTATTTAACTAATATTAATATAATTCCTGCTACTCAATTTGGTTTTAGAAATGGCTACAGTACGGAAGCTTCCTTGCTTTCTCTATGTGACGATGTTTGTCGTTCTATGGATGATGGAAAAGCGACCGCTCTTGTTTTGTTGGATTTTGGTAAGGTATTTGATACAGTTAACCATGCTCTATTGATTACTAAATGTGGATATCTTGGCTTTGACGAAACATCACTTAACTTTCTTCATATGTACCTGAGCAATCGTACTTAGAGGACATTTTAGGACCTGTTATCTTCAAGCTTAAATACAAGTTCTGGTGTACCTCAAGGATCCGTATTGGATCCGTAGCTTTTCTTAATTTACACCTTCGATTTACATGCAGTTATTGTAAATAGTAAATTCACATTTTTTGCGTATGACACACAGCTGTACAAGGAGTTCGTGTGCGATGATTATGAACGTGCGGCCAAGACCATTAATCTTTGCAACACTTCTGCATTCGCTGCAAATCATTGCCTACATTTGAAACCTACCAAATCTAAAGCTATTATTTTTAGCTCAAATAAGAAAAGGCAGTTTCTATGTTCTCAAATAAAACTGGACATTAATCAGCAAAAAATCAAGATTGTAAACTACGCAAAAATTTTGGGTTTGGTTGTTGACGAAAGGTTACGCTTTTGTGAACATATAACTTATTTGACAAGACAAAGTTATGTTAGTCTAAAACTTTTGTATTCTTCTAGAGATGTACTATCCTTTAATATGAAAAAGGCACTATGTGAAAGTCTTGTAATATCAAAATTACGTTACTGTATCGCTGTGTATTTTCCTTGCTTGGATGTCGTAACCCGCTACCGTCTCCAGAAGATACAAACTTCTTGTTGCTGCTTTGTATGTGGTTTGTGCAAGTATGATCATGATTCGGGAAAAATTACTGATTTGGGGTGGTTAAGGATGAACTCTTTATTTAGGTATAGCTTACTATCGAGTATTGAACGTTTAATGATTATGTCCTCTCCACTTTGCCTTAGGAGTAGATTGGGTTTTCGCCGAATTATTCATAATTCTTACCTTCGTCACAGTGCCCTTCTTGTGGTGCCACGCTATAACACAGCCATGTTTTATCGTTCTTTCAGATACAATGCTGCTAAATTGTTTAACTCTCTAAGTAGAGATTTGAGATGTCACTTAATGTTCTATAGAAAGCACATCAGATTTAAGTTTAGGGAATATCTGCTATCAGCGCAGAGATAGAGCCTTGTATGTTATTTTATGATTATCTTCATTTTTTTTTCATTGATGAATCTTTTTAGTTATTTTCCTTGTTATTTGTTATTACTTGTTTTGTTTCTATGTTTTAGTTTCGTATATAGGTTGTTATTATTTGTATTTTTTGCCTACAGAATATTAGTTTATGTTTATATACATTATGTAAGTCAGTATTGTGTACTGTAATTGGTTTTTGGATACGGGTTGAGTACGAGTGGCTCGTTGAGCTAGATTCTGCACTATCCTTTAACATTTGATTGAGTAATAAAGACATTTATTATTATTATTATTATTAAATAACATTCAATAGCAGTAATGTTTGAAAACAATTTCGGACAAATATCCGCCGCGGCTGGTTTTGACAAAGCGCATTCTGTCAATTCAATTTCCGATCACTTTTTTAAGCAAATGGGGCCAGACCACAATTGCTGCAACAATCAATTCATAGCAATCAATAGGTGGCTCATCGGAATATAACCAAAGTTAATCCCAAACAAAATAATCTAGAGACGTTAAATCACACCCATTGACGGCCAATCAATAGGTTCGTACCCTATTTGATTCAGTCTTCCTTGAAAACATAGACGAAGAACTGCGCGAAAACCTGATTATATCCTAACATACCGCTTATTTGTCGACCTGTTTAACATATTTAATGAAGTCAATTTACACTTGGTGATGTGTAAGGTGATGAAACTTTTAATGCAAGCTGATGTGATTGTTTCTGGGGGAAAATTTCTTCTGTTCAAATTAAATCTAGATATAGTCCGTTTCAAGGTATTTCGTTGCCCTTCGGCAAAATGTTAATTGCCCCAATAAATTTCAATAAAAATATTCCTAGTTTCTTCAAAGGCGCCTGAGACGGGGTGGTTGAACTTCCGAATAATTTTGGGAAAATAAAATATTGTTAAATTATGATTAAAATACTATTATTATATATTACTGAAACACTGTTTATTAGTTTGTGTATTTTGAATTTATTAGTACGATAAAAATAAATAAATAAATATATCTATTAGTACAAAAAAATTATAACTTATATTTATTATTATTTATTATTCACGTATGGGCCCTAGTGGACCACGCGAAGTACAATTAGAGGCGTTTGTTGTTGTTAGCCTTCCTTTGTGCCCATACTAATTTCATTCTTTCGCTATGAGCTTTTTTCCTTTCGTCAGACCAAGTTGTTCCAGTCTTCCTACATTTTTCTCTCTGGCCAACCTTCCAAACGTTAACCTTGTGTCTGAAACAGCCTCTATCCTGAATTTCACTTTGTGTAATATTCGTTGATCTTAGGTCCTCTTTAATTGCAGCAATCCATTTAATTATTTCTACTTTAGCTTTACTCTTATTTTAATAAAATTCGGCATATTTGTCTAGTAAACCTACTCGGATTCATCCGTTTTATGTGTCCGTAAAACTTAAGTCTTCTTTTTCTCATATCGCTATGTATATCTGTGTATTGTTTGATTTCTTGGTTTTCTCGAAGTCGGTATGTTGTGCTATTTATTTGTTTGGGGCCTAGGAGTTTTCTTATGATTTTTCTTTCCTTCTTTTCAATGTCCTAGATGTCCCTCTTTCTATTCAGAATGAGCGTTTCTGCAGCATATAGACATTCTGGCTTAATAACTGTGTTGTAATGTCTCAGTTTTGTGTTTTTAGATAGGCATTTTTTGTTGTAAATATTTTGTGTAAGTCTCATGCAGTTTCCATTTTTTGACATCTACCCTTATTGGCCGCTTTTTCGAACTCGTTTCCCATGATTGTTCATCCAAATATTTAAAGAGACATTTGAGAGACTCGTCTGATGTTAACATATTTTGTTTTTAGAAATGGTGTTCTTAGTCTGTTGCAGGTCATGTATTGTGTCTTTTCAAAGGAAATTTGGAGTCCTACATTTTCTGCTGTTTCTTTTAGGATTTCAATCTGTATCTGTGCCGTTAATACATCTTGAGCTAAAATTGCTAGATCATCAGCAAATGCCAGACAATCAATTTTGATGTTGGTTTTCCCCAGTTTAATGGGCTGGTCAATATTCAGGGCCGACTTTTTTTTCACGCCACTCCTGTATTACTTTTTCTAGAACACAGTTAAATAAGAGTGGCGAGAGTCCATCCCCTTGTCTCACTCCAGTTTTAATTTCGAAGGGCTCTGAGATCTCACCCATGAATTTTTTGACCTTGTGTTAGTTAACGTTGCTTTAATAATTGCCAGCGTTTTCAGATCTAGTCCTTGTTCTTTCAAGATTCGGAATAAAGATTCGCGGTCAATAGAATCATATGCTTTTTTGAAATCCACAAATGTACAGACGAGATTTTTATTGTACAGTTTTTGATGTCTTAGAATCAACTTCAGATTCAGGATCTGTTCAGGGCAGGACCTGCCCGGTCGAAAACCTGCTTGATATTCACCAATGTTAGGTTCTAACTGTCCCTGTGCTCTGTCTAGTAGACATTGAGATAGAATCTTGTAACAAACTGGGAGAAGAGATATCCCTCTATAGTTGTTTACATCTCCTTTCTTATGTAGTGGATGGATTAGAGCATCTTTCCAATCTTCCGGAATCCGTTCGGTTCGCCAAACTTCTTGTAGAATTTTGGTTATTTCTTTGATTGTACCTGGACCAGCGGATATCAAAAATTCAGCAGTAATTCCATCTTCACCAGAAGCCTTGTCATTTTTAAGCCGCTTGATTTGCCTAATTATTTCACCTTCATTCGGTGGTAATGAATCTGGGTTTGTTTGTTTAGGTTTTAGTGTTGCTAATTTGTTTAAGGGCTCAGGACAGTTTAGTATTTGTTCAAAATCAAACTTATATTTAATTATACATTTAATTGGGTTTCGCTCTCACTGACACTTGAATCTACATTAATAATAAGTGGATCTATATTATTAGTAAATAATATATAGGAATATTCCATTTTAATAACATGGTTAATCGAATTTATCCAACTTTCTTTGGGAATAATAATACCTTCTTAATTAATGTTGCAACACTCGCACTTAGAGTCGGATAAATGTTTTCTGTTCCAACATTGGATTTTACCTGATGTCACACATGTTCAATTAAAATTTAAAATACAGTAATACGATGGTATCACATACATATTTCTTTTTAATATTAAATGTCTTTAATATTTCTAGATTACATTTTTTGTATGTATTTTCGAAGTATATTTATTTAGTGTTATTTGCATTAGAAACTTTATTTTTTTGGCGGTTATGATAACTAGCATTGTCCATTACAGTTACGCTTTCTTTAGACACATTGGGCAAAAAGCTATTTATAAATCAACATTCAAAAAGTTCTGCCGTGGTGTCGTCGTGGTAGTTCAAAGATGAATGTTTAATATTTTTGGAAGGCAACCTAAACAATTTGGAACCCATCTATCCTCGTAAACAGCATGCAAAATTGTAATTATTTTTCCCTTGTTCTCTGGGGCTTTGCTTTGGCATTTTCTTTATGCATCTACTCATCCTTTTGCTGGCGTCTTATGTGTATCGAACCATGTTTCATCAGGGTAGATAATGGGATGATTTTCTAATCTGTATTTTTTATAGAGTTTAAATAGAGAAACCGTCATCGTCGCAATCTTTGTGATTCCATTAATATTTCTTTTTTATCACTGGTCCGATATGCAAACCCATTTGAGATAATATTCTCCGGAAGCTAGTTCTGCTGCAAATAATGTTGGTCTCATCTTTCCTTAGTCGCCGTTGCAATAAATGCGATGCAGGCACAGTTTCCTCTTCATACAGAGCATAAATTTTGCTTCGAATTAAGCCTTTGTCGCGTTCGTCAACACATTTGCTTTTACTAGAATCACTTCGGACTATTTTGGCTTTGTCACAATATCTTTAACTGTAAATAACTAAGTTTTCGTTAATGAAAACGTTTCTGCTGCGGCTGCATCTACATTAAGCCCTCTATTCAATAAAGAAACATACACATTTTTAACAATTTGTTTAGCATCGGGCGATAAATATTTTCTTTTAAAATTAGCATTACCGAAAACACAATGATCGTTATCTTGCCAGGAATGCAATATTTTTAGCACGTTTGGAATAACAAAAAATACGATCGAAATTATAGAACTGCACTGTTTAAGAAAATAATGCAAACTAAACTAAAATATTTCGAAACTACTAAACCAGGTATAAAAATAATTAATTTTTTTAACTGTTATTTTATTAGGCCCGGCCCTGTTTACGTTTCTTTACGTTCCGTTATGATAGGGGTTGTTAAAAGTTTATTGCAGTCAATCGGTCAAGGATATATCTCGAACTGTAGTATAGAGCTGAATACAGCCACTTTCATCATATCATATCAGCGTCTCTGCAAAACCGGAAGATTTATTTTCTTACTGTCAACACTTGAAGGTTCCTATCGTTCAGTTCAGAACGTTCAGATCCTATCAGAAATGCAGATAAAGCAAAATCATGAAATATAGAAGAGGAACTCGTAGAACTCACAACTAACGAAGAACTAAAAGTAACATTCAGAAATGTACACCAAGAGTTCTGGCTTCAAAAATCAATACCAGCTCACTACCCTGCATTGTGAGTAATAGCATAGAAATTTTCAATTGAATTTACTTCATCGTATTTGGCCGAGGGTGGATTCAGTGTGGTTGCTAACTTGCCGTGTAAGGAAAGGAAGAGATTGCAGATCACTGAGAGTTAACAAAATTGGAACCCGATATTAATAAATTGTTACAACATTTGTAACCAGCCTCAACCATCTCTTTAATGTTGTTCTTATTGTTGTGCATAATTCTTTGCTACATTTGATGGTATATTTAATTAATTTATACTTTGTGATTCTTAATAGATAGACAAACAAAATAGTTATAGAATATATATATATATATATATATATATATATATATATATATATATATATATATATATATATATATATATATATAGATAAACAATATAGATAATATATATAGATAAACAATATTTTATTATTTGATATATTTAACTATTATGGAAGAGGAAGCTTTGGATTTTTATTCTTGTTAAGGGGGCGGTGGTCCAGAAAAGGTTGAGAATGATCTAGATGGTGTGATTTGAATTATTTCTAGATCGTAAGATTGTTTTACACGATGTTTTTGATGTTGTTGTCTTTCTAAGAATTTATAGTTGTTACACTTTAATTTGAAACTAACTCGAAGTTGTATATAAGAAAATTAAAGATAACTGTTTGTACTAACTCGTTTTATGGCGACAATAAACCCAATTCTAATTTCGATTATGTACAAAATTATACCAATTATATTAAAGTTATGTTGAGACAATTTCCCCGGGTAATAATATCAGGTCGTAACAATTCGTTGCTAATTTGTCGTCAGCAAAGTGTAATACTTTGACCATACGTGGGACGAAAAACATCTTCGGGAAGTCGTAAATAGCTAAATAATTGAATTTAATGGCAGTTTTAAAGTCTTCTGGGTAACTATTCATAATCCAGCTTTTACCGTTCATAAAACTCATACAGAGTGATTCACTACTCAAATATATTTGTATTACTTAAATATTTTTTATATTTTGTTTACGTGTTGGAAACTAGTAGAATTTCAGATAGTGTATAATTAAAATAAAAGAAAGTTTTGTGGTTAGAGACGCATCAGCAACTGAGAAGGCTATTTAGCGACTGGACCTACAGCTTAACGTGGGTTCCGAACCACGGTCATCAGCTATCGAAAACACCGGTCAGCACCCCGCTCGGGCTATCAACCCTTGGTTTTGTGCTTAACCGAAAGTATCTGGAGAAACCTACCGACTGGCGAGTGACCAACGTAGAAAACCTCTCAGAAAGCATCCGGCCTTTACCCAGCCTCGAACTGGCGTGACTGAGGGGTGATTCCTTGTCAGATTTTACACTCTTACCTAGAAACATTTACAAGAATTTTAGAAAAACTTTTTTGCCTAGTAAGTACTTTTTTGCCTAGTATTCTTTTGCCTAGTACTGCCGTAACATAAGGCTAACGCCTTAGACACTACAGCTAATGGGGCTCCTTGTATAATTAAAGTAATACAACTAGTGGCATAGGTAGTAATCCCGTTGGCTTCTCCTTTGAAGGGGGATGTATTCTAACATCTGATGCATCTTCAGTGCCACACATTCTAGATATCTCTTCATCTCTTGTTTTCATCCGCTGGTTTTCCGTCTTGGCGATGTGAGCCAATCTATGCTGATCCATCCTATACCCTATATTGGTCTTGCCAATATCTCCGTCTCTTTCTACCCTATCTTACTATATCCTCTACTCCGAATGTTGCTCTTATGTCGCTGTTTCTCACTCTCTCCCTAGGCGTCTTTTACGCTATTGCTCTTAGAGGTTTCATCTTTGCTGACGGTAGGATGCTTTTGGTTTTGTTTATAGGAGCCCGGATTTTGATAGTGTAGGTTAGTGGTACTTGATGGGTCAATATTACTAGATGTGGCAGTTTCTAAGTAACTAAAACTCATTACTTGTTCAATTGATTTGTTATCTAGCAATAGTTTGCATCTTATCGGTCCCTTAGAAAAAGGCATACATTGTGTTTGGTCGATGGAAATCAGTGTGTTATATTTTTTACAAGTTTGATGGAATTTCTGCAGACATCTTTGTAGGTCGTTCTCTGTTTCTACTAAAATCACCGCATTGTCCGCATATCATGCTTATCGGTTGAAAAGGAATGTACTGAGGCTATCGCCATGTTTAATTTCTTTTAGTGTTGATATATATTTTCTGTCTGATGTTCAATATTTATTCTAGTTGTATTTCCATTATTCAGTTTATTAATGTTGCTTATAATTAATGATGCAATTTGTTTCTTTTTTTAGAATATTTAATATATCAGATAGCTGAAGTTTTCCGTCTTAGCGATGTGAGCCAATTTCTGCTGATCCATCCTATACCCTATATTGGTCTTGCCAATATCTCCGTCTCTTTCTACCCTATCTTACTATATTCCCTACTCCGCATGTTGCTCTTATGTCGCTGTTTCTCACTCTATCCCTAGACGTCTCTAGCTATTGCTCTTAGAAGTTTCGTCTTTGCTGACAGTAGGATGCTTTTGGTTTTGTTTATATGAGCCCGGATTTTGATAGTGTAGGTTAGTGCTACTTGATGGGTCAATATTACTAAATGTGTCAGTTTCTAAGTAACTAAAACTTATTACTTGTTCAATTGATTTGTGATCTACCAATAGTTTGCATCTTATCGGTCCCTTAGAAAAAGTCATACATTGTGTTTGGTCGATGGAAATCAGTGTGTTATATCTTTTACAAGTTTGATGGAATTTCTGCAGAAGTCTTTGTAGATCGTTCTCTGTTTCTGCTAAAATCACCGCATTGTCCGCATATCATGCTTATCGGTTTTTAATTCTGTCTGTACCCCTTATTCTTTGTTGTCATTCCGGTATGATTTCGTTCATTATAAGGTTGAAAAGGAATGTACTGAGGCTACCGCTATGTTTAATTCCTTTTAGTGTTGATATATATATATATATATATATATATATATATATATATATATATATATATATATATATATATATATATATATATATATATATATTCTGTTTGATGTTCAACGTTTATTCTAGTTGTGTTTCCTTAATTCAGTTTATTAATGTTGCTTATAATTGATGGAATAATTTGTTTCTTTTTTTAGAACATTTAATATATCAGATAGCTGAAGTTTTCCGTCTTAGCGATGTGAACCAATCTATGCTGATCCATCCTATACCCTATATTGGTCTTGCCAATATCTCCGTCTCTTTCTACCCTATCTTACCATATCCTCTACTCCGAATGTTGCTCTTATGTCGCTGTTTCTCACTCTCTCCCTAGGCGTCTTTTACGCTATTGCTCTTAGAGGTTTCATCTTTGCTGACGGTAGGACGCTTTTGGTTTTGTTTATAGGAGCCCGAATTTTGATAGTGTAGGTCAGTGCTACTTGATGGGTCAATATTACTAGATGTGGCAGTTTCTAAGTAACTAAAACTCATTACTTGTTCAATTGGTGTGTTATCTACCAATAGTTTGCAGCTTATCGGTCCGTTAGAAAAAATTATACATTGTGTTTGGTCGATGGAAATCAGTGTGTTATATTTTTTACAAGTTTGATGGAATTTCTGCTGAAATCTTTGTGGGTCGTTCTCTGTTTCTGCTAAAATCACCGCATTGTCCGCATACCATGCTTATCGGTTTTTAATTCAGTCTGTACCCCTTATTCTTTGTTGTTATTCTTGTATGATTTCGTCCATTATAAGGTTGAAAAGGAATGTACTGAGGCTACCGCCATGTTTAATTCCTTTTAGTGTTGATATATATTTTCTGTCTGATGTTCAATGTTTATTCTAGTTGTATTTCCATTATTCAGTTTATTAATGTTGCTTATAATTAATGATGCAATTTGTTTCTTTTTTTAGAATATTTAATATATCAGATAGCTGAAGTTTTCCGTCTTAGCGATGTGAGCCAATCTCTGCTGATCCATCCTATACCCTATATTGGTCTTGCCAATATCTCCGTCTCCTTCTACCCTATCTTACTATATCCTCTACTCCGCATGTTGCTCTTATGTCGCTGTTTCTCACTCTATCCCTAGACGTCTTTTAAGCTATTGCTCTTAGAAGTTTCGTCTTTGCTGACAGTAGGATGCTTTTGGTTTTGTTTATATGAGCCCGGATTTTGATAGTGTAGGTTAGTGCTACTTGATGGGTCAATATTACTAGATGTGTCAGTTTCTAAGTAACTAAAACTTATTACTTGTTCAATTGATTTGTGATCTACCAATAGTTTGCATCTTATCGGTCCCTTAGAAAAAGTCATACATTGTGTTTGGTCGATGGAAATCAGTGTGTTATATCTTTTACAAGTTTGATGGAATTTCTGCAGACATCTTTGTAGGTCGTTCTCTGTTTCTACTAAAATCACCGCATTGTTCGCATATCATGCTTATCGGTTTTTAATTCTGTCTGTACCCCTTATTCTTTGTTGTCATTCCTGTATGATTTCGTTTATTATAAGGTTGAAAAGGAATGTACTGAGGCTACCGCCATGTTTAATTCCTTTTAGTGTTGATATATATATTTTCTGTTTGATGTTCAACGTTTATTCTAGTTGTGTTTCCTTAATTCAGTTTATTAATGTTGCTTATAATTGATGGAATAATTTGTTTCTTTTTTTAGAACATTTAATATATCAGATAGCTGAAGTTTTCCGTCTTAGCGATGTGAGCCAATCTATGCTGATCCATCCTATAGCCTATATTGGTCTTGCCAATATCTCCGTCTCTTTCTACCCTATCTTACTATATCCTCTACTCCGAATGTTGCTCTTATGTCGCTGTTTCTCAGTCTCTCCCTAGGCGTCTTTTACGCTATTGCTCTTAGAGGTTTCATCTTTGCTGACGGTAGGATGCTTTTGGTTTTGTTTATAGGAGCCCGGATTTTGATAGTGTAGGTTAGTGCTACTTGATGGGTCAATATTACTAGATGTGGCAGTTTCTAAGTAACTAAAACTCATTACTTGTTCAATTGATGTGTTATCTACCAATAGTTTGCATCTTATCGGTCCGTTAGAAAAAATTATACATTGTGTTTGGTCGATGGAAATCAGTGTGTTATATTTTTTACAAGTTTGATGGAATTTCTGCTGAAATCTTTGTAGGTCGTTCTCTGTTTCTGCTAAAATCACCGCATTGTCCGCATACCATGCTTATCGGGTTTTAATTCAATCTGTACCCCTTATTCTTTGTTGTTATTCTTGTATGATTTCGTCCATTATAAGGTTGAAAAGGAATGTACTGAGGCTACCGCCATGTTTAATTCCTTTTAGTGTTGATATATATTTTCTATTTGATGTTCAACGTTTATTCTAGTTGTGTTTCCTTTATTCAGTTTATTAATGTTGCTTATAATTGATGGTGTAATTTGTTTCTTTTTTTAGAATATTTAATTTATCAGATAGCAGAAGTTTATCAGACGCCTTCGTTAAATCTATGAAACATACATAGCAGGGTAAATAAATTCTATAACATTTTCTTTTATTTGTCATATTATAAATAAAGCATCAGTCGTCACTATATTTTGTCGGAATTCTTGTTCATCTTTGTTTTTTATAGTCTCTTCGAGTTTGCCGTCTCTTCGAGTTTGCCTTTGATAATATTGGTGCGTAATTTTTAGGTGGTACAGAGTAAGTTTACCACTTTGAAATTCTTGGGGTAGGTTTTCTCTCCCTTTTTTAAAAATGGATATGGTGATGCTTATGCTATGTTTTTCCTAATTATTTTGTTGAATAATTGTATTAATTTCTTTACCAGTTCTTGTTTGTGAACTTGTTTTTCACCTCTTCTTTACATTTTTTTGGTTTGGTTGTAAAGAGGCTTATTTTTAGTTAACCATTAATCAATTTAGTTTTAATAGTATCAATACTTTGGCAAAAAGTTGTAAATAAAATTGGTAAATACATAAAAGACTAAATAAATATTTACATAAACGATTTACGTTTCTATTTCTGTTAAAACATAATCTTTGAACTTTCCAGATGGCCCGATATACCATGTGATCAAAATTGACCGGGACTAAGTCTAAACTTGAAGAGATTTACTACTAAATACCAAATCACTTTTTCTGAACTGCTTGACGCACGTTTCGCTAACCATGTTAACTTCATCAGGAGATGATTTAATCCAAGATTAAGATTACCTAAGATTATTCTAAGATTAACATGGTTAGCGAAACGTGCGTCGATCAGTTCAAAAAAAGTGATTTGGTGTTTAATGGTAAATCTCTTTAAGTTTCGTATTTCACACGAAATGTTCCAATAGAAGAATTGATCGGGACTGAGTGATTTAAACCGCGCCCGGTTTGTGAATCGTTTTTTTAGATTGGTACACCCATATGTGATATACATGACTCTTAGATTAAATCATCTCCTGATGATGCTAACATGGTTAGCGAAACGTGCATCGAGCAGTTCAAAAAAGTGATTTGGTGTTTAGTGGTAAATCTCTTCAAGTTTAGTGTTTCACACCAAAGGTTCCAATAGAAAAATTGATCGAGACTGAGTCATTTAAACCGCACCCGGTGTATGAATCATTTTTTTAGATTGGTACAATTATATGTGACATACATGTTTGAGTTTTGTTGAAGTTTGAGCGAAATATATCAATTAGTGTGTGTTTGGCAGATGTTTGTTTATATTGTAAACTCCGGCAATTTTAACTAAGGATAAAAAAATTGAACAAAGAATGTGTGCGAAATTTTATGTTTTCGATAGAATTTCTGCATCATACGGCTTTAATTGTGTGTGATTTTTTGGGCAAACATATGACGAAAATGATCGCTCAAGCACCGTATTCGCCGGATATGGCTCCATGTGGCTTTTTTTCTTCTCCAAACTCAAATATCCGGCTTCGAGGAACGTGCTTTGACTCGATGGAGGACAAAAAAAATGCTGGCTTATTTCAAGTGCATGAATGATTAGATCAAGGGTTAGCATACATGTATCAAATCAAATGAAGCCTATTTTGAAGGGGATAATAAAGATTTGTATTAATATTGCAAAAAAATATGTTTTTACCATTTCCGGTCAATTTTGACCACATAGTATTAAAGTCGAAATTACCCAAGGAAATGTTTTTATTAAATATATTCAAAATTATTTAAATTATTTTGATACTTCATTTAAATTCAAATCATGTCACTATAAAGATTCACTACATTTTCCGCTATACCACCGAACTGTGCTCATAGATATTTTTAAATATTTAATTGCCAAGTACAACATATAATGTTTATGCTTTTAAATGTAATTATTTACATTTTATCTGGGAGAGAATAAAGCCGATATTGTTTAAAATTAAACTTTTCCAAACATGGACGTCACGAAATAATCATTTAGTTTAGAAATGTTATATTGTCTATATTGTAAAATCAATTTAAGGAATTTTAAGTGATCAGATATTTGCACGCAATATACACAGTGGTCTAAATAGTTTTCAAACTGAGGTAATTAAGAATAAAAACTTTTTCAAATTTTCAAAAAGTTTTCTTTTATTTAAGTTTCCGCATCTAGCTCATTCAGGGAAATAAATAATGGTTGGACGTCATCAAAATCTGACACGCTGAGTTACAATGTTGTCACATCAACACCAAAATATCCAGACTTTGGATTTTGTATGATCGATAAAACTGTAAATGAAAAAGTAACACGAAAAGTTTTTATCTTTAAAAGTTTTAATCAAAAATCTGTTTCGAAACTTCTGCTTGCGAACATTACTTTACACATCATTTAGTCCACATAATGTTTAATTATTCACTAAAACAATTTTCAGCATCTGAATCGTTGTTCAAGTAAAGTTATTAGAAGATTAACTGTGTGTCTTCTTCTGTATGTCTGGTACTTTTCATGGAGATATATGGTGTAACTGTTGATAAAGCTTCTTTTCACATATCCAAACAGTTATGAATCGTTCTTCCATCTCGACCTATATGACAATTATAATAATATTTGACCACCCCCCATATCAGTTCAGTAGGATTGAATATGCAATGAAAAGGGGGAAGACGTAACACTTTATGCTGGAATAAAGCCATTCTTGTTCCCAGCATGAAAAACAATATATCTGCTATAACATGTTATTATTGACACGTCTTAAAACAACTATTTATAACAGCATGACTTTAATGGTTCCTAAGTATTACCCATAGCACTCACTCACCTTTTTTCATCAACCTTTGTAGTCTTTATACTCCTCTTGTTATCTTCTTGCCATGAGTGACTCAATGTCCCATTTTGAAATATTCATGTTTCCTTCAAATAAACAAAATTAAGCAGAGATTCGTCTTTGATATTTTGATATATCTTCAAAAATTGGATTTGTTTAAATGCAAATATCTGGAAGTTCCATCAGGCGCTTACGTGGATTATCCTTGCTCCATTTGAAATCAGTTTCTTTTAAAAGTGTATGAAATGAAGTTTTACATTCATCAAAGAGCTGCATGTTCATTGGTTTTTCGTGAATAATTTCAAAATTAATCGTTTATTCTAAAATAGTTCAGTAAAATTTAATAAAAATGCAATGTTGCCTGCAACTGTACCAATACAAATATTTAGTGCAGCCGAAACTCGCCCAAAAAAAAACCACCAGACCTACTACTTTCACAACGTTTAATGGTAAAATAGAAGCCCCATTATCTCGGTCCTGCTCAAAATAACTGATAAGTGACGAAACAAGTTGCTTATCATTTTGGCCTTTTTTTGCAGTTATAATCGCAGATTTTTTGCTACAGAACTCACAAAACAGAAACTCAACCAGAAAATAGTTAAAACAGCAAATAATAGAGTAAAAAGAATTAAAAACGTTTGAAGGCACAACTTAAAAACGATCAGAACATGAAACTAGCAGATTCGACGAAGAAAGTTGTGTTAGGTCGGCAACACTGTCCAGAACCATAAACCTAAATGTTAATAATGTTATCTCGACAACGAATTCACAGACTGTGATCCACCGACTCACCGTATTTTTATCCTATTCTAATAGGATTGGAGAAAGAAGGAAAGAGAGTGTTTCGAACGTTAAATGATTTTTTTTATGGATTTAAATCGGCAATAGATATTTGTACGAACTATTTTACGGACGGAAAAACCTAATAAATAAACCGGGGTGTGTAGCACAGGTGGAAGTTGCCATTTTTGAACTTGGCAAATCAATTTTGAGCAGTTCCGATCATCCATAGCGTCCGCTCCATATACGATACAAATGTCTCGAACTGCGTCTATAGCTTTTTGACCGTAACGAAAGGCGAAATATGCAAGTGTAAAAAATTAAATTTTTTGTCGCCTAGGATATAGATATATTAAGCTTTTCAAAAAAATGATGCCAGTAGTTTTGTAGGGCAAGAATAGGGATATATATATATATATATATATATATATATATATATATATATATATATATATATATATATATATATATATATATATATATATACTGGGGACGAGCCCCATCCAGCCTTTCAATTGGAGGGCATATGTTTCGCCTCTCGATGTTTGAGCTCTTCAGGGTATCGTCATATGCTCTCTTGTCAAGAATAGGGAGACCCTATCCACAGTCAACCATCCATACTTTCGCCGACTTCCCGTCGCATGGCGTATATATGTAATGTAAGACTTCTTTGGACAGCGTCCAAGGAGACAACAGTAGTTGAGTGCCACATACACCCAACCGCTGGGTTTCACAATCTCATGTGGAACATACAACAACCTGCGCCTCCGCCCAAATGAACATTTTGTTAGGTGCCTGATTGTGGACTAGCCCCACCCACATTTTCAATTGGAGGGCATATGTTTCGCCTCTCGATGTTTAGGCTCTTCACGGTACCGGCATATGCTCTCTTGTCAAGATTAGGAAGACCCTATCCACAGTCAACCACCCATACTTTCGGGAAGTCGGCGAAAGTAGGGCGGAGATGCAGGTTGTTGTGTGTTCCACATGAGATTGTGAAATCCAGCGGTTGAGTGTATGTGACACTCAACTACTGTAGTCTCCTTGGACGCTGTCCAAAGAAGCCTTACATTACATATATACGCCATCCGACGGAAAGTCGGCGAAAGTATGGATGGTTGACTGTGGATAGGGTCTCCCTATTCTTGACAAGAGAGCATATGTCGATACCCTGAAGAGCCTAAATACCGAGAGGCGAAACATATGCCCTCCAATTGAAGGGGTGGGTGGGGCTCATACCTCAGTCAGGCACCTAACAAAATGTTCATATATATAGATATATTGCAAAAACAGCGGTAAGTTATGGAACAACCCAATATAATCCAATTTTGAAAAATGCGAATATTAATGGCTAGCATAATAAATCATTTATCAAAATTGTTTGTCTTTCCTAAACTCTCCAAAAGCCTACAATTAATAATAATACAAAACCGAAAAGGGTTATTATATAATAACAACGACCGGTAACTCGTGAAGTGTAACGTGTCTATCTTAATATGTCGAGCTAACCCTGAAGCGGTTATATTTCACAATGGCGAGATAATTCAGTCATTTATCTTGACTTCGCCACTGCCCGAATACAATAAACGGATTAAGACGGAGAACGGTTTTATGAGGCCCGGTTTCGCGAGCGCCCTCTTTAAGGACGTCGCAGAACGTCGACGAGCTGGGATAATGACGTATTGTCAGCGGATTAAGGCGTCGAAATGCGATGAGAAAAAAGACGACGAGAGCACTCGATGGTGACAGTAGAGGATTTCCATTGAATTCGGATAATTTTTACAAGTTTGATATATGAGACCTTCGGGAGAGATTTATCAAAACGAAATTCAGTTTATTCGTTTATTTGCATAATACGAGTTGTAACTATTAAATAACGAGACTGACGCCGTTAAACATTATATTTTGATTTCATACATATTTACTTATTATCATCTTCAATATATACCCCTTTTCTATTCCTACAACGCTCCATACGAATCTTCCATTGTTCGAAACAGTGTTGGAAGTCTTCTTCCATCAGCTCCTTCAGAACGCGTGACGCTTTTTATTTCACACCTTCAAAGAACTCAAATCTTGTTCTTTTTAATGCAGATAGAAGCCACACGGCGCAAGATCCGGCAAATAGGGCGGATGATCTAACACTGAGGTGCTGTACTTGGGTTAAGAAACCTCTTGACAGATAATGCGGAATGAACCGGCGCATTGTCTTTGTGGAGAACCCATGACTTGCCCTTCCACAACTCGGGTTGTTTTTTCTTATTCTTTCACGGAGTTTAGCAAGAACGTAAAGGTAGTAATGTTTATTAATAGTTTGACCTTCAGGAACCTAGTGAAGGCACACAATCCCATGATTATCGAAAAAACATTGCTTGGAAGTTTGATTTGCTCATTCGAGCTTTTTTGGCTCTGTGTGAATTTGGGCTCAGTACATGGATTGGGTACTTTTCAAGATCATAAGTAAAAAACCACGATTCGTCACATGATATTATTCTTTCCAATAAGTTTGGTTCATTTTCAATTTAAAGGGCCAGTATAGACGTTTTTGCGAGCTACTTATTGTTCAAACGTGAGAATTTTAGGCACCATTTTGGCATACACTTTTTGCGTGTTAAAATTGTTATGTAAAATTTACTGTACGCATTCTTTGTCAATTCGTACAGTTTCAGCAATCATACAAATACTCAACGGACGGTCAGATCGAACCAGATTACCGATTTTTTTGATATTGTCATCCGTTTTTGATGGAAGGGCGACCTGGGCGTGAAACATTTTCAACGTCTTCTCGGCCACCTTGAAAAAGGCTTAAATTACTCAAAAACACGTGCACGTAATAAACATTCATTACCATACAATTCTTTCAATAAATTATAAGTTTCAGTAGCGGTTTTTCCAAGTTTCAAGTGAAATTTCACAACAATTCGTTGATCTATTGTTACACTTTACATTTTACGGGGAAACAAAAAGACATCTCTAAAGCTGAGTCCACATCAATAAAAATTTGCGTTGTTCGGACTGTATGTGTTGTACGTGGGGTGCGTGGGGTGCGTGGGGTGCAAATTTTTATTGGTGTGCACCCAGCTTTATGCGAACGAAAGCTACGGTTATATGGATTTGTTTACAGAAGCGAGATTTGTTTATATTCGAAAGAGAAGGCTTCACGCTAAACAGCTGTTGGTCGCTGGCATACTTCTTCTGCAGCAGAGTGAGTCTCGTTACATAGCACACACAATAGCTCCTATTCAAAAAGTACACAGAAAAAAAACAATTTAAATCAAGACAAATATTCTGGACTCAAGATAATTTTAGAGCATATGTAAGGAAGACCACATTTGTTTTCAACGAAGTAAATATTTTTCTTTAATAATTCAATCTTGAATCAAATTTTTTTTTCTTTAGTCGACATATATTTTACACTTATATCAAATTTTATATTTTCACGTCAATATTTGTTAATTCTCAATATGAGTAATACGTTTTTCCAAGCAAGATCTATAAATCTTTTTTTGAAAAATTCCTTATTTTAACCAATAAAAACTATGTAATGTAAAAAAACTATATTTTGTTTTAAGTTATATGTTTTCTTATAAGAAACAGTGCTACCAACTTGAACTAAGAACACAGGATTTTGAACCAAGAAATTTTTTCTTTTTGAGAAAACAAGGTTATTTGATCCACGAAAATTTTCACTTCAATTCACATAAAACTTGTTTTTTCGCAACTTGATTTTAACGTTTTCTAATTTTAAGTTCTACTAGGTAGAACTTTAATCCATAACCATCCATCCATCAATCCATCAATAACATAGTTTTATTCTATCAAAAACAAATCTTTTTCACGGTAACAATTTTATTATCTCGATCCAAAATATTTATTATTGTTATTTAAGGAAGTACGAGTGGTACTTGTGAGTCAAAATAATGATTATTTTGTCTTCCTGAAACTGATTTTTATTTATAATACTGAAACAATATATATATATATATATATATATATATATATATATATATATATATATATATATATATATATATATATATATATATATATATATACATATATATATATATATATATATATATATATATATATATATATATATATATATATATATATATATATATATATATATATATATATCTATATATATATATAATCATCATCATCATCATCATCAGCCCGCATCGATCCAATGCAGGAAGACAGCTTCTTCAACATGCTTCCAACTTTCACTGTCCTGGGCTTTCCTCTGCCACTCGGGTCCAATATACTTAACGATGTCATCAGTTCATCGTACTTTCGGTCTTCTTCGTGGACGTTTACGACAAAGCCGTATCCACTCCAGGATTGCCTTGATCAATCTGTCGTCTAATCGCCTCGTTATATAGCCTGCCCATCTACATTTCAATTGATTTACTCGTCCAATGATGTCACACACTTTCTTTATTCTCTGATCAATGCCCAGAGCTTTCTGTCTCGTCTTCTAATGCCAAGCATACATCTTTCCATCCCCCTCTGGGCTACCCGAAGTTTTTTAATTGATTGCAATGTAAGTGTCAAGGTTTCACTTCCGTACGTCATAACGGGTAGAAGGCACTGATTAAAGACTTTTGTTTCAGGCAAAGTGGGATGACTGAAACGTATAACGGTAGAACAAGAAGAGAACATGTTGATTAGTATCGCCGAAAATGCTAAACTAAAATTAGCAAAACTACCATTTCAAGAGTTCTTCTTAAAGAAAAATTGTTTTCCTATCATTTTTCGCTTGTTCAAAATGTATCTCCACAAGATTTGCCGGTTAGATCAGAATTTTGTGAAAGTTATTACATAAAAAAACGAAGATTCTATATTCCTGACAAATATATTGTTTACTGACGAGGCAACTTTTTACCAGACGACGAATTTTTAACTAGCGAAATAATAATTATTACACCTTAGAAAATTCAAACCTACCAAGAGAGCGACATTTCCAGCGCCAGTTTTCAATTAACATTTGGTGTTCCGCTTTTGAGTTTCCGCAAGAACAGAATTGAGATCAATATGTGCAGTTTTTAGAAAATGATTTATTAGACTTTTTGGACAGTATACCTCTAAACTTAAGACAAGACATGTGGTTCATGCAAAGTGGGGCGCCACCGTATTTTACTGTTGAAGTGCAAAATCATTTGAATCAACATTTTTCACATCGATGGATTGGTCGTAGTGGTGAGTTTCCTTGGCCGCCTCGTAACCCAGACATTAATCCGTTAGACCTCTATTTGTGGGGTCTATATAAAGTCTAGTTTACCATGATGAAATCAATACACGAGACGAACTTTTACAAAAAATCTACAAGCGGCCAATGTTATTAGAAATGAAGAAAATATCTTCTCAAATGTGAGGTGTCACTTAACAAAGAGCTTGCGAAAGTGTATTGAGGTAAACGGTGGACACTTTCAACACCTATTGAAGGAAATTTCAAAAAATACACACTTTGTGAATTGCAGATTTTTCAGCCATCGACTAGATGTGCAATGGCGTATTCGAACACGAATATCTCGCAAACGGCATAAGATATCGATATTGACCAAGTATACTTTTTTTACGTGGCAATTATGCCTCTTCTCTACTTTAAAGTCCAAATATTCCCAGCTTGATAGGGTAAAAAAAATATAAGCAAGTTAATTCCTCACAAACTAGGTGGCAAGCGCCCTCTAGGAACTAGGCTCAAACTAATACCAAGTTATTATTTGTCACCTTTGAAAACCTAATTACCCCTATTTTGAACCTGATATCTTCAATCGCTTTTAAAGTGTTTCAATTTTTCGAAAATGTAGAACGAGATGTACGGCAGGCTGACGCAGTATCGCATATTCTTTTCTCGGCTGGCCTTGAAGAAGTATTCCGTAAACTGGATTGGGAACAGGATGGTGTAAAGATCAATGGTGCAAACTTAAACCATCTTAGATTTGCAGACGATATTATTCTCATTTCACAAGACCCAGAGGAGCTGCAAAGACGCATACAAGAACTGCAAAGGGCTGGCGAACCATTTGGCTTGAAAATGAACCTGAAAAAGAGTCAGGTTATGTTCAATAACTTCGCTCAGGACAGAAGAATTTCAGTTTTAGGAAGGGGTTTAGAGATTGTGGACAGCTTTGTATATCTTGAGCGGAGGATTTTGGTGGAGGGGAGTACCGCCCGGGAGGTGGAACGGCGTGTTAAATGTGGCATTTGGTAAGCTCAACATAGTGTTTAAGAGGAGACTCCCACTTTGCCTGAAAAGAAAAGTATTCGATCAGTGCGTTCTACCCGTTATGACATACGGAAGTGAAACCTGGACACTCACATCGCAATCAATTCAAAAACTTCGGGTGGCACAGAGGGGAATGGAAAGATGTATGTTTGGCATTACAAGACGAGACAGAAAATCCTGCGCATGGATCAGGGAACAAACAAAAGTCTGTGACATCATTGGAAGAGTAAAACAATTGAAATGGAGATGGGCAGGCCATATAGCGAGGCGATGGGACGACAGATGGACTAAGACAATCCTGGAGTGGATACCGCTTGATCGCAAACGTCCGCGAAGAAGACCGAAAGCACGATGGATTGATGACATCGTTAAGTATATTGGACCCGAGTGGCAGAGAAAAGCCCAGGACCGTGAAGGTTGGAAACATGCTGACGAGGCCTTCATCCTGCAGTGGATCGATACGGGCTGATGATGATGATATATATATATATATATATATATATATATATATATATATATATATATATATATATATATATATATATATATATATATATATATATATATATACATATATATATATATATATATATATATATATATATATATATATATATATATATATATATATATATATATATATACATATATATATATATATATATATATATATATATATATATATATATATATATATATATATATATATATATTATTTATTGGGATTTTCGGTCAGTTAATAAATTATAATTATTGCTTTGTTAACGTTTCGGTTTAATAACAAACCATCTTCAGAACAATTCTACAATAAACTGTATTTTTATAAAGAAATACAAATTTACATCTAAAAACCTATTAAAATCTAATTAAACAACCAATTTCCTAAACTTTACAACCAAGATGTGACATTTTTTTAAAAATTCTCAATTGACATATATCTGACTTTTAGAAATGTTTTACCTACAAATATATTTTACAATGGTTTATCTTTAAATTTTGTTTCTTATTATAACGTAACTATTTTGAATTTGTTACGTGAAATTGTATTAGATGTAAAAATTATAATTATTAGGGTGGTCGTTAAATTTTTTTTTTCATTTTTTCCGACGCTCCAAAAAAAACCTTCCTTTTGATGAAAAGATACGTGGATTTTTTTTTTATAAAAATAACACGTGCTTCAAGACGATCTAAGTTCATTTTTTGATAAAACCATAGTTTTTTCTAAGTATCTCTTAAAGAATACGGATTTGAGAAATAGATATAGAAACAATTTTGTAGGAAATTAAATTTTCTACCAATTAGATTCTTTCCAATTTCTTCATAAAATTCATATTTATGGAGATATTATCAATAATAAATTCATTAACTCCACATAGTCAATATTTTAAGGCCTAAAAACGTATTTTTTTCTGAAGTATAGTTCAAATATAATATAGAAAAATAATTTTAAAAAAGTTACAATTTTTTTATATTTCAGAAAAAATGACTTTTGTAGATCTTAAAATGTTGGCTATATGAAATTAATTAATTTATTATCGAGAATATCTCCATAAATATGAATTTTATGAAGAAAATTATGTAATATTTGCTGATATTAGGTTCTATTTAATTGCAGCAATCCATTTAATTATTTCTACTTTAGCTCTACTCCTATTTTTATAAAATTCGACTATTTGTCTAGTTAACCTACTCGGATTCATTCATTTTATGTGTCCGTAAACTAAGTCTTCTTTTTCTCATATCGCGGTGTATATCTGTGTATTGTTTGATTTCTTGGTTTTCTCGAAGTCGGTTTGTTGTGCTATTTATTTGTTTAAGGCCTAAGATTTTTCTTTCCTTTTTTTCAATCTCCTCTATGTCTCTCTTTCTATTCAAAACGAACGTTTCTGCCCTATATAGACATTCTGGCTTAATAACTTGTTTTGTAACGTCTTAGTTTTGTATTTTAGATATGCATTTTTTGTTGTAAATATTTTGTGTAAGTCTCAATGCAGTTTTCATTTTTTGACATCTACCCTTATTGGCCGCTTTTCCAACCCGTTTTCCATGATTATTTCACCCAAATATTTGAATTGAGAGACTCGTCTGATGTTACCATATTTTGTTTTTAGAAATGGTGTTCTTAGTCTGTTGCAGGTCATGTATTGTGTCTTTTCAAAGGAAATTTGGAGTCCTACCTTTCCTGCTGTTTCTTTTAGGATTTCAATCTGTTTTTGTGCCGTTAATATATCTTGAGTCAAAATTACTAGATCATCAGCAAACGCCAAACAATGAATTTTGATGTTGGTTCTACCCAGTTTAATGGGCTGGTCAATATTCTGGGCCGACTTTTTTTCACGCCACTCCTGTATTACTTTTTCTAGAACACAGTTAAATAAAAGTGGCAAGAGTCCATCCTCTTGTCTCACACCAGTTGAAAGGCTCTGAGATGTCACCCATGAATTTAACTTTTGACCTTGTGTTAGTTAGTGTTGCTTTAATAATTGTCAGCGATTTCAGATCTAGTTCTAGTTCTTTCAAGATTTGGAATAAAGATTCGCGGTCAAAAGAATCATATGCTTTTTTGAAATCCACAAATGTACAGACGAGATTTTTATTGTACAGTTTTTGATGTCTTAGGATCAACTTTAGATTCAGGATCTGTTCAGGGCAGGATCTGCCCGGTCGAAAACCTGCTTGATATTCACCAATTTTAGGCTCCAACTGCCCCTGTGCTCTGTCTAGTAGACATTGAGATAGAATCTTGTAACAAACTGGGAGAAGAGATATCCCTCAGTAGTTGTTTACATCCGTTCTATCTCCTTTCTTATGTAGTGGATGGATTAGAGCATATTTCCAATCTTCCGGAATTCGTTCGGTTCGCCAAACTTCTTGTAGGATTTTGGTTATTTTCTTGATTGAACCTGGACCAGCGGATTTCAAAAGTTCAGAAGTGATTCTATCTTCCACAGAAGCTTTGTTATTTTTAAGTCGCTTGATTTGCCTAATTATTTCATCTTGATTCGTTGGTAATGAATCTGGGTTTGTTTGTTTAGGGTTTAGTGTTGGTAATCTGTTTAAGGGCTCAGGACAGTGTAGTAGTTGTTTATTTAAACATTTTGCCAGTTCTTTGTAATTGTCATGGTTATTTAGAGCTAATTGTTCGTTTTCCTTTTGGAAGCAAATACTTTGGGGTTGATAGCCTATTAATTTAGTTTTAAATGTTTTCTAAAAATTTCGGGTGTTATTTTTTTTTAGAAATCTTTTTCTACTTCATTAAGTTGATTGTTTTCATATTTGCTTTTAGTTTGTCTAATTAAAATCGATATTTTTTTTCTTACTTGCAAAAAGATGTTATAGTCTATTGCTGTTTTTTGACTGTTCTACTCTTTCAATGCTTTACTTCGGTTTAATACTGCTTGCACGCAAATTTCGTCCCACTACGGGCGTTTTCTACGTTTTTATAAAGGGACCGACTTTAAGGCTGTTTTAATATTTTTTTGTTTCAATTCTTATCAGTTCGGTGCTAGTTGTTTATCAAGCTCTTCTGTTAGTGTTGATTTTATTTTCGTAGGATCGAACTTTGGTATTAGCAGTTTTTTTTAAATAAGTTTTCGAGGTTTTAAGCTAAGTTTGATTCTAGTCAAGTAGTGATTCGTGTCTATGTTAGCTCCTTTCCTGACTTGAACATTCAAAATCTCTTTATAATTGGGGTATGAAATGGCAACATGGGCAATTTGAAAATCACCCATGTACGTGTTTCGGCACCTCCAGGTCAATTGTTTTTATTATTTTCTTCTTAAAATGGGTTGACGTAATTTTTGGATTAAACTGCGAACATAGTTCAACCAATCTTCTGCCATTATGGTTAGTTTATTTATGAGCGCGAAAACTGCCGACTGTTTTTCTGTACTTTCTTTCTTTCCCTAATTGGGCGTTGAAATCACCCAACAGGATTTTTACTTGGTTAGAGGGAATTTTAGAAATAGTCTTTTAAAAAATTATTAAAGAAATTTAATATCAATTTAAAAAAATCAAACTATTCGCGCCACCTACCGGAAAGGACAGAACAACGTCTGTCAGACCAGCTAGTTATTAATAAACTATTATTTATTTATAAAAAGGTAACGAATTGACTTAGTAACGAAGAAAACTTTTTAATGAATATTACTTGTTTGTTTTAAATTAATTATTTGAAACAATTTTTATATAGCTAACTATCGAAACATACTTATTATATATTATATCGAAATATTTTAAAGTATATTTACAACAAATACTTATAAAACTTATACAATTCATATAATAGTACACAAAAAGAACAAGATTACAATTTTATACATCAATTTTATTAAAGAATAAAAATATTTATGACCATTATAAATATTACACTTAAACGAGAATAAGACCGTCAAATCCAAGAAAGTAACCAGATTTGGCTCGGGTGTTACTGTTTTTATACCTCGGTCCTGCTGTTTTAAATTATGGCTAGAGCTAAAAGTAACGTGAAGATACTAATGTATACATTATTTAATACTGTTTTGGTTGTTTTTATTAGCTTGTAATATATTCTGTCAAATAAATATCGGAAATTGTTTAATAAAGAACTACATTTTAGTTTATTCAACTAAATATATTTTGTTGCTATCTAAATAGGACCCTTTGGATGAGATATAGTCATACTCAGTTGTAATATGTTAAATTGAACACTTGAATGAAAACTTGAACAAATATGACTTTTCAAAATGCAACCTGCAGTGAAATGATTTTGTAGCCATTTTAAGTTGAAATGTGGAAGTTTCTCAATAAAGAAACTAATAATTAAATTTTTTAACGGATTTTAAATGCGACAAAATTTGAGACACACCCTCAGTTTTATAGTAACGAGGACTCACACAGAGGTAAATCTAAACAAACATTTTAATATTTTTTGTTTTTTTGCACCACTGTTTTGTTGCTCTCCAAACCTTTCATGTTTATAAATTGTCTTGATTCACTATAAATTCATCTTGAAATCATCCCCCAAACATATTCAGTTTCTAACATTTTTTTGGTCACACGAACGGAATATGTTGTTAGCACATAGGACGATGATTAAAATGAAATTTTTCATTAGTTGCCAAGTTAATTCGGTTCGGCGAGACATACGGAGATCATTGTTCAACTAGGAGACTACCTGATCTGTCAAGAAAAGAAAAAAAAAAAACATTCTTATTCTAAAAATCTAATAGCTATGACATTTGATTTTACTGCCAACCCTATAACATTATGATTTTATTGTCAATCTAATAACATTTGAATGATAAAAAATAAACTTTTCACATTTTGAATAATAAAATGTGTAAAATTGGTGGGTGATATGACTTTTTTATTATTATATTCGAACTCAGCACACCAAATAAACATGGGAATTAGGAAAAATTCTATGTTATGAATTGAAAATAATTTTAAATAAATAAGCAAAGATTAAAATCTAGAAATTTCCACTATATTTAAAATTGTATGTGTAACAATTATTTCGACACTCAGTGCCTTTTTCAAATACAAACTGTACTAAACTACAGTGAGAAAAGTAATTACAACCTAAAATGTCCATCGACCTAATAATACCATAAAACATGATAATGGGGAAATCCATTTTTTTGTCAACGTCTAGGAGAACAATATAAGTTTAATAACGGTGAACCGTTCATCTCTAGATGGTCATTTAACACAATATACAATTTTTTCTTTTATTGATTTCTAGGCTCTCTAAAAGATTTAATTTTTTGGATTTATTCTCATTATGTAATATTATAAAATTATAATTGAAAGCATGCTTTTCTAACATTAAGTGATTAGCATAATGAGAATTATTTTGTTATTTAGTATAACTTCTTTTATATTCGTTGAGCCTGGTAGAGAAAGATCTTCTTGTGTATCCAACACAGACTTTTGGACACGACCCGCATTCAATTAAATAAATTCTTGATCTACCAGGTGTGTCGGTAATTCCTTTCCGGTTTTTTGGCTAAAGAAAACACGTTATTTACAGTGGATAGTTAAAATGTATTTATACAAAGTATTGGCCATTTGATTCTATACATTTTGCCCATCTCTCAGGGAATTTATGGAGGCCATTCCAAAAGAACTAAAGCTAAACCATTCATCGAGCCATTTTTTAATTTCTTCGAAAAGTGCTGCTGTGTAAGTGCGTGCCCTATGGATGCGAAAAGGTGGTAGTCGGATGGAGCTAGGTCTGGAGAGTACGGCGGGTGCGATTAAACTTCCCATCCAAGTGATTTGAACACTTCTTTGACCATTTATTGCCAGTAGCGGTCAATATTAACTGTTTTTCCAGGTTTCAACAGTTCAAAAATAAACGACACATTAATATTCGATGCAGAAATGACTTCCTTTCATACATTTGAAGCAGCAATTCACTGACGATTTTTCGATTTTCTAATTGCCTGTCATTCAATTCATGTGGTACCCATCTTCCCATCTTTCGGATCTTTCCCATCGCTTGTAATCGTTCACAAATTGCGACTCGGTTCACATTCAACTTTTCTTTGTCTTGAACGTTGAAATCACCACATTTCAATTGTCAAAACAACGTTTTACATGTTTTTATGGTTGGAGCATGCTCACCGTAAGTCTCTACCAGCAAACGATGACATTCAGTGGCTTTTTTCTTTTGATGAAACAAGAAAAATAATGCGTGTCCCAAATGCACGTTTTCAGGCACAAAACTAGACATCTTCAAAAAATTATAAATCTATAACGCCGTTAATTTGGAGGAACGTAACTTGTGTAGTTTTGAGGTTAATGTCAGTAGAATAAAATGACATATGTATCAAATCATAACATTGCATACTTAGGGCTAGTGAAATCTGTTACAAAAACCGGACAGTAATTACCGATACACCTGGTATACAGTTTATTTGTTTGATTTTTATTGGTTTTAATGAGGCGTCCTAGACTATTGTTTATTTTAAAAGCAATATTTATATTGTTGGTTTTGGATAAATATCTCGATACTAGTTTGGTAACTTTTCCCATATATGTAATTATTTTGAACGCTGCATTTTTGATATCATTGGCCGAATATATTGAATTAATCGATTTATTATTACTTTTTTTTATAAGACTTGATTTAATTGTCTGTCATCAAACATATTGCAGTAAATAACGGATACGACCCAAACATAAATGGACACTTTAGATTGGACACTTTAGGTTGTAATTACTTTTTTCACTGTTAGTTTAGTATAGTTTGTATTTGAAAAAGGCACTGTGAGTCGAAACAATTGTTATACATCCCATTTTAAATATAGTGAAATTTTTAAATACTAATATTTGCTTATTTATTTAAAATGAATTTCCATCAAGTATCACCTACCTCAGTTGACAATAGTTTTGGCAAAATAATTAATTTATATTTTTTTTATTTAAATAGTTCCGTTATTTTTCAGAAAAACTGTGAACAAGTTTTTAATATAGTGGAAACGTCATCAGTTTAATTTAAAATGCGTAAAAACTCATTGTACTGCAATTTTACTTGTTTATCAATTGGACAGCCCGAAGTGTGAGATGCCAACTATCAACTATAACTCCCGCTTAAGAAAAAAAAAGAATGGCGAGTACCAATAACGAAACGTGTGAGCCTGGTGTATTGCAGATGAAAAGAAAACTACTGCACAATAATTTTTCATTAAATTCGCTCGTTTTATAATGTTCAAAAATCTTATTCACATGTGAAATGCATTTCTTTTACAACACACATGATTTTATTTATATTTTCACGAAGCTTATTTGAAAGCGTGGGAAAAATATGAAATCTCCTTCCTGTTCGGTGGGAGTTCTTAACTTTTTCTACACATATATCAAGGAAATTTGTTATTGAAGCTTGACGTCTGCATTGATCAATGGATTTAGAGGACAGGATGGAGGAAGTGCGTCCTTGAAAATGAAAAATTGTAAAGCTCGTCACGCTTCCCCTCAAAGTAAATTTGTATTAAAGGTCCCGAGAATTAGTCCGGTAGTCGTTCTTTTGCCCTGTCATTTCCCGACCTCGTTGTTACTTGATGATCCTTCCAACGCAAATATTTGAAAATTATCTGGCTTCTCTTTGGCATATCTTTCAGGTTGTAATTTTGCTCTCTATATTTCCGCTTTCTCGAAAAAAATAAGTCAAATTTGTGTATATCAAAGGGTGATTTCGTAATATCCAGTTTTCCCAGGGATGAAAATTGCTGATACGAAATCTGTATTTACAGGATGTTCCTTATTTTAACTTTTGTTATTTTTTTATTCAAAATAGCTTCTGTGAGTTAATGTAAAAAGGGTCAGAATTTTTAATAGCGATAACACTATTTGAAATTTAAATGTCACGTGGACTCCTGTGTTCAGTACATTGCGTCAGTACATGCACGAATTAGGTTCTAGAGCAATTGGAAGGCGACCCTCACTTTAGAACAAATATTTTTTCCTGACGAAGCTCACTTCTGACTTAATGGGTTTATGAATCAACATAACTGTTTGGTTTGATGATTCAGGGCATTTTTTCACACTTAGAAACTCACTGTATGTAAGGGAGAGGTTTATGGGCTGAAGGAGTGATAAGATCTTACTTCGTTGAAGACAATGATGGAAATCGTGTTACTGTTAATCCAAACAATGTTTTCTTCAACAAAACGGTGCGACTTGTTTCACATTTCGCCAGATAATTGATATTCATTGTGTTAAAAAGTACCGGTTGTCGCCTTTAATTGTATCGCCTTTATAGAAGACCCCTTTCAAAATGATACACTTATACCAACGAATATTCCAATTGTCAAAACATTTTTAAACGCATTTTCCGGAATCAACTTAAGTTCTCGCCGCGAATTCTCTTTTATGTCTTTTATCAACTGAAAACAGGTGCCTTGAAGTGGTAATTTAAGTTTTGCAAAGGAAAAGAAGTCGGTCGGAGCCATATCAGGTGAATACGGTGGTTGTTTGGTGGTATTGTTGACTTTTTGGCCAGAAATTCGTTCACAATGACAACTTTGTGAGATGGTGCGTCGTCATGATGAAAAATTCAAAAGTTTTATTTCCTCAATTCTGGGTTTTTTCGACGAATTAGCTCTCTCAAACGCCGCATAATGCTGAGATACTATTCTTTATTTACCGTCTGACTTTCTGGCAAGAATTCCAAGAGCACAACGCCGCGATAATCAAAGAAAACAGTCAACATTATTTTAACTTTTGATCGACTTTCACGTGGTTTTTTCAGTTTCGACTCAGTTTGAAAGCTCCATTCCGAAGCTGGTTGACTGATTTGCATGTCAAACTCATATTCCCATGTCCCATCACTAATTACAATGTGCTTTATGAATGTGGGGTCGGAATTGACTCGGTCTAACATGTCTTCAGCAACCTTTACCCGATTGAGTTTCTGAAGAAAATTCGGGTGTTTCGGCACTAGTCGAGCGGCAACGCGTTTCTTGCTCAAACAATCGCTTAACACTTTAACAATGGGCATTTACGCCCGCATTAATTAACCGTATAGAACTATACGGATATATAGAACTATAGAATTACCCTATAATTACCCGTAATAGAAAATATTCTATAAGAGATATCGACTTGAGTTTTTTTTATTGTATTATTGCGCCATTATATTATTTGTTTATGAAATAAAATACTCAAATAATGAAATAAAAATTGTATTATTTATTGTTGAACAAATCACATTTTTTTATAAAAAAAACTCTAAGATTCCTTACCGCATTTGTAGTACGTGTTTCTATTTTATATAGTGTAGTCTTTTTTCGTGTGGTATAATTTAAAACATGGAATGATACAAAGCGGTACATTGCAGTCGGGACAATAGTAAACAGTCTCTTTGCGTCCCCTTTTTCCGGTTTCCTTTTTGCCGATATCGGCGCAGACTTTGCACGCGATCGCCCTCGAGCGCTCGATCGTCCTTTCGCATGGATACCTCTTGAGATGACTTTGACTCTAGCAATTCCTCTTCATTGTCACCATCATCATCATGATCCTCACCACCCGCATCTCGGAAACAATGGCTATGAACAAACGTACTGCATACGAGACCCGCGACTTGTATTAAAACCGCAATCACTTATTGGGTACGTGCTTCGCGGTTATAGTGTTTAAAATGGTACGAATTGATTCGTAATATACGGAAAGATCAGCGGCTATCTATTTCAAACTTAAATGACGATTTATTTAGTCACACAAATTCTTTGTTCGATATTTTTGACAACTGCCAAATTGAGCACTGTAAATAACAGATGACGTTCAAAGTCCACGCCAGTATAGAAGACAGTTGTGTTAACTTAGCGATAAAAACAATTTTGACAGTCCCTTTAAATTTTTGGTACTTTTTGGACAGAATGTATGGCAAGAAAAGTTTCCTGGACGCGTTATTTCGCGAAATAGTAATGTCAACTAGCCATCCAGATATTGCGCTTTTCAAGATCAAATGTAAATAAAAGTAAAATTTTCCATATCATCACTTATAGTTATCATTGTGTCTCATTTTAATATTCTGATACTCTTATTGGACGACCCTTATAATTTGGCAATAATAAAAATCATACAATATCAATCAAAAAATAAGCCACAGTTAGGAGCTTATTTTGAAAAAGCTTATCAGTTCATTTAACCCATAAACGAGCAATTTCTTATATTAAATAAAAATACTTTGCAACTTTAAAATTGTATTGAAAAATAGTTAATCTAATACAGAAACATCAAAATGGGGGATTTTTTATATATATAACAAAAAACAATATAAATCCTATAAGATACATTGCCTGTTCAGCGACTCGTGTGATAAAAAAGTAAAACAATTTATTGGATTACTTCCTGTTATAATACACAGTCTCAGATTACATTTAAATCTTCTTTTTTCCACAAAACTGAAAAAGTGACCTATCAGGTCAAACGTACATCAGAAGGGGGTCGTGCAGTGATTGGAATTCTTATTATTTCTTTTCGGGGCTGATCATCTAGTAAACTAGTTCTTTTATATTTGGGCACCTTTTATTAGAGTTATCGCTAGATTTGTACGGAACGCCTTTAGATTGATATGTTTTTGGTAACTAGAAGAATCCATATCTCGTCTATAAACAAGCCAAGAATTATTGATTGCTATATCAATCAGCTGCGCGAATATCCCCAAGTACCATCTTCGTAATTTGAAAGGAAACCTGTAAAGAGCAATAAGCATGTCTGCTAAATCAACTCTTCTCATATGATAGTAGTGCCTAATGATTTGAGGACCTTCTACATTCACTTTTTTCTTTCTTCTTTTTCTTTTCTTCTTTTCTTCTTTTTTTTTCTTCTTTTACAAAGCTTTTTACAAGAAATGTAGGACTATGTGAGACACAGGGACTAGCTAGAGTAAAACACTTTGAATCGGCCAACTTTACAACAGCAAGACCATTGATATTGTCGACTCGAAGGTCATGGCGTCTTAACGTCTACGTCCTTTTTTTAGAAGAGCCTTATCGCTTTCTAAAACACAACTTTTCAAACGGTTGCTGCGTATAGTGCCCAAACTGGATATGTTACATTCATATCTAAAAAAGACAACTAAATACAAAGAAGTAAAGAAATCATCAAAATATACTGTACTTTCTTGGGGATTTGATATATTTTTGCATAGCGCTAAAACTACTTTACCTCCTAAGCCAAACGAGCTTGTCAATTGTGTAAAATTGATGTTGTCGAAGGTTATAGTTCCAGTGTAAACCAGAAAAGCATATACTACTCCAGAAACTCCGGCCCTTACAAACATGTTAAATCCCCATTTTGTAGGTTTTTTGAGCATGTATTGCCGAAGACTTGCAGCTTTAGTAGTCTTGTGTGCACCATCATTTCATCTAATAGAAAATATGTTTTCAATTTCAACACGCAAACAGTTTGGTCTAAATTTTTCCAGAACTGGACGAACTTTGAGCACGATCTCCATTTGTGTCGGCATTGTTATCCTGAAAATAAATTAGCCTGTGAACTTTTTTAAATCATTTTTACTGGCATTACATCAGCTATCAAAGGGTATCTGGTTTCTACAGTCCAATAATTATCTATTGATGGCATACTTGTTAACCCCATTAGTATTTCAATACCAATAAAACTTTTTATTTCGACCACGGTAGTATTGAGGTAGTATTGAGTGAGGAACCATTTGTTAGCGTAGAATAAAAATTTGTTTGTTCAGCTATATCTTCAAACAGAGATTGATCAAAGTACTTTTCAAAGTACTCAAAAGGGGAGTATACAGCAATTGGTGGTTGAAACAGTTAAAACCGGTGTGTCCGATTGTGCGCGAAGTATGTTATGTCCAAGTGTAACGACGGAGGCCCTTCTTCTTTTTTGGAACTAAGTTAGCTAGCGGCATTTCCTTTTCCGATTCCCAGGTGTCATCAATCCAGTCAACTATCTGATGTCCTCCAGGAATATCGTCAAGTTGTGGATCTATAAAATTTGCTAGTTGTATTTCATCGTCTGAGTTCCAGTTTATGTCAGCTACTGGAAGTCGAGGTTCCGCACCTTCAAGAGACTCGTCATAATCAAACTTCTCCTCTTCATCAGATGAAGCTGATCCAATATCCGACACATTTAGATCATCGGATGGCACAACTGGAATATAATCTCTATGCTTTCCATAAACATTTCGAGAGCTAATTGTTGAAAACTCAAAAGAAGAAACAAACAAAAATTAAAAATGTATATTTGAATTATTTTTCCCAAAAATATACATTCAAATATATAATAATAAAAATGAAAAAAAATCTCATCTAAAATACTGAGTACTGGTTCACAATCCGGCAATGTAAACTGGAAGATATAAACAAAACGAGACCCGATTTAGTTATGAAAAATATTCAATTGTTTTAGTTATGAAAAATATTAACAAGTCTACTAAAAACAAAGAATACTACACAAAAAAAACACTATCTAAGATAGTTTAGATTTACCTCAGTATCTACTGTATGATCTGCCATTGTACACTGCGAAATAAAACGATGTTCAAATGTTTGAAACGCCATCTATCATCGCGTCGCGGGTTCGAACCGTTAGGATCTAATCGTTTACAGTGCCCGAGTTACTGTTAATTACGATATGTTCTTGCTGAAAATTTTAGAAGCGTTAGTATCTCAGGGAATACGTTGACCGTTTAAGGGTTAAGCTGATTTGTGACAATTGGCCCCATAAGTTGGTGTGGATGACTTGACAATACAGCGGATTACAGAAAAGGATCTGTGCTATAAGTTAAATACAACAACTTTCTTAGGATGCCACGGCAAAACGACTTTCTTCATTCGACTGCATTTGTATTTATCAAAAACGTAGCTGCAGAATGTGCCAGATTTCTTTACGATAAAAAAATGTGCATCACTAACACAAAACTAGATGAGAAAAATCATTGTTTGCCTAACTCCAAAGATTTTCGAGGGGAAATTTTCGCCAAGAGTTATTAGAAGAGTTAAGAGTTGTATTTGGTCATGGTGAGGTTATGCTGGTAAATTGTTTAAAAAGGGTAAACACTGAGGAAGGAGTTATATGGCAGGCTTGCGTACAGCATTTCAACAGACAAGAGTGTAAAATTCGATAAGGAATTTCCTGTCAGTCGCATCAGTTAGGTAGGTCGGTGAGGTATTCTATTGTCTCTTGGTAAGCTTGTCGTCAACTGAGGAGACTGTTAACTAAGGATTGAAAGGCCGAGGGTAGTGCTGCCTGGAGTTAGTCCAGTTTCTAAATAGCCTCAGTTGCCCATGCGCTTCTAATCCTAAATATTTGCTTTACATTTAGGAGGTTTGGCGTTTAATAATTCTTAATTAAAACACAAAAACATCTTTAATTTGAGAAAAAGGTAAAACATGGTTTATCCAAAGTATGCACCATCGCAATTTGTGGATGGTCTCCCAGAAAAACCTTTGAAATGTTTCATGGTAAGTATGTGACACCGATGAAAACATTAGTAGTCGGAAGAGGGTAAGTCTGGTGAGTACGGCATGTTGGGCAAAAGTGAAGAAATGGTGTCTCTAACAGCTTTCGCTGTGTGCGTGGCAAATCACTTTGTCGTGCCTTGTAGCCCATTCTGGTCGTTAATTCATGGTTCAAATTAATCATTTGTCAACATATATCCATTTGTCGTCTCCAGTCACGAACCGATGCAAAAAAATCTTTCTTTCATATCGAGAAAGCAAAATTTCGCACACCGTTTTTTGCTTTTCCATCTACTTGTCTTTCAGCTGATGTGGTATCTATTTTCCTGCCTTCTGGATCTTTTTCATGGAATGCAGACGATCATAAATGATTCGGTGACCACCATTTAACCTCTCTACCATTTGTTATTGAGTTTGCATAGTGTCTTTTTCCAATAATGCATGCAATCTTGTTTTTTTTCTGGGCGTTCTGTGCCTTTCAAGTTGATATCACCACTTTTAAATCATCTAAACCAACGCCCACAAGCGTTTTTACGTTGAAACATTATCACTGTAAGTTTCCACATATATACCAGCCCTTTCGCTCATGGTTTTCTTTTAATTGAAGAAAAACAGTACGTGCTGTAAATACTGTTCATTTGGTTCGAAACTCGACTTGTCTAAACATTAATGGTGTTTTGTAGGGCACTGTCGTAGCAACAAAATGATAAGACATTATATTGTGAACCGATCCTTGTCTGCAGGGCCATCTTTTGAAAAATTTATTAATTATTAACCACTACATCTGGTATGTAAAAACAAAGTGATGCAAACGAAAGTGTGAGAATTTGTAAAGGGGCAAGAGGTAAATATTTTTGTAATACTTTTGAAACCTACCAACTCTCTAATTAAATTTAAAAAAGTAAATATTTTCCTCAGTTCAAAAAAGTAACTGTTTAAAACCCTTCATATCAGGATAGTAATAAATGATGCGTCATTATCTAGTAATAGTTACAGCAGTAGTAAGTTGGGTCAATGCCATGAAATCATCATTTATCATAGGGGAAGCGTGACAATAGCACCGTATCAAAATGTTGCGTGACAATACTGCATTAAAAATGAGAAATTTGATTTTTATTTCAAATGTACAGAGTGGTAAAGTTAAATGTCATCCTAAACTTAGGGTTCTCCATAAATCAAACGCAATTGCAATTCAATACATTTAGACCAACGACGTTCCGACTTTTTAATATCCTTATCATTTAAAGAAAGTCAATCTTTAGTATTTAGTTATTTAGTATAAAGTATATTAGTTTTTTATAATATTTTATAAAGTATTTTAATTATTATTTAGTATAAAACCAACCAAAGTAAAATCCAGTTATTTCTTCTCCTGAAATAAGCAGACCTTGTACAAATATCAAAACAACAGACTTACGAAGGTAGTCCCAGAGGTACCTGATCTGACATATATAGCCGTTGTTGTTAAAAAATTACTATGATAGAAAGTACCAAACTTATAAAGCTTAAATTATTGATTGATTTGTCCGTTACTTTGTGATAGTTCATTTTTTAAAAAGGAATAAAACAATTTTTTATTTTGTTATCTATCACTGTTTATCTATTCTATGTACCTAATTTTAAACCTTTATTGGGGTTAATTTTTTAGAATATTTTAAATAGTGGGGAATTTCGGAGATCCGTCTGATCTTTATTATATTTATAAATTTCAATAGCTTCTAAAATGTTTAATTTTTTGCTTTTGGGCGCTGTATGTAAAATTTTCAAATTTATAATCTCAGGAAATATATGTCCGGTATCTATGAAATGGTTCGCAAAATTAGAGTGTTGTTTCTTTAATATGTATGCAGATTTATGTTCTTTGTATCTGGTCTGAAAATTTCGGTCGGTTTGTCCAACACAGCAGCTACTGCACTCGTTGCAACTTAACATATAAACTCCAGATTTGTTTTTATGATTTGCTGATTAGTTTTATTTTTTACAGTTCTATTTTTCTATTATTTTCAGATAGTGGACTTGTGAAAGCTCGGTGAATCATAGACTTATATGCAGCATATTTATTTGTAATGGGGTGGATTGATTGTTTTGTAATTGTTATATCTGAGTATATGGGTTTTCTATAGATATTAAATTCTAGTTTATTATTTTGTTTGGATATTGAAAGGTCCAGAGAATGTATGGTTTGATTTTGTTCTTTTTCTAGTGTGAATTTTATTTTTGGATGGATACTATTTAAATGCTTTAATGCTCCTTCTCTTTGTCTGTCATTTCCAGTATAATAAACCAAAATGTCGTCTACATATCTAAACCAAAACAATATATTTTTTGCTTTGTCCGTTTTTAAAAAAATATGTTCCAACTTTGCTAGACCATCCTTTTGTTTGTTAAAAAGACGTTATTAAACTGAAACTAATTTTCATTAATGCATAAGTTAAAGAATACAGCTGTAAAACCTTAGTTTTAAAGTAGTGTTTGAGAATGTAAAGTCGTTTTACGAAACTATAGTCACACAAATTTTGTTTAGAAATAAAAGTGATGGATAATAAAGTAAAAAATTGTTTTATTCCTTTTTATAAAGCTAAAGTTTGACGTGTGACGACGGTACATTATTTAGTATTTGTTTGGCAGCCATTAATAGTGAAAGCTCTCAGTGAACTTGTAAACATGGAAAAAATTGGTCATCGTTATGTGATACAATACTTTCCTTTGAAAGGTCTTAGTTCAACCGATATCAATACGGAGCTTAATTCTACTCTGGGGGAGTCTGCTCCTTCCTTTTAGTTTAAACGAGGCCGTACGAGCTACCAAGACGAACATCGAAGTGGTTGACCAAATGAGGTGACCACGCCAGAAATGGTGAAGAGCATCCAAAAAATGGTATTGGATGACTATCCACTGAAAATGTGCGAGTTAGCAGACATGGTGGGTCCTTCAAAAAGTACTGTATATCGCATATTGACTGAAAATTTGGACAAGAAAAACCTTTGCGCAAGGATATATCGATATATCATGAGGATATTTCAATCGAGTGTTTGGCGAAGTTTCACATGAATAAAGCTGAGTTCTTACATCGAGAGATGGAGAATCCGCTCCAAAGAAGGCGAATACAGTTCCATCTGCAGGCAGGCTGATGGTGTCAGTTCTTTGGAATGCGTGTGGGATAATTTTCATTTATTATCTTCAGAAAGGAAACACAATCAACAGCGAGTATTATGCGAATTTACTGATGAAATTAAGCAAAAACGGCTGCATTTAGCAGAAAAAAAAATTTGTTTCGTCAAGACAATGCATCAGTTCACACATAGGTCATCGCGGTGACCAAAATCAATGAATCAAAATTGCGAATTGCTTCCTCACGCACCCTATTCGCCTGATTAAGATAGCCTCGGATTATTTTCTGTTCCAAACTTGAAAAAAATGTCGGTGGTAAAAGATTTGCCAACGATGAATAGGTAGAGTCTGCGGTTAATGGATATTTTGAGGTGTTCGACGATTTTCACTATAAATAGACCTAAAAATTTTCCTAAATTTATTGTATTTTCTTTGTTAGGTCGGGTGCTTCTGGAACTACCCTTGTACCCGAAGGAAGTAAAATGGTAGTTTGAAGTACCTTGTACAATATGTTTATATGATTATATATTATATTTGTAATAAACGTGTAATGCAACTGTTTAAAGACCCGTATATTTCTATATATGGATTATATTATTACATATAGATGACCTTAAACTGGACTTAAACTTAATATGGAGAAACTGGAGAAAAATTAAACTCCTTGACAAAAACGGTCGAAACATTTTGTAGGGATATCAGAATGTCATTCGGATTGAACAAATGTTCTACCATTAGCATACAGAAGGGAAAGGTACAGAGTCAATATTCAATATTCTGTAACATACTGTCACCAGAAGAACCCAACAAATATTTAGGAATATCCCAAAAGCAAAAACTTGATCGTAAACAGTTAAAGAAGAACTTTTCTACTCTATACCAAAAGAGACTTACTAAACTTTTAAACACCAAACTGAACAGTGGAAACCTCATTAGAACGATCAACAGTTGAGCAGTGCTAACTCTGATATATTCTTTTGGCATAAACATTGGTTTAATCGTCAGAAGATGAACTTGATAGGTTGATACGCCGAACACTGACAAAATTCCGATGCTTGCATCAAAACTCGTCTAGGAAAAGACTATACATCCCAAGTTGGGGAGAAGGGGCCTTGTGAACGTAAAAAATATCTGTCTCAATCAAGAAAATAGGATGAGAAAACGTTTAATTGATTCAAACAGTGCGCTAATGAAATTGGTTGCAAATGAGGATTGGGGTTTCACCCCACTAAACCTAAATAAATAAACCCGTATTGATAGCAGAAGAAAACTGACAGATTGTGTTCGAGAATGGAAAGGACAAACATTACATGGAAGGTATATGGAAGTACAAACATTACAAGGAAAGTCACTCGAAGATGACACCATTGACGGACAATTGTCTCTAAAGTTGCTGACAGATGGACTGTTGTACCCAGAAACAGAAGGTTTCGCGATATCTATTCAAGATAGGATGTAGTCGACAAGTGCAGGAAATGCGGTACTTTGAGCGAAACAATTGAGCACCATATTGGCGGTTGTCCGGCCCTTGCCGATAATGCTTATTTAGGGTGGCATAATCAGCTGGCGAAAATTATACACCATCAAATTGCACTAAAATACTTGCTATTAGAAAGGGCACCTCGTCCATATTATAAGTACTCGCCTTCTCCGGTACTTGAATCATTCGATGCCATTGTTTACTAGAACAGACTAATCACTACTAATCGAACGGTTGATTATAATAGGCCAGATATTGTTTTAATTAACAAAACGGAGAAAAGGACTTTTATAATTGACATCGCAGTGCCGCTCTCTCACAACATTAGAAAAACCGAGATGGAAAAATCCACAAAATTTGAAAATCTGGCATACGACTTGGAAAGTGGAAACTGAGTAAGGTAGATGTAGTACCCTTCATTATATCCGCCAAAGCCCTCACAAGTAAGAAGTTTTCAAAGAACCTCGAGAGCCTGGGTGCCTTGAAATCAATTGTTATAGTGGGACAACGTGCCGTGCTTTTGCAGACGTATCACGTTGTTCGTAAAATATTATGTTAGGGAGAGAGGAACAAAATTGCTTTTTCATCTTGGCACTGGAATATTGACCAGCATAAGCTGAGGTTCTGCTAAGGATAACACTACACCTTCAACTGCCTGAAGAGATCAAGCAAATGTGGCATCCGGACAGAATGTTTATAATACCAATAATCATCTCCACCACTGGTGTTATACCAAAGTCACTTCATAGTTCAATATATATATATATATATATATATATATATATATATATATATATATATATATATATATATATATATACATATATATCCACAATAACTGATATACAGGAAGAATTTGCTTCGAGATTTCAAGACTTGTAGAGAAAATTAAAATTTAATAAACTTGATACCTTGCAGTTTATCTGTTTTAGATGTTCCAGGAAATTTGTAAGTGGAACTCATAGACCTGCAGTACAATAGTGAATTAAAAGAAAAATACAACTTGGGCCTTTTTAATTTTTACTCCAAATATATTGATAAAAATAAATTTCCACGTATGCGACCTCATGCTATATACACGACGGCCTGCAATATATATATATATATATATATATATATATATATATATATATATATATATATATATTGCAGGCCGTCGGTCAACAGGATGAGACATTATCATCGTAAGTCCTCAGAAGTCTACGACGGATTGGATATGTTTATTACACTCGAAGAGATTTACCATTAAACACCAAATCACTTTTTTAAACTTCTCAACACACGTTCCGCCAACCATGTTAGCATTATCAGGAGATGATTTAATCTAATTATAAAACTAAACTATGTTTCATTATATGATAACCCTACCTAATGAAGAGTGTAAAAATCATGAACCGTGAAGTTGACTGAACGGAATAGGCCCTTTTTCCCCGTTCATGATTTTCTTACATTTTTCTACTTAAATGCTTTCATATGCATCCAAAGCCCTATTGTTATTTACATATTTAACCCGTCTTAAATTATTAATATCTATTTTGTGGTCATGTTCGATTGCATTCCAGGCAACACAAGATTTTTCATTTGTCCTATATTTAATGTGGACAATATTTTCTTTATATATCATTAATATGGACCTTTTTGTTTGCCCAATATACCTTTGATCACAATCTTGACAACTAATTTCGTAAATCCACGACTTTTCATATTGATTTACTTTTCCTTTGAATTACCCAAAACTTCTCTTAATTTATTATATGGTTTGTACACAACCTTAATGTCCACTTTTTTGAAAATATTGCCTAGCCCTCATGTTAATTAGGCATCAAACGGTATTTACAATACCTTCATTATATCCGCCAAATTATATACTTCATTATATCCGCCAAAGTCCTCACAAGTAAGAAATTTTTAAAGAACCTCGAGAGCCTGGGTGCCTTGAAATCAGTTGTTATAGTGGGACAACGTGCCGTGCTTTTGCAGACGTATCGCGTTATT
Organism: Cosmopolites sordidus; assembly: GCA_031761425.1. Classification (NCBI taxonomy): domain Eukaryota; kingdom Metazoa; phylum Arthropoda; class Insecta; order Coleoptera; family Curculionidae; genus Cosmopolites; species Cosmopolites sordidus. The sequence goes on from JARFXV010000589.1 coordinate 621,215, forward strand.
CGTAAAATATTATGTTAGGGAGAGAGGATATATATATATATATATGTATACACAGATATATATATATATATAATATATATATATATATATATATATATACATATATATATATATATATATATATATATATATATATATATATATATATATATATATATATATATATATATATATATATATATATATATATATATATATATATACATATATATATATATATATATATATATATATATATATATATATATATATATATAATATATATATATATATATATATATATATATATATATATATATATATATATATATATATATATATATATATATATATATATATATATATATATATTAAAAAGGAATAAAACAATGTTTTACTTTGTTATCTATTTGTTTGGATATTGAAAGATCCAGAAACTTTATGGTCTGATTTTGTTCCTTTTTCTGAAAAGAAAAAGAACAAAATCTGGACTAGGAACAAAATAATAAACTAGAATTTAATATCTATAGAAAACCCACATACTCAGATATAACAATTACAAAACAATCAATTCACCTCATTACACATAAATATGCTGCATATAAGTCTATGATCCACCGAGCTTTCACAATTCCACTATCTGAAAATAATAGAAAAATAGAACTGCAAAAATAAAACTAATATCACAAAATAGCGGTTTCAAAAAAAAGAAATTAGTTACTAATTCATCAAGTATATCCAAAAGTAAAACAAACAAATGATAAAAAGTACTGTAAAATTTCATATTTCGGTCCAATTTCAGAATAAATAGCTCGGTTTTGAGGAAACATAATTTGCAAATAGCGTTTAAAACCACCCAGTTAACCAGTTAATTAATTTTTAATGCCAAAGATAAAACATCAGCAAATACAAAATCTGGAGTTTATATGTTAAGTTGCAACGAGTGCAGTAGCTGCTACTGCTATGTTGGACAAACCGGCAGAAATTTTCAGACCAGATACAAGGAACATAAATCTGCATACATATTAGAGAAACAACACTCTAATTTTGCGAACCATTTCATAGATACCGGAGATATACTTCCCGAGATTACAAACTTGAAAATTATACAGCGCCCAAAAGCAAAAATTAAACATTTTAGAAGCTATTGAAATTTATAAATATAATAAAGATCCGTCTAGACAGCTATTACACGATCAGACGGATCTCCGAAATTCTCCACTATTTAAAATATTGTAAAAAATTTACCTCAATAAAAGTATAAAATTAGGCACATAGAATAGATAAACAGCCGTAAAACCTTAGTTTTAAAGTAGCGTTCGAGAATTTAGAGTCGTTTTACGAAACTATAGTTACACAAAATTTTGTTTAAAAATAAAAGTAAGTAAAAAATTGTTTTATTCCTTTTTAAAAAGTAACGGACAAATCAATCAATAATAGTTTCCAAGAAAAATAAAGTGAAACTTGATTTATAGGAAATCGGAGCAACATTTCACCACACGTATGGTACCGGCTTTTCGTCTCATTAAGGAACCGGTATACTCGTGTTAAATGGACATGAATCTTCATTTGCTATCTAGTTGAACACGAAAGTTGTCCCATATCTCTTTATTAAGACAATTGTCGTTCCACGAGTTCGGATTAAAATATTAGACCCGATTTCGTAGGTTTGCCAAAAGAAGATTGCTTGTTTTTTCATTTTCTATTATGAAATTGTTACGATAGTACGAAGGTCGTTCATAAACTTATCGGCCTGACACAGAGCAAGTATAACCAACCAAATTATTATGATATTTGACAAGTTTGATTCGTTAGACGTCATGCTGCAAAGCTTACGAGTACATTTAGTTACTTGTTTGTAGCAATTGAATAAATAAGTTTTGACATTTTTTGAAAAATATATAAAATTGAGCCGGATTCGTTGACGCGGACGGTAAGAGCAGCGACCTGCCACTGCTGTGTCGAAACCTCATTGACGCGATAGTTGGTTCGATTCCGGCGCTCGGATGATTGTTTTTCTTTCTTTCATCTGTTTGTTTACTTCCTAAATGTCTGTGATGTAGTGTAAAATCTGACTACGAATTACCCCTCAGTCACGCCAGTTAAAGGTTGGGTAAGGTCGAATGCCTTCTGGGAAAAGTGTTCTACGTTGGTTACTTGCCAGTCGGTAGGCTTTCTGATAGACTTAAGCGTTAGCATATAACCAAGGGTTGATAGCCTGAGGGGGGATGCTGGCCTGGGTTGTCGATGGCTGATGACCGTGGTTCGGAACCCACATTAAACTGTAGGTCCAGTCGCCTTAGTTGCTGATACGTCTTTAACCCCTTTACCATTACCTTTACCTTTACCTTTTTTTTAATTGAAAATTTTTATGAGTATGAATTTTATGAGTGTTTTTTTTATTTGATTACCAATTTTAATTTGATTTAATGACAACTTAATAATAAACTACTAAACAATAGTAAAATTTATTGCCAAATGTACGTACACTGCAGGCCAAAAGTTTAAGATCATTTTTAAAACTTATTTTAATTACCAAATGTTTATTTTATTTTTACTCGATGATATTGATTATTAATAGTTTATTCAAACCAATATACTGTTTCTAAAATTTCAAAAATATCTATAATACCGAAGATAAGAAGGAAAATAATAAATACAACCGAATTCTCGTAGTCACTTTACTTATTATTTTATTTAGGAACAATATTTATTTCAAATTAATTGTAATACTCTTAAACTTTTGGCCTGGGAATATTGTCTTTACTAGTAATTTGCAGGAGTTGCGTTTCTAAACTGCGACGCTGCGAATTCTGAGCTGTCTTTTTTATGGGATATGTTCTACGGCATTATGAAAACATACTGGCTGAAAGAAAAACACAAATTTGAATTGAAGAAAAAAAGAGATTACCATCACATACATCTTAATTCTTTTTGTTTGTGTAATGGAGTGATTCTGCCACCTAAATTTTTATACACTTTTTATCTGTAATATTTCCCTGCATGGTTCCATTACGCTACCTTGTGGGCATATCTGGTCCTATACCCGAGGTTCCAGGCAGAATGTTACGATCTATATATATATATATATATATATATATATATATATATATATATATATATATATATATATATATATATATATATATATATATATAAGTTTCTAAATCATTCTGGGTGTTGATCCGTTGATTCTGTGAAGAGTCACGACGTTTCACCAAAATCTCAAGTGCATTTTCAAGTGTTGTCGACTGAAGAGTCCAACTGACTAGTTACTGACCAACTGGTCAGTTGGACTGTTACTGGACTGGTCAGTTAGACTCTTCAGTCGAAGTGGACAACACTTGAAGATGCCAAATGAGATTTTGGCGAAACATCGTGATTCTTCACAGAATCAACGGATCGACATCCGAAATGATTTAGAAACATTATCTACCATAATGGTAAAATTATTAGATGTAACATCTGAACAAAGTCCTGGAACACCTGAACCAAATTCATCCAAAACTCAAGTTCACGATGGAAAAAGAAGCAGAAAAAGAACTTCCATTCCTAGATGTATTAATAAAAAGGAATCGAAATGATTGCTTATCACACACAGTTTATCGAAAACCGACACACACCAACAGATACCTTAATGCCAGCTCACACCACCATCCGACTCAGCTATTCGCCGTTGCAAAATCTTTGGCCTATCGATCGCAACCTCTAACGGATAAGGAACACTATCAACAAGAAATAAATATTCTGCAAAATGTCCTGGCAACTAACGGATATCAACAAAAAACTATCCGACGGGCGCTCAATACGACAAACAAACAACAAGAAACAGAGAAAAAGACATACACAAACAAAGCCTTTCTACCACATATAAAAGGCACCACGGACAAGATTGGAAAACTTCTGAGGAGGCATGACATTGAAACTATTTTCACAACCGACAGGAAAATCAAAGACATTCTTCCAACTTCGTCCCAACAAAATTCCCTTAGAAGACCAAGGCGTGTAGGACATTCCGTGTCAGAACTGTAACCTATCATACATAGGCCAAACAAATAGAAAAATAACCGCCAGAAGGGACGAGCATATTAACGCCGTCAAGCAGAAAACCACCACTTCCTCTCTATCCCAGCATGTGCTCAACACCGGACACAAAATTAATTTTGGGAAAACAAAAACCTTATCGAGAATTGAAAATTTCTCCGTCACAATTATTAAAGAGGCCATAGAAATAGAAAAAAGGCCCAACAACCTAAACAGCCGAGGTGATAGCCAAAGATTACCACATGCTTGGAAACACATGTTATCGGACTTCCGAGTAAAATCAACAGAGAGTCCGAGACGAGATAATTCTCCATCCATGCAAGCCGTGCTACTGACAGCGGGTCCGCAAACACGTAGCCAAACACGGGCTCTCATTGGCCAGAATCAATCGACTAATGACGTCGCTCCGCCAGCACACAAAACCGGACGCGACAGACCGACCAGCAGCTTTTATGGTCAAAACACTGTCGAGTAAATGCTTTGAAAATGATGGATAAGAAATAGTCCACCAGTGGACATTCAGCTAACACGGGATACCCGAGAAGCTCTCATATATATATATATATATATATATATATATATATATATATATATATATATATATATATATATATATATATATATATATATATATATATATAATGAAAATAATGTGGAAGTCGTTTTTTAAATTGGTTTTGCTTTAATGTAATGATAATTTTGCTTGAGTTTATTACTTCGTACTTTTTGTACCATTCAAAAATTCTTTTTCTTAACATACACTGGCCAAAGGGTCAGTGTTGACCATTATCAGTAGCAACTGACTTATCATTAAATCAAATCCACTTGCATTTCAAATCCCACTTAATTTTAACTCACCACCATTCAAAGCAACGAGTCTAGTAGTGCGTTGTAAAAAGAAATACTCAGTAAGGATGATCAGAACATATCTTCATCGTAAGTAATTGTCTGTTAATAGTCATCCTCAAAACAGCCTTGCCTGCAACTTCAACAAAAACATCATCCACTAACCGGATATTTTGATGTCGATTTGGTGTGGTAAGAAACCTAAAACACCACTCACAAGAAGTCTAAAAAATACTGCTTAGCTTAGTAGCACAAAAAAATAATTCCCAGCATTATTAAAGTTTGATTCAAATGTGTATACTGGAAGTTGCACTTTCTTGTGCCCTAATATACAGGGTGTTATAAGGTTCGATGCAAAAATGGTAATAGCGTCCTAGGAGAGGTCATTTGAAAAGCGTTAACCAAATATACCTTAGTAGAAAGTCTTTCAAATTAGGTCAACAAATTTAAACTTTTTTTAGGTAAAATTGATGGAAATAGGTTTATATGAAGTATTTTGTAGTCCTAAATCCGAATATAATAAGCTAATTACTAAGTAATGTCTGAATGATTGCGGCGTGTTCATATATATATTTTTTCCTTTATTTGGTTCTTTAATAGTTTCTTTATTAGTGATTCTGTCTTTACATAAGAACAGGTATTTTTGATATTTTTTTGAGTTTTAGATAGTGGCGAAAAACCCAAATAACCGAAAAGAAAAAAAGCTAATTACTGTAACACGTACAGTTTTTTTTGTTACGGGGGGTCGGTAGAGGAGAAAAAAAAGAGACGACATATTTTTACAATCTAATATTTGTTTAGATCTATGCAAAGATATTACTTTTTTAGCTTCATTAGCTTTTTTCTTTTCGGTTATTTCGGTTTTTCGCCACTATCTAAAACTCAAAAAATATCAAAAATACCTGTTCTTATGTAAAGACAGAATCACTAATAAAGAAACTATTAAAGAACCAAATAAAGGAAAAAATATATATATGAACACGCCGCAATCATTCAGACATTACTTAGTAATTAGCTTATTATATTCGGATTTAGGACTACAAAATACTTCATATAAACCTATTTCTATCAATGTTACCTAAAAAAAGTTTAAATTTGTTGACCTAATTTGAAAGACTTTCTACTAAGGTATATTTGGTTAACGCTTTTCAAATGACCTCTCCTATGACGCTATTACCATTTTTGCATCGAACTTTATAACACCCTGTATATTAGGGCACAAGAAAGTGCAACTTCCAGTATACACATTTGAATCAAACTTTAATAATGCTGGGAATTATTTTTTTGTGCTACTAAGCTAAGCAGTATTTTTTAGACTTCTTGTGAGTGGTGTTTTAGGTTTCTTACCACACGAAATCGGCATCAAAATATCCGGTTAGTGGATGATGTTTTTGTTGAAGTTGCAGGCAAGGCTGTTTTGAGGATGACTATTAACAGACAATTACTTACGATGATGATGTCCACCATGTTCTGGACGATCGGTGAAGCTGATGGGAATGAAATATTAGCACTAATTGAAAGTGAATGGCAAAGAACAACTCAAGAGATTGGCGAAATTCTCATAATCAACAGTGTCAAGGGGATTACATCAACTTGGAATGGTTAGCAAGGCTGATGTATAGGTGTCGTATGAGCCAACAAAAAAAAAATTGATAGACCGAATTTTTGATAGTGAGTAAAGACACACACAATAAAGATTGAAGGACAATGAAATCGATCCATTTTTAAAGCGGATAGTTGAAGGTGATGGATTGAGTGGACTGAATGGATGATGTTTAATAATTTTAAGCGTATAAGCTTATGAAGTAAGCGAGGAGATATTTCTTTAGCCAGTGCTAAGTCAGTTGAGCTGTCACCTGACAAACAGATTATTAATTCGGCGAAATACTGTTCAAAACTAAGTGAATTTACGTGAGCGATCGAACAGAACCGTCCTGAATTAGCCAACATAACGGGCATTGTGTTCCATCGAGGCAATACTTGACCACACGGATCTGTAATCATCCGCCACAAAGTTTTACAACTTTATTGGGATCTTTTAATTCATCCACCATACTCTCCCGATTTTTGGCTCTCCGTCTGTAATTTAGTTAGATCGCTTCAAAACAGCTTGGATGATAAACATTTTACTTCTTTGGAAGACTTGAAAAATCACCTGGATCAGTTCTTTAGCCAGAAACTTCAGAACTTATATGAGCGCGGGATCATGCAGCTACAGAACGACACATACTATATTGAATAAATGTAATTTTTACTAAATAAAATATCTCCTTAATTTTTCGCAAAAAAATAGACGAACTATTACAACAACCCAATAATATGTTACAATAATTGTTAACATGATTTAATTTTAGCTTAGAGATCGTTTTGCTACCGAGTCAGTATCAATTTTAAACCGATATTGGTTTTACAAGTATCCGAAGACGGAGCAAGACAAGGAATTATTGATGACTGTGGAGATATGATACTTAGAATGACAGAACATTAATATCGTTTGACAACACCGCGTAAACTAACAGGATAATATGAAAAATGATGTTTAAAGTCATTGTTAACGTTGCCTATATATCACAATGATCGTAACGCCAGTATTTATGAATGATCAGATTTTGAAATAAACATATCTCTGATTTCATTCATTTATCGGTTGTAAACTGAGAGAATACTTTTAGTATTATCGATATTAAAGTACATATAAGTCTACAACCATTAATTTATAGTTTCTAATGGAAATATTTCATTTCATGGTCTAAGAATGTGTATTTCATTTTCGTACAAAGGTATACTTCTTTTTGTAAATTGATTATTTATTAAAGCTCCATTCTAATGAAAATAATGTGGAAGTCGTTTTTTAAATTGGTTTTGCTTTAATGTAATGATAATTTTGCTTGAGTTTATTACTTCGTACTTTTTGTACCATTCAAAAATTCTTTTTCTTAACATACACTGGCCAAAGGGTCAGTGCTGACCGTTATCAGTAGCAACTGACTTATCATTAAATCAAATCCACTTGCATTTCAAATCCCACTTAATTTTAACTCACCACCATTCAAAGCAACGAGTCTAGTGGTGCGTTGTAAAAAGAAATACTCAGTAAGGATGATCAGAACACATCTTCATCGTAAGTAATTGTCTGTTAATAGTCATCCTCAAAACAGCCTTGCCTGCAACTTCAACAAAAACATCATCCACTAACCGGATATTTTGATGCCGATTTCGTGTGGTAAGAAACCTAAAACACCACTCACAAGAAGTCTAAAAAATACTGCTTAGCTTAGTAGCACAAAAAAATAATTCCCAGCATTATTAAAGTTTGATTCAAATGTGTATACTGGAAGTTGCACTTTCTTGTGCCCTAATATACAGGGTGTTATAAAGTTCGATGCAAAAATGGTAATAGCGTCATAGGAGAGGTCATTTGAAAAGCGTTAACCAAATATAACCTTAGTAGAAAGTCTTTCAAATTAGGTCAACAAATTTAAACTTTTTTTAGGTAACATTGATAGAAATAGGTTTATATGAAGTATTTTGTAGTCCTAAATCCGAATATAATAAGCTAATTACTAAGTAATGTCTGAATGATTGCGGCGTGTTCATATATATTTTTTTTCCTTTATTTGGTTCTTTAATAGTTTCTTTATTAGTGATTCTGTCTTTACATAAGAACCGAAAAGAAAAAAAGCTAATTACTGTAACACGTACAGTTTTTTTTGTTACGGGGGGTCGGTAGAGGAGAAACAAAAGAGACGACATATTTTTACAATCTAATATTTGTTTAGATCTATGCAAAGACATTACAGAGGATTATGTAGAATAAAAGACATTATACTGGAGATGTCATACAGCGAGCGACAAAAACAGATCAGCAGACCACGAACCACATAGTAAACGAATGTCCTCGAAAACTCTTCATTAATGGTCTCATCGAACATTACTGAGCATCTGCCTCAGCTGTGCAATATATTCTTAGTTTAGATTTAGTATTGTAACAGTTTGTATTCTTATTTCAGATTTAGTGTTGTAATATTGTATTTCTATGGTTTTCTATATTTCTATGTATTTCTATGTTTGTTGTATACTTGATCTTACATTCAATCTTGATATGTCATACGAAATAATAATAATGTATATACTTTATTCAAATTCATGTAAGCCATACGCTAAATAAATAACTAAATAACTTTGTTTCGTATCGTTTAACCCCGACGGGCATACAGAAAAAGTTAGATTCCACTTTAAACGATTCTTTTCCTTCGTTTTTCACGATAATGCGTGAGCTGATTCATTTAAAGGTGGTACTATATTAATGGAGGATGATGAACGCTCCGAACGTGCAAAAATCGCTACAATTAATAAAATCTTCATAAAAATCCTCTAATGAAGCTATATGGAAGCTATGTAAGGTTGCAAACATTGTAAACTTATGGATAAACTATGTCTACTATATTTTACATGAAGGTTAGGTATGAAAAATGAAAATGATCTCCGTATCGTGCTTATTAACAGCCGATTAAAGAGACATCCGAATAAACAGTTTTCAAGAATATTTAGACTTACTTAAACACGATTTTAATGAATTTCTTCGACGTTTTCTAACAGTAAGTGAAATCTGGATTCCCGTGGATGAATCTGGATGCTAGTGACAAAACAGTAATCTAAATGGTTGATAGAATAAAGTGAAAGTGCACCAAATAAACCGAAAACTTTTTCATTTAAGAAAAAGTATGGGAAAAGGCGAAATCATTATTGAGGAGAATTTTGCTTCACTACTGGACCAATTGAAGTGCGCTATTCAGGCTGAATGTCCACAATTTGATAAATATACTCTTTCATGCACTTGCACATATATTTCGGGATATTGCTGCAATACCCATGACCTACACTTCGTGCTTACACCGTATTTACAAGATTTAGTTCTTGGCGATTATTTCTTCTTTCCAACCTGTATAAATGGCTCGGAAGGTGATTCACTTCAAATGGCGGAGTCAATGACAATGACACAGAGTTGGACAAATTCCATTATACTGAGGGAATTGAAAACTTGAAATATCGTTGGTCTAAATGTCTACGTTGAAAAATAAAAATAAAATTCACAAAAATCTTATGTTTTCTTTGTCAGACCAAGAACTTTTACAAAGAACATCTCCTCACCAAGGGTTCTGAAATTAGGCAAATTAAATCAAGTAATGACGAATGGTTAAGAGAGACTCCATATATAACACATTTGGTCCCTTTTGACTTTCATTTGTTCCTAAACACAAAACATTCTTCTATTGTGGTGTATTTTGTAGATCTTCCGGAAACCCAAGTCAAGAAATGGATTGAATTGTTAGAGATGCATTGGAGAAAACGTACTAAGCTATGGAGTACCATATTGAAAAATAAAAATAGCTTTGAAAACGGAAAACCGGTTATTTATTATTAAGCTAGAAACAATTTGATTAACTTTCATAAACTTTGTTTTCTCCATGAGTTGAATATAAACCTGACAAACTCATAAGAGAACATTTAACTTGACTGTTTATTGCCTAAACAGTATAATTTACATTTTCTACCAATTTTGGTTAAAAAATTGTCCAAACCTAAATCTAATAACAAAAACTAACTGCAAAATTACCTATAATAATAATTGTAAAACTGTCTGCTGAATAATCAAGCAATTTCCCGCTGCGCATATCTAATAATTTATTATGGTAATATTTCACTTAATGTGACTAAATATTTACATAGATGCGAATTAGAAATTTAAATGGTATGTTTCCGTTTTGCAATAAACGCTCCATAAAAAAGTGGCATTAAACGTGTAGAGAATTAACCCATTTACATGCGGAGGGGTCACATTATAAAAAATGGCAAATTTTTCCATAAACTCTTAATGGTATTATTGAACCATACGTTCATTTAAGATTATACGCAAGTTAAGAGTCAAAATAGCTTTTTAGAAAACTTTCACAGAAAATTGATAAATAGAAATATATAAGAAGAAACTCAAAACCATGTTTTTAGTGTGTCCGAACTTCCGATAGAGGTCGCTGTCAAATGAACCTTTGGCGCGCCTCTAGTGTCAAAATCATTCAGTATACTCTAGTCAAATTATCATGGAACGTTTAACATTGTCACGTCACAACAGAGCAACGTTGGCACATTACCAAAATTCAATTGGCGCATACAATAAAATCATTATTGGTTGCGCCAAACTAATAGAGTATTTTATGGTGCACATAATCTCCCAACCGAACGAAGAAAATATCGCTCCTGTTGATGAAATGTTGACGTTGTGTCAGTGTTGATGAAGATCCATATTTATCAATTCGTTAATGGGGATCGTTACAGAGCGATGATCAATGATTATTTAATTTCGAATTTGAATGATATTAGGTCATTTCCTTAAGGATTATATTAAATATTTGATCTATGCCGATCAACCAGTAACTATTGGCGCCTTAGAAACCAACTTAACTCGGGCAATTACGGATCTAAGAAAGTGAAACCTATTGCTTGAAAAAGTGGTCGGAAATTAAATTGGATGTACAGAATGCGCTTTCTCAGAAATATATATATATATATATATATATATATATATATATATATATATATATATATATATATATATATATATATATATATGCTAGACTATTAGTCCGGGAGTACATCGGATCGTTTGTGTCCCGTTTGTTGGAACATGCAGACGTTTCTATATTTCTCTCTCTCTCTCTCTCTCTCTCTCTCTCTCTCTCTCTCTCTCTCTCTCTCTCTCTCTATATATATATATATATATATATATATATATATATATATATATATATATATATGTATATATATATATATATATATATATATATATATATATATATATATATATATATATATATAACTGCTACACAACATCTGAAAAGCGGATGAAGGTGTCCAGCTTGAGCCCAACTGATGACGGTTAAGAAACAGGGTTTGGAAAACGCTTGTTGGCGCTTTGGGTGGATGAATGAATGGCAAAGCGGGACGTGGAGCACGGGTGAACTTCCTTAGCTTTTTAATACTTTTCTCCACGGGTCCAGTTCACAATTATTTGATCATATATATATATATATATATATATATATATATATATATATATATATATATATATATATATATATATATATATATCATCATCATCATTCAGCCATTGTCGATCCACAGCAGGATGAAGGCCTCTCTTGCATGCATGCTTCCAATTCGCACGGTCCTGAGCTTTCCTCTGCCATGCGGGTCCAATATACTTGATAATGTCATCCGTCCATCGTGTTTTCGGTCTTCTTCGCGGGTGTTTATGATCAAGCGGTATCCATTCCAGAATTGCTTTGGTCCATCTGTCGTCGCATCGTCTCGCTATATGACCGGCCCACTTCCATTTCAATTCTTTCGCCTTTCCAATAATGTCACATACCTTCGTTTGTTCTCTGATCCATATGCGGGTCTTTCTATCCCGCTTTGTAATGCCAAGCATACACCTTTCAATTCCCCTCTGTGCCACCCGAGGCTTTTGAACTGATTGTGATGTGAGTGTCCATGTTTCACTTCCATATGTCAAAACAGGCAGCACGCACTGATTAAAAACCTTTCTCTTCAGACAAAGTGGGAGTTTGCTCTTAAATAATATATTGAGCCGGCCAAATGCCTGGCAGCCGCACTTAACTCCCCGGGCGGTATCACCCTCCATTGAAATCCTTTGCCCAAGATATATGTAGTGGTCCACAACCTCTAAATCACTTCCTAAAATAGAAATTCTTCTGTTGACAGCAAATTTGTTAAACATAACCTGATTCTTTTTAGGCTTATTTTCAAACCAAATGGTTCTCCCGCCCTCCCAGCTCTCGTATGTGTTCTTGTAGCTCATCTGGGTCTTGTGAAAGGAGAACGATATCATTCGCGAATCTAAGATGGCTTAAATGTGCACCATTGGTTTTTATTCCCTGCTGTTCCCAATCCAGATTACGAAATACCTCTTCAAGGCAGGCTGAGAAAAGAACAGGCGATATAGAGTCACCCTGTCGTACACCACGTTCTACGTTGATTTTAACTTCAAAGTCATCCATGTGAAATGTAGGTGTAGCTTCTTCAAACATGGATTTCAGTAGGTTCACATAGGCTCTGTCTATCCCTTGGTTAAGCAATGCATTAAATATGGCCTGCGTTGATATTGAAGTCACAGCTGCCTTGTTGGCGGTATTGTGGCCGCACACCGCGAATGATATTTCATAGTCAATAAAAGCCAAGCACAGTGGCATGGTGTATTTATTGTGCCTTTCTATGGTCTGTTGGACAACCTGGATATGGTCCATTGTACTGAATCCACTTCTAATTCCTGAATCTGAATCATATATATATATATATATATATATATATATATATATATATATATATATATATATATATATATATATATATATATGCATATATTAAACAGAACCTTTTCAGAAAAACAGAAATATTTATTTTTTTCGCAAAAATTATTATTTTTATTCAGAATAGACCCTTTGCTAACGTATAAATTTTTGAGCCTGGTCAAAAATATATCCTTTAGGATGGCGGTCGACGCCTTTTGAATGGCTTCGAAGTCGGCAAAACGCTGCCCTTTCATCGAAAAATGGGGTTTTTTAAAGAGGTAGAAGCCACAGGGAGCCAAGTCGGGCGAGTATCGTAACTGATTTATGGTTAAAAAGCCGTATTTGACAAACAAATCAGTGATGAGCGGTGAGCGAAGGGACCGAAGTCCCAGTTGCCTTGTTGGCGGTATTGTGGTCGCATACTACTAATACGCGATAACACACGTGGAATGAACACCTTGTTCACAATTTCCTCCGAAATCAACATTGTTTTGATTTTTAATTTCTCGAGACGGCTTTTCTTCGGATTTGGCTCGGGTGCTTCCATTCGGAACTTTGACGCTTGATTTCTGCATCATATAGAAAACATCACGTTTCATCACCAGTAACAATGCTGGACTTGAAGGTTTAGTCTCTTCTCGGCTCTTTAATCAAATCGTTGCAATATTGATTCCGGAACAATTTTTGGTCGTCAGTTAATTTGTGTGGAACTAAACGTGTACAAACCTGTCGAAGTCCCAAATGATCGGTCAAAATTCGATGCATTGAATCTTTGGACATGTTCAATTCCATTTCCATGTATCGAAATGAAAATTTTGAAATGAGACAGAAACAAACTAAACTATAGAAAACAATAAAATTGCCTTTAAAGGTTTGCAGAATAATTATTGATTGATTTGCCCGTTACTTTGTGATAGTTTTATTTTTAAACAAAATTTGTGTGACCATAGTTTCGTAAAACGACTCTATATTCTCGAACGCTACTTTAAAACTAAGGTTTTACAGCTGTTTATCCATTCTATGTACCTAATTTTATACTTTTATTGGGGTTAATTTTTTACAATATTTGAAATAATGGGAAATTTCGGAGATCCGTCTGATCGTTTAATAGCTGTCTAGATGGATCTTTATTATATTTATACATTTCAATAGCTTCTAAAATGTTTAATTTTTTACTTTTGGGCGCTGTATGTAAATTGTTTTCAAATCTGTAATCTCAGGAAATATATGTCCGGTATCTATGAAATGGTTCGATTAGAGTGTTGTTTCATTAATATGTATGCAGAGATGTATGTTCTTTGTATCTGGTCTGAAAATGCCTGCCGGTTTGTCCAACATTTGTAGAATTTTGTTTTTTGTAGAATAATATGCAAATTCCCCCTTTATGGTCTTGCAGCAATTCCTACATTGTCCACTCCAAAGTCAGGTACAAATAATTTCGATCGTGGCATGATATAAAGGAGAAGCAGATACTTGAAAATGGGACGTGCTAGGCTATTTATGTGCCATCAATGTTACAACAATTATGTCGACATGTGTTAGTTTTTACTCGCACTATATTTTTTACTTTATGTCAATTAAATGGAACAATATAAAAAATGTTATAATTTTTCAGAGATTCCAAACTAAAGTGAAGTTACTTGACAGTTTACGAAAACACTTAAAATAATTTTGATGTATTCAATTCGTGATTTAAACTTTCTTTTGAGCCGTTTTTTTTTCTGTACAACCTGTTTCTGTTTTCTGTAAGTTTGATGGAATATAAAGTGACTTTTCGGCGTCAGCTTTTAAGAGCGATGAATGTATGACGGGCGTGACGTTCCAGAAAGATAAATTGGATGAAATAATGGTCTGCAGACGCTTTCAGCTATTTAGAGCATGCATTGTACTTAATGTCTGTTAAGTGCTTCAATTTCCTATCATGGGAAAATTATAAATTCTTGTTTATTTGTAGTTGCTGCCGTATATTGACACGCCCACAATTAATCTATCAGTCAAAATGACAATTCTTAGAGTTATAGTGGGTGATTAATTATCGCTGGATTTTTTCTTTGAAACTTTGAAACATTTAAAAATGTTTATAGTTAAATACACACGAATAATTAAAGATACAAACAAACATATTTGCGTTTTTAAGGTATTTAGTTATACACAGTGCCGATTGGTCCATAAGGGCACGTGAAAAAATGAACTCTCGATAATGTAAGCATGGAACGATTTTATGAAACACAGTGGGGCTGTGTCGCTGTTACAAATGTTTATCCAAAACAATTTAACATCAACATATAGTGAATTTATGGAATTGCTGACTGTTTTGTGTACCGTCCCTATGACGACTGTGAAAAGCGTAAGAGATTTCTCTACCCTCAAACGAATCAAAACATTTCTGAGAAACACTATAGGCCAGGAACAGCTGTGCGTGTTAGCAATGTTATCTATTGAAAAAGAAACTTGTGAAGTCAATTTCAAATTTTAATGATCAAGTCATCGACCACTTTACTGCTCAGAAATTTAGGAGGACGGACTTCAACTACAAATAGATTTAATGGTCATGGTCGTACGGTGAGTTTAGCGAAATCTTATTATCTCGGTACCTATTTGAAAATTTGATGCCTGACAGTTACACTCGTATTTCTACGCGTATTTCTACGGAGCAAAGTGTATGTATGATACTAAGAAATGGAAAATATTTGGTTGCGACGCCTTCCCTATCCTTATTCTAAAATTTGGTTATACGTGCTCCACCTGTTTTCCCCCACGAACCGCCGCTGGTTATACACTGTTTAAACAATTTACACCTAAAGGCTATTCACTGAAATTTAGGACATTTTTTTTCGATAAGCGCAACCCATCTTTGAACCAGTAAATCTATTCCTCTTCGGTACCACCATGAGTGTTTCAGTCATGAGTCTCAGTGAGTGATGCGAATAATGTATCAATTTTTCGAAAAAATCGAAGCAGCCAGGTTTTATCTCTTCTTCCGGAAGGAAATCTGATGAGGAGGGGTCAGGGCTGTATTGTGGATGCGGAAAGAGTTGCAATTCGGTCAGATATGAAATGTATAATCTTGCGTTATTGGCTCGCTCCATTTTTGGAGTAACACCACACTTTGACGCCATTCCTATATCTCGCAAGTATTTGTTAATCCTTTAGTACATAATTTTTTCATTTTATCTGATTTTTTTTAATACCAATAGGCATTCAGATTAGCAGGAAAAATGTTTAAAAAATATTCCATCATTTTTTCGCGTCAAATTTGAAAAAACCGTCACGTAACCCTTGAGTTACATCATGCAGTTGCGGAAATCACGGAATGACTTATAATTATAAAAATATTATTTATTATTAATAAAATGCTTAAAAACAATGTAAACAAATACAGCTACAAAAATATTTTTTTTTGCGTGAAAACAAAGATTCAAATTGCATTTTGTGCACATTACATTAATATTTCCGGAGCAACCTGGCATTTTGCAGCTGTTTCTTTTAGCTTCCCAGTCAGGAATTTTTGTTGAGTTATTGGCTTTTCCGAATTGGCAGAATGAGGGAGCCAGGCATTCACAACAGCCAAATCTATCATATGATAAAATAATCTGAAGTACCATTTTTTGCTTGTCATTCGAATTCTATGCCTTCCTATGTGGGAGTTCGTCATGTCAACTACACCTTTGTGTTGGTTGTACAATTTTACTACTTGTGGGCAGTTGACCAGTTGGTATCGTTTATTTTTTTCCACCTGCTTAAATTTTCTTTTGGGTAAATTTCACACAAAGTTGAGCCGGGGTATACGGAGTTATTGTCTATCCATTGAACTAATGATGATTATATTGATGACTGTAGTCTGCCCCTCAACGCAAGTGGTATACTCATCAACTGATCCCATATGGAATGTGCCAATGGCAAAAATACCTTGTGATTTTAGATAACTAAAGAGTGGAACAGTTGAGTACCAGTTATCTAAATATATTTTATAGTTTAAATTTATTTGTATTTCTCCTGCCAGTCTAACTACAACATTGCCACACATTCCTAGGTTGGGTTCCTCGGCATACATAATCTGCTTTTGTCCTGAGTATATTTCGAATATGTGTGAGAATCCTTTATCGTTACATAAAACAAATAGTTTAAAGCCCCACTTGTGAGGCTTTCTCGGGTTGTATTGTCTCATGAAGTGATGGGTCTTCGTAGCACATACCTGTTCGTCTACCGATAAGGTTTCCTTCATTGGTACTGATAAAAATTTAGCATTCAGGCTGTTTATAACACTGGGGAACAGCAATTTTGTTGACTTGGATCTTTTACTTGTTTTTGACTAATTTTTCATCTCTGAATTCAAAAATATTTACAGTTTTTCTCTATCACGTCAACTTCTTAAGCTACAGCATACCCCTTAAAAGTATACATACCTTAAAAATGTTACCTTAAAAGTGTACATACGAAAGGAAATAAGGTGAGATCTGACCAAATAGATTAGAATATTTTATTCACACAGAGGTTAACATGTTATTAAAAGTTAAATTGTATTTATACAAAAAATAAATAAAAGATATTATGGTAAAAATTTCTTCTTATAGCTTTTCCTGGAGTGTTCAGTTTGTGGACATTCTCGCTTGATGCTCCAACAGTAGTTAGCCATCATACTGACATCCCATCTACCTTGATACCGCGCTTCCATAACCTTTAGATTTTGGTGGAATCGCTCACCCTGTTCATCACTAACGGCACCAAGATTTTCTGGGAAGTTAGCAAGATGACTATGTAAGAAATGCAGTTTGATGCTCATGTTGCAACCAAGCTTTTTAAAGCTCTCCAAGAGTTGTTGAACAATTTCGATGTAATTCGGGGCACGTGTATTTCCAAGAAAGTCTTTAACAATATTTTTAAAAGCCAACCAAGCATTCCTTTCAAGTTCGGTCATTGTTTCAGTGAAATTTTCATCTTTAACGAGTTGCCGAATCTGTGGACCATCAAACACACCAGCCTTTAACTTTTCATATGTCAGGCTAGGGAATGCCGAAATGATATACTTAAAGCAGTTTCCTTCAATTGACAAAGCCTTAACAAATTGCTTCATGAGACCTAGTTTTATATGCAAAGGCGGAAATACAATGTTTTTTCTGTCGACAAGTGGCTGATTTAAAATGTTTGGATCACCAGATCTTAGGTCAGATCTTGGCGGCCAGTTCGATTGCACCCAATGCTGCTCACGAGCTCTGCTGTTCCACATGCACAAAAAACAGGGATACTTGGTATACCCGCGTTGCTGGCCAAGAAGAACGCAGACCATTTTAAGGTCAACACAGATTATCCATTGGTGCATGGTATATTGCAACAAGTCAATGACTTTCTTTTTGTCGCCATATTCTTCACGCCAAGAAACTGAATGACCTATTGGGACTGAACCATATACATTTCCATTATGTAGGAGTCCTTTATGTCCATTTCCATTATGTCTCTTCGTCCACATTCGTATACTCTCTACACCCTGCTTGCACACTTTATGAGGGGCCCATGATTTATCTTGGTCACCTATTTTCACTTTAAAATAAGTAAAATAGGCTTGCCTGACAAATGTACTATATTAGTCCGTTGAATGGGGATGGTAAAACCGCCACATATATAACGAAATGAATCAGGGCTGTTTAAGCACTTACGACGAGAACTACAAGAGGCAGACATAACGAAAATCTGTAGTTGTGTATGTATACTTTGACTTCACTATATCAGAGCGACACAGACCCGCGTACTTTAGCATCTCATGCGTAACTGATCGAACTAGTTTTGGATGACGTAACGTCACTCACGCTCCCACTCCTAGGTCGAAGAAGGTTCGCCGGTAGGAGAGCAGTAGTGACTCCTGTGATTCGCCAAGCTTAGTCGGATGCGCAACAACTGTAGAGAAAAAACTTGACGTGATAGAAAACTAAATAAAGTTTTGGAATTAGCATGTCAATCTTTGTATAAAACAGCTTAAATATCGAACTACACAGAAATTATTTTTCAAATTGTTCCCCAGTAGCCATTCTTTCAAAACTTTTGGAAGCAAAAAGTATATATTTATTAATAATCATAATACATATAATTTGTTAATACATAATTGCTTTATATTCTGATCAAGGCGACTTTTTTTGCGGTTCGTTTAGGTAGCTATTAAAACACCTTTCCACAAGAATGGGCTGACACGTTCCGTCTTTTCAAGAACCTGCTTCTCCTTTATATCATGGCCTCATTGAAATTATTTGTACCTGACTTTTGACTGGGCAATGTAGGAATTACCACAAGGCCGTAGAGGGATTATTTCTACAGTGTTCTACGAACCTTTAAGAATAGTTTTAATGTTTTCTATAGTTTAGTTTGTTTCTGTCTCGTTTGCAGTACTGTCAAGTGTTTAAGTCAATTTAATGATTATAAAGTGGGAAGTTTCCGTAGTCGATTTTGCAAAAACCCAGCGAGTAGGTTTTGTTTAGATGTAAACGATTTATTTTAATGTTAAGACTAGATCTATATCCGAGAAAGTCAAAAGTGCCGAATTGGAGATTAAGATAAAAGTTGGGCTCCTCATGTTTCCTATATAAGTTGTCACGTAAATTTAGTGTAGTGGATGCATGGCAAGGAAAATTCTATGTCGTTTGTTATTCATATGGTGTGGACTGCTACTGACTACTGACCATGGTACTACTGACCATGGTACTACTGACCATCTAAGTGATTGTTAGTTTAAGCGATGCAAAACTAAACTAATGCATATTTATTGGACCTCAAATAAGGAAGTTTCTAGGTGATTCCGGTTTTCAAAGAAGATTAAATGAAAAGTAATTGGCAGCTTGAAAGTGTTTTGTAAGTGTAGTGAAAGGATTTCTGGGCAACAAGAAAGATAAAATCTATAAAAACCTCATAGATGAACTGTTGAAAGTCTAGGAAATACTAGGGTGTCAGATAAAAATAATTTTCCTTAAAATGATTTGTTTACCCTCCCATTTCGACTTTTTCCGAAAAATTTGGGTGTAGTAAGCGACGAACAAGGAGAGAGGTTTTACCAGGGCATTAGGACGATGGAAGCAGGACACCTGGGAGGATGGAACCCATCTATGTTGGGCGACTAATGCTAGTTTTTTAAAAGAGATTGATGCTACAGAACACAGGAGGAAAAAATTAAAGTTTTTGTCAAGTACATCTCATGTAATATATTTTTTATTCACATAATCATCAGTAATGTCTTTGCACAGATTTAACATGTTGTGCGTGTTTATATTAAACGAATATTAGATTATAAACATATATCGCCTCCTTTTTCTTCCCACCACCGACCTCCTGTAACAAAAAAATTGTACGTGTTAGAGTAATTAGCTTATACTTATATTTCATATACACCTATTTTCATCAGTTACCTTAAAGAAATGTAAATTTGTTGACCTGTGTTATTTTTGTTTCCTTTTCCAATATTTTAACTTGTATTTGAAACATATAAAAAACACTGAAAAAGAATTTTTGGAAATTTATATGTGTCCAACATTTTGAAACTGATATTTTAAGAAACTATCAGATATTTTTTTTTCTATGTTAGAAGTAATAATTCTCGGACTTTCCACTTATACGGCATTTTTATGGTAATGCAGTAATATTTATTTAGGGCCACGGTATATCTACAAATCCGATTAACAAACTACCGGGAAGAAACCGCATAAATCATTTTTTAAAATAACCAGGAACATTATTCGCCTGTTCCACCTACCTACACATCAGTATAATACAACTAATGATAAGCACTTTGTTAATGGGCCGAACAAATTGCATTCATTTCCGCAACTGGATGACAATTTTTTCCGACCTCTGGGTTCGATGTGTGGGTTTCATTTAGATACTGTTGCACAAAAGTCAAGGACGAAGCGTTAATGAAAACGACATCTCATTATACCATTTATAGCGGAACGATTGAACTTTTAATGCAATAATGACGAAGGATTTAATCTGCATTGCAAATTATTAAATTGTATTAGAAGAATTTCTTTTTATTTTATAATAGGCATTATAATATTACCAAGTATTATTGTTGCTACATTGTAATATACCGAGTGAAATTCAATAATTCTTATTTAAAAGTTTTAACTAATATACAAAAATAATTAATATCGTTAAGTTTGATGCATAGATGGCGCATGTATGACTAAGGACAGTGAGTATAGTTGCTTATTTGTTGCGATCGAGTAAAGCAAACAAGTTTTAACATTTTCAGAAAAATTAATACAACTGTTCTCCAATAAAAAGTACTTTATTTTAATAAGTATATAAAAATATAATATATAAGTATATTTATATAAGTATTTATTATACAAGGTGTGGCTATTAAATAACGAGACTGAACAGAAGAAGTACGCATGCGCCAAACGCCAGGCACCAACAGCTTTTTAGCGTGAAGCCTTCTTTTTCCGATGCAGTACCTCTAGCTTGTTAAAAACGGAGGGGTAGCGATAAATGATACGCTCCTGTCGAATGTTCGATGCTAACTATATTCATATGGTAACATGACTAGTTTGACATTTGTATAACACCCCCTCTTATCAAAAATTAAACAAATACTTTCAAGTATGTTTTAGTCCTAATTTTAACACAAACTTCACATTTGTTACACTAGGTAAACTTTTGGTCAGAATATCAGCAATCATATCATTGGTAGGCAAATACTTTATACTTATAATGTTTGCTGATACACCATCCCTTACAAAGTGATGTCTAATAATAATGTGCTTTGAGCGTTTATGAAAAAATTGGATTAACAGACAATTTTTGAGCAGCTTGGTGATCATTAAATATTGTTATACAATCCAACTTTCCTGTCAACTCAGAAAGCAAATTTCCCAAATACATGGCTTCTTTAGCAGCCTCGCTTAGAGCCATATATTCAGCTTCTGTGCTAGAGGGGGCCACAGTATTTTGCTTACAGCTTTTCCATGATATACTACCACCACAAAATACAAAAGCATAATCTGTATAAGATCTACGATCGTTTTTATCAGATCCGCAATCTGCATCTACATACCCTTACAAATCTAAATCATCCCTTGTAAATGTCATACAATGACTTTTAGTACCTTGCAAGTATCTTAGCACATTTTCACGTATATGTATTGCTACAGTTAATGTATTGACTCAAGAAACTTATACAATAAAAAATGTCGGGTCGTGTTAATACAGCTAAATACATTAAGCTACCAATTAACCTTTGACATAATGAATTTTCCTCTTTCTCACTTGAATTACTTTCATCATAATCAAATTTCTCCATGGGAGTATATACTCGGTTTACATTCACTCATATTAAATCTTTTAAGAACTTGATT
Organism: Cosmopolites sordidus; assembly: GCA_031761425.1. NCBI lineage: Eukaryota > Metazoa > Arthropoda > Insecta > Coleoptera > Curculionidae > Cosmopolites > Cosmopolites sordidus. The sequence continues at coordinate 643,788 of JARFXV010000589.1, forward strand.
TATATAATTTTCTTGATTCAATGATATACAATTATCTGTTTTACATATTCTCATTCCCAAGAAATGTTTAACTTCCCCTAAATCTATGATTTTAAACACAGACCTTAATTTATCCTTAACAATTTTAGTATTTTCTACATTGTCAGAAAAAATTAAAAAATCATCTACATATAAAGCTACAATCATCAAGGACTCTTCTTCGTATATAGGCATGCTTCGAAGGATCCTTCTTCCTATATAGGCATGCTTCAAAGTTTGATCTTTTAAATCCTAGTTCAAACAAAATATTGTTAACTTTATAATTCCACCCCCTCGATGACTGCTTTAAGCCATAAATTGCCTTATTGAATTTACAAACATTATTATTTTCAATAACAAAACCTTCAGGTTGTGTCATGTAAACTTGTTCTTGCAAATGTCCATTTAAGAAAGCAGTCTTAACATCAATGTGAGTTATTTGCAAGTTCAGTTTCAATGACAAAGTCAGAAGCAACCTTAAACTATTAAATCTAATCACTGGCGCAAAAGTCCCATCATAATCAATACCTGCCTTTTGTGAAAAACCTTTTGCCACTAACCGAGCACGATAATTAATTTTATTCTGACTGTCACACTTTTTTTTTAAATCCCACTTGCACTGAACCACTCTTCCACAGTCTGGATGATCTACCAGATCCCATGCATGATTTTCTTCTAATGAACTCATTTCCTCTTCCATTGATTGCTGCCAACATAGCCTATCTGGTCTGGAAAAACGCTTCCGATACCGTTATGGGAACATCTTTTAGATCTATATCACCAATACATATGTATATAACACAGTCATCAAAATTCTTCGGTTTTCTTTCCCCTTTTGACCGTCTAGTGGGCTCACACTGGTTTACTGTGTCATCTGATACAAGAAAATCACTATCATTAGAATCATCCATGAGCTCATTGCTGTCTATAGATGTCTCCCCTACTGGTTCAATATTCTCTGAAGGGTTATCAGTGATTATGATTGAAGTTTTTTGTTCCTTTTCCTTTTCTATTATAATGACATCTCTGCTTGTAATAATGTCTTTTGTGTTTGGATCATAGAGTCGGTAATCTTCTCTCGATAAGTATCATCTCTCTGGATTTTTTGTCAAATTTTCTACGCTTTTCTTTTGGACTATGAATCATCACTTTACTTCCAAATATGCGTATATGGCTTACATTTGGTTTCTTACCATTCCATATAGTAAAAGGTGTACTCCTATTTAAACTCGCTGCCACACTGCGATTACGCAAGTAGACTGCAGTATAAACGGCCTCTGCCCAAAAACTTTTTGACAAATCTGCATCGAAAATCATACATCTTGCCTTTTCCACAATTGTCCTGTTCATTCTTTCAAGCATCCCATATTGTTGTGGAGTATAAGGGTTAGTCTTTTGATGCAATATGCCAGATCTTGGAAGAAATGTTTCACATTTTTCGCCACAAAATTCTCCTCCATTATCACTTCGTAGTATTTTTATTTTCTTGTTACATTGATTTTCAACCATATCTTTAAATTCTTTAAAGAAATCTATGACTTGATTTTTCCTTTTAAGAAAATAAACAAGAGCCATTCTACTGTAATCGTCTTCAAATAATAGAAAATACCTTGATCCTCCAATAGAAAGTTCATCCACATCCACATCCACATGTTGTTACTGTTAATTACAGATTTTGGATACTGTTTTACAGAGTTGAATTCATACACATTATTTTTAATGTCAGCTACAGCAACAAGATCTTTGTCATTAAAAATTTTACAACCATTTTTTTAAAAATGATTCTGTTTCCATTTTTAATCAACTCACCAATAGACAACAAATTTGTGGTTAAATCAGGGACATATAAAACATTTTTTATAACAACATGCTTCTCATTCTTGACAACTGTTTGAATTTTTGTCTCCAGAACACACCACTGGCACAACCATTTTGTTCGGAATCATAATTTCTTTGGGCTTTACATGGTAATTTATGTTTTCAAGCCAATTCTTTCTTGAAGTTAAATGTATACTTGCTCCTGAGTTAATATACCACTCGTTTTCTGTATATTGTCCACTTAAGAACACTGCACTGGGAGCACTAGATGTTTTCTTTTTGCCTGAGTTCTCGTTTCGTTTATTTTCGGGGCATTTATTCATAAAGTGACCCAAATGCTTACAACGAAAACACTTGACGTCAGTGAGATTGCCTTTAGCACCATCTTTCGCTCGACTGTTGCGTTTGTTTACTACATACAGAGCGCTTGATTTTCCGCTACTGCCATCTACCTCCATATCCAAGAGTTTAGTCTTAATGGAATCTGTAGATATGGTAACACCGGAATTTTCAATCGCCATAATCATATGACTGAATCGTTCCGAGAGCCCTACCAATAGCAACGATCCGATCCAATATTCGTCTATATTGAAACCTGTTCGTTTTAACTTCTGCGAAGTTTCAATCATCTGTTTCATATAGTTTTCCATTGAATCACAGTTCTCCAGCCGTAAGGAAATTAAAGATCGCAGCAAACTGATCTTTCTTGTAAAACTGCATACAAACATCTTAATCTTTCCCACACATCCTGAGCTGTTTTTGCTTCTTTCACGTGCGAATGTATCGATGTATCTAAGGTCAACACTAATTTGGCCTTCGCTTTCGCAATTTGCACTGAATCTGTCTCTTTGTCACTGAGAGTATTTTCTAAACCCTCTAACACGAGAAAATTCTCAATTGCAAAAGCCCAATCATCGTAATTTTCTCTACCGAGAAGCTTTGGCACACTGGATAAGTAACTTCCTGCCATTTTCGAGTTCTGCACTATTCGACGACTTTAAAAAATCACCTACCGATACTACGCGAGAACAAAACCACGTGGGTCTGGGTCCATAACCTGTTAAAAACGGAGAGGTAGCGATAAATTATACGTATGGTAACATGACTAGTTTGACGTTTGTATAATTGAGTAAGTGTCCGCTAGATGTCTCTTATGAATGTTTGATAAAAATTCCAACATAGCTTTTGTAAATAAATCCGTATAAACGTAGCCTTCGTTCGCATTAAGCTGGGTCCACACCAATAAAATTTTGCGTACATGTTGAATTTACTGGAACGATTTGTTTGAATTATCTGATGGAAAACAGATGGTTAGTGTGCGTGCTATACAGCGACAATATTTCTGGGTGACTTTGTGTGTCAGGACGTCTACATTCCCGCGTAGGCATACCACATACAACACATACAGCCCGCACAACGCAAATTTGTATTGCTGTGGACCCTGCTTTAGAGTTGTTTTTTTGTTTCGCCGGAAAAATGTTAAGTGTAACAATAGAACAACGAATTATTGTGAAATTTCACTTTAAACTTGGAAAAACCGCTACTGAAACTTATAATTTATTGAAAGAATTGTATGGTAATGAATGTTTATTTCGTGCACGTGATTTTGAGTGATTTAAGCCTTTTTCAAGGTGGCCGAGAAAACGTTGAAGATGATCCACGCCCGGGTTGCCCTGACGGGATGAAACGGATCACAATATCGAAAAAATCGGTAATCTGGTTCAATCTGACCGTCGGTTAAGTATTCGTGCGATTGTTGAACTGTAGGAATGGACAAAGAATGCGTACAGTAAATTTTACATAACAATTATGTAAAATGCAAAAAGTGTGTGCCAAAATGGAGCCTAAAATTCTCACATTTGAGGGAATAATAAGAAACTTGCAAAAATGTTTGTACGAACACTTTGAATGTCATTGAAAAATTACTTATTGGAAAGGAAAATAACATGTGACGAATCGTGGTTTTTTACTTATGATCTTGAAATGAAGCGCCTATTCATGCACTGGAAGAACTCAAATTCACCGAGAGCCATAAAGCTCGAATGAGCAAATCAAAAATCAAAGGTATGATAATGTTTTTTTTTCCGATATTCATGGGATTGTGTACCTTCACTGGGTTTCTGAAGATCAAACTATTAATCAACATTACTACCTTTACGTTCTTGCTGAACTCCGTGAAAGAATAAGGAAAAAACGACCCGAATTGTGGATGGACAAATCATGGGTTCCAAATGTGGACAAATCATGGCTCATTCTGCATTGTCTGACAAGAGGTTTCTAGCCAAGTACACTATCCCAATGTTAGACCATCCGCCTTATTCGCTGGATCTTCTGGCGCCGTGCGACTTCTATCTGTTTCCTAAGGTTAAATCTGCGATAAAAGGAACAAGATTTGAGTCCGTTGCAGCTGTGAAAGAGAAAGTGCCACGCGTTCTAAAGGAGCTGACAGAAGAAGACTGCTTCTGTCCAGCACTGTTTCGAACAATCGAAAATTCGCAAGGACCGTTGTAGGGATGGGGGAGGGGTGTATATTGAAGCTAATAATAAGTAAATATGTATGAAATGAAAATAAAATATTTTATAGCGTCAGTCTCGTTGTTTAATAGTCACACCTCGTATAAGTATTTATTATATAAGTATATAAAGAGTAAACTAGTACTACATAGTTTACATCGAGACGTGAAATGCTATTGACGTACGTCTGGGGCTCCTAGGTTTTAGTGGTAAATCATTAGTGGTCAACTATCTTAGTAACAAATATCAGTTTGTAAAAACCAATAACGGTGAATCTCCCAGAGGGCATAGCAACGGTGGCGTTCCACAAGGCTCAGTTCTGGGGCCTCTACTGTTCTGCATCTATACATGTGCCATTTCTAAAAGCTAAAAATATTGTACTCTTTATATGTATCCTGATAATACACAGTTACTTTATTCCTTTCCGTCTTATGACTTTCAAAATACTAATGTCTTGATTAACGAAGATATTGTAGAGCTAACAGCGTTGCAAGAGTTTCTGACGAACTGTAACCAAGTGTGAAACAAAACTTTTGCTCGAAATTGTTACCACTTATGTTCTGAATGCACCAAAAAAATCCGGTTTGCAAAAATACTTAGCTACGAACCATCAAGTGACTGTGGGGAGTTCAATCTCGCGTTGAAGACAGTATCAGTTTTTGGCCTGTCTCGCCTCCAAAAGGAGGGGTCTCACCAGTCTCATTGCTTTGTTTGTACGCCTCGTACACGGTCTCAGATTAGAGTGATTCAGTATGTCGATCCGTTTGGAAGCGAAGGTTGAAAGAGGTCAAGACTCACTAACGGTCCATCGCACCTCAAGAAAGAATATAAGAAGGTGGAATGTAATTGGTTTAAATAGCTGCGTTGAACATTTGGTTTTAATTCTTATAAATCGTGTGCTTTGTCAGATCGAAAACTATTCGAATGACCCTCGTAAACTTTCTTATAAGTTATGGCGATCTAAGCTACTTACGTAAACTAAAATATCAATTTTAAGTTGTTTCTCCAAGTAATGTAATTAATTTTGTTCATAGTAGAATTTAATTTCTGCATTTATAAATAAAGATTTATAAAATTCTTATATACTAATTTTCTTTTTCAGGTGAGTTTCTTACAACCATTTAAACTCCGATATTTACAAGGTAAGTACACTACCGTAAGTACAAGGGTCGCTATTTATGTATCCGGGATTGGAAACAATGGTGTTGCTAGGTGTCATCTAACATATATACCGTAAAGTTTGGCATTATTGACTGTGTGTATCCGTACTTAAAACCCGTTTTGTCATACGGATGCTATTTGTGTTGTTGAGTGATTTGATAATTTCATCTCAGTTTGAATTTTGAATCTCAAAATTGAATTAACATATGGGGATTTTCGTATCATGATTTACTACGACTTTCGACGTGGATTATCTCAACAACAGCGCATTGACCAACTCACTTCCGCATTTGGAGATCAAGGATCATCTAAAATCACTGCATATTACTAGTTCAGTCAATTCAATCGTGGCCGTCGTTCACTCACGGAAGAATTTAAAGAAAGTCATCCAAAATCGGTTGTTGTGCCAGAAAACATTAATACTGTGCGCGAACTGATAAAGCAAGGTCATATGGCATACCGTGAGATTAAGGTATCTCTGGCATTAATATGACAAGCATACACAAGATTTTACATGAACATTTAGCCGCGAAAAAGATTTGGGCGCGTTGGATCCGTATGAACCCGAGAGTAAACAGCAGTCAACTGTATGGATCTTTCAAAATGAGCCAAACCCAACAAAAGTTGTTATCCAACAAGCACTTCTAAGTAAATGGTCGCTTATTTTTTTGGGATAAATGGGCATGTGGCTACAGTGCCACTAGAAAATCTTAGAACGATCAATTGTGAATAACATACAACCATATGTTTGCCAGAAGTCTTTGAAGAAATGAGAAAAAAACAACCAGTCACACACGATCATTCTTCACCTTGACGACAACGCGAGCTCTCACAAATCAGATTCAACATCAACAACTCACTATTTGATCGGTCAAAATATCGAATTGATGGGTCATCCGCTGTACAGTTCTAATTTAGCACCCAATGCTTTCTTTTTGGCCCCATCCGTGAAGAATTAACTACGTGATCAACGATTTTCGACGCCAGAAGGAGTTGTTGATATGTTCAAAATGCATATTTTGAAGATACGTCAATCAGAATGGAAAAAGTTGTATGAAAATTGATATATTATTGATATTGATATGATAAATATTTGTTTATATTTATTATTCCGTATTTAATTCGGCTAATTATGTATTAGCAACCCTCGTATTATAACGAGAGTCCACCTACTCGCAATATGTCCGCTTTAATACACAACCAGAGAGCAATGTGTTAGTAAGGAAGTAACTTATTTATAGATAAAAACACATTTTCTGGTCTATATATCCTGAGATGAGACGTCTCACTTGAAAATTTAATTGATTTTGCGCTTTTAAGCTCCAGTTCGCTGAAGTAACAACGATATTCAAACTGTCCGTGCTCGAGAAACCAGATAGAATAGAGAAAATATAATTTTTCATCTGGCAGCGCGCAGATTGCGGCGAGGAATGTATATGTGTTTAATTGAATCCGCCCTGGTCTTCTTTATTTATTTATAATTGACGTTGTTCTTTAACAGACTCTGCGTTTCGTCTTGTATTAAGAGCTCTGGTCTGTTCTATTCGACGAGAGTAATTAGAAAGGTGCTAAATATAAATAATTATTTAATAAGCCATGCATCCAATCTTAAATCCTATATATCCGTAGATGTAGTACACTAAATTGTCGTTATAACAATTATAGTTTTATTCCCGAGTCATGGTATTTTCTTCAGTACCTATCGAGTTCCCTCGAATCGCTTTTCTGAAGACAAAACAGCGTCCCGAAGTGGTTTCTTCAATCGAGAGGGTTAGGAAAAAGTCACACGATGACATATCTGGTGAATATAGAGCTTGTGGAATGATATTTGTTTGATTTTTAACAAAAAATTGGCGAATAATTATTGCGGCTTTGATCAGATGGAAGAAATTCTTGGTGAAGAATAAATACCACGGTAATTGAAGAAACCAGTTAATATAAATTTTGACATACTTTGACGTGGTTTTTTCGGCATTGGCTTATCTTTAGTACGATGCTCGCTTGATTGTTGATCTGTTTCTGAGTATCACCAGTATCATTTCTGAATGTCATACATTTCAGAATATCATCAACCAAAGAAAAAATGTCTTCAGCAACTTCAACACGGCGATGATTTTCAAAAAAAATATTGACGAGAAGACACACGTGACAAACCTAAATTGTTTATCAAAATTGATTGAATTAATCCAAATTATATTTCAGTGATATCTATAATGTCTCTAATGCTAAATCAATGATTACAAGATCCTTGATTTTTGGTAACGTTTTCTTCATTGATTGACGTGGAAGGTCTTCTCTGCTATCGCTAAAGTCCTTGTACCACGCGAACACGTTTTTTGTGTCCATTTTAAATCCATTTTAAAAAAATCTCCGACAGGATTGTTTAACAATTACAATAAACGCTGTAATTTCTAAATTAACAAGGGAAATTTTATGAAATTTTCGTTTAATATCAAAGATGTTAAAAAGATTTGATATTAATTTTAATAAAGTGCGCAGATTTTAAAAATTACCTAACTTTTTCATTATAATATCACATCGGTCAATACGTCCTCGTCCTAACATATAGATGGTATCATTTACGAAAAATCTTTACCGGTGGTCAATTTTGCCAACCTTCAAATGCCATGTGTCAAAATTTGATGACAATCTGTCTACTGCATTGCTTTTTGATGAAGCATCCGAAAACTCAACCATAATTGATTGGTATGTTAAATTTAAACGTGGCCGTACAAGCACCGATGATATTGAACGCTGTGAACTGTCACACAGCAGACCAAAAATAATAGCGTATTGATGATTCTGAGCAATGTTTGGGGCTGTTTAAGCGAAATCAGAAGTATTTATTCATGCGATATGTGACAAATGATGAAACATGGATCCATCACTATACCCCGGAGTCAAATCGGTAATCAGCTGAGTGGACAGCAGCCGGTAAAAGTCGTCTAAGGACCGGTTCTATGATACAAAAATATACCAGATATAAGCTATACTTGGTATATTCTTGCATTGTAGAACCGGCCCTAAAGCGACTAAAAATACAATCAAGAGCAGTCAGATTAACAAGGCCTCTGTATTTTGGGATGCGCTTGGGATTTTGTTCATCGATTAACTCGAGAAAGGTTCATCATCAAAAAACCATCAATATCGAAGATTACATAGCGTTATTAGTGCGTTTGAAGGACGAGGTTGCTAAAAAGGCTGTAAATGCTTGCTTATGCACTGTATTCTCCAGATCTGCCGTCCGGCGTCAATTTCCTGTTCTCAGACCTTAAACAATGCTCTCTGGAAAGAAATTTCGCTCCAATGAAGAGGCAATTGTCGAACTGAAGGATATTTTATAGGTAAGGAGAAATCATTCTATAAAAAATAATAGGAATGCTTGAAAAGCGTTGAAATGATTATATTGCTCTTCAAGGAGAATATATCGATGTGGTACGAAGCAAACGATGACTGATCCATTACACTGCTCAATGATTTTTTATTTTTCACTTTTTCTCTTCTCATTTTACCCACTATAGTTGTTAGGATGTTCACTTCAATAGTGCATATATACTGTTTTAATTTTTTTTGTTTCTTCAGCATAACATAAACAGTATATCGGAAAAATAACGGAACATTTTAAATTTAATGACGACTACTAGCGCCATCTATTGAAACAATATATAATCTGAAAGCTTTATATCTCCTCTATAAAATCAGAGATCATCGTTAGAATCGATTATCGGATTGTCAAGTTAGAGCGCTTAAACTGACAGTACCGTTTGTCACCTCGCCATAAAAACACGATAGAACAAAGAACAGAAACATTTGAATTTTAACAGAAACATTCGAATTAATGAAAAAAGTTTATGGTAATGATTGGTTATGCCGTTCGTGATGGTTTGGAAAACGATCGAAAGCCAGGCCGGCCAAAGAACAAGTCGCGAACAACATCGCGAACAGTTGGTAGGAAAAGTACGTGAAATGATCGCTTACGATTCCAATTCAACTGTGAGATGGATAGCGCAAGAATTAAATACGACCAAAGACATGATTCACGAAATTTTTACAAAGGATACGAAATTTTTACAGGACCGTTGCTATTCCTGAATTTTTGGTGAAAAAAACTGTATACTTCAACATCCTCCGTATTCGCCTGATTTACCACCATGTTACTATTTTGTGTTTGCAAAACGCAAATTGACCATGGAAGGAACGTTTTATAACAGTACTTGACACAAGTCCAAGAAGCGGTGTCGAGGATCATGGTGGCGATTTCGAAAAACGACATAAAAACAATTCTGTTATCATTGGTTAAAGGTCCAGTTAATTGGCCCAGCCGTGTATTGATGTGAAAAGGTATTTTGAACAAAAACAAATCATTTTGGCAAAATAACTATTGTTTTTTTATTTAAAAAGTGCTGTTGTTTTTCCGTCATACTGTGTAGACTAGATCGTATTATTATTTTTTATATTTTTGCTTTCCTTAAGTATTTGACTTTGAACTTTGCTCTTACTTCTCATATAGTAGTGTTGTCTATTTCCAGTCTGCAACCAAAACGCCCTTGGTATCACCAGTTTTTTGGTCAATTTTCTTTTATCTTTTGTCAAGATTTTTGCTTCCGACATTGTACCTGTTTTTAGTAATATTATTAGTTGCATGTTCGTAACGATCGACTAAAACTAGTAAGGTTTGATTGAAAAATGAATTTCTGAAAAATTAATAAAAACCCAGCTTCAGTTAGTACTTGCATTTATGTGGATCAAGCCTCATGAGCGATAAAACGAATTATATCCCGCTTTAAAGTATTCTTGCCTTTCGTTTTTGGGATGCTGGATTTAGGGTTGAATATCTATGTAAAGGGGTTACTAAAGGGTCTAGCATTACCAAAAAACGTCTACTTACACTTATTAGAATTGTTTAAACTCATTTAAACGCGATTCGACGTTTTATAATAGTAGGTGAACCAAAGATTTACAATTAAACACGCTAGATGTAAACAGTGGATGGGAACAAATTAAAGTGCTCCAGGCCTAAAACTGTTCGTACGACTATCCTAAATGATGCAGTTTCTTGTAAGTAAAGTAAGTAGAGATTTCCCAACTCCGGTGAATACTTTTATATTATACAGTTTCCAAGTTCCCTACATGTCTGTCAGCTACATTTCTCGATAGTTCCAGAGATTTTAGTAGTTCTGAATGTAACTCTGACCACTGCTCCAGATACATTGAAAAACCAAAGACTCTGTGGGTCAATTGATGCAATGTTTCGCCGAACTCTTTTCTCTAATCACGGGGAATAATGTTGGTAATATCCTAAATCAGCTAGAAAACTATCAACTTTAAACCCCCAATTCTACATTAACGAAATCGAAATGCAGCGTCACTTGTTACCGTTAGTACTTTGATGGCTAACTCTTTCAAGGAGAGACCAGGCTTGCTTATTACATTTCACCAAGCAAGTGTGTAAAATATTCGATAAGGAATTTCTCCCCAGTTAAGAGAGTTCAAGGCTGGGTAAGGCCAGGTTCCTTCTAAGAGGTATACTGCGCGGGTCACTTCCCAGTTATTAAGCTTTAGGAGAAACTTAAAGTTAAGCAGAAAGCCAAGGATAGATAATCCGAAAGGAGTGCTGACCAGGTTTATTCGGTAGCTGATAACCGTGGTTCCGAGCCCCTGTTAAGCTGTAGTCAAGTTGCTAAATAGCCTCCTTTTCTAATACACCTCTAATCCTATATATTTACTTTTTATTCTAAGGATAAATTAAAAAAATAACATACCAATTATTAATTATCATTTCTTATGGGTTCTAAACAACAGAGAAATCGAGATGTGAGAAATCTACCATGAAACAAAAAACAAAAAACTTAAAAAAAAATAAATAAAATAATGTATTTTAATTAGAAGTAAACTAAACAATAACTTATTATTCTATTCGTACATAAAGACGCAGAATATGTTATCAGCTAATGCAAATCTTTTTAATGGTTTTGAAAATGTTAATAAATACGTTACCCAACAATAGATCGTTAGTTTCTAAATACCTGTTGAATTTTACCATGAATAATAAATGGTTTGTGTTAAATAATTTTTGTTAATTTATATAGTAGGTGACTTAGGCTAGATAACAATAATTAACGTAGTTGCAATAAATATTGTTTTGTTCGTAAAATTCTAATAACTACATTTTTAAAATAAAATAAAAACGCGTTGGTAATGGAAGAGGTTTTAGTTTATTTCTAATTATTTTCTAAAAAAGGGCCATTTTTTCTAACAGTTTTCTAAGGGTTTGGCTTTTGTGTAATGCAGACGTGCAAATTTTATAATGGATAAATACACGGTAAAAGAATGCAGGAATGTCTGGCCAGATAACGTCCATTTAGGATGGCCTCGTACCTAATATCTAAACGTACTAAAACCGCTATCCCCTCGAATCCTACGGCAATAAAAGGGCACTAACCGAAAATAGTAGGGCTCCTCTCACACCGATGTTAGATGAGCTTACTCATCTCTGTCTAATAACAGTTTCAAACCACTGAAACGAATCTGTATTAATACTGTTTATTCTGATGATTCTTGCTCCCATATGGGTCTGGGATAAAGATAGTTGATCACCAGTTTTCTAGGCGAACGTCGTAAAGTGAGCCACCCATCACCTCCCAAAGAAGGCAGCGATATTATTGTAATTGACATTAAAAACGAATTAAACTTTTATTCAAGCAATTTTAAGAATTAAAAGTTGGAGATATGCCTTAGACCTTATCAAAGGTCTAAGAACAGTGCGACTCGCTGAAAATATTGCACGTTGGGAGGAGTTTCCAGAAATGAGTACAACTGGGAATATTTTCCACCCAGTTTACGCCGTTGATCGAGACATGTTTTCCTATATTAATCAAAATGTTGAAGACATGCCGCCTGTAGACAATATTAAAGATTATAATACTGTAATCTCATCATAAACCACTTCCATCAAACTGACAATTTGTATCCAACACTGATAATGAGCTTCGGGTTATTTTTTATGGGGATTTATGAAAGAAAAGGTTTACATAAATAAGCCCCAAACCATAGAGCAACTCCAGGATAACATCCGCCCTGAAATTTCTGCAATTGCAATTGCAATATGTTGACAAAAGTTATGGAAAATGTGCTGAAAAGGACACAAAGTTTTATTACTGCTACGGCTCACATTTTTGTCATAATGTTCAAAAATTAATTGTCGCAAAATTTAAAAACAAAATATATGTATTAAGCTTGGTCCACACCAATAAAAATTTGCGTTGTGTGAGCTGTGTGTGTTGTATGTGATGTGCGTGCGTGGCAATGTAGACTCTATGACACATAAGGTAACACATAAATATTTTCGCCGCACAGCACGCACACGAACCATCTGTTGTTCGTTTTCTCGCGAACGTCAAAGGAATTTGTGATGCACAGGATCTGTATATATGTCCCATACATACAAAGTATGTATGTCCCATAATATTATTATGTTGAAGAAGATAGCTGCATTTATTAGGCTAATAAAAAAGTTTGCGGAACGGAAGTAATAGAACAATTTTATAATTGAGAAATGACTATACTCTTTTCAGTGGTCGTCCAATTTATTTAATCCATTCAGAAGTGATTGTCTGGAAGTGATTGTCCTGGAAATACTCCTCTACGACTGTTGTAACTTCTTTAGTTGATGAAAAACGCTTGCCACGTAGGAATTTTTGGAGGTTTGGGAACAGAAGAAAGTCAGAAGAGACCAGATCTGGTGAATATGGTGGATGTTTCAACAATTCGTAGTGTAGCTCCATCAATTTGGCCACTACAAGAATTCCTCTGCAATTTCGCTCAAAGTCCATATATATATATATATATATATATATATATATATATATATATATATATATATATATATATATATATATATATATATAATTATTAGTTTAGTAGTTGCACTTATTAGTTGTCCAGAACGAGGATTATCATCCACCATACATTTTAAAAAATAACACTGATACGTTTACTTTAAGATGCTATTTTTGTCGGAATGAATTAACAGATCGATTTGAAACTTCACATATATTCATATGAAGGATGAAACTTCAAAATGTAGTATATTATATAGTTATTTTATTGCTCTATAGGTTTTCTTCGCGAACTTTTCAATTTGCCTAGTATATTAATGAACAATTTTATCAAGAAAACCAAAAGAAAATCCCAAGGAAAGCGTTATTGGATAAAGCATTTGTACCAAAACAGAAATGTATAAACAACAGAAAATTAGAAAATAAGTATAAACACCGAAAAATATAAACAACTTTATTTTTAAGTAATGTCTGAATGATTGTGGCGTGTTCATATATTTTTTTTCTTTATTTGGGTTTTTCAATGTATCATTGACATACACAAAAAATATATTTACTTTTTGTTTTTTCATAATTTATAGAAATTAATATACTTTATTTTTAGATTCGTTTTGAAAACGGGAGGAGAACACTGCGTGAAACGTTAACTTTGAAAGTTTGTATATTTTTTTAGAACATTTTTATATTTTTAAAATTTTGTTCGTTAGGCAAATTTATTACAAAAAAGAATCACTGAGAAATTTGTCTCCGTTTGGTTTTTTGATTTTACCCAGTGATTATTTATTTACATAAGAACAGATTTTTGATATTTTTTGAGTTTTAGATCGTGGCGAAAACCCCAGATAAAGAAAAAAAATCATTATTTTTAACGCTTGTCTAAATAACCTAATCAAACATAACCTACCAACATCTTACTGCACACACACAGACCAGGCGGGGCGTACAGCGCACACAACACATATATTTATTGACTCTGGTAATTTTGCGTCGTTTATATTAAAAAATCTGCCATGCCCCATTCTGTATTTAAAAGCCAAATTCACCACCGGAAAAATTAGTTAAATTTTAAAACACTTGCATGCAAGATGTTCAATAAAAAACATGAGAAAGAGATATATTATCTATATTAAACTCGCACTGATAGATGATAAATTGCTAACTGACTGATAGAAATTGCAACACAGAGAACAGGTTGTTTGAGAACTAACCGCGCCAAAGATCGCTTAAATATTAGAATAAGGTGTGAAGAAATGTGTTTTTTTTGTAATGGTATAATGGATAAGGTAAGGTACATAAAGTCGACGATTTATAAAGAAAATGAGCTAGCCCAAACCATTTCAAACACTTTTTGCCAGTACCTGTAGTACTAAACTTAAATTCCTGCATTTAAAAGGAAATACGCCTACGCAAATGAAAGCTGAGATGGATGAGGTTTACAGGGGCTCTGCACCATCGTTTGCCAATAGGAAATTTTGGGTAGCTGAATTTTATACGTGGTTGTACCAGCTTGGTTGACGATGAATGTTCGGGACGGCCAAAAACTGCACTCACTAGAGATAACATTGAAAAAGTTTATCAAATGGTGCTAGGAAAACGTCGAATTAATGTTAGAGAGACAGAGGGAGACAGAGAATGTTAGAGGGTATCTCGAAAGAACGTGTTTGTCATATATTAACTGAAGATTTGCGCATAAAAGAGTTAACCACGCTCTAGGTCCCAAAAACGCATAGTAATGAACATTTCTGAGGCCCTGTTGAAGCAGTTTAAGTGAGATAAGTTAGAGTTTTGGGTCGATTAATAACTACAGATGAACCTTGGATACACCACCATACTCCTGAATCCAAGGCACAGTCGATACAGTGGACTGCGAAGGGAGAATTGACTACGAAAAAGGTGAAGACTGTTCAATTGGCAGGGAAAACGATGGTGACTTTTTTTTGGGTTAGTCATGGTTAATTGACTATCTTGAAAATGAAAAAACAATAATGGGATATACTACGCATCATTACTTGACAAATTGAAAGCAGAAATTGTCTAAAAACGACCGCATTTTGAAGAAAAAGATAGTTTCATCAAGACAGCGCACTGTTTCAGACTTCAGTGGTTGCCATGGTAAAGATTTACGAATTGGGATTCGAATTGATTGATCACCCACCGTATTCACCAGTCTAACTACTATTCAGTCCAACAATTCAACTACTATTTGGACGAATTAAAGAGATGGGAGCATCGCTGAGAAAAGTGTATAGAGTGACAAGGAGAATACTATGAGAAATAAAACTGAATTTAATTCAAATGTTTTTTCCCGTTTTTATACTCAATTTAGTATAGTATTATTACGATGATTGAACTACTCCTGATTACATCAGTTTGAATCCCAATTCGTAAATCTTTACCATGTCAACCACTGAAGTCTGAGACAGTGCGCTGTCTTGTCAGCACTTGTCAAATAATGATGCGTAGTATGTCCCTGTTATTGTTTTTTCCTTTTCAAGATAGTCGATTAATCATGACTATCCCAAAAAAAATCACTATCGTTTTCCCTGCCAATTGAACAGTCTTTGCCTTTTTCGGAGTCAATTCACCCTTCGCAGTCCACTGTATCGACTATGCCTTGGTTTCAGGACTGTGGTGGTATATCCAAAGTACATCTGCAGTTATTAATCGACCCAAAACTCTAACTTATTTCACTTAAACGCTTCAACAGGGTTTCAGAAAGGTTTATTAGAATGCGTTTTTGGGACCCATAGAGCGGTTAGCTCTTTTATGCGCAAATATCCAGTTAATATATGACAAACACGTTCTTTCAAGATGCCCTCTAACATCCTCTATCTCCCTCTGTTCCTCTAACATTAATTCGACGTTTTTCTAGCACCATTTGATAAACTTTTTCGATGTTATCGGTAGTGAGTGCAGTTTTTGTCCGTCCCGAACATTCATCGTCAACCATGCTGGTACGACCACGTATAAAATTCAGCTGGCCAAAATTTTCTATTGGCAAACGATGGTGCAGAGCCCCTGTAAACTTCATCCTTTTCAGCTTTCATTTGCGTAGGCGTATTGCCTTTCAAATGCAAGAATTTAATGACGGCTCGATATTCGATTTTTTCCAGCTTTACAGAAACACAAACACCAACTAACATACACGACTGTTAAACAACAACTGAGCACTAATATGGTTGACAATTTTAAGGTTATCTTTAACGCATGTTATCTAAACGCATGCGCAATTATATTATCAGAATATTTTAAACGAGTAATAAATATATTTCAATGAGAGGGCAATATTTTGAAGAAGCCAAAATAAATTTGAATGCATAACTAAATACTTTGTGTTTTAATAAAAAAGTCAACTTTCTTTTTGATTATAGTAATATAACTAGGAGACTTTCTCCTATCCATTCCATCTGGCAATGCTGCTCATATTCCTACCATCATATTCGCCTGATATAACATCGTGAGACTTTTTTGCATCAACTCAAACGCGCAATAAAGCTATGAAGAAATTATGTAAACTAATTAAAAGTTAATGTGCATGAAAATAAATTGAAACTAATCATCAACTAACACAGAACACTCTCAACTGACTATTTATCTATAATCATCCAATTTTGTTTTTCAAATCGATTTTTTTCCATCCGGGTGCTCCGTATACAAGCCACTCCAACCGTGTAAACATATACAAAACTCATCATTCATTATAACCTTATCGATAACCGTAGGATCTCCACTTCCATTACCAACATCTGCTTTTTTTAATTTTTATAATAGGCCGAATACAGCACCGAAAAAAAACAGCTTTCCCTTTAATGGCAGATGAATTTTTTTATTAGTCAAGGGTAAGGGCAAACCCCTAAATAATACGAGGGTAATAGTGCACGGCCGTGCTGCCATTAATAATGGGAATGGCGGTGAAAGTTAAAAGGCAATTAGGGAGGTGTCGTAGGTGATTTGTGAATAGAACGTTTGAATATGTTTACCATTTTTTATATTGCAGAGTTTTCAAATAATTTTATTTTTGTGTGTATTAATCACTAGATTGTATCCAGTACTAATGGTAAATTTACTAGCGTAAATTTACTAGCCAACAATTCTTCATATTCACGTACCAAGTTCCTAACAATGATCAAAAACCATTGAAAAAATCCCAAAGAAAAGAATTGCAAAGTAATTAAACCACCAATAGAAAAGCTATAAGAATTTATGTTTTAAACAAATATGTGTAAAAGCATATTTGGCAAGTATTAATTGGTTATTACTTAACGAATAAACTAAAGAATATTGTTAAAAATTTTATGTAATTGTAACAAAAGAAAATATAATGAAAAGCCAATAATTGGGGTTTTCCAAAAAAAATGTTTTTTCATAAATGGAAAGCTAAACTTGAAGAGATTTACTACTAAACACCAAATCACTTTTTTTTAACTGGTCGATGCTCGTTTCAGGAGATGATTTAATCTAGATTAAGTCATCTCCTGATGATGCTAACATGGTTAGCGAAACGTGCGTCGAGCAGTTGATTTGGTGTTTAGTGGTAAATCGCTTCAAGTTTAGTGTTTCATACCAAAGGTTCCAATAGAAGAATTGATAAATGGAAAGATCATGTATAAGCTTTATAACAAAACTATTTTTATTTTTTTTTTCTTATAATTATAAAGTTTGTTTATGAACGAATTTCATCGCAAACTCATTTTCTTCGATGAGGCTCATTTCTGGCGCAATGGCTTCGTCAATAAACAAAATTGTCGGTATTGGTGCGAATCTAATCCACACGTGATACATGAGAGTCCTTTGCCTCCGTAAAAGATCACAGTTTGGTTTGGATTTTGGCATGGAGAAGTCATCGGTCCTTATTTCTCTAAAAATGAGAAAGGAACCACCATTACCATCAATACCGAGCACTACAAGGCAATAGTGGAAGATTTTTTCCCGGAATATCATGCAATCGATGCGGATGACCTTTATTTTGAACAGGATGACGTACCACTGCATATTGCCCGAGTAAACATGGGCGCATTGCCAGCCAAGTTCGGCAACTCGTTAACTTCACGAAATGGCCCCATTACTTGACCGCCGAGATCATGCGATTTAACTACTTTAGATTATTTTTAATGTGGACGTGTGAAAACACAGATTTATAGTAATAAACCCGCGACTATTGTCGACTTGGAAACTAACATTCGTTAAGCTATAGTCCCCAACAGCCAGAAATGTGCGCCAGGGTCAACGAAAATTGACGCGAGTGGATTCATGTTTGCAAAAAGAACCGTGGTGGCCAATTGACTGAAATATTGTTCAGATCATAAATAATATGTCTGAATCCCTTAAATAAACCAATTGGAACCAATTTTGAGCAAAAAATGTGCGTTATATTTAATTTTGAAGTTCCATCATTTTTATTGGTACACCCTTTATCTGAGGTGGATTCTTTAAATAAAAATAGTATGACTTCGAAAAAAATTGTTTTTTCTCCCTCGTATCAATATTATTAAGTACATATTTCTTATATAGCATAATGACGTTTTCCATATGTTTCCGAATTCAATATGTTTCTCTGTTCATATTTACATAAAAAAGATTTATGGAATTTAGCCATATGGTCAGAAACTGGCCTATAAAATAAATTACCTCATTATACAAAAAAACTGAATGTCTTTCCGACGATATAAAAACGTGATAGTATGTCATTTTTACGGATTCCCAAATAAGGGTGTTGATGGAGAAAGCGTGATTGGACATTCAACCCCCAGATTAGATTTTTACTGAGAAATATGTCTCTGAAAAAAAGCTACATCCTGGAACAAAAAGAAAATATTTTTACAGGCTTTTATAATGTATCCATCAGCTGAATGATGTGAAAATAACATAAAGTTAGTTTGTGCTTCTTTCGAGCAAAAAACCATGAAATATTCCTTTCGACATTTTCCTTTCCAGATTTTTTGTTATTTACGTAAATATTAAACTAGACATTTTCGGATGATTTTGAAGTATGGTTCGAAAACATTTTGCTGTCTGATTAAATACACATATGTCCAAAAGTTTGGAATATTTATAAACAGGATATCTACGCCTATGATACCTCTAAAATTGTGATGGATACTTATTTTAGACCGTTTTTAAATGAAAATAATAAAACCATTGTTTTGCTGATAACACAGGTTTTTCGATTTTTGTCCATTCCACTGATACTGATGTTAACATATTATTTCAGTTCTTTTTCAATTTTCAATCAATTTAAAAATGCCTAGAAACATGATATCTCGTTTTAACAGATCAATAGTAATTACTTGGTCAACAGGGCTTTAATCAAAGTGATATCGCGGAAATGGTAGGTGTTTCCAAAAGTGCTGTATCGGAAATTCATAAAAAATTCTAAGAGACGTAAAGGACCGCTCCAGAACTGGTAGAAAACAATGTACAACAGCTGCACAAGACTAGCAGATATCAATGAGAGGGCTTGATATATCAAGGGCTTGAAGGGGTAAATGTTTCACAACAAACGATAACACGAAGACTTAAAGTGGTAAATTTGCATCATAGAAGACCTTTATGTGTTTCCAAAGTAACCCTTTAACCCTTTAACCCTTTAATCGGACACCTCTACTGGTGCGTCTCTTCCGAGGCGCAGTTGGCGACGGATTTATTTTCATGGATGACAACACATCTCGTCATCGAACAGCAGCAGTACAAAATGTTCTTGAAGAGGAGGGAATAACCAAGTTAGGGTGGCCGGGAAACGAGAACTAAATGCTGCTCGTGAAGAATGGGAGAGACTTCCACAAGCCCAAATTGATCATTTAATCGACAGCATGCCAAATTGCCTACAGGCATGCATGGATGAACTACTGCTTATTAGTTTTATTGAAAGTTGTTTTTTTAATTGTTTAAATTACTTTTGAATTCAATTGGTACATTGACATTTTTTACTTCAAAATAATAAATCAATTTTACACACATTAGTAATTTGGTATCGAGGTTTTATTTGGTACCAGTCAGGAGATGTATTTGTATTTGTATCTAAGATGTATTGAAAATTTTGCACGTTTTCTGGTTTTAATTTTTTTTTCATACATAAATATTCACAGCATGTCGGAAAAATATAGGAACTTTTTTAATGAAAACAAAAAAATTAGTTACCAGGTGCTTAGGTCAGTTCACAGGCTAATCTCTTAAGTCACTTTATTGCTACGACAGTATCTTGGTGTTTAAAGGACTTCGAATTAGCGTTATATTTCTTTCGGGTGATTAACATGTTGATTTTGTTTCAAATAAAGAACATTTTACGGCAGCTACTGCTTTTGTTGTTCAATCAAAAGAGAAACGCTAGTGAAAATCATCGTGTATTTGTGTAAACTTACGACAATGTCCCAACGCAAGACGCTTTTGAGCATTGTTTTAGAGGATTCAATTGGTTATTTCGTCTTAAAAGATAAAAAAAACGCCCAAGTCAACAAAAAAAATTGAAGATGCCAAATTGCAAGCATTATTGGAAGAAGACGATATGCAAACTCAATAAAAAACGACAGGAATAAGACAGATGGAAAAGTGAAAAATGGTGTGCGAAGTTTTGCATTTTCGACATGTATTAAATACTTTTTTGCAAATGCAGAAAGTCGGAGGTTAACCCATGACAACCATCAACATCGACCGCAAGACGGAATCACTTTGGAAAGAAGACAATACTGTACATTTCGTGGGATCAGAAGGGTGTCGTGTACCATGAGCTTCTGAACCAGGTGAAATAGTAAATACCGTTCGCTACCGCCAACAAATGATCAATTTAAACCATGCATTGATCGAAAAGCGACTCTAATGGGTTACAAGACACGGAAAAGTGATTTAGGAGCACGACAAAGCCCCATCACACAGTGAAAGCGGTAGACACCATTTCTGCACTTGGCTGGAAACTCTTGTTGCATCCGCCGTACTCAGCAGACTTGGCCCTTGCCGACTACCACTTATTTTTATCGATATGTCACGCATATTCCATGAAATACTTCAACAATTTAAGAGATGTCGAAAAATGGCCGATGTATGGTTTTTTTTGAGAGCGCATACACAAATTGCCATAGAGATGGGGAAAAAGAAAAAATGTTTGGCAAAAATTGTTTCTTTTTATTCAAAATACATTTCCTCCGCATCAATACACTGTTGAGAACGTTCAATCAATGCCAGCATAATTTTGTTGTGTTGTTTTTCGGAATCAGCCTCGTCATGGCTTTTTGGACTTGTGTAACACTGTCATAAAACGTTTCTTTCAAGGCCAGTTTGAGTTTCGGGAAAAGGAAATAATCTCACGGACATAAATCAGGTGAATATCGAGGATGTTGAAGCACACCGCTTTATTTTTTCGCCTAAAATTCATGGACAGCGATAGTCCTGTGAGAACAAATCGAGCATAAGTTTTCCTTTTATTTAAATCATTTGTAAAAGTAAAAATTTCGTGAATGTCTTTGGTATATTAATTAGTTATACATTTTTAAAGAAACAAGAACTTTTTTCACCTAAAGTAATTCATTTTCTCCTAAATTCACCTTTAATTGCAATGAATTATTTTTGATGTAAATTATAACAATTTCAGTGTGTTATTTATTTAGAAGCTTCACAGGCTTTGTAGGCCTAGGGCTATTTACAGTTTATCATTTAACTATTTATATAAATTTTCGTTTTATAACATTGTACATGCAATTTTTAAATTTATATTCATTTTTTCATTATTTCTGTTTAAGTTCCCATACTGTCCTGTTCTTCGCCATTCCTTTCTACTTAATGCTTTCTCCTTTCACTTTTTGGCGTTCATACTTCTTACATCTTCTGTTTCATTATTATACCATGTACCTTTTATTTATCGGAGCTCTGTAGAGGGGTAGTTTTGGCATCCTTTCTCTACCCAACCGCCCAACATGTCATGGCCTGGTGGATGGTTGATTATATAATTATTTTACTTATTTATTTGCTCTTCTCCAACCATCGTTTGTATGTTTTTCTCTATAGATTGCTCTTAGTATTTTTCGTTCCTATTTGTCTATCAGTTCTTCATTAGCTTTCCATAATTCCCAAGTTTCGCTGGCGTATGTCACTATGGGCCTTGTATATTCTCACCTTAGTGTTCTTCGCCACATACTTTGACCTCATTGGTGTCGTCAAACTTTGGTATTTTTTATTACTTTGGCTATTCTGGTCTTCAATTTAATTTATTCTTTACCTTTTTCATTTATGACCACTCTCAGATATACAAATTCTGATATACTATACTGAATACAGATTCCTTTCTTTTTCAAATTTGTATTATTTTCCTTCATAGTTTGTCACGTATATAAAGTCTATTGCTTATTGATTGTTATGTGTCCCCTATTATCATATAATTTGTTTTATTTTCGTTTGTGTGCAATCCAAACTTTCCTGCTTCTACTTCTAATTTCCAAATGAGTTTTTGCAGTTTTTTTCGTTCTTGTTATTGTCAGATCGTTGGCGAAAGCCTGGCAATGGTATTCTTTATTATAAATAGTTGTGTCTCTATTTTTTACCATTTTTTATCACCGTTTCCAATACTAAGTAGAATAACACTGTTGACAGAGGGTCTCCCTGTCTGAGTCCTATGTTTACTCGAAATTCATCGGATTTATAGCCCTTCCACACTATTTCGTTTTTGAAGTGAAATTTCTTAGGCGGCGATTCAATAACCGTTAATTGGACTAGAATTGAGAGTGAAATTTCAAGGACGCGTCACGTTTAGACACATTTCGTTACATGGGAGAGAAGAAAGATATAACGTAGAGAGAAAGAGAAAGAGGGCTAAATCTTCCGACTTCACCATAGTGGAGTAAAAGAGGGCAAAATATACACAGCGATAGAATAATATAGTGTCTTGCATGCGCGCGTTGTAGATGTACACGTCAGACGCTATATATGAACAGCTGAGGTACCACGCGTTGTGTAATTAATATTTATCATTATGTTTTGTGATTATTTACGTAAATTACGTTTGTATTTTGTATTGTCGAGTATCATTTTAATTAATTTAATCAGCTTTGATGGTATGTTCAAGTAATGCAAGGCTTGGTATATCTTTTTTCAAAGCAAATATTTGATCCGTTACTGATCTATTTGTCCTAAAACCGGTTCCAGCATAGCTGTTTAATCTGTCTCTTATTAGCTGTTTTAATGTTTTTTAACAGATATCTAATATGGTAATGCCTCTATAATTTTCAGATACTAGCCTGTCTCCTTTTTTATATAGAAGGCATATCAAGGCTGTTAGCATTCCTCAGACATTTCTCCTTCTTGTCATTTTGGACAAGGTCGTATAGCGTTTGTTGTAGCTGCTTTCCTCCTGCTTTCAGAATTTTAACCACTGGTTCGCTTTCGCCTGATTTCTTGTTATTCTTAAAGTCATATTTGGCGTTTCTAAAGTCGTCTTTACTTGGTGGGTTTAATATTACACGGTCATCTTCAACAGTGCACTTTTTATTTGGTTTT
Source organism: Cosmopolites sordidus (assembly GCA_031761425.1). Taxonomy (NCBI): domain Eukaryota; kingdom Metazoa; phylum Arthropoda; class Insecta; order Coleoptera; family Curculionidae; genus Cosmopolites; species Cosmopolites sordidus. The sequence continues at coordinate 667,616 of JARFXV010000589.1, forward strand.
CCTCTAATATATTCTGTTATGTTTGGAAATGCTTCATCCATCCTTGCATTGTTTTTTTTCCTGTTCGCTCACCGATATTCTTTCTTCTGTTCTATCTAGATACTTTTTGCTTTGGTAGTCATGTTTTTGCTTCATTCATTCATTCATTCATTCATTCATTCATTCATTCATTCATTCATTCATTCATTCATTCATTCATTCATTCATTCATTCATTCATTCATTCATTCATTCATTCATTCATTCATTCATTCATTCATTCATTCATTCATTCATTCATTCATTCATTCATTCATTCATTCATTCATTCATTCATTCATTCATTCATTCATTCATTCATTCATTCATTCATTCATTCATTCATTCATTCATTCATTCATTCATTCATTCATTCATTCATTCATTCATTCATTCATTCATTCATTCATTCATTCATTCATTCATTCATTCATTCATTCATTCATTCATTCATTCATTCATTCATTCATTCATTCATTCATTCATTCATTCATTCATTCATTCATTCATTCATTCATTCATTCATTCATTCATTCATTCATTCATTCATTCATTCATTCATTCATTCATTCATTCATTCATTCATTCATTCATTCATTCATTCATTCATTCATTCATTCATTCATTCATTCATTCATTCATTCATTCATTCATTCATTCATTCATTCATTCATTCATTCATTCATTCATTCATTCATTCATTCATTCATTCATTCTTTTTGCTTCCTGATAAAACGATCTTATGAGTATTATTTATTTTCATTATATTGTCTCTTTTTCCTCATACAATTACTCATCATTTTTTTCCTGATATCTTTCTATTTTCTGATATTAATTTCACTATTGTTCTACGGTGCAAGTGGTCCTATTATTTTTTTTTTTTTGGTTTCTGCTAGATTACAGAGCATTTATCGTCGAACCAATCCTTTGATTTTTTTCCCTGCTTGTTGTGAGTATGACTCTTAATTTTAGCGTGTACTTATCCATAATTAAACTTGCACATCTATATTATGCAAAAGCCACATCCAAAACGTCACGAATATCATGAAAAAAATGGCACCGAAACACAATCACTGTTGATCATCCCCTGCTGATTCTAATTTCGTTAACAAAACGCCCGACAAGTGAACTCTATGTGGTTTAGTATTAATGGGAGAAAAAATAATGTTTTACATAAACAAAACCTAATCCGAAGAGAGAATTAAACTTTAATTTCATCTAATAACATTGTTCTATAACATTACCTGTTAATAATACCCATAAGTATCAACCTACAGTATGAAAATCGATTTGACGCACCCCGAAAATCTAAATCGAAAACACGATTTACCACAAATCGAGTCTGAAAATTATTAATTTAAAATTTCCTTTTGTAGTGTCGGGCCGAGGCTCATTATTTCACTTATAAGGACGAGAACGCAAAATATTTTCCATAAAATCAATCGATTAATAATGTGTGGAAGCTGAAATTTATTGCCCTGGATGCAGAGAAGATTTATTATTACAGAGATAGGAAGGTCTTTATTATTTATATAAATTGTTTCGACGCTGGGCTAATCAATTTTAAATTGCAAATAACAGTGAAATAAATATCTCAATTTAATATTCGCTGTTTTTGTATAATGATAAAATATTTTATAAAACAGAACAGCATGAAATATATGATTTTGATAATACTTACGTTTATTCCTTAAGTGACAGAAAGACCCATGTGACAGAAAGACACAATAAAATATTAATATTAATTTTTCTGGTCTGCCTGAAAAGTGACATGTCTGTTTGACATATGGCAAAAGAATAAGCAAATGACTATGGTATTTGAAAATGAATTTGTTAATGACGAAATTGACGTTTAAACTGCCATAAAGTATTAAACTCGAAGAAAGAAAAATAAAAGTAAATCTCTCTCGAGTATAGCGTTTTATGGGGAAAGGTTTCAACGGACTTATTTACTTCCCGTGTCCGGTCCAAAAATACTATTCCAGTGAATTGCTATCGCTAGCCTAATGTCATCCATTGTACAGGGTTGGTCCAGATTTACACAAATTAGAACGTGTATGTTCACACAGGATATCGGCTCAATCCGGTAGTACTCCCCATTTCTAAAAATTGGTGTGGAATCATGATACGCACACTCAATTGGTTAAGTGTTTTCCACATCGTGCAAGGTTGTTCGCTACCTGGTCGCAGCTCCTCTCTATCCTGGTGATTTGGACGATTTAGCTGGTTTTCCCGTCTTACTATACGGTCTGCAGCCGGAGTCTTTTCAAGGGCTCGTGTCCTTTTCTTTCTGTATTTTAGTCGCTTCGATGCTGGTTGATGCTCGTGCAGTAGAGGCCCGGGATCTGTTTCCTATTTTACTCTCTTTTCGTCTGCAGCGACCCTTCTACGTATATTGGGCAGCGCGATGCCAACTAACGGATATACGCTTTCTATTGGAGTTGGTTTCAGACTTCCCATTATAATACATACGGTCTCGTTCAAATGATATCCACCTGCTTTGCATGTATTGACCCGCTCCAGACTGGTGCCACATATTCTATGGCGGACAAACATAGTCCAAGGTTAGCAGTTGAAGTCGAAATCCTCAATCTGTGCGGGTTTGCACAATAGAATCGGTTTGTTAGTGTTCTGACTATGATATTACGCGCTAACCTTGACCCTGGTGTGCATGAAGTACTTCTTGTCGGTCAGGGTACGATTTAGTGTAACTCCCAGGTATTTTGGTGTTGAGTAATGCTGGAATCGTTCACCCCTCCATGCTTTCTCCCTGTTGGCATTTTTGGTGTTGAGGTGAAAAGCTCAGGCTCGGATAGAAGCTCGTTTTACCTGGTTGACTCCATTCATCTAAAGCTTGCGTTAATTTTCCTTCAACCTGTGCAAAACTGCGTGCCTGCACGGCCATCGCCAAATCATCGGTGTAGATGAAATTTTTTGTAAGATAGGACACCGGCTGGTCCTTTGTGTAAAAGTTACAGAGGACTGGTGACATTGCGCTTCCTTCCGACAATCCGTTCTTCTGATTCCTCCATCTGCTGTTCCGTCCTTGATGGCTGACGTAAATTCTTCTGCAATGGAGTAATTAATAGGTAGTCTCTTGTTAGGTCGTATGATTTCTTGAGCAGTCTTGTATGATTCACGGTGTCGAAAACTGCTGTTAGGTCTATAAAAACCGCTCCGGTGATCTTTCTCTATTCGAAACCATCTTCAATGTGTTGGGTTATGTTCAAAACCTGGCCGCAGCATGATTTTCTCGATCTGAAGCCAACCTATTGAGGAATGAGATTCTCCTCCAAGATGTCGGCAATGCGGTTAGGTATCATGCACCCCAATATCTTTAAAGTCATCGGGAGAAAGTGTTTGGAGAATTTGCCTCTTTCCCGGGCTTCAGAAGCACAACGACCCTCGCCTTCCTAAGCATTTTGGGATCTGCATGCTTGGGACACAGTCGTTCATCAGATTCAGCAGCCATTTGACTGTTTGGGGGCCGATGTTTTGGATTTGTTCGGCTCTTATCTCGTCAATGCCTGGTGCATGCTTGGTATTGCCTTTACATTACATCTTACAACATTCTCAAACACTACTTTAAAACTAAGGTTTTAAAAATAGTGTGAAACAAAATTATAAAAAACTAGTTTAAAGTAGTATTTGAGTATGTCTCGTCTTATAATACCAAACATACATCTTAGACGAGACAGAAAGTCCTGCTCATGGATCAGGGAAGAAAGGAAAGTCTGTGGCATCATTGGAAGAGTAAATCGATTGAAATGGAGATGGGCCGGCCATATAGCGAGGCGGTGGGATAACTGATGGACCAAGACAACCCTGGAGTCTATACCGCTTGACCGCAAATGTCCGCGAAGAAGACCGAAAGCACGATGGATTGATGACATCGTTAAGCATATTGGACCATAATGGCAGAAAAAAGCTCAGAGCCGTGCGAATTGAAAGCATGCTGGGGAGGCCTTCATCCTGCAGTGCATTCGGGTCCATTATACTTGATGATGTTATCCGTCCATCGTGTTTTTGGCCTTCTTCGCGGGCATTTGTGATCTAGCGGTATCCATTCCAGGATTGATTTGGTCCATCTGTCATTACATCCTCTCGCTATATGACCTGCTCACTTCTATTTCAATTCATTGGCCTTTCCAATGATGTCACGTACCTTCTTCTGTTCTCTAATTCATATGCAGGTCTTTCTGTCCCGCTTTATAATACCAAGCATACCCCTTTCCATTCTCCTCTGTGCAACCCGAAGTTTCTGAACTGCAGTGATATGAGTGTTCATGTTTCACTTCCATAAGTCAAAACAGGTAACACGCACTGATTAAAAACCTTTCTCTTCAGACAAAAAGGGAATTGCTCTTAAATACTATATTGACTCGGCCAAGTGCCTGCCAGCCACACTTAACCCGCCGTTCCACCTCCCGGGCGGTATCTCCCTCCATTGAAATTCTTTGCCTTTGCTATTGCTGCATTTGGTTTGGACAACCTTTGCTATTGGACAACCACATAGATCTTGGGCAAAGGTTTTCAATATATATATATATATATATATATATATATATATATATATATATATATATATATATATATATATATATATATAGCTATATATATATATATATATATATATATATATATATATATATATATATATATATATATATATAGCTATATATATATATATATATATATATATATATATATATATATATATATATATATATATATATATATATATATACATATAGCTATATATATATATATATATATATATATATATATATATATATATATATATATATATATATATATATATATATATATATATATATTATATAGCTATTTTTTTTGTTTGTGGGCGTTTGTCTGTTTACTGAACTATAGAAGTTTATAAGTTTACGGTGATAATGCTATGAGTAAAATTCTAAAGTCGATGAGAATGTTCAAGGACGGGTGAGTTAATGTGAAAGCGTTGGCTGACCTTCTCTTATTTTTGAAGATTTGGTTCGTAACGTGGACAACAAAATTCGAGAAAACCAACAATTCACAATTTCAAAGTTTCCAGGCGAATTTTCGAGGTTTTAAGCTTAGTTTTGTATACCATTGTTTTGGAGAAACTGAATTATAGAAAATTATGTTCTCAGTGGATTCCAAGACTGCTTTCTGACGATCACAAAACAAAGAACTTAGGCTGTGTCTTATCATTTTTGACTCGATACAATCAGGAAGGACATGAATTGTTATATCGTTACATGAGATGAGATTTGGGTATCTCACACGACTCCTAAGTTTAAGCAACATTCATGGGAATGGCGACACACGTTGTCGCCAACCAGAGTGAAAGCCAAACAGACAATTTCAGCACGAAAGATCATGGAAACTGAGACAGGAAAGGGACTTTCTTAGTGGATTTTATGCCGAGAAACACAATATGTAAAACAAGCGGGGTGGCTTATTATCTTCCGGTATAATGTTGCTCCATGACAATGTAAAACCACATTTTTCTGCACAAACACAAGTTATATCATCAGGTCTTTTGGATGAGAAGAACTGGATCATCCCCCTTAGAGTGCAAACCTTGCACACAGTGATTTTGACTTGTTTAGGCACTTAAAAAAGTTTCTTGGTGGTCAACAGTTCAACGACGACGGAGAAGTTAAAACTGCAGTCATGGAATGGGCTTCTTCACAGGCGGCAGATTTCTTTAACGCCGGAATTCAAAAAAAATTTGAGCAGTATGATAAATGTTAATGTTTGGTTGACAATAATGCGATTGTAATGGAAATTATGTAAAAAAGTAGATAAAAGTATTTAGTATATGAAAAACTATAATGATATTATTGTATTTTTCTTCTTGCTAGAAATCGGATCTTATTTGAAAATTATATCTCATATATATTGTATAGAATACAATATATATGAGATATATAGATTAAAGTAAGAATACCCCATTATGTATAATAGTACAGTTTCTGTTGGGAAAAATTACTAAAATAAAAAATATATATTCTTTTCTATAGTATACCAATAAACAAAAAAAAATTAGCAGTTCAAAAAGAAATTACTTTAAAGAATGCTTAAATAAAATCTTATTTAAAGCTAGTTCTTTCACCAGAATACTGGTTTATTGACCTATCTATACCGAAATGAAATATGCTTGTAATTCTGTCGAATTTTTCCCAAGTGAAACAAAAATATCTTTCTGCACCTTTTTTTAAAAATATTTTTCGCGAATCAATACCCAAAGTGAGAAAACAAAATGAGCCACCGTCTTGACGATTTGGCTTCGAGCCAGCTTCTCTCGACCCAACGTGTCGGAAGTCTTCTCCACAAATTAGTCGACGACCCATTTTCCAAGCACGGCTCCATCTTGCCGTTTTGATAGACCCTGTTACTGTTCTAATGCGATTATTCCGATAACTGGATAATGTTGTTTTGACGGAGGATGATGTAAAGTTTTTCCGGAGGTCAACTAGAGAAAAGTTGATTTTTTTTTCAAAGAACATACCAAGAGAAATTATATCGTTTATGTTACATTTTCTAATATCGAGATATTATTCGAATATTTGAAGTTTATAATGTCAGGTTTTCCACATATCTTAGGAGCCTTTTAAATTCCTTTGCTATCCAACTGATCTCATTGATTTTCCTGGTTTAAGCAGTTTTAGTAAGGTATTCCGTCCTTAAAGTACTTTTGGATTTGAAATCTGTAAAAAAAGGAAAGAAAGTACAAATAGAATACTTTGTCCGCTTATTATATAACAGAAACATCCCATTAGGTCTAATCAAGACAATTGAAGATATATACAAAGACAATAAGGTAGTAGCAAGATTAGGAGATACAGTGCCAATTAATTATGAACTAGGAATACGGCAGGGAGACTTCTTATTTAAACCTTATCCTATTTAATATTGTCATGGATGAAATCATAAAGGAAGTCAAAATAATAAGGGGGGTATAGATTGGATAACCAAGACCTGAAAATCATGTTACGCCATCGTTTCTTAAACTTTTTAGCGTGGTTAGCGTAAAAGCCAAAAAATAAAGTAAAAACGTTGCAATCCCTTCACTACAATATGGTAATTTGACGTTTATCAAAGCTTTACATCGGCCGGTTAATACGGTGACGATTCGTCTTTTTTTCAGTATAGTGATTTACGAAGTATCATTTTTACTTTTAAATAGTTTAAAACTATTTCCTAACTCCTACAAGCATGTTCACACGCTTACAAATAGTGAAAAATCGAATCATCTATTTGTCTTTGCATTAAATAACGAATCGTAAATGACGGATTTATATGTCAATGGGCCGTTACACTTATTCCGAAATACCGCACACAACCACAAATATCGAACTACAAGACTCGTGTAGTTCCTTATTCTTATATTACTGTTCGTTACTTCGAACTTGGGCCCTGCACTTGCAGGCACTTGTAAAATGACCCGCCCGTGCACCTCGCGCCACCCTTCATCGCTTGCGAGACGAATCATTCGTCCCGAACGCGCTTATGCAAGTTCATACAAGCTATGCTCTTTGGTAATAATAACAAAGAACGAGACGAAGAGTTTCGTTGTTAATTACGCTTTTATGAAAACAAATGAAAACAAATGCTACAAAAAAGATACCAGATAATTTACAAAATGTTCTGTCAGAAGCCGTAAAAATTGTTATTTTTCTTAAAAGCCGACCATTGTAGATTAGATTGTTTTCCACTGTGTGCAGAAATGCGTGCCAAATACGACTCACTACTTTTCCACCCTGAAGTCAGGTAGTTGTTGCAGGTTGAATTGAAAATCTTTTTTACAAATAACAATAGCTAGTTTTCAAAGTTTCTACAAAATAGAGAAACTTTATTACTGTTGGTTTACTTGAGTATTTAGATATATTTTCACATTCATCAATAAGCTTGGTATTTGGATTATATGGCTTGGAAAACTCAATTTTGATGCATTCACTTTAACTTAATTAATTTAACTAATTTTTAACTTTTAACTAATTTAGAAAATTCTGTTATTGATCGTGTGTTGGAGAGCATGGAAAAGTATGGTAACTTAACGTATTGAGATTAACAACCAATTTATTGAAATATCGACCGACAAAACTCTTAAACTAGAATGTTTAATGAAAATACACAGTGGGCAAGTGGAGAATAATAAAAATATTCAAAAAACAAGGCCATTCTTTTTTTTTTCCTGTGGACTTCGAGTGTTGTACTTCGAGTTGTACTCGAAGCCCGACTGATGACGGCTCAAGGCCAGAAACCGGTCTCGGGAGATGCTTGTTGGCGTTTGATGGCGACTAAAGGATTGAGAATTTTACGCGGAGCGCAGGATTTTTAATGTCCTCCACTTGCCCACTGTGTATTTTCATACATATCTGGTACCTGAATATAGGGCCTGGGTTTGGGTTCGAACGGTTTCAGACAGTAGTACCGTTACGAACCACCGGATGGCGTAAGCTGCATTTCAGTGCTGCTTTCATCCGATTTGGCCGTTCAATATGGTCAGGACCCTGGTCAATTCTTCAGTTGCTTTCGAACAATTCGAAGCCCGACTGATGACGGTTTAAGGCCAAGAACCCCTCTCGGGAAATGCTTGTTGGCGTTTGATGGCGACTGAAGAATTGAGAATTTTACGTGGAGCACAGGAAAAAAAAAAGAAAAGAATTCCTTGTTTTTTGAATATTTTTAGAATATTTAACTCAAGATTTGACGACGATGTGACTATGGAAGCCTAGTAACGGAAGCTTTGAAAACATTGATCCTCTTCGCCACTTCTTACTTATGCCAAAAAAACTTCTCGTTGACGGTGGCTTTAAGAACTAAATATAGAAATCGTCTATTGTCACTGGAAAATAATATCCTTATGTGTTTTTGCAATGATGATCAATCATCGCATTAAATTATTATTTCAAAGAATTTTGGCTGTTACTTTATTTAAGATTATTTTATTATGTTGTTATTTTCTGGTAATATTTAATTTTCTAGCACTTGTTTTTAAATTAAATTATTCCTGAACGCAGCCCCTTTAAGGCTCGCGACCCCTAAGTTGAGAAACGATGGAATAATAGTGAAAAGACAGAACGATCTGCAAATGTTGCTATACGAATTTCATCTAACAGCGAAATAATATAATATGTCAATCTCGACCAAAAAAAAAACAAAACGGTAGAGAGGTGCTAGTTGAGCAACTTTTCATTTGATCTCCATAACTTTAAGAATATGCATCGGATTTAATTGATTCTTACTCTGTTAGGTTCATAATTGCTCTTCTCCAAAACAGCTACCGGCGTAAAAACGATCCGAGTACAAGTTCAAAAGTTATTGTCGGAAATGCGATAGCGCCCCAAGTTGCACAACGTGCCCCACTAGTTGAGCATGGGTATGGGGCTAGTGGAGCATTGGCTAAAATGGACCTGATGTATAGAATGATCTGAATACAAAATAATTGTAATCAACTAGCAAATATTTATTTATTATGATTATTACATATTCATATTATTATTATATCCCTGTAAAAATAAAATTAAAATCAAACAAAATTAAATCTTTCTAACCTTTGGATTATTATTACGCCCTTTATATTAAAAATTATATATTTAAGGATAATTATAACTCAAATAAATATTAAATTAAAGTAGTAACTAATTATCAGATTATGAAAATTTCTAGACGATAAATAATCCCAAATTATTAATCATCTTTGTCTCTATTATAATTAATCCAAACATATATCTTTAAAGTCATCCTGTTAATATTAAATTGTTTGGCTGCAGCATTTACACCCATTTTTTCCTCCTCTATAGCTTTTGCTGCATCACTCAATTGTTGACTAGTAGTTAAACCTTTTGAGGTCTTTCTTTTAAATGTACGCATCCTAAAATGTAATAATAATTATTAATACAATTATCAATATAAGCAATTTTAATTAGTAAACTTTGTGAAGAATCATCACATGCACAAATTAATTGATGGTTATTAATTTAAAAAAAAAATCGATTTTCTGCAATGAACACTAATTCCCAACTAGCCCCAGTTGAGGCAACAAAACAAAAATTAGGTTATACAAAAATCATAAGAGTTAAAAATAAATAAGCATCTCTAATCGAAAGAACAATAATTAAGTAATCTTTAAATACTTACGTGGTCCTTATTAAGTGTTTTTATACGAGTATAGTAGAAAAATTATAATGACCTGTAACATTTCTTTTACGCCGAAAAAAAAAAACAAAGCGTTCTCTTATTTTATCGGAACAGCGGCCAGCAATTGAATAATCGCGCTGTGTATTCCCCTCCCATAACCCTTTCTTTTCGTCATTCACACTTTTGTTGTAGGTTGCTTAGTTTTCGAGATATTTCGATTGCACAACTTATCTCTAGGATCAACTAGCCCCGCTCTACCCTAATAGTAAAGGAGCCCATTACGTGTAAGTTGGCGGTTAAAGACAAGCCAATTGAACAAGTGATGGAGGTCGAGCATCTGGGCATCAAAATAACTAGCGTCGGAAAAATCGAGGAAGAGACTAACATCAGGATAGCAGGATGTCTCAATGATACTATATTTACAAATAAATTCCTTTTAATCGAGACCAGAGTAAGGATATATAAAATCGTAGTACGACCAGTAATGACTTACACAGCTGAAACAAGAGCTGATACCAATATTACTCAGAAAATGATGGAATTATCAGAAATGAGACTTTTAAGGAGAGCGGCAAGACAATGGGAGACAGAGAAAGGCGCGAGGACATAAGGCGCACATGTAACGTAGAAAATATCAAGCAGTGGTTAAAGGGAAGAAAAGTGGAATGGGATCAACACATAGGAAGGATGGCAAACATCGAGATAGCGTGTATTGCGAGAGATAAGTCACTGAACGGAACAAGACCAATAGGACGCCCAAGGAAAAGGTGGAGCAACGATTTATAAATCAGGGCAAAAGAAACAAAAAGGCAATATGGTATGTTTAATTCTAAGTATGAAGAAGAATAGAAGGAGAAATAAGACTGTTACGAGCGTTCACTTCATTGACCATTTTTGACAATGGATTTCTATTTAATTTTCTATATGAATCTTTTTGAATTTATCAACACGTTCAAAATATTTAGATTTGTCTATTATTACAACCCTATTGCCCTTCTCTGCTTTTAAATAATAATAATCCTTTTCTCGCAGACGTTTAACAATCGTGCAAATATTTGACATTTTTTGACTATTATTAAAAATATTTCTTTCAATTTTACCTTTACATGACTTTCTAATGAAAGCCTTGGCAGACTTTGGCAAGTGTTTAACAACATTTTCAATACCGTTTTTTTGTATACGGAAAATGCTTTATATTAGTAATGCTGTGATATTTTTTGCTGAAGAAACCAATATGCATATTATTTATGTTTTATCCTTTTCAATATATTTTGCGAACCAATGTAGAATGTGGCAAAAAATCCAGTGGTCCTCCGCCTTGACGGACTGGCTTCAAGCCAGCTGTTCTCGTCCCAACGTGTCAGAGTCATCTCCACAAATTAGTCGGCGACCCATTTCCGTGGCACAGCTTCATCCTGCCGTTTTGATGGGCTCTGTTACCGCTCTTACACTATTAATCCGATAACTGGATAATGTTGTTTTGACGGGGGACGATGTAAAGTTTTTCCAGGCATTAACAATAGCAAAGTTTATCAATTTTCATACGCAGTCTAAGGGAAATAATATTGTTAATGTCACGTAATTTCAGATTATTTAAGAGATTGTATAAGTTGCTTAACTTTATCCTGTAGAGCTAACTAAATTTTCCAACAACACTGTCTCTAAGGAGGTGCAGTATTTATTCAAATACTGGATACGTAAAGAAATGAAACTTCCATAGGTACATGGAATGAAAAATATTCAAGAAAGATTATGAAATTATTATTAAATACATTTGGCACTACAGACCTTTGATAATTTCTCCGCTTGCACTCCAATTTCCTCTGTGTCTGTCCTCTTCGATACGCCGTAGCCATAGACACTTTATTCAGGTTCTTTAATTCATCCGTTCGTGCCTATATTCCAACCACCTTGACCTTCTTATGCTTAGCTCCGCTGCTATATCTGACGAATTTATCAACATGTATGTACAACATGTATGACAGTATGTTGGAAAAAAACAGGAAATAGTCACACGGAGATAAATCAGGGAAATACGGAGAATATTGAAGCACACATACTTGTTTTTCGCCAAATATTTACGTACAGCCACGGTCCTGTATCAACTTTCCGGCGCTCGATTATGTCTTTGGTCATATTTAATTCCTCCGCTATCAACTTCACAGTCGAATTTACATCAGAGGCGATCATTTCTTGCACTTTTTCGACAAACTCAAAACAATGTTTGTTTTTTTGAACGTGCTGGCTTTGTGTCGTTTTCCAAAGCATCATAACCATACTGGAATCGCTTACCGCAAAACGTGGTTACTTGGAACACATTTTGTAGTAAGTTTTCTTGTAGGTAACTTTTTTTAACATCCTAATTTCCAACTAGTTTGGTTCAATAGAATAATGTGGCCTTTGTCTATAAGGCGTCTAAGAGATTCAATAATATTTTATGCATTATACATGGAAATAAATGAAAAACAACGCTTTTACAATAAAATTGTCATCTTTATTATGGAAACATTATAAAAACATCTGTACCGAGTGTACTATTATAGGCACTTAATCATTGCGTCTTATAATTATTATTGCGATCAACTTTGACAACATTATAATTAACTAAAAACAAAAAAATTGAGCAACAATAGAAAAAAAGTTAGAAATAATTATAGTCTGTGTCGTCTTCGCACACCATACATTCATAGGCAGGATTATTCGAGCCTTTGTTACACATGGCGCAGATCCATTTTTGCAAGTGATGACATATCCTGTCTGTAGGATGGCGGTAGAACCGGTAATCAAATCTACAGATGTAACAAAGATTATTGCCCTTCCGCATTATCTTCTTGCGGACCAAATTAAAGAGAGGAACATCTAATCGGTAGAAGATTCTTCTTTTGCAGGTGGTGCACCAGAAGTTTAGGAGATTGGCGTAGAGATCGGGATTATTGCCCTTTTTGCCCTTCTGCATTATCTTCTTGTAGACCAAATTATTGAGAGGAACATCTTATCGGTAGAAGATTCTTCTTTTGCAGGTGGTGCACCAGAAGTTTAGGAGATTGGCGTAGAGATCGGGGTCATCCTCGATAGCTGAGACAGTCTCAACAGCTAAGACATCCTCTTCGATTTCTGCATGACAGACATGTGTGTTCCTGGTTTATTCTTTCTGGTTTTTTCTTTCCTCTTCTGTGTCTAATCCTTTCAGAGTTTAAACCTCTTGTATCTTTTAAAAACTCCTGCAGATTGTTATCGAGAATATGTCCAGTTTCTTCTGACCGATTTGCTGGAAGTTTTTTCGAGGCAGTTTCAGGAGCGAAAGGGTAAAGACATGTAGTTTTGGAGGAGCTCTGTAGATTTTTTATTATATTTGGAGCTAATGCATTCATCAAGCTCTTCAGTAGCATAGGAAACTGTGCATTTGGACTGGCGCACCGTGTTCTTGATTATTTTCTCCAATTGTCCAGAACTTTTTTCCATTGTTTCTTTAAATGACCATATACACCCACATCCAGAGGTTGCATCATGTGAGTAGAGTTTGGTGTCAGAGTCGTAAAATAAATGTTGTTTTCTACTGCAGTCTTGATAACTTCAGGTGAAAAATGAGAAATAAAATTGTCACCAATGACAACAACTTTTTCATTTCCTACTCTCTATTCCTGGATGTAGCAATATTTTGAAGAACCAAACCTCGAACAAATTCATGTCAAACCAGCCATTATTACTGTTCCTGCTAATAGTTCCAGGTGAGCTGACAACTCTGTCCAGTTGTTGTAAAGATGGTTTAATTTGTAGTCAACCATGGGAGGAATCAGCTTTCTGTCAGCGGTGCTAGAGAACATGATGCTGCCTGATGATTTCGAATGCTCCTGGACTCTTTCGACGCGTTTATGCCATCGCGGTACTAGTAGTTTTATCGCCGCTGGGTTGTCTGTTATATTTGTCTCGTCATAATTATAAATTAGAGCTGGACGTGTCTCCTCCAAAGCAAGCCTCAAATTTTCGAAAAACTCTTTGATCTCGTTGGGACCCACCGATCATCTTGAAATCTTGATATTTGTAGCTAGTCTCTGCGTTAGGTTGTTTCGAGTTGCAAAATTGTTCACAAAGTCATAGCCCGGTAAATTGTCTTTCGACTGTTTTATAACCCTACCTTCCTTGTTGATAAACATTTAAACGACGGTTCGGATGTCGGTCTTTGTCAGAGGGAAACTCCAGTCTGCTGGAACACTCAAGGTATCGGCTAATAGTTTCTCATTCTGAGGCTTCAAAACAGTGGGATGGCCCGGCTTCCCTTCAAGTATGGGATGGATCTTGTTATGAATAGTGGTCTTAGTAATTTTGTACTGCTTGGTACCAGCAGCCTGGGTAAGTATACCTGTCCGCATATCTGCAACGGCTTTTGCAATGTCTTCATCACTGTAATTTTTATAATTACTGACACTTAGTTTTCTTTTCTATGTTGTGACTATTGTGATTCATTTGTGAATAGAAACGAATACAAGGTTAACTTAAAACAAATTAAAATACCAAATTTACCACCAATTAAGTCACAAATGCACATCTAGATACTTTAATTTACCCAAACCAAAGTATGTTTACTATAAACTTACCGAAAATTAAAGATCCCAACGGTATTCAACCGAATTTATGCACCATACAACAAACACCAACAACGAACACGCTCAAACTAGTCGGTAAGTCAGGCAATCGCAATGCTAACCTCCTATGTCTCACCGTGCTTCCTTATTCATAATTTTCCTCTTCCAGTTATTTATTTTCATCTTCTGCAAATGTCTCATCTCTGTGTTTCATCTCTCCATCTTGATCTTGGCCTGCATCTTTTCGTTTTGCCCTCTATATTATTTTTCAGTAACTTTTTGGGATTCAGTTCTCTTACATTTTACAAATAACTCCTATCCATCTCAATGTCTGGAATGTTTCATTTTCTGTGATATCTGGTTTATTATGTAACTTTTTTAACTCACTGTTTAAAAAAACTACTTGCGAAATGCTTTTCTCCAAGTACAATTGAAAATAATGTCTTCGTCGAATTGCGACTGGTGATTAAAAACTGAAATATTTTAAGAATCCTAAGCGTAAAAGATCATGGGTAACTCGATATGAACCATTGACATCGACTGTAAGCCCAAATCGCTATGGGCGTAAGAAAATGCTCTGTGTTTGGTAGGATCAGACGGGTTTGATCTATTATGAGCTCCTAAAACCTGGCGAAACCGTTAATACCCAATACTACCGACAACAAATTATCGATTTGAATCAAGCTTTGCGCGAAAAATAACTAGAATATAAAAAAGGCAACACAGAGTGATTTTGCTTCATGATAATTCACCATCACATACAGCAAAACTGGTCAAGGAAACGATTGAGGAGTTTAGCTGGGAAATACTTTCACATACAGCTTACTCACCAGACTTGGCTCCGTCCGATTACTATTTATTTGCGCCTATGGGATATACATTTGCTGAGTAGCGCTTTACTTCTTACGAAATTGTACGAAAATGGCTCCATGACTGGTTTGCCTCAAAAGACCAACAGTTTTTTTGACGTGTCATCTACAAATTGTCAGACAGGTGGGATAAATATATAGCTAACGATGGACAATACATTGAATAAATTCATTTTCATACAATAAACATGTATTTTCTATTTAAAAATTCTGGTTTCATATTTACATACCTAAGATAAGATAGACCATAAGATCGCGACATCTATACTTGAAAACGGATTTGCCTTCCAATCGCTCGAGCACATCTAATTTATATTCTTACAACAAGATTAAATATACTGAACTACCATTATTTCACCTGATCTTTATTGTAATAAATCTTTTCAGCAACATAACTATCAGCTGAGATACAGATCGACATGTGTTCTTCTATTTAATTATTAATATAAACAAAGCTGTGATATTAAGTGGCAATTTAATATTGTCTCGAGGGTAAATAGTGCGGTACTTTCATATTATATATTCAGAAAATTTACATCGATCGTGGAAATTCAGCTGATTTATATAAACAGTTTAAAAATGCCTTTTGAATTGGTTTTGAATATATTAAGGTTAATTAAACCGTAAATAATGGCTTTATGTTTTTTTTTTGTATATGGGTGTGATGAGAGAGAAGAGAATAAATTAAACCCAGTGTTTTACAATAATAAAAAAAGAAAATAGGTAATTAATATATATATATATATATATATATATATATATATATATATATATATATATATATATATATATATATATTAATATATGTATATACCATATATACTATATAATAATATAAATAAATTAGCATAGCTTTGAATTTATTTTAGTTACCGAATATAATAAAGACATATATTCCATAATACACATAATGAAAGGAAAAATAATTTATAAGTTACATAGTAGGTGCTAAAATTTAATAACCACAGTACAATAAATGGATATATGCATTACATTTTCAACTAGCGTTCAACCACGTATTTCATTGTTATTAGCTTCATCAATTTACTCGTCTAACTATTATTGGTAACCAAATTGAAAGCGAGCTTGAACAGTATCGAAATAACGAAGCAATTTGTCTGTAATTAGCGGTAAAAAGGAACCAGTATCCACGTCCAACATAATAGGATTGATCTTGTATTATATTAACATCGTTATAGATTGATCAGAACTGATAAGAATACTAGCGGAATATTAATAGATATGTAACATTGAATAATTAAGGCAATAAACTGCGTTGCTATAGAAACAAGTAAAATGCTTTGAAAACTAAATAATATAAATAGTGAAGAAATCAGATGACTATTAGAACATTAGCAAAATGGAATACCGTTTGGTCATCAAGGATGAGGTTTTGTGAGGAATATTTGATAAAATAAAATTACTGTTCATTCTACTGAATTTAATTTACTATGTTCTAATGGATAAGGGACGATTTTACAGACGAGAAGAATCTTATGAAACCAATTTCCCAGGTAACCTTTTTTGAACCAAATTGAAAAAACAACTACAAAAATATTACTTGGCATTTTTTACGCTTATTAATCATAGAAAATGCACTTTTATTGATGAAAATAAAATTAATTAGTTATTTTTTTATTAATTGTTGTTCTGGAACAATATTGGGCTTTAACCTACCTGTCAACAATGTCAATGCCTACCATTGTCACTTCTGCAATAGTTCTAATATATTCAAGATAAATATTTAAAAATGTATTTAAACTGATAAAATATTTAAATAAAATTTACATAGGTACAGCAAATAAAATAATTGGCAATTCAAAAATACCTACTGTAAAAATTTCACATTTTTGTAAAACAATAATTATTTGGTGTGAAAGTGTTTGAAAGAATTTCTTTGTTTTGTACAACACAAGATTACTTTACATTTATCACATGTTATAAATGAACAACCCTTTGAACATAGTTTACATCTCTCTGCTTTTCTACAAATTCAGGCAAATACCCTAAATTATCATACCTTATATGATTTATAGACCTTGGTGCTAATGGAATTCTTCTCTTTTTTTGCTGCTGTTGTAGCTGTTCATTGCTAGGACGTCTCTTTCGCTTTATACCCATTTTACCACCCTTGGTTAGAGCAGCCGATATGATGGTTTGAAACAGAAGCATTTAATATTCAGCTTTCCTCCCATGTTATTCTTGATGGTGCCTGTATTGTAGCCAACTGCTACAGACACTTTTTTGGTTACTGTAGACACCAGAAAATAATTCTCATATACCATCGAGTTGCCTTAATATCTAGTCTATATAGTTCAAGAAACATGTCGACTTTATCAATGCCACCCATAGACTTATTGTATTCTTTCACCACATATAGCTGGACAATTTCTATAGACTTTTTCTCAGCAGCACTCCACCGTTTGAATTTCAACTCTGGCTCAGTAAAAATATAGTTTGACACAAAGTTTATGGTTTTTCTGTTATATCACCTAACTAAAGAAAGATTCTTTGTGGTTTCTACAATTTTATCTACATTTCCACATCCCAGTTCACAGTTGCAATGATGTTACTGAACACCAGCTTTACTTATTTGTTTTATTTAAAAAACTACAATGTATACGATTATTAATTAAATTACACTAGTTTAAATTTTAACTTTTTTATATACCCCGAAAGAAATGTATAAAAATATATTAACCTACCTTGCTCAAACCTAAAAGTGTTAGCTAAAATATTCTATCACGTCACAATTTTTTTTTATAGTCAAATCATTTTTTTCAACTACCCTACTACCCTGGTAACTTCAGTTTAATATTTATTTATTCGATTCAAACAACAAATATCCTGTTTCAAATTGAATTAAAAGGTCGAATAGAAAGTATAAACAAAGTTCTGATCGTTGTTGCTACGTTTGTGGACAGTTTATATTTTCAAAAAAAAGGAGACCCATTGCAAATTCCTTAAAAAGTGCATATCTTCATTATTTTGGATTTCCTGTTGGGAATCAAGATAAATAGTGGGCGCTTCATGTGTTTTATGAAAGCTGTAGAATCGTTTTACTCCAGCGATCATCAGGAGATAAGAATACCTTCCATTTGGTTCACCAATGTTATGAAGAGAACCTAGTAATCATGAAAATGACTTTTACTTTTGTGTTACGAAAACAGTGGGATATAAAACAAAAAATAAGGCGAGTATTGTATATGCCGAAGTTTCGTCTGTTATTAAGCCAATTTTACATCCGAAGGTTCGCCCATATCCAATTTGTCCCAGTAATTCGAGTCAAAATATAGTAGATGACAATGAAAGTGATGTTGAAGTTAAATTGATTTCTGGTGATTCTGACGATTTCTCTCTTCAAGGAAACACTCCACATTTAATTAATCAAGCCGAATTAAAACATTTTATAAGAGATTGACAACTATTAAGATCTAAAGCAGAGCTTCTTGGTTCTTGCCTACAACAATGGAATTTATTAACACCAGACACGAGAGTTACGTTGTCCAGAAACAGGAGCAAAGTTTACTCAGAATTTTTTAAAAGAGAAGGAAAATATTGTTATTGTACTGTATATCTCGGGACTTTTTGAAGCAATGAATTAAAACTATAATTTGAGTTTTTTTCCTGAAAAATTAGTAAGTATGAGTGACGAACAAGGGAAACGTTTTCACTAAGATTTAATGATTTTCACGATCACAGGGATTACTGTTGGTCCATTATAAGGGAAACCGATTCAAAAAACTATAAAAAGAAGGCAAACATTAGCCATTTGTATTTTTTTTATTCACGCTAAGATTTATTCCATTTATAAGTAAATAAATATTTCTAAAAGCAGACGTAACATAATTTTTGTATTATTTTTTCTGGATAACTCTTACCACAATAAACAATACGGAATGTCATACGACGATCTTGCTTTATCAGCTCGAGCACAGTGTCGGTGTTTTCTGGCACAACATCCGATTTTGGTCGACTTTCATTAAATTCGTCTGTGAACGAACGACGGCTACTATTGAACATACTAAACCACTGATATACAGTGGCTTTAGATGGTGCTTCATCGCCAAAAGTTGAAATAAGCTGGTCGATGCACTGTTGTTGAGATAATCCACGTCGAACATCGAAGTAAATCATCGCGAAAACGAAAATTCTCACAACTTCATTCAATTTTTTGACTGAGATGAAATTTTCAAATAACAATATAAAACAAATATCTGCCACAGGATAAAACATTCTGAGTAAGTATAGAGTCAACGATGTCAAACTTTATACCTTTTTATATACTTTTTACACCTAGCTACACCACTGTTGCCAATTCCGGATAAATAAATAGTAACCTATAAGTAACCCTATTTAGCCGTCGGATAAATAATATAAGAACATTGAAATAAGTTGATAGTTTACAATGCAATAATCCTCATAACAATTCTGTATGCAGGTGGATACTAGAGAAAAAAGAAAATTATAAATCGGACAGAAATATGGTTTCTTAAGGAAGTGATAAGGAAACCAAGTTATAGAAATAAGAAATAAACGGAATAGAAAAACGACAAAGTGTAAAGTGAACAATACCATGGTAATTGAAGAAAACAGTTTTGTCAGTTTTATCGGCTTTGGTTTGCAAATTCGTATAAATTCTTTAAAAAGGAATAAAACAATTTTTTACGTTGTTATCTATCACTTTATTTTTAAACAAAATTTGTGTGACTATAGTTTCGTAAAACGATTTTACACTATAGTCGCACAAAGTTTATTTAAAAATAAAAGTGAAAGGTAACAAAGTAAAAATTGTTTTATTCCTTTTTAAAAAGTAACGGACAAATCAATCAATAATGGTATAAAATCGTATTCGGCATCAATTTCATACAAAATTTAATACAAATTTACTCGAAAAAATGATCCATTATAAAAATTGCCGAAATTTTGTTCATTATTATGAAAGACGGTATAATTTTTAATTTAAGAAGGGAAATTATATGAAACTTCTATCAGATATCAAGGACAGTCATACAAACTTAAAAAGCAAATTGCTGTATCTATACGTACAGCGCGCGAAATTTTAAAACAAGTCACCTTACTTTATGATTAAATTAGCATACAACCAAAATATTTATTTTATTTATAACAGTACAAAAAATAATATAATCCTGGTTTTGTTAACTATTTAAAAATAAAATAAGATCGTTTATTCGTTAGTGAGTTTGTAGCAACCAACGGTAGCGATTTCGAGTTAATTTTTCACACACCTTTTTCATTTCACGTTGTCTGCTTTCAAGTGTCATTCCGTTAAAAGATTTTTCGTTTATAAATATCTTATTTTGCTTACCTTCTCCTATTTATTACCTACTCACTAACGTATTAAATGTATTTTTAATAAACAAATTTTGACATTATCACTAAATATATTTACTATGTAGTAAATTAAAATTATTTTTCTTTTTTTTTGTAACAATATTGAGGATGACGTTGCTTTCAGCATGAAATATTAGCTGTTTTGTAAAAAAAAAACGAAACCAACGTTAGTTTTCTATTGGCATATTTGTAAAATGTTTTAGATTTAGATACAGGGTGTTCTAAAGAGTTGTTAATGTTTAGTTGCTCTAGAAAACTTGGTAGAAGGGGTAGGAAGGTGGGGTCGGTCTTAAACGATAAATCGGCTCCGTGAAATTTAGTCACCATGCAGCGCTACACGGGGAGAAGCGTTCGTTTTGTGTGCGTGAGTATTACCGCAACAACAATTCCATCACTACTGCGCGGTATCGTATGTTTGGCCAGTAATGTCCAACATTAAATTAATGCGTCCCCGGTCATCGAAGGTCAGAAAGAACCGATGAAAACATTGGGAGAGTGAGATCGCCCGTGCGCCAACAATCAATCGGCTCGAAAGCGCGCACCTGCTTTAAATGTGACGAGATCATCGACGCTTCGCATCCTTCACAAAGATTTACCCATGTACCCGTACACGATTCAGTTAGTGCAAGGACTGAAGCTGAAGGATGAAACGAAATGATGAACCGATTTCCAGCAGTCGACAAAAGCTTATTCTTCGATGGGGCTCATTTCGATCTCAATAGCCATGTCAATAATGAAAATTGTCACCACTGGTGTGGAGAAAACCGTATAAAGCCCGAAGATCACCGTTTGGGCTACAATGTCGGCATCCGGAATAATCGGCCCGTTACCAATTCCAAAGCCGCGCGGTAACGGTGAACTCTCAAACTTTTTTCACTCCTGCTCTTCAAAAATTTGAAGAATACTCTCAGGACACTTCATTTCAACAGGACGAAGTCCCCTGCCACACTTTTAATCTCTCCTTGCTCATTTGGGAAAATTCGGAGAGACAAAAAAAGAGGAGACATTCTGGTGTGTCTGGTGATTTTTTTATGTGGATATCTTAAAAGTCCGCGACCACCCCGCCACTCCGGAAGATCTAAAGAAGAATATTCGGCAAGAAATCGAAGCCATAACTGCAAACACTTGCTGTCGCGAGATGAGTTTTGCATTTAAATTCCATAGTAGAACATCAAAACTTGATGCATTTATTGACAGTAAACTGGAGTGGGCATGGAATGGAATCAACAATTCTTTAGAAGACTTGTGACTTGTTCTAAACACGAATCAGCAGTATTATTTTGACGTTTTTTAATAATAGATTAAACATGTATTAAACCTGAAGAGAATTGCCACTAAACTCCAAATCACTTTTTTTAATTGCTCGACGCACGTTTTGCTAAGCATGTTAGCTTCATCAGGAGTTTATTTAATCTAATTCTAAAACTAAACTATGTTCTATTTATATGATAATCCTACCTAATGAAGCGTGTAAAAATCATGAACCGTGAAGTTTACTGAGCCTTACATTAATAATTGAAAAAGTTGACTGAACGGAATAGGTCTTTCATCCAGATTCATGATTTCTTACATTTTTTTATTTCAATGGTTTCATATGCATCCAAAGCCCTATTGTTATTTACACTTTTTACCTGTCTTAAATTTCTAATACCTATATTGTGGGTATGTTTGATTTCATGTTGGGTAACACAAGATTTTTCATTTCTCCCATATCTAATGTGGGCAATGTGTTCTTTAAATCTCGTTCATATTGATCTTTTTGTTTACCCAATATGCTGTCGATTACAATCTTCGTAACTGATTTCGTAAATCACCGACTTTTTATGATGATCTACTTTATCCTTTGGATTACCCAGGACTTCTATTAATTTATCATATGGTTGGAATTCTATATTATATGGTATTCGTATTAGTAGTCCAAATAGTAACAAATCAGATTAAAGTATGCTAAATAAAGCAAAAATGGTTCCACTTATGGGAAAATTTACATCTCTGGTTGTTGCTACTAAACTCCATGATCTAAACTTGGAAGTACTTCCATATACACCGTATTTGCCGGATTTGACTCATAACAATTACTTCCTTTTTCCAAACCTGAAGAAACGGTTCACTGTACAAAGATTCGCTTCAAATGATGAACGAAAGCTGAGACAACTGTTTACAGATTAGAACAAATCGCATTGAAGGTATAAAAGATTGGAACATTGTTGATCTAAACGTGTTGAATTACACGGTGACTGCGTTCAGAATTTTTTAAAATAGTCGGGCTGAGAATTTTCCGAACGACCTTCGTAGTATAATTAAAAAAACCTCATATATATTTTTAAATGTTAAATAGGTAATATATAGTAAATCTAAAAATCAAAAATAATTTTCTCCAAAGCTTTGCCAGTACACAAACCTGTTAAATTTATGGGATCAAATAAAAACGTTAAATACCTTCAATTATCCTTTATAAAACCAAGAATTACGAGAAAAATCTTTTATCTCGCCACCGATCGTAACCGAGAGAAAAAGCCGAAAAAACAAGATCTCCCTGTAGCCCAGACCACGATACCCTACGGATCCGCTCTCGCTTTAATTTATTATTAGCTTTCCGGCGGTTTCTTTTGGGGGTGCGACGATTTTTTGTTGTTTTAACCATTGCCACAGCTGATTTACGAGGCCGGGTATTCGTCCTGGTTTCTACGAAATCGGGTCAAACGAAATTCCATTGGGATGGTTAGGGGTGGCCTAGAAGCCAGTGCTATCTTAAATGTATGTTTTGATTCGGAACTAATCAGCTTCGTATTTTATATGCAATTTTATTAGGATAATCCATAAATGCCTAAGTTGTCTTTTAACACAACATATATACATTGTGTCCCATAACTTATCCGCCATAGAGCAGTTGCTGATAGAGATCTAAATAAGAGGATTTAGTCAATAAATGTGTTGGCTAATGTTAGTCAATAAAAAGATACAGGGTGTTGAAAGTGAAACTAAATTTTCGAAAAATTAAGTTAATTTAAAAACGTTGAAGATATTAGGATCAAAATCAGGGTAGTTGGGTTTTCAAAGGCGACAAATCCGAACTTAGTACTAGCTTGAGCCTAGTGCCAAGAAGGCGCTTGCTAGCTACTTTTTGAGAGATTAATTCGCTCATATTTTTTTACCCTATAAAGCTGCGAATATTTGGATTTCAAAACAGAGAAGAGTCAAAATTTCGACGTAAAAAGGTTACCCTTGGCCAATATCGATATCTCACGCCATTTGCGAGATATTCGTGATCGAATCTTTCATTGAACATCTTATCGATAGCTGAAAAATATGCAATTCATAAAGTGTTCCTTGAATGTTGTGTACATATTATTACGTCTCGATGACAACTGTCATTGTTTTTTATTTCTCCTGTTAAACGTAGGTGGAAACAAGTTTCCCCAATCTTGAGTTGGTATTAAATAATTTGTAAAAAATGTCCAGACTTAATCCGTTCCCTAATCATGATTTAAGGAATATGCTCTGCATTTATGTACAAGTAAATTACAATAGTCGAGCTGCAGTTAGAAGATATGAAGAGCTCTACCTAACCAGAATCATTCCAGATCGACAAATTTTTCAAATAATTTTCAATCAGTTAGGCGAAACAGGTTCGTTTTATTACAACAATCCTGGTTGGCGACCGAAACTTATAACAGTAGAATAACAAGAGGACATATTGGTTAGTATCGCGGACAATCCTAAACTAAACACTAGGAGTTTGGAGGCATCTACAGGAATTAGCAAATCTAGCGTTTCAAGAGTTCTCCATAAAGAAAGATTGTTTTTCTACCATTTTTCGCCTGTTCAAAATTTATTGCCACAAGATTTGCCGGCTAGATCAGAATTTTGTCAATTCTACTACATAAAAAAAAAACCGAAGACCCCATGTTCCTGAAAAAGATATTGTTTACTGACGAGTTAACTTTTACCAGATGCGGAATTTTTAACTGGCGAAATAATTATTATTTCGCACTAGAAAATTCACACTTATAAAGATAGCGACATTTCCAGCAGGAATTTTTAATTAACATTTGGTGCGGCATTATCGACAATTTTTTAATTAGCTCATTTTAGTTTCCACAACGACTGAATGGAGATTAATATCTGCAGTTTTTAGAAAATGATTTATTAGATCTTTTGGACGATATACCTCTAAACTTAAGACTATACATGTGATTCATGCAAGATAGGGCGCCACCGCATTTTACTGTTGCAGTGCGAAATCATTTGAAACAACGTTTTCCCCATGGATGGATTGGGCGCGGTGGTGAGTATCCTTGGCCACCTTGTAGTCTAAGTATTGTCTAATATATTGTCTAAGTATTTTTCCGAGGGCATTAAAAATATCAAAAGTAATTCCTGTCTTCAGGAGAGGTGACCGGCTCTCCCTCTCCAACTATAGACCAATAGCTATTCTACCTACGTTATCTAAACTGTTGGAGGGTATAGTGTATGAGCAGATCATGCCCTTTCTTGTGCACTTTAACATATTGAAATCATCACAGCACGGGTTTCGAAGTGGTCGATCTACACATTTAGCAATCTGTGAATGTTTAAACAAGATATATGAAAACATAAACGATAATTGCAAATATGTTGGTCTGTTTATGGATCTAAGTAAGGCTTTTGATCTGGTGGATCAGGCAATACTGCTGGACAAACTTTATTACTATGGCTTGAGGGGTCGGGTGAGAGACTGGTTGCAATCTTACTTGTTTGACTGACACCAAGTTGTACAGATTGATGAAGCAACATTTGAAAGATTAAGGATTATTTTTGGAATGCCCCAAGGATCTGTTTTGGGTCCATTATTATTTTTAATTTTTGTTAATGATCTGCCAGATGTTTGCAGTAGCGGAAATATGGTAATGTTTGCTGATGATAGCAGCTATTTAACAGGAAATAGAAACATGCAAGGAGCTATTGAACGGTACAGGAAATGCTCAATAAATTTTATAGTTGGTTTACGAATAATAAGTTATCACTTAACGTGGACAAAACTAGTTTTATTGTCAGTCAAATTTACTAAAAATTAACGATAAATCTATACAGCAAACATCCTGTACTAGATTTCTGGGTGTTCATCTCGATAACAGACTTTGCTGGGATGAGCACATAGCTGAACTATGCAAGAAATTAGCTGCTGTCTCATATGCTGTTTATAGGTTGAAACGGGTTGGTACCACAGTTTTGCAGTCGCGCTAGGTACGGTTTGATATTTTGGGGTGGGTCGCCTCATCTGATGCGTGTTTTCAAAATACAAAAAAAGATAATTCGAATGATGGGTGGGGTGTCACTACTGGCAGTATGTCGACCAATTTTTAAACAATGCAGGATTTTGACTCAACCGTCACTATATATTTTGGAGTTTATCATCTTTGTTAGGCGAAATTTTGTAGCATTCGTAAAAAATAGTGATTTTCATCACTATGACACACGAGGCTCTGATGAACTTGTTTTACCAATACATTCATGCAAGATAGTTGAACATAATGTTTACTATAGGGGTGTGAAGCTGTATAATAAGTTGCCACAACGATTTAAGCATGTTCAGAATGACAACCAATTTAAAAAATTAGTCCGCGAATTTCTTATGTCAAAGTTTTTATAGTTTAGAAGAATATATGTCGTATCAATAATTAGATTCAATGCTTATTTATGTATACAATGTTTATTTGTGCAAGATTATCATTTCATGTATTAGTTCTGAGGTCGTGTCACTGAACATTCTGTCAATTCTGTCAATCCGACTTAATCATGGATAATATTATTGTTGTGGGGATTGAATAAATACTTTATTAAATTATTAAATAATATACCTTATCAAGAATAAAATATTTATATATAGGTTTAAATGTTATATATTCTGTGTATGCACAGAAGTGTGGCAATGTGCATGATCTTGTTTTGACTTGATCCATACATATTTGTATTGTCTTGAGGATTCAATGAATTATTATTATTTAATTATTATTATTAATCCGTTAAACTTTTATTTGTGGGGTCATATGAATTCTTTAGTTTACCATGATGAAATCAATACACGAAACGAACCTTTACAAAAAAATCAACAAGCGACCAGTGTTATTAGAAATGAAGAAAATATCTTCTCAAATGTGAAGTGTGACAAAGAGTCTCCGAAAGTGTATTGAGGTAAACGGTGCACACTTTCAACACTTATTGTAGTAGATTTCAAAAAATTGGTCTTTTAAATAAAGTCCGTTGAATTTTTTGACATTTTAATGTTTTTTCCTTCGTATTCAAGGCACACTTTGTGAATTGCAGATTTTTCAGCTATTGACAATATGTGCAATGGAATATTCGAACACGAATATCTCGCAAATGGCAGAGATATCTATATTGACCAAGGATACATTTTTTACGTGGGAATTATGACTATGACTCTTTTCTATTTTTAATTCAAAATATTTCTAGCTTTATAGGGTAAAAAAATATGAGCGAGTTAATTCTTCACAAAGTAGGTAGCAAGCGCCCTCTAGTAACTAGGCTTAAACTAGTACCAATTTCGGATTTGTCACCTTTGAAAACCTAACCATTCCAATTTTCAACCTGATGTCTTCAATTGTTTTTAAATTATCTCAATTGTTCGAAAATTTAGTTTCACTTTCAATACCCTGTATCTTTTTAATAACTAACATTTGTTAACCAAATTCCCTTATTTTGATCTCTACTCACCAGTTGCTCTATGGCGGATAAGTTTTGGGACACCCTGTATATATATATATATATATATATATATATATATATATATATATATATATATATATATATATATATATATATATATATATATATATATATATATTCTAAATTCCTTCAATACTGGTCTAATGGATATTACTATCCATGTTTAATTGAAACTCAAAACAAACAATAACTGGCTATATATTTTACGCAATGGAAAAAATTACATAACATCGCTGTGCAAACTGGTTTCTAACCCAGTGCAATTTGCAGAACGGGATTGGTCTCCGCATCCGTCGTTTTCCAACTGAGGAAATCCGCGAGCTCTTCGCGAAAAGTCCTGCCCCAAGACATTTGTTATTGTCTGGTGGCCAAACTAATCTCTATATATCATTAAGTTCACCAGTATTGTAATGTATTGCGTCGTAGTTATAAACAGTGCCGGATTATTTATGGTTCGGTGATGGGTCGTGGTTTTCTGCCATTTGAAATACGAAGACACGAAGCCATTTATCAACCGTTTCGATTTTCTGATTAGGAAATTGAAATTGTTCGCATTTTTCCCACGAACTCCACGCTTAAAATGTTACTTCCTTGTTTTATATGTAAATTGGTTTCCAAATAGTTTTTTTTCCCAGTTAAAATGGAAACGCCCCGATATATCGATTAAATCTGTATAGAAACTAACTTTTTTTACGAACACCCTGTATTTTGCCTCTTACAATAAAGTTGCAGGAACATCTCCTATTAAATGCAGTCCTAATTTAGTGTTATTATTAATCATTGGGAACAACTAAATAATTAAAATCTAATTTAGAAGTTTGCAGGATTATGCGGCTTCAGCTTACGGTTACAAATGTTTCCTTTAAATAAAGTGTTTGCCAATTTATTGGGGTGATCGTCAAACCTTTGTTTATAGTTAACACTACAGGGTGTAAGGAAAAGTACTTTTGTTAGTTTAATAAACAATTCTTCAGATTTTTTTGAACACGTATCCAAAATGCAACTATTTTTGTCGCGCAAAACAGGTTAGAATTTTTCAGAACAGCACTGAAATATTCTTAACTGGCAACGTACAAAACTGATATTTTGATTGTAGTGTTTATTTCGATTGGAACAATTCAGTTTTTTGTTGCATTGTCCTCTTAAGGTTTTATTTGAAAATAAAAAGCAATATTTTTCTAGCCCTTTATTCCATACGTTTCAGCATACATTTGATTTGTTTTGTTATAATTGCAAAGCAAACGTTAAATTTACACATTATTGTAATTTAACGTCAAAGTTGAAATTACCAGCACTAATTTTTCACAGTTTAATACGTGCCGTTAAAGCAATCTCCGGGCAAGTTCTGACCATAGTCCCAGAACAACTCAGTAGAAGGAAGGAGCATTTTCAAGAGATGTTTGGTGGACCACCACAAATCGTACAAAATGAAGAATAATGGGGGGCAGAACAACAAGAAGAAAGCAGGCAACTTCCCATTAACTGTAATGCACCTTCGAAAACGGAAATACAACGAGCTATAAAAGTATTAAAATAACAACAAAGCCCTGGAACTGGATAATATACCAGCAGAATATATCAGGCAGACGCAGAAATGAGTCTAGGTAAAGCAGGCTTCAGACCGGGTCATTCATGTACTGATCATATAAATACTGTTAGGATCATAGTTATAATCAGCTGAATGGAGATCGACACTTTACTCATTATTCAGCGATTTTGAGAAAACATTCGACAGTTTAGCTCACCCTGCCTTATGGAAAGTTTTAAAACAAAAAGGAATACCCTTATATGCCTTATTCGGGAAATTTACACGAATGCACAGTGCTGTGTAACCCATGGTGTATATAGAAGCGAGGAATTTGAAATGTTTACTGGTGTGAGGCAGGAGTGTGTCTTGTCTTCTCTTCTCTTCAATGTTCTGCTAGATTATGTCCTTAAAGATATCAGCGAAGGTCGATGCGGCATTCGAAGGGTAACGAAGACCCTCAGTTCTAGCTTGACGGACCTGGAATACGCGGATGACGTATGCTTTATGTCGCATCAATACAACAATAAGGCCCATATGCTAAACAGACTTGCAACGAAAGCTCAGAAATAGGACTGAAAATTAATGTAACAAAGACCAAGTCATTGAGAATCAACACCCGAAATTTCAGCCCTTTCTTCCCCAAGGGTTCATCCATAGAAGATGTGGAGATTTTTACATATTTGGGCAGCATTCTGGACAGCATAAATAGCACAAATACTTCTGAACCAGACATGCGATTGATCTTGAAGTCGAAGAACAAATTTTACGTCTTATTAAAGAGAAATTCTGGTAGAATTATCTTCAACAAGACGTAAAATTTCTTCGTCGACTTGAGGATCGATTTCTCGCTGCCGCCTGCATTCTTGAAATTTTGGAACCGCACTACCCAAAAGTCTGAGTCTTTCTGGGTATCTTTGCGTTTAAATACGTCTAGCCCCTCTAAATTGAGGAGCGTTTTTCAGTAAATACGATGCATATCGTGATATTCGCGCACAGACTATATATTTTTAGATCGAACTTAAATGCACGTACTGATCTACACTGAAATAATTTTCCTCGCAATATTAAAATAACATCGTTTGAGATATTGCCGATCAATATGGTCTGATGTATGATGCGATTCTTATTAAGAAAAAATTGTTTTAACAATATTCATTTGTTTATTTGTAATTTTATTTAGTAAATAATAACCAATTCATATTTGACAGATATGCTTTTACACATATTTGCTTAACTAGATAATTCTTATCGGAGCTTTTCGATTGGTGATTTAGTAATGTTGCAATTTTTTTTATGGGGAATTTTTTTCTCTAAAATGACGAGAATGATATTTGTTAAATTTACGAAACTATTTTCCTTTACACCCCGAAGAGTTTCTCATTTCTTGTTTCACTGCTGCCACTCCTAAATCACGTTGGATTACTTGATTTGGCACAAACCACGATGCATCACTGATCGTACCAAACATTTTTAACTGGAACCTTTCAGGGATCTTGATGTAACTGATCTCCATAGCTGAAGTACATAAATTTAATAGGTTTTAGAACTCTTTTGTAAGCTAATATTTGACTTTCAGGGGTTAGTTTTGGTTTTCTTCCAAAGATCCAGGTGAGTTTGCTGAATTTAAGGCCAAGCTACTTTCTGTTTCAAAATATATGTTTCTGCGACTTAAGTCTTCAATCTAGGTAGATGCCCAAATATTATGTATCATTTTAAATACGGCTTGTATCTTCTTTTTTATAGTGAAGGTATTTTTTTTAATTATAATTGTATTTCGCTCAGATTAGTTTAGAAGTGCAGAGATACATCTCTGCATTTTCGTGGGTAACCGAAAACGGCGAGTATTGTTTACGAAAGTAGCAGTCATAGCTTTTGTTGTAGTCAGTAGATCAACAGTATGTACAGTATGTAGTAGATCTACAGTATGTAGTACGTAAAATGCTTACCAGTGGTCGATTGTGCCAACCTTCAAACGTCACGTGTCAAAATTTCATGACAATCTGTCTATTAGCTTCTGAGTTGTTGCGCTTTAAGTGGCGCCATTTTTGTTATTTTCAAAACAATGGAAAAAATAATTTCATGTATTGATTAAACATTGTTTTTTGATGAAGAAAAATACCGTAGAAGCAAAATAATGGCTTGATAAATATTTCACACACTCCGCCCCAGGAAAATCAGCTACAATTGACTATTATGTTGAGTTCAAACAGTGGCCGTACAAGCACCGATGGTGCTGAACCCTTTGGACGTCCAAATGACTTGGTTACACCTGACAACATCAAAAAAATTCACAAAATTATTTCGCAAAACCGTAAAGTAAAATAGCAGAAGATAGCTGATA
This sequence comes from Cosmopolites sordidus, assembly GCA_031761425.1. Taxonomy (NCBI): domain Eukaryota; kingdom Metazoa; phylum Arthropoda; class Insecta; order Coleoptera; family Curculionidae; genus Cosmopolites; species Cosmopolites sordidus. Next base: position 699,187 of record JARFXV010000589.1, read on the forward strand.
TTATAAAGATATCGAAACTAACTGTTTACATCATTTTACATGAACATCTGGGAATGCGTACATTGCTATCGAAATGGGTACCGCGTTTGCTCTCAGCGGACCAAAAACAACATATTGATAATTCGGAGCAATGTTTGAAGCTGTTTAAGCCAAATAAAAAGGATTTTCTCATGCGATATGTGACAATGGATGAAACATGGATCAATCACTACACCCCGGAGTCAAATCGGCAGTCAGCTAAGTGGAAAGTAGCCGATAAAAGCTTTCCAAAACGACCAAAAACACAACCATCGGCAGACAAGGTTGTGGCCTCTGTATTATGGGATGCGCTTGGGATATTGTTCATAGATTATCTCGAGAAAGGTAAAACCATCAACAACGAATATTACATAGCGTTATTGGTGCGTTTGAAGACTGAGATCGCAAAACGGCTCCAAATGAACAAAAATGTGCTGTTTCATCAAGAGAATGCTGCCTGTTACAAATTATTGGCAACGATGGCTAAATTGCATGAATTACATTTTGAATTTCTTCCTCACCCACCGTATTCTTCTGGCCCCCAGCGACTATTACTTGTTCTCAGACTTCAAAAAAATGCTCACTGGAAAGAAATTTCTCTCTATTGAAGAGATAATTGTCGAAACTGGAGGATATTAGGAAGGTAATGAGAAATCGTACTATGCGTTTACTTACGCGGACGAGACTGCTCAGTTAGGAAGCTCAGAAGAAGAAAGAGTTCGACTTCTTAGCAGACTCGAATCTGTTAGTAAATAATTCTGAATTCGGAATTCATAATCATCAGCAAGGGCGGGTGTGACTGAAAGGCAACTCGATGCATGCAGATAGGGAGAACAGCGCTTAAGAAAATATGAATAACATGTATCATATAACAAGTAATATCAAAAAGTCATGGTTGAATCACTGATCATGAACCCTGGAAAAGATCAACAGAAGAAGAATCCACACCTTTGAAATGTAAGTCTTAAAGGAGGATGATGTGTATATGGTGAAGTGCCTACCGAAAGAACATCTTTATTATAAAGAAAGTTGGGGCGAAGCAGCGTCTCTCCGAAATAGTTCTTGGGTTACATATCACTTGGTCCACAGGCAACTTCATCCAGATCTACAGCGCAGTGTTTCTGTAGACATGGCAGGTAACGAGTCAGATGAATGGACCAGAAACAAGAAGCTCTAGGGGTTAGGTATCGGAGGCCGGCGAGTAAGGCGGTAGACAGGTTGAAATTGGGTGCCCTAATGCGCAAAGTTTATGCGATTGGCGAGTGGAGCCAATAAGAGATCACGCCTCTTCTGAAAGTAAGAAAGGCAACATTTTTTTGAAAAAGTTTTATTATCACCAAAAACACTCTTGGTAAGATTTTCATTCATAAATTGTATCAACCTTCAAAATTATCGATGTTTTCCTACAGGCTTCTATTGAAAAACGTTAATTAATTTATATTTAAAATATATTCTTTTCAATACTTTGCGTAGAGTTCTTTTCAGTTCTAGCGTCGAATTTAAAAGCAAATTAGTGTCAAACTTTTAAGTAGGACCAAGTGAGGCAAACCCAAACGGAAACTGGGCCAAAACGGAATTTATGACCGCCAGAGCGCCGTCGAAAAGTTCTGTATGTGTATTTCATTTGAAATTATGCCAAAACCGCGCTCCCGTAGCCCCACTTTTTACTATATAAATCTTTTAAGCTCCTTTTTCTAAGTTTGGGCTTCGTTTTTCGCTTGTATTTACCAACGGCGTGACGTCGACGTTTTTTTTTTCAACGGTATTTCCGCCACAAGCTTTCAAGTTTTATATTTAGGAGAATTTTCTGGAACAAAAAGCCGAAAGGCTTTTTCTGTTGTTTCAGTTAATTGAATTAATGTTGTAGGACGTTAATATACTTAAAACGTCTAATAATAAATCAGCCTGCGTTAGAAAATTTAGAAAAAAGCAAATTTTTCCTCTGAGTCCTAGCTTTGAAAACCTTTATCATTGGTGACCTTTTGTAAAAATTCATTGATGGTTGTTGTAATGCTAACCTCAATTACACAGAAAGAAAGAAAAACTACAAGAAATACTACTATAATTAAAAAATAAGGAGACTTCATACAAATTTATTTTGTTTCCCTCAAAATAAACCCTCTCATTCCAATGCACTTATTCCAAAGTACTTCCAGTCTTAGAAACAGTTTTTATACTTGACTTTCCGGTATTTTTATGCTGGGCCTTGTCTCGCCATTCTTCATGGTCTTCGGTCGTTCGTATGCAGTGATATACAGAGACATTTGTCAGTCCTGAGCTTTGGTCAACCTAACGTGTGGGTGTTCTTCCTCGAGGCCTTTTACCTCTATTTTGCCCTGCACGACCAGCTTTTCAAGAGAATCATTCTCTCTTCGCATGAACGGAAGTGGCGGAAGTATGTCGATATAAATTTTTGATTTTTTTTGCTGAACATTTCAGTGGTGTTGAGTTCGGCCAAAATGGATTGATTGTGTTTTTCAGTTCACAAGATCCTGAACATACGCCTCCATTTCGAAGGCATCAATAAGCCTTTTTGTCAGCTGTTTTTAGAGTTCAAGATTCGGCGGCATATGTTACGATGGGAATATGAGTCATTTTGGAGTTATTACTTATTCCGTAGTCATTCCATATGCGCGTCAATTTGGCCATGGTGGTTTTTCCCATACCGATTCTTTTTCTTATTTTAGGCTCGCAGCTACCCGTATTTTTTACACCCAGATATAACCACTTCAATCCCGGGTATGAAGATTGGTCCGGTTTCCCCCTCCGGTGACCTATTGACTATCATTATCTTGGTTTTTGCTAAGTTTATTGTTAAGCCCACCTCTTTGCTAATTCTGTCCACCCTCTTCATCAATTCTACGAATTCCTCCTCTGAGTTTCCAAGCAATGTTGTATCATCCGCATATCGGAGATTCGATATTATCTTTCCCCCGACGCATACACCGCCGTCCCAATCGTAAGTTGTTTTTCGGATGATCCATTTTCTATACAGATTGCATAGTGTAGGAGGGAGAATGAATCCTTGTCGCAATCCTCTATAAATCCCAAAATGATCGCTCAACCGGTCCTGTATTTTCTCTTGTGCTTCAGCTGATCTGTACAGATCAGCAACAATATGACTAAGGTGCTGTGGTATCCTCATTTCTGTCATTATACTCTATACATATTCCATTATACTATATTGTACTGACTTCTCAGTATAAGATCATTAATTTTAGTAACGTTTTCTTCAGTAATTGAGGTTCATTTCCACCTGTTTCTCTATCATCATTAAAGTATGTCTATCTTGTACCACTTTCTTTCTTGTATCGTATCACTTTGTTAACATTTTAATGCACCAACACAAGAATTTCTTTATTTAAATAAAATTTAATGCACATTATTTACCCAATACATTTTGGTTTTTTAAACAATGACAAAATGTTTAGTAATCACAAAAGACGCTATAATTTCTAATTTAACAAACAAAATGGTATGGATTTTTTGTCAAATGTCAAGAACAGTCATACCACACAAAGTACGGGGATTTTTAAAATAAAAGTCACCTTGCTTTTTGACGATAAATATATTTATTCGAAATAAATGCTCTTTGTAGCAAAACAAGGTTGAAAACAAGAAACGACTGGTCATTCTCAGTTCTGTTTGTTTTAAATTTTGGGCATGGAAGTTGTTGTAGGGAGTCAGGTGATGCGAAGAGATTTGTTAAAAATTACAACTTATTTAAAAAATAAATAAAATACTCTAAGAATGGTAGGTGTAATAGTACAGTAACGTACATCAATGTCTAGCGTCTCGAAAACCGTGATTTCTTTAGATTCACGCCGAGCTTAATGTTGGTACTTCGCTCCGTTGAGATTTACGGAGGTTACGAAACAACCACTACATCTAACGTCACGCAAATCAACGATTGTTAACTATCATATTGAATGTTATTGACCACGATCGATAATTAAACATTCAAAATATTAAACACCTCCGTTATAACTAACACGGTACTGGGAATGCGTTCAATGGGCCATGTTTCAGGAATTAACTCTAAATTTAAGTTTCAAAAAAAGCCTTTCTATTCAGTATAGTCCATTTATTGCCTTTTTTCGAGATATTCGAGATTTTGTGACTTTTTTTCAGATTTTGCCCAATTTTTTACCTAAATTTAATCATATTATGGAATGAAAAAATCTTAATTTTCTTTAAAATGATTATATTTTCTTTAATTTGATTAGGTGTTTTATAATTGTTTTTGTTGTCAAAGATACACTTCTGGAATTTTAAAGTTCCCACCTTCCCACTCAGTGCGTAGTACTAAATGGAATGGATCCCTTTGAATTAAAAATTGAAATATATCTTTTGTAGTTCATACGATTTCCGAGTATGCTAATCTGCAGAATGTTATATGTTCATTTATATTATTCAGATGAGTACTAAATTTCTTTACATTGATTTTGTATATACATATATATATATATATATATATATATATATATATATATATATATATATATATATATATATATATATTCTTTTTTTAATTTATTGGGTTTTTCGGTCAGTAATTAATTTTTAATTTATAATTTTTTTATTAACGTTTCGGTTCAAACAAAGAACCATCGTCAGAATAATTCAATATTTAAATAAACAATTAATTTTTCAATTTTTTTAAATATGTGATAATTTTTTAAAATAAAAAAAAACAATATAAAGAAACAATATAAAAACAATACAAAAACAACATAAATATATATATATATATATATATATATATATATATATATATATATATATATATATGTATATATATATATATATATATATATATATATATATATATATATATATATATATGTATATATATATATATATATATATATATATATATATATATATATATATATATATATATATATATATATATATATATATATATATATATATATATATATATACATATATATATATATATATATATATATATATATATATATATATATATATATATATATATATATTATTAGATGCATATAGACCCGGTTGGATCACGCAAAGCATTGTGACTCATTTTCGGGTGTTCTTTCTGATCCTCCACACTTCTCTCATTCTTTCTCCGTGGATTCTTTCTCTCCTCCGTCCACTTTGTTCCGGATCTCCTCGAAACTTCACTCTCTGATGCAACATTCCACATATGTATTTTGTTTCTGTACGTTCCTCTATCCTCAATCTCTGTCGGACCCATTTGTGGCTTTTCCAGATCAGCTCTGCCTTGTGTAATCCATGGTACTGTTGACTTGTATGATGTATGTCCTTGTATGTATGTAAGAATTCTGTTGGTGAGTCTTGTCGCTGGGAGTCTACTGATATGTCCATAGAATTTCAACCTTCTTTTTCTTATGTCCGCTACGTTGGACATTCTCTCTGTGATCAATTCTTCTGTCGGAACCTTTGGTGTGAAACACTAAGCTTGAAGAGATTTACCACTAAACACCAAAACGTTTTTTTGAACTGCTCGACGCACGCTTCGCTAACCATGTTAGCATCATCAGGAGATTCTATCCAAAATGAGCGTTTCTGCAGCATATAAACATTCTGGCTTAATAACCGTGTTGTAATGTCTCAGTTTTGTGTTTTTAGATAGGCATTTTTTGTTGTAAATATTTTGTGTAAGTCTCAATGCCGTTTCCATTTTTTGACATCTACCCTTATTGGCCGCTTTTTCCAACCCATTTTCCATGATTATTTGACCCAAATATTTGAATTGAGAGACTTGTCTGATGTTACCATATTTTGTTTTTAGAAATGGTGTTCTTAGTCTGTTGCAGGTCATGTATTGTGTCTTTTCAAAGGATATTTGGAGTCCTACCTTTTCTGCTGTTTCTTTTAGGATTTTAATCTGTTTTTGAGCCGTTAATACATCTTGAGCTAAAATTGCTAGATCATCAGCAAATGCCAGACAATCAATTTTGATGTTGGTTGTCCCCAGTTTAATGGGCTAGTCAATATACAGTGCCGACTTTTTTTCACGCCACTCCTGTATTACTTTTTCTAGAACACAGTTAAATAAGAGTGGCGAGAGTCCATCCCCTTGTCTCACACCAGTTTTAATTTCGAAGGGTTCCGAGATGTCACCCATGAATTTAACTTTTGACCTCGTGTTAGTTAACGTTGCTTTAATAATTGCCAGCGTTTTCAGATCTAGTCTTTGTTCTTTCAAGATTCGGAATAAAGATTCGCGGTCAATAGAATCATATGTTTTTTTGAAATCCACAAATGTACAGACGAGATTTTTATTGTACAGTTTTTGATGTCTTAGAATCAACTTTAGATTCAGGATCTGTTCAGAGCAGGATCTGCCCGGTCGAAAACCTGCCTGATATTCACCAATGTTCGGTTCTGACTGTCCCTGTGCTCTTTCTAGTAGACTTAGAGATAGAATCTTGTAACAAACTGGGAGAAGAGATATTCCTCTATAGTTCTTTACATCCGTTCTATCTCCTTTCTTATGTAGTGGATGGATTAGAGCATCTTTCCAGTCTTCCGAAATCCGTTCGGTTCGCCAAACTTCTTGTAGAATTTTGGTTATTTCCTTGATTGTACCTGGACCAGCGGATTTCAAAAGTTCAGCAGTGATTCCATCTTCACCAGAAGCTTTGTTATTTTTAAGCCGCTTGATTTGCCTAAGTATTTCCTCTTGATTCGGTGGTAATAAATCTGGGTTTGTTTGTTTAGGGTTTAGTGTTGGTAATTTGTTTAAGGGCTCAGGACAGTTTAGTATTTGTTCAAAATATTTCGCAAGTTCTTTGCAATTGTCTTGGTTATTTAGAGCTAGTTGTCCATTTTCCTTTTGAAAGCATAGGCTCTGCGGTTGATAGCCTGTTAATTTAGTTTTAAATGTTTTGTAAAAGTTTCGGGTGTTATTTTTTTGGAAATCTTTTTCTATTTCATTATGTTGATTGTTTTCATATTTTCTTTTAGTTTGTCTAATTAGCTTCGATGTTTCTTTTCTTACTTCCAAAAAGATGTTATAGTTTATTGCTGTTTTTTGACTGTTCCAATCTTTGAATGCTTTACTTCGGCTTAATACTGCTTGCTCGCAAACTTCATCCCACCACGGATGTTTTCTACGTTTTTGTAAAGGGACCAACTTTAAGGCTGTTTTAATAATTTTTTGTTTTAATTCTTGCCAGTTCTGTGCAGGTTGTTTATCAAGCTCCTCTGTTAGGGCTGGTTTTATTTTCGTTGGGTCAAACTTTGGTATTAGCAACCCCTTTTGAATAAGTTTTCGAGGTTTTAAGCTAAGTTTGATTCTAGGCAAGTAGTGATCCGTGTCTATATTTACTCCTTTCCTGACTTGAACATTCAAAATCTCTTTATAATTGGGGTACGAAATGGCAACATGGTCAATTTGAAATTCACCCATGTACGTGTTTGGGCACCTCCAGGTTTTTTGTTTTGTTATTTTCTTCTTAAAATGGGTTGACATTATTTTTAGATTAAACTGCCAACATAGTTCAACCAATCTTCTACCATTATGGTTAGTCCATTTATGAGCGGGAAAACTGCCGACTGTTTTCCTGTACTTGTTTTCTTTCCCTAGTTGGGCGTTGAAATCACCCAATAGGATTTTTACATGGTTAGAGGGAATTTTAGAGATAGTATTTTCCAGAATTTCTCAGGACTTATTTACTTTTTCAGGATTAGATTTATTTTCTTCGTTAACTGGGAGGTGTGCATTGATTAATGTATAGTTTTTGTTAGCACACTTGAGGGATAGTGTCATAAGTCGATTATTTACTGGCTGGACATTTGGTATAGAACCAAGAATGTTTCTTGAGATAGTTTGTTTCTTCATCTTGTACTTTGAATTAAAGGTTTGAACCATGACGGTTCAGAGGTTAAGACTGGAGGGGTTAGTTCCAGAATGTAAATATCAGCCGCACCACTGGTGAACAGACGCTGACCACTCAGCCGCTTGATACAAGTCAGACGCTAAATGGATTTAGCTTTCTTTTTGCCTTGGTTCGGGGCTGCTTATTTTGGGATATTCGCAGCTATCCATTAATATCTAATGGAACTTTCACTATCCACCACCCGTGACCCGTCCAGTACCTTAGGCGAGGTATACTGGATATATATATATATATATATATATATATATATATATATATATATATATATATATATATATATATATATATATATATATATTTCATTATCATTTCAATTATGCTATTCAAATGAGTACTTAATTAAATTTCCGTAACACTGATTATCTAAGCTAAAGCTAAAGACCCAAGTGCGATCTGCAAATTAGATACATTTATAGATATATTTAAGAGACACATGCCGTGTTTACTTGTACTGCAGAGAGAGAGAGTGGTGCAAACTACTTAGCCCACTCAATCGGGGGTCAAGCAGCGGAAACACCAAGGAAGAGAATGTAATGGGTTTAAAGTGTCAACAGTCATGGAAGTCTTTATACATCCACCAGAAATACGGCGGACTTCTTTTGGAAAAGAAACTCTAATGGTTTGCAGGGCGCAAACGCGAATGAAATATAACCTAACGAGGTGCCATATCTCGATTACCAAATGGGCTAATGTTTTCTCCTAGCGATTACTTCCTATTCGTGGAGCTGTGGTGTCTAAGGCCTCAGCCTTACGTTACGGCAGTTAATGTGGGGCGGGTTCGAATACCGTATTAGGCAAAAAAGTTTTTCTAAAATTCTTGTGAATGTTTCTAGGTAAGAGTGTAAAATCTGACAAGGGATGACCCCTCAGTCACGCCAGTTCGAGGCTGGGTAAGGCCGGATGCCTTCTGAGAGGTTTTCTACGTTGGTCACGCCAGTCGATAGGCTTCTCGAGATACTTTCAGTTAAGCACAAAACCAAGGGTTGATAGCCCGAGGAGGGTGCTGATCGGGGTATTCGGTAGCTGATGACCGTGGTTTGGAACCCACGTTAAGCTGTAGGTCTAGTCGTTAAATAGCCTTCTCAGTTGCTGATGCGGCTCTAACCCCAAAACTTTACTTTTAGTTCCTATTCGCAATGGTTCTCTGGACGAAGAATCAATTCAAATGATGAGGTTGCAAAGTGGGGCAAGTCACATTATACTGACGGTATTAAAAATTATATGTCAAAAATCTTGTGTTTTCTTCCTAAGTTGAGAACTTTTCGAACGATCCTCATATTTAATCTGACATATTTTTATACACAAATATTATAGAAATTATATATTTAAATTGAAATAATTTTTAATTAGATTACTAATTCCATTCATAAATCACTGATTCAATGTTAAAATTAAGAAAAAAGATTCGCTAGTTTCTTCCTCTTTTTAATTTTCTTTTGGATGATATACTCTTCGATACATAAAAAGTCAATTTTTATCAAATCAACGGGAGTTCTAACTACAATGGACGAGTTGTGATTGACTAGATGAATCACAATTTCCAAAATGCTGAAGTCTAAAGCTCGGTCCACATCAATACTAATTTGCGTTGTGCGGGCTGTGTGTTGTATGTGCACTGCGTGGCAATGTAGACCCATAAATATTTTTTCTCCTTTATTTGGGTTTTTCGCCACTGTCTAAAACTCAAAAAATATCAGAAATACCGGTTCTTATGTAAAGAGAGAATCACTGGGTAAAAACAAAAAACCAAACGGAGACAAATTTCTCAGTGATTCTTTTTTGTAATAAATTTGCCTAACGAACAATGTAAATTGTTATCAATGTAAGTATCGTTGACATACAAAAAATATATTTACATTCACTCGTTACTTTATATATTACAAATTAATATAATTTATTTTTTAGTTCAGTTTTGAAAACGGGGGTAGATTACCCTCCGAAACGTTAACGTTAAAAGTTTGTACATTTTTTATAACATTTTTATATCTTTAAAAATATTGTTCGTTAGCTATTGTTCATCAGCTACCGAATACCCCGGTCAGCACCCCCCTCAAGCTATCAACCCTTGGTTTTGTGCTTAACTAAAAGTATCTCGAGAAGCCTACCGACTGGCGTGACCAATGTAGAAAACCTCTCAGAAGGCGTGACTGTTGACACTTTAAACTCATTACATTCTCTTCCTTGGTGTTTCCGCTGCTTGACCCCCGATTAAGTGGGCTAAGTAGTTTGCACCACTCTCTCTCTCTGCAGTACAAGTAAACACGGCATGTGTCTCTTAAATATTTCTATAAATGTATCTAATTTGCAGATCGCACTTGGGTCTTTAGCTGTCTAAAACACATTTATTTAAACCGTCTATCTTACCATTTTCGATATACTTAAAGCTTTACTTTGATTTCTATCACTGTATCTTTAATTAATCTTTAATTTAATTATCAACATTATTTCTTTGTTTTTTCCAAACTGAAGGATCGCATGGATCCAGAAGCCGACGTTATTCAAAAGAAAGCCGAAGTAAGATAAAAAAGCCTTATTGTACGAAGCCTGCGATGCGAATTCGACTGTGAGATGGATAGTGGAAACATTAAATACGACCAAAGACATGATTTATGAAATTTTGACAAATAATTTAAACAAGCGGAAATTTAAAATATATCCGACATATTGTGTATTAGCACGAGAGTTGTTCCGCCTCGATTGGACCAAAAATGAGCTTAAAATGCTCGTATGAGGACTGTAGCTTAACTGAAAAACTGATACTTGTTCCGAACTGATTTATTTTCACACTAGACGTCAAAATTGATTTACTTATATGTCGACAAGGTGATGAGCGTCGTCATGGTTTCCCGAAAACAGCCTTCGATGCACGTGAACTTTCTTACTTATATACATTATATAAATATAAGTACTTAACACTGTGTATATTGGCACTTTTTAGTAAAACAACAAATTGAGTAGACTGAATCTGATCTGCCTACTACTAGATTAATAACATTTGCAGACTATACTGGCATTATGGCTTCCCACACCAGCTCAGTAACGCTATCAAGAAATCTGCAAACTAATTTAAATAAAATTTAAGACTGGCTTAAAACATGGATAGTAAAGGCTAATGAAGCAAAATCTGTACACGTCATCTTTATTTTGAAACAGATACTTGCCCTCCAGTTACGTTTAACAATTACCAATTACCACAAGCTTAAGACACAAAATATATCGGTATACATTTGGACCAAAGAGTATCTGGCGCAAGAATATTTTCACAAAACATAAACAGCTTAGATTGAAATGAAGGCAAATGTATTGGCTTATTGGATGGAAATTTAAATTAATTCTGGATAATAAAATACTACTTTTCAAACTCATATTTAAACCAATCTGGACATATGACATTCAACTGTTGAGATCAACAGCAGACTCTAACCTTGAAATTCTTTAGAGATTTTAGAACATAGTATAATCGTAGATGCTCCAAGATACGAGGTGTGGTTATTAAATAACGAACGCATGCGCCAAACGCCAGCGACCAACAGCTGTTTAGCGCGAAGCGTTCTCTTTCGAATACAGTATAACCGTAGCTTTCGTTCGCATTAGAATTGTTTTTTGTTTCGCCGGAAAGATGTTAAATGTAACAATAGAGCAACGAATTGCGAAACTTTACTTGAAACTTGGATAAACCGATACTAAAGCTTATAATTTATTGAAAAAAGTATATGGCAAGGAATGTTTAAAGCGTGCAGGTGTTTTTTGAGTGGTTTAATCGTTTTCAAGATGGTCGAGAAAACGATGAAGCTGATCCACGCCCGGGTTGCCCTTCCACGTCAAAAATGGATGACAATATCGAAAAAATTGGTAATCCGCTTCGATGTGACCATCGGTTCACTATTCATGCGATTGCTGAAACTGTAGGAATTGATAAAGAATGCGCACTGCAAATTTTACATAACAATTTTAACATGCAAAAAGTATATGCCAAAATATTACCTAAAATATTTGTACTGACACTTTGAATGCTATTGAAAATGACCCAGGTTTATCGGAAAGGATAATAATATGTGACGAATCGACATTAGTTATGATCCTGAAACTAATTGCCAATCCTTGCATTGGAAGAGCCCAAAATTCACCGAGAACCAAAAAAGCTCGAATGAGCAAATTAAAATTCATAGCAATGATGTTGATTTTTTTCGATATTCATTGGATTGTGTACCTTCACTGGGTCCCTGAAGGTCAAAGTATTAATCAGCATTAGTATCTTTATGTTCTTGCTGAACTTCGTGAAAGAATAAGGAAAAAAACGACCCGAATTGTGGAAGGACAAGTGATGGGTTCTCCACCAAGACAATGTGCCGGCTCATACCGCTTTGCCTATCAAAAGGTTTCTAACCAAGTACAGCATCGCATTGTCGGATCTTGCGCCGTGCGACTTCTATCTGTTTCCTAAGATAAAATCTGAATTAAAAGGATCACGATTGGAGTCCGTTGAAGCTGTGAAAGGGAAAACGTCACGTCTTCTGAAGGCGCCGACAGAAGAAGACTTTCAGCACTGTTTCGAACAATGGAATATTCGCATGGAGCGTTGTTGGGATAGAGGAGGGGTGTATATTGAAGGTAATCAAAGTAAAATGTTTTACAGCATCGGTCTCGTTATTTAATAGTCACACCTCGTATGGGCCCATTTTCATCAGTTAAAGAGTCAATTAAATAATATAGTGAATCAATTCTTCTATTGGAACCTTTGGTGTGAAACACTAAACTGAAGAGATTTACTACTAAACACCAAATCACTTTTTTTGAACTGCTTGACGCACGTTTCGCTAACCATGTTAGCATCATCAGGAGATTTAATCTTTATCAAGATTCTTTATTAAGATTAAATCTTAATGTGCGTCGAGCAGTTCAACGTCAAAAAAGTGATTTGGTGTTTAGTGGTAAATCTCTTCAAGTTTAATATAGTGAATGATATAATAAATGACCTAGTGTTAGGTGATGGTATACGATAAGTGAAATGGTTCCAACTTTCAGATCTTCTGCAGAGGTTTGACTAGTCATTAAGTTCAGAACTATAATAGAGACAAAAGTACCCTAGGTTATAATTATATATGCAGCTGGATGACTGAAAGGATCCGCACACATAACTTATATGACGTGAATTTGAAAGCCTATTGTCCGCATGGACAGATTACAATATTTCAAGGAGTGAAATTATAACATATAAAAAAAATTGTCACTTGAACAAAACATTGTGTCTTAGGTAGTTTGGCCTCAAAACTCAAAATGACTTAAGATTTTTTTATTAACCATAATTGTGTTCCTATAAAGTATTGTTACATGGTAACAAATTATAGCGATAGACGTATTATTATTATTAATCGTAATTTCGTCTTAGTTTATTACGACTTAGTGTTATTGTCGATGCTTTTTTAATGGCATTTTGCGTCTGAGAATTCTTTGATTAATGTCCAGTAATAATCAACAAGTAAGTAACATCTGAATGATTGTGGCGTGTTCATATAATTTTATAAAAAATATATGACAATCATATATATATATATATATATATATATATATATATATATATATATATATATATATATATATATATATATATATATATATATATATATATATATATACATATAATATATGAACCGACAAGCACAGATAAGTATCTCAATTTCTTGTCAAATCACTCAAAATCGGTCAAACTAGAAGTAATTAAAAGTGTATATGACAGAGCAAAACTTGTTTGTACCGACAGTGATACACTAAAAAAAGAAACAAATCACATAAAAGACATTTTAATAAAAAACAATTACCCAAAAAATTTTATAGATAAATCGTTTAAAAATTTTGATAATAGACAAAACAGAGAAATTAGTAATAACAATAATAATAACTCTCAAACAATTAACCTCACAATTCCTTATATCCGCGGTATTTCTGACACATTTAAAAGAGTAGGAAATAAATACAACATAAAAACCACATTTAAAATTAAAAATACTCTTAGATCTCTATTAACAAAGACTAAACCAAACAATATACAACAAAATACCAAAAATGTGGTTTATAAAATTGCGAATGTGGCAAATTCTATATAGGTGAGACATCTAGACCGTTAGATGTTAGTGTTAAAAACCTTCTTAGGAAGGGCGATTTTAATAAATCTAGAATTTGTCAACACGCATGGGAATCGGGTCATAAAATCAATTGCAATAATTCCAAAACGGTATTAAAAGAGTCGGTAACAAAATATAGAAGATTAAAAGAAACCGCTATAATTAATTTAAATAAAAATAACTGTATTGCTATGCCTTCGGTAGATTTAAATTCAATATGGTTCCCGATCCTAAAGAATACAATTAAACACATTTAATTATTTGAATACACAATCAGTACAATAAACAATCACACAGTAAACATTACCTATATATATATATATATATATATATATATATATATATATATATATATATATATATATATATATATATATATATATATATATATATATATATATTATATATGTGTAGTATGTCACTGACATGAAAATCTATTGTTGTCAATATAAGTATCGTTGATATATACAAAAAAATATATTTACTTTCACTCATTACTTTATATATTACAATTAATATAGTTTATTTTTTAGATTAGTTTTGAAAACGGGGGGCGAGTACCCTCCGAAACGTTAACATTAAAAGTTTGTAAAATTTTTTATAACATTTTTATATCTTTAAAATTTTGTTTGTAGGGCAAATTTAATACAAAAAAGAATCATTGAGAAATTTGTCTCCGTTTGGTTTTTTGTTTTTACCCACTGATTCTTTCTTTACATAAGAACAGGTATTTTTGATATTTTTTGAGTTTTAGATAGTGGCGAAAAACCCCAAATAAAGATAAAAATTAAATCAACAAGTAAACTGGGGCTTCATTTACCTTGATATCATTTTTCCGTTACAGAAATGTCTTCGTGCAAGCAATGTTAACGTCACCTTGGACGAGATTGCATCCTTTTAATCTGGATGCTAGAAGTTCTGACTGTGATTTTGACAGTTTTAAATCTCGAATTAAATCACTAATTTCCGGCTGGAAATCGGATGCTGCTCTGTTGAACATCATGAAACATTAACTAAAGGATCGTTTTTCAATACTCCCATGAGCACCCATCCCCTCGGTGCCGCTCTGAGCACTCTAGGAAACGTCTTCTGTCTTTGATTCAACAATGTTAACCGGCCATATTTAATTACTCGCCCAGGTCTTATATTTTAGCAAGAAAACAAACCACATGCAGCTTTTCAAATTCTTCAAATGTTACAGAGTATCAAATGGTATAAGAGTTTTCGATAACGATACTCGATTGGTTGGCGAGATCCACATATGTATCGCCCATAGAACATATATGGGATTACACTGAACGTCTTTTTGCGCCCCCAGTGGCCAGAAACCTAAACGAACTTGAAAAGTATGTATCACATGCCTTACCACAAAAGACAGATCATTTAATTCCATCCATTCCTCGCGGAGTTACAAAGTGTTCCAATAACATGGCATGTGTGAACTACAGAACACAGTCAGTCACAGTTCTATCAGCCAAAAACTGTGGATGCCACATCAACTTTCAGTTGAATAGAAAATTCAACGTTTAACCATCTATAATGAACTTTGTGTTTACCCATGTATAGTCCAAATTGGACAGAGATCCATTTTTTCAGATTGTTACTAGATATGAAAAATGGATTTTAAACAGCAATCCATTCTGATCAGCCCAAAATCCAATCCAGTATTTATCTATGGTTATTTTATTATACTTGCAAATATTCTACATTTAAACTGCTTCTGTAAATTTAAATCAAATTCCGATACCAATTCCTTTAGTTATGTTAATAAAAGTACTTTCGATTTTAATTAAAAGCAACAAAATTTTGTACGAAATGAAATTTCATTTTGCGTACCGCAATTAAGAAAACTCAAAAAACAATTTTCCGACAAAGTCGAAATAATTAGAAAAATGAAATCTGTAAAAAGCGATAAACCTCCATTAAAATTTCTTTAACGTTTTTTTCTCCGTTTCAGAATGCCATAACTAAAGTTCTGCCTTAATTTATTTTTTATAACCTTTCTTTAATTAGGCCTCTCTTAATTAATCTCACGTCAATCTCTTTCTTTTTTTTTTAATTTTCTGTCATAATTACTTTAGCATTTTAATAATTCAAATCAAAGATGATTACAAGAATTACTGTACGAGGGTTGCTATAAATGTATCTGGAATTGGCAACAATGATGTTACTAGGCGCCATCTTATATATACATCATCAAGTTTGATATTGTTGACTGTGTACGTACTCAGAACGTATTGTGAGGGTACTCTTTGTGATGTATAGTGACTTGAAAATTTCATCTCGGTAAAAAAATTGAATTAACTGACATTCGACGTGGATTAGCCGTTAACAAGACTTATGCGCGTTGAATTTCGCATCATTTGACAATCTCTCTCAAAAAAAAAAGGTTTGTGTCGATTGGTCCAAAGTAATGCTTAACGAATGCAAAAATGTATCGATCATCGCGGAAAATATTTTCAAAAGTAATAAAACCATTTTCAACTATTATTTTTTTTATAACTATTTGTTCTTCTTTATTATTCCGGATACCCTAATAGCAACCCTCGTATATAAATTATATAAAGTTAATAACTATCATAAAATACTTCTAATGGCAATAAGTATTGTCGTTTATCTCAAATTTTCAAAGCATTACCATATCTTGATAATATTTTAACAGTTTCTGTGTTGTGTGGTTGTTCTTTAACATCTCTTCTTACATAATTCTGTCATGGTTCATTTATCTACCTGTTTCTCTATTACTACTTATTCGCCCTTCCATGATTTCCTTTGGTATTCAGTTTTCTGGCATCCTCACCACGTGTACGGCCCATCTGAGTCACTGAACCATCACGTAGTCCACAATATCCAGATCTTTACACAATTGCTTGAGTTCGAAGTTATACCTGATCATATAAGGTTCCATTGTGATTTAACAGAGCCAAAACTTCCTCTTCTGTTTTTTTTGTGGGAGTCCACGTCCCGCAACTGAGGGAATGAGTAATTTATTTTTTTCTTGTTTCCTTTGATTAAGTTCAGATCTTAGGACATAATGCAGCGAATAAGTAACTTTGTTACCCTTCGTAATACGACTTCGATCAATTTTGCTTCCCAGATACAAAAAAATGGCATTTTACTGAGGGTATTAAATATTTGGAATGCCATTGCTTTAAATGTTACAAATTGCTAGGTGATTACGTTGAAAAATAAAAATTAAATTCTCATATATGCCTTTAAATAATTCTAATACATTCTTCTTATCTCAATAGGAACATTGAATATCTTGTAATAGATTTTTAATCTATCTATTTTTATGGATTACTCTCTAACCGAACTATAAAGTTTTAAGCAGCGGCACTGATCGTACCCTCTACCAGATTCCCTCGAATAAACAAATAAGATTATTTATTACCGATGGCAATGGCCAAAACAACTTTACCAAGTCAACATTTAATCTAAACCGGACTATTAAATCGAGTTGCGATGCACTTAACATACCAAACAGTTATCCAAATTTAACTTAGTTCAGAGAATCCCATTAAATTTACATCTAAACACGACCGAAACATTCAAACGATCTATTTGTATTATGGCGGTGTCGGGTATCCCTTCGATTTGTTTCTTAATACTTTTTCTTACTCCCTAATGAAATAATACAATTCAATTAATGTTTGTTTTTCGTGTTTTTTTGTAAGACAATCATTAACATATGACAATGGAACGTATATCTTAAATAAAAGAGAATAATATCATGTTTATGTATGAGAGAAAGATATTCTAAGGAATTTTTTGAAATAAACGTAAACTCTTACCTAAAAAAGCAGAGTCGTTCTAGAGCTACTTTACTTCTGACAATAAGAACTAATTTGAGCAATAGAATCAATTGAAATGTGTTTTAAATTTTTGAATGGATTTAAGGGAAATATTAGTGTCATCTAGGTTAGCGGTATATCGCCAAATTGTTATATTTGGCGTCCAGTTGTAGTTATATCCGTAGTATTATCCGTATATATGTAATGTTAGATTTCTTTGGACAGCGTCCAATGCTCAACTCAACTCAACTACTGTTGTCTCATTGGACGCTGATCTAACATAGTCACATAGTAGAACCATAGAAGAAAAGATAGTAACAGTCGTAGAAATCTAACAATCTCCTCGGTGTTTCTCTTTCTATTCAAAATGATCGTTTCTGCACCATATAGACATTCTGGCTTAATTACTGTGCTGTAATGTCTCAGTTTTGTGTTTTTAAATAGGCATTTTTTGTTGTAAGTATTTTGTGTAAGTTTCAATGCAGTTTCCTTCTTTTGAACCGTATTGGCCGCTTTTTCCAACCCGTTTTCCATGACTATTTCACCCAAATATTTAAACTGAGAGACTCGTCTGATGTTACCATATTTTGTTTTTAGAAATGGTGTTCTTGGTCTGTTGCCGTTGATATATCTTGAGCTAAAATTGCGAGATCATCAGCAAACGCCAGACAATCTATTTTAATGTTGATTGTCCACAGTTTAATGGGCTGGTCAATATTCAGGGCCGATTTTTTTCACGCCACTCCTGTATTACTTTTTTTAAAACACAGTTAAATAAGAGTGGCGAGAGTCCATCCCCTTGTCTCACCCCAGTTTTAATTTCGAAAGGCTCCCACGAATTTAACTTTTGACTTTGTGTTAGTTGGTTTACATCCAAATGTTTAAGAAGCGGGAGTACCGTTAAGACCAATAGTGAGTTCCATTGGCTCTCCCACTCAAGCCCTGGCCGCAGAAAAAGCCGCATCATATGTGAAGGATTTTCAATATTTCAAGAAAATTATCAAGAAGATCCAGCTATAAAAAAACGACATACTAGTCAGCTTTGACGTCATTTTCCTGTTTACGCAAGTGCCAGTTACGCAGTGTCATTAGTCTTTCGCAGGCCAAAGATACAAACAAATTAAAGGCACACTGATGGGCTCCCTCCAGCGTTGGCCAATCTATATATGGAATATTTCGAAACCCGAGCACTGCAAACCTGTACATATTAGCCGAAAATATAGTTACGTTATGTCGACGATATGTTTGTTGTATGACAACATGGCGAGGATAATCTGAACAAATTCCTTGAACACCTGAACCGAATTAATCCAAAAATCAAGTTCATGATGGAAAAAGAAACAGCAAAAAACTTTTATTTGTGGATATGTTAATAAAAAAGAAACAAGATGGTGGCTTATCGCACACAGTTTATCGAAAACCTAGACAAACCAACATATGTCTTAATGCCAACTCACACCACCATCCAGCCCAGCTATTCGCCGTTACAAAATCTCTATCCAATAGATGGCAAACCCTAAGGGAATAGGAACACTACCAACTAGAAATAAATCTTGTTCAAAATTTCCTGACAACTAACGTATGTCAACAAAAAACTATCCGGAGAATGCTCCATCCGACAAACACACAACAAGAAACAGAGAAAAAGACACATACACACACAAAGCGTTTCTACCATATATTAGGCACCACGGACAGAATAAAAAAACTTTTAAGGAGACAGGAAATTGAAACAATTTTCACCATCAACGGGAAAATCAAAGATATCCTTCTAACAGCCAAAGACAAAATTCCATCTCAGGACTGTAGCCTATTATACATAGGCCAAACAAAGAAAATAATAAGTGCCAGAAGGGACGAACAAATTTACGCCGTCAAACAGAAAACGATCACTTCCTCTCTAGCGCAGCCAGTGCTCAATACCGGACACAAAATTATTTAAAAAAAAACAAAGACTTTGGCAACAAATGAAAACTTCTCCACCAGAATTATAAATGAGACCTTAGAGATGATAGCCAAAGATTACCGCACTCTTGGAAACACATTTTATCAGACTTCCAACTCAAACCAAGAGAGAGCCCAAGATAACGAGATCATTCACCACCGAGGCAAGCTGTGCAACTAACAACGGGTTCGAAAATTCGCAGCCAAACACGGGCTCTCGTTGGCCGCAATCAATCGACCAATGATGACGCTTCGTCAGAACACAAAATTAGACGCGACAGACTGTCGTCAAAACGCCGTCGAGTAAATGCTTTGAAAAAGAAGTGTGTCTTGAGATCGGTCGGGCTCGAGCTGAAGAAATGGCTAATAAAACGTCTGAGGAAATGACCAAAGCTGTGACTATATACCTATCCACTATGCATACATATCTGGTACCGTAATTATTTAATAATTATAAGGATTAATCCCCAATTTATTTTACATGAATCCAGATTCTATCAATATTTTTGATATCAACACCAAGTTCCAAGTTTTTCTTTATCTTCCTCTAGTTTACTTTACATACTTTTTTAGGTTTAATCAGTCTTTCAGTACTTTTAATGATTGGTTGTTCTTTTAGTTCTTCTCTTACAACTTCGTTTCGTGCCCTGTCCATATTTATTTTATCCTTGACACTTCTTGTAGTTTACTTTTCTGTTGGTTATCAGTAACCAACTTTCGCATATGTACGTAGTATAGCTGTATACATTTCTATACCATACCGTTAAATACAGTGATCCTTGAGATCGTTTGTATTTGTTTATTTCTTAAGAATGTATTGTTCAATTGGTGATAAGTATAGTCTTGTAGTAATGTCCAGCCTATCATTAATTTCTGCATTATTATTAAACTGTTTTGAATCTAATCCAAAAATTTCAATGTTCAATGTCAACTGATAATTCACTCCGCCATAAGAGTACTAAAATTCACTTTTGCCTCGTATTGAACCACCCTATACCCCCGAATTGTTTCCCTGTCATTCTTTCGTATTTCCCAAACCAAAATTTTCAATGAAGTGGTCTCACTACAAGGACGTTCCCAAGATTGGTTACCACGACTAGTTACTGTAACCACAAAATCAAATGAAACAGTTATCATAATTCAACTAAGTTTACAGAATTATATTATATCTAGTCCGAAATACGGCCGAAACAACCAAAATATTTATTTACCCTCGGTTTTATGTTTTCGTATTTTCTCCCTTTATTTTTTCTTCCTACTTGTAGAAATGAAAAGGCTCGATTAACTTTACTCTTCTTGTAACTTCATATTTCTTCAGGTCGAAGGAAAACATAATATTGGGCAATTTGCACAGTTTTTTGCTTGAAAATATAAGATGATGTATGCGCACATATTTATTTATGTAATTTTGTGTGAAAGAAACAAGAAAATTGTTTAAAATGAAAAATATTTTAGTCAAATCATTTTATAATTTTTTTACACATCATGACGGTATGATTTAATAATGAAAAATCGAGAAATCCCACTTAAATTTCATACAAAAATTAATATACAATAGATTCACCATCATCTGTAACTACTATACTATGGTTCCTGAAAGAAAAAGGTTTTTACAACAGAGAAAACAAAGTTTCTTATAAGTCAAAAGCTTAAGAGTAAAATAATGTTACATCTAATATTTTCACGGATGGTAGAACTGACAGTTGGATTCTTCAATGGAAGCGGACAACACTTGAAAATGCCAAATGCGATTTTGGCGAAACGTCGTGACTCTTCACAGGATCAACGGATCGAAACACGGAATGATTTAGCACATATATATATATATATATATATATATATATATATATATATATATATATATATATATATATATATATATATATATATACGATCCATACCTTCAACATACTATTTCAATATGACAGTACAACCTCAAACACGGCTGTCATTCCACGGAGGCCAAGGGGCGGCACCCCCTGGGTACCTACGGCAGCGGGAAGATCTGTCCCAAGGCAGAGGATGCTAAGAATCACTGGGTTAGATCAGGCTGCCGTTGGAGTTGTTACATTGCAACGCTACGCTTGCATTGCTACGCAACGCTATTTTGACATGCAAATATACGGACTATGAAAACGGAGGCCCGGTTGCAAGAACTGTACTTGACAACATACATTGGGATATTATTGGGGTCTGTGAAACACGAAGAAAGGGCGAAGAGTTAATCAAACTGGAACCAACTGGACACGTACTCTACACTTGGGGTACGGAAAATGGACGATGTGGCGGAATTGGATTCGTCAACAATCGAAAGCTTAAGGACGGTGTAGAAACATTAGAAAGTACATCTGACCGACTAGCCCAATGCGTCATTCAGCTAAATAAAAAGTTTCGGTTTCAAATCGTCCAAACTTATGCACCAACTATAAGCCATAGGGATGAGAAAATTAAGGAATTTTATGATGATGTGGCCCAGCAAGCTCAATATGGCCAGCAAGCTTTATACAAGGAGAAATGTAGGTACAAAATCCTGATGGGTGATTTTAATGGCAAAATTGGAACAACAAGAACTGATGAGCGAGACAATAGAGGGAACATATTGGTTTATTTTGCTGAAGGTCAAGAAATTTATATTATGAATTCGTTCTATAAGAAAAATATCAGCAGAAAATGAACATGGAAAAGTCCATCTGGATTCACAAGTGAAATAGATTACATCATGACCAACGATAAAATAATATTATGCAATTGTACTGTCGTTAACAATATGTTAACTTGTTAGTGACTACCGAATGGTACGAGCAAAAGTTAGGATTAACTGTCGATGAGAACGCTAAAGAATGGTAAGGTCAAAGAAGGGCAAAGTGGATTCTGGGAAACTGCTGGAAAGAGGCAGCGATTTTGAAAATGCTTTGTCAAACCACTTTGCTGTGTTACAAGATCCGAAGGAGATAGAAATCTCAGTTTAATATAAAGAAATTGCCAACAATGTGCTTCAAACGGCTGCATCAATAGCACCAAAAGAAAAATGTCTCAAACAGACAAAAATCTCCTGTGATACCATTGATTTAATGAAGAAACGGCGGACAATGGAAAATGCAGGTAGTCATTTTGGCAGAGTCGAGTACACTGAGCTCTGCAAAACTACAAGAAAACGTTTCAGAGAGGACACGCGCCGATATAACATGCAGCTAATGCAAAAAACCCTGAAATAAAACAAAGGAATTAACAAGACTAAACAGAAGCTGAGAAACAAAAGAATGCAAATTTTTACCTTAAGGCATGAGAATGGCACAGTGCGCAGGTCGCGTACGCAAATGATAGAGGTTGTCAGAAAGTTTTATTTTCAGTTATATAAAGATCAGAACCAATCAAGAACAACAATGCCTACAAATACCAGATATCCTAGTGGAGAAAGTAACAAGTTCTATAGAATCGTTGAAGAACGGCAAGGCTCCAGGAAAGGACAGTGTAACTGTCGAAATGCTAAAAGCTGAAGGTCGGACGTTACATAAAACACTGGCAAAATTATATTCAAAATGCCTCAAAGAACAAAAACTACCTGACTTATGGAAAAATGCAGAAGTGATCCTTTTACGTAAAAAAGGAGCACATCAAGATTTAAAGGATTCGGAAGTGATTCACTACAATGGATCACATCCAGGTTGTACAGCAGGCCATAGAAAGGCACAACACGATGCCAGTGTGCTTGGCTTTTATCGACCACGAAAAGGCATTTGACTGCATATGTAAAGCATATGTGAACCTACGAGGATCGATATATGATGGAATTACAGCGACAATTCACCTTGATGATCTTGAAGTGGGAATTAGTGTAGAACGAGGTGTAAGACAGGGTGAGGCAATATCGCCTATTCTTTTCTCGGCTTACCTTGAGGAAGAATTCCGTAAATTGGATTGGAAACAAGATGGTATAAAGATCAATGTTGCATACTTAAACCATCTTAGATTTGCAGATGATATCAAGCTGCAAAGACGCATATAAGAACTGCAAAGGGCTGGTGAACAATTTGGCTTAAAAATAAACCCGAAAAAGAGTCCGGTTATGTTCAATAACTTCGCTCAGGACAGAAGAATTTCAGTTTTAGAAAGGGATTTGGAGATTGTGGACAGCTTTATATATCTTGGGCAGAGGATTTCAATGGAGGGGGATACCTCCCGGGAGGTGGAACGGCCTTTTAAGTGTGGCTGGCACGCATTTGGCAGGTTTAACATTGTGTTTAAGACTCCCACATTGTCTGAAAAGAAGAGTCGTTGATCAGAGCGTCCTGTCCGTTATCGGCTTTCAAAGTTGAACTGTCGATGGAAAAGAAATTGCTCGGTAACTACAGAATCACTGTTTTTAAAAAACCTCTCGCGCGACAAACACACGAATCTCCAAAGTCCATGGTACCTCGGCTAAACCTAAAGGGTTTCCCAATAAGAACGATAGGATTTGAATTTGAAATAAAACACAGAAAATTCGGCCGAAAATAGTGGTCATTGTTTTTATTAGATGGAATATTTTATGCCATTTATGATTTAAACAAAATATCGTTCAAGTGACCTCCTCGACTCTTCTTGCACTGGTTAATCCGACTGGCCCAATTTTCGATGATTCGGTGGGGTATATCCGGTGGTATGGCGACTATGGTTGATAGAATGTTGGCTTCATGTTCATCAAGAGTCTTGGGTTTGTTGGTGTGAACCTATGATTTCACATAGCCCCAAGGAAAACAGTCTATTTATCTTGGTGGCCAGTTGTAACAGCCATTCCGTGAAATTACCGATTCTCCGAATTGATTGCTCAATAGGTCCATAGTAATTGGTGCTGTTTGGCAAGTTGCCTTGTCTTGTTGAAAATAGAGCTCGTCTACCTCAATTTCATCAATTTTCGGAAAGACAAAATCGGATAATATTCGGATAACACAGCAATTTTGCTGTAGTTTGTAGCCGCTTAACCAAAAATGAGCCTCGTCGGAAAAGATGATTTTGCTATGAAAATCTGGAGCGTTTTCCAATGCTTCCAATGCCCAATCTGCGCACTCTCGACGTAATCGATGGTCAGTTAGTTTAAGTTCTTGTACCAATACAATCTTGTATGGGGGTAAACCGAGATCCAAACGCAAAATACGCCGGGTGGTCATCCTGGATAAGCCCAACTATTGAGAACGGCGCGGAACAGACACATTATCGCTCTCGGCAACACTTTTACGAATAGCCACGATATTTTCTTCACTACCACTACGAAGTCGTCACAGTAGATTTTGGTCATGAAGACTACACTCACATTAAAACTGCCAATAATACACATACATTTTGATAAAATGTTTGGACAATTTCCTAACGTCGTGACAAAAAAAACTTGTTAATGGTGAAATAACAAACCTTACTGAAAACAATTGACAGCAAATGTCAAGAATTGCATATGAAACATGTCCGCCACAAGCTTTCAAAATCCTATCGTCCCTATTGGGAAGTTACTTACATACAGAAATACGTTTAAAAAACACGCTTTTTCTCTTCGCCACCCTGTATATATTTATTACGAAGTTTCAACAGTTAAATTGCTTGGTGATGAATGAACCATATATCATAGACACAATCTATTTATCAACACAATTTTAAACTTTATAATTAGAAAACCTTGCCAAATGTTTTATGCACACCAAGTTTGGAAAATAGACTAGATATGGGAGAATTTTCATTTGAGTTACAGTTTATTCCCATCAAAAATAATATTCAATATTGGATTTTCAGGGAACTCATATGGCAGTCTTTCCTGTATAGAATGTAAATATTTAATACTTTTAGTCATTCTTTGACTTTAACTCAACTCAACAATAAGGTAATAGTATTTAAAATTTGACGTCTTGAAACGTTTTCTCTTGTCCTAATCGTTTTTTGTGTTTTACACTGAAATTAGTACTTCTGAATAACAGCAAGATTTACGAATGCACTACTAAATTTTAATCGCAGGTTAAATTCTTCAGGCTTCCTTAATACGTTCCTTTAAACGTTGGATGTTCTCAGCTATTCGTTGTCTGTCTTGTCTTATAACATGTCTAACGATAAAAATTCATTGAAATTGAAATAATACTTTTTCCATTTTCAAAGTAAAATGTAACAATTTGTGTTCATTAGGCAAGTGAATATTATTCAATTTTCAAAAGTCCAAATCACCACTTTCGAATCATCTAAACCAACGTATACGAGTGTCTTGTGCTGGGACATTGTAACCATGAGTTTCCACATGTATACGACAACCAAACGAAAACATATGACGCTAACTCCAAATCGTTTGAAATGAATGGCCTTTTGACAGGTACTGTCGTAGCAACAACATGACATAACGACACACATAATGATACTATGGAGCAACCTTTGTTTCCCGCGCCATCTCTTAAAATAATTAAGAATTATTAACCACCACACCGGATATAGTTTAAAATGAAGAACATTATTTTATGCCACTCTTTATGTATTAATTTTTATTTATGACCAACATTATGATTACATTTTGGATCAATATCAGAGACAATCCTACTAGATGTCTGTCAACACCCTCAACATTATAACTAAAATTATCAGACGGATTTACTTAGTAATATTAGTACCATAATAAATTCAGTGGAAAACGTGTTATTCTCCTTTTCACATTGACACTTTCCCTGGTACAGATGCGATAGAGAATCTGACCACCTCCATTGTTTGTAACAGAAGATATATCTGTTGCCGGTCTCTGAAATCATTCCGTAACTGAATTATTCATAAAGATTCGTCTTGTATACCGAACAATGACAAAAGCTGGTAGCCCAGGTGTAGCGGCTTGATTTGTAGCCTCCAGTCTTTTTTAATTTTCGAAATTAGGTTTCGTTTCCGACCGGGAGAAAGAGAAAATTGAATTTTCCGATAGGATTTGCCTCCGTTTCGTTCGCGAACTCGTTATTTTGCCTCGTTTCAAATGGATAGTCGTTTAACTTATGAATAAATTCGTGTTAGATTGGGACAAATGTAGAATAATAAACTTGGTAACAAAATGGTGCTGATGAAAGAATATGTAATCTTCATCAAATTTTAGTAAGATTTTCAAATAAAAGAAAATTATATAGATATGGAAAGGACTAAAACAATTTTATACTTTGTTATCTATCACTTTTATTTTTAAATTTATGTGACTATAATTTCGTAAAACGATTTTACATTCTCAAACAATACTTTAAAATTAAACTGAGTTTTAAAGTCGTGTTTGAAAATGTAAAATTGTTTTACGAAACTATAGTCACACAAATTCTAAAAATAAAAGTGATAGATAACAAAGTATAAAATTGTTTCATTCCTTTTTAAAAAATGAACTATCACAAAGTAACGGACAAATCAATCAATAATATAGATATGGAACCAAAATATGAAAAATGGTATAGTGAATTTGTGGAGAAGATTAAAAACACTCAAAAAACCTCAACAAACGTCTCCCAAGATCGGTTTCTGGCCTTAAGCCGTCATAAGTCTGGGCTCGAGTTGAGCTTTCGAAAGTTGATTGGGCAAATTTTACGTAGAGCACGGAACAAATTTTCCTTAATTTTTTGAACAGAATAAAAATATATTTTCTAGTTTTTAAAATATTCTATAGCTAAAATTATCTTTTGAATCTATAGATAAGATTGTTGCTCGGCTCAGTGATGGAAATGTTATCACCCAGAATATTTCAGAATGTTGAAATACTTTTTTGTGGTTATTTTTAATACATGACCCAACCATCACAATCTGGAAGACCTAACTATCTGACTTGTAGATGGTTTTCTGTATAGAAGTTTAATTCCTGCATTGGTTCTTCTTCTCCATATTGTCTCCTGTACTTTCACTGCACCAAATATCTTCCCCAGCACTCTTTGCTCCCAGACCTTCAATCTTTCTTCTTTTTCTTTTTTGTTCATTATCCAACATTCACAACCATATAGAACCGTGGGTTGAACAACTGTTCTGTTAAGGCCTTAACTTTGCTGACCATCTCTTTTTGATCTAAGCATGTTGTGTAACGCTCCTACAGATTTACTTCCACTTGCCATCCTTTTTTCAATTTCCTTTATCTCATCGTTTTCGCTGGTCATGGTAACTCCCAAGTACTCAAATTCTTTGACTGTTTTAAATTTATAATGTTTATTTTGTTCCGTTTTAACAATAACTTGTTCAGCATTATCCACGTTCTCTCCCATCTCAAGAAATGTTGTCTTATTTTTATTAATTTGCAAGCCATATTCTTGCGTGTTTTTTTTTCAAACAGTCTAAAGATTCTTGCTAGCTCTGTTGTTGTTCTTGACAAGAGTATTACGTCGTTTGTGTATGCTAATATTTGGCTCTTGCTACTGGAAATTGTTTTTCCTGCTCTTATTTCGCTTTCTCGGAGTATTACCTCTAGCACAGCTTTAAAAAGGACTTTAGACAGGAGAGTCCCTTGTTTCAATTCCTTTCTGACTTCAAATTTTTGGTGGAAAGGCACCTCTCCACCACCATTCTGTATTATGTTCTCCTTAGTGTAATCTTTGTCATTTGAATGATCTTCTTCAGGACTTGGAGCATGTTCAATGATCTGATAAGTAGTGAAAGATCTGATAAGTAGTGGATATACCTTTTCAAACCCTCCTTGGTTCAATTCCACTTAGCCGTTTAAATTAATTTCAAGTCTGTTTCTTATAGCTCTTGCAATAACATTTTAGTCTATTGCGAGTAATGTGATTCTCCAATGATTTGAGCGTTCTGTTTTATCACCTTTCTTATATACGGATCATATTATGGCCCCCTCCTACTGTCTGGCATTTCTTCTTCCTCCTATATCCGTTTTATCAGTCCATATAACCTTGCAAATAATGTTTTTTCCTCAGTTTATAATTATCTCCGCTGTTTGCCATTGATTCCTGCGTTTTTGTTATTTTTCCGGTTCTTCATTATTCCTTTAATTTCTTCTTCGGGAGGGATTTCCACTATCTGATCCAACTCATTCTCGTCCTGCCCCCTCCCCTCTTCGTCTTCTTCGTTTTTCGCCATTTCACCCTTTAACAGGTCTTCAAAATGTTACCCTCTGCCTAGTTTTCCTTCGAGATCTCCTACTAAGAGTCCATCGTTACTTTTAACGTACTTTATTTGTTTTGTACAGGACTTTTTGGCTTCTTGATAGAAGTTTCTCATTTCATTATTCTCATGTCTTTCTTGAATTCGTCGTAATTAATTCGTCTTTGTCTATCTGTTCGCGCTTCTTACCTCTACATAGCCTTTTCACTACTTTTGTTACAATTGTTTTGTTTTGTTATCGTTTGAGTTCTCCAATAAATTTTACCTTGCTACTTTTCTCATCTCAATTGCTTTCCTGCCATCTCAGTTGAACCACTACTTTCCTTTACTTTTCGTGTGCATTCTTAGATATTTTTGTGTCACTTATTTCATTTCATTTTCACTTATTTCATTTCTGTTTCCAACTGTTCCCATTCCCTCTTAATACTATGTTGTCTTGGTCTGCTTAGAATATTTTTTGTTATTTCCCCTTAATATTGCCGGGCTCTAGAGTCATCTTTTAATTTTCTTACATCAAATTTTTGAATTCCTTTTAGTCGCTGACTTTTTGTTGGCATCTCTTCCTTGATGTTCGTTATCACCAGAAAGTGATCAGAATTCGCATCAGCTCCTCTTTAGTTAATTTGGTTTCTCGTCCTAACGTCGGATGAAACCCATGTTTCTTTATTTATTACCTTGTGCTCATTATTCTCATGTCATTCTCTTGTGCGAACCCTATCACCATCCTTCCGTTTTCATTACTCTCCATGTGTCTGCTCTTACCACCTGTTATTCTGATGTACATATCCTCGTTTCCTACTTTGGCATTTAAATCTCCTAATATTACCTTCACATCGTATTTTGGGATGCTGTTATATATTAACTCTATCTTATCATAAAATTCTTCTTTGATATCATTACTCTTAGTCTCAGAAGGGACCTAAACATTTAATAAGCATAATTTTCTAAACTTACCTCCTAGCCTAAGTTTGCAGATTCTGTCCGATATGGCTTCAAAGTACACTATGCTGCCCTTGATTGTTTTGCTGATTATGACTCGAAAAAGTTGTTTCTTCAACTGAGGTCTGTTCAAATGAGGTCTTTGGTCAAGATGACTTGGCTTTGTCGATTCGATCCTCAGTCCTCATTTTTTGAATAAATCAAATAGATTCAAGATCAAATCCATATTCTCAGCCAATTTTTTGGCGTCTATGAGTTCCCTCTCAGTCACATATTTGACGGCCATCCTCCTTTAAAAGTGCTTTATGGTACTCGTCGAACGAGCGGTCCACCAGCTTGAACTGCTTCTGTAGTTTCTTGACCACGACAAAAAGCGGAATATAGCAAATGAAGTATCGAATATGAAGCTTTTTGCCACATGGAATGTCTATTTAAAAAGCCTGAAAGTTAATTGATATTGATTTTTTCAGAAAAATGATGCCAATATTTTTGTAGAGTAAGAAATGGTCTTTCGAGTGCATTTATAGACTTGCCCAAACAAAATAAGAAAGAAGGAAGAACAAACGAATTATAAAAACGGCGGGCACGTATGGATCATGTGTTTCATGTTTACATGCAATGTTTCATCGTGGTATACACAAAATTAATCCAATAAAATATATTTTATTTTTCAGTATATTATATTATTCAGTATATTCAATACTTCGAGTATGTATGTTTCCGGAAAAATAAATTAAAATAAATATTTATCATTGAAAATAGTTTTATTGTTTTTCAAAATATTCTCTGCGATAATCGATATACTTCTGCATACCTTTGAACCAATTTTCAAAGCACATTTTTCATTCCGATTGAGGTATCACCAAACATTCATTTTCAACGTATTAACCGCTTTTTCTGGCCATTGCCCACCATCATTGGGTGCTAAATTAGGACTGTACAGCGGATGACCCATCAATTCGATATATTTGACCGATTAAATATTGAGTTATTCGGTTCGATGTGCGAGATCTCGCGTTGCCATGATGAAGAATGATTCTGCGTCACTGGTTGGTTTTTCTTATTTCTGTAAAGACTTCTGGCAACTAAATGGTTGTGTACCATTCAAAAGTGTTTATCCCAAAAAACAGGCAACCATTTGCTCTGAAGTGCTTCTTGCACGAACACCTTTTGTTGGGTTTTGACTGCTGCTTACCTTCCGGCTCATTCGAATAGATCCAAGGTTCGTCACCTGTGTAGATGTTTGTAGCGTTAACAAATTATCGATCCCTACAGGTATACTATTTTGCGCGAGTCTTATTTGGAATCGCATCTGTATCTTTCAGGGCCAGGACGAGACAGTCCAGCTTCAAATCTTGAGATGAACAGACGTCTCGACGCCTTATCCTTTCGACAGAGGTATGTAGGTTAGCGGGCCAAGCCATACCCAGGCTCATTATTTTGATATTTTTGTAGAAGGTTTTATAGCCCGGTGGTTATAGAAACGAGCCATTGTATGACCCGGTACTTATAAAACCCGGTAATTATAGAACCCCGTCAATTAGGGACCGTTATAGAACTAGTTATTTCAGAGACCAGTCATTATCAAAACCAGACTTTTTGGGCTACTTTGTGCAGTACCTGGTTAATACAAATTCCAGACCTTTTGTAACCTTCCGCATAGGGACACAGAATCACCAGCAAGTGAGCTTATTGGTACTTGGATACCCCAGTGGCGGGACAAAGAAAAAAAGGCCACATAATATTTTTATTATATTTTTTATTGAGTTAATGTTTCACGATTCTTGAAATATACAGTAGTTTTAGGTGATACTTCATCGCTAAAGGTCCAAGTGAGTTGATCGTTGCACTGTTGTTGAAATAATCCACGTCGAAAGTCGTAGTAAATCATTGCAGGAAAATTCTCACCAGTTATTTCCATTTTTTGACTGAGGTGAAATTTTCGCCACTAAACAACACAACTAGCGTCCGTGTGATAAAACGGTCTGTGTAAGTATAGAATCAACAATGTCAAACTTTACGATATATATTTCATATGGCGCCTAACAACACCATTGTTAGCAACCCTCGTATTCTAAAAATACTGCTTAACGGAAGAGGATAAATAACAGGATTCGCAACAAATTTTATAATACATCGTAAACAATCTGCTTCAGCTTGTTTCCAAATCAAACATAACGATAAAACAAATTGTACCATTTCGCTGATTAAAGTTGTTTTAATTATCCCAAGAGCTACAATTAAAACAAAATAAGAAATTCTCTTAATAACATGTTTTAGCTGAAATGCTTGACAGAAAATCCTGTAATTATCTGATGCGACTGAAATCGCGAAAAAAACAAGCCATTAATCGAGCAGAACAAAATCGTTGGTTCTAATTTGAACTTCGCTTCTAATTCGGATTGGAAAAAGCGAAAGAAAACCGCCCAGAAAACCTAATAATTGTAGATGTCAGTATTTTATCTCAGTCGCGTAGCTAAAGAGAGAAATCTAACGATAACAAGCCTCTAATTAAACAATTAAAAAATGATGGGTTGGATGTTGATTCGAAAAAGCATACAGTTATATGGATGTTGTTTATTGGCATGGGAATGAACGAATACGAGAAACTAGGCTATTTGGAATCATCTGAAAATTATGTTACAGTTATTAAAAAATATCGTTTTCTTTTCGAGGAATCTTTCAGTCTATATAATCACGTCATTTTAAATTAATTGTTTTTGATATTATTATCGTAATTTTAAATAAGTATACTTAAATAAATTATGGATAGGTTATTTTCATTATAATTTCATTTATTACTAGGGTGTAACAAAAATATTTACATTTTTTTTCTTTGTTGATAAATAAAAGATTATGCTTTACACTTCAGAGGTTTAATCCGATTTGAACTCTTTGCTTCGATAAATTACACAGATCTACAAAACAAACAAATTTGGTGCCACCCACATTTAAATGTCATTTTAAAGTATCTAGTCTAGCAACACTCTCAGTAACATTAAGTTATTAAAAGTACATACAGTACACATATTTTCTTCTCAGCAGTCACTAAACTTGTATATTTTTGTTGTTTGTTCAATTAAAATGTTAGTAAATAAAACCTGGAAGTTATCATCAAAACGATCGTGTTTAAACGACTCAAACACTTTTGTGGCGTGTATACGGTGAAAAGTTTCGAAAACCTATATCTGAATGGATGCGAAATGCTTGAATCCCGATTGAAGTTTGGTGTGCCTTTGATTTGGAGGGAATCAAAAAATTACTACGATGATTGTTATTTTGGCTTAGTCAAGGTACATGGTATCAACCGAAGAAAAAATAACCTATCCCGATCTGGTATCTGCTAAAAGACCGAAGATAGCCAAGTTTTTATTAGCGAAGAAAGTGATAATTTTGAAGTTACATCGTCAAAATCCTAACTTTTTACTCAAGATGCTTTAAGTGATTATCAGAGACCTCGATCTTTCAAAAAAAAGAATAGAACTCTTCCAGAACACATCCAGACGCAAAGAGAGGAATTTACTTTCTCCAGGTACTAAAATTACATGTTATTGTACTCGAGAAAAAGAACTGTTTCGGTTTTTTTTGCTCGGAAAATTATGTGTTTTTTTGTAACGATGTCGGTGGTCTTTTATGAAAGTTGGGTTTTTTAAACTACCAGCCAAATGAATAGAGACTTTTTTATAGATAGTATTGAATATACTTTTTATAGAGGTATATAGAGTATAATTTTTATAGAAGCTTGAAATATGTTTTGCTACGTAATATCAATAAGCATGGTGCGGTTTCCATTGTTCATTCCACTAAATTAAAGGAGGAGTATGAAACCATACCTCTTGTATTGGCAAAACTCAATTACCATGCTCATAAGTGTGTAATATGCGTTGATTTCAAAACGGTAAACTTTTTATTAGATCAACAAAGCGGTACACGAAATGTCCATGTTTTCTCTGTGGGTTAGCAGAGCAAACACCGAGCATTGGATTGGATTAAAACAAACTGGCCTGAAAGAAAATACTTGACAGTTGGGAAACAAAATATTATAAATACAACGCTAGTTACCAGAGAGAAAATAATGTTGCCTCTATTACACATAAAATTGGGACTAATGAAACAGTATGAATATCAAAACATTGGGTTAAAATGGTTTTCTTTTATTAAGGTTGTAAAAAATTTCCTAGGGAATTATAAATCCGAAAATTATCGTGAATTAGTGCAAAATATGCTAGAAAATTTTAGAGGGCTTGGATGTAACATGATCATCAAACATGATTTCATCAGGAACTGAAAAATATGGAAGATAGGTCGCAGGATCGATGGGACGAACACATAATGGCTGATTACTTCTGGAGGATAATCCGTGAGTGCCTAGAAGAAACTCACACGAAGATATGATGAAAAAAATCGTTTTCGATGTTCAATGATGTCAGTGATGACTCGTGAGATGCTGCCCCTTCAGCATTTATCACAATTTCTTAGAGCAAAACACCATATTTTATTTCCGTTCAATTTTTTCTTTCCTTTAACTCATTTTCCTAATTCACTTCCTGTATAGGGTTTCAATAGCACGAAAGGAAGGGGGAAGTAAGTAACAAGTAAAAGGTATTAAAAAGGAGGAAGGGGGAAGCAAAAAAATTCTTCAGCAGCACTGTTTTCTTCTACGCCATCCCACTTTAAAAACCCACGAACCGCCACTGCAGCATGGATGAATGGATGAATGGATGAATGGATGAAAGGATGAAAGGATGAAAGGATGAAAGGATGAAAGGATGAACGGATGAACGGATGAACGGATGAACGGATGAAAGGATGAATGAATGAATGGATGAATGGCTGAATGGATGAATGGATGAATGGATGAAAGGATGAATGGATGAATGGATGAATGGATGAATGGATGAATGGATGAATGGATGAATGGATGAATGGATGAATGGATGAATGGATGATTGGATGAATGGACCGTATCAATACTAACATGATCTACGACGGTAGCTTGAAAGTTTCCAGCCTAAACAAAAACAAGTATTTTTTGCCAATTTCAGTTTTATTTCTCAATATAGTCTCCTTGTGATTCTATACACTTTTCCCAGCGATGCTCCCATCTCTTTAATCCGTCCAAATAGTACTTAACATCTTGTTCTGCAAAATAGTCGTTTATGAATGTGATGGATTTCTCATTGGATGAAAATCTCTGTCCTACAAGCAAAACTTTGAGCCTGGGAAAGAGGAAAAACCGCTGGACAGCAGATCTGGTGAATACGATGAGTGGTTAATCAATTCGAATCCTAATTCGTAAATTTTTGCTATCGCGACTACTGAAGTGTGAAACAGGGCGTTGACTCGGTGGAAAAAAAAACTTTATTTTTCTTCAAATGATAGTGGCTTAATTCAACTCCATGCCTATCCCAAAAAAGAGTCGCTATCACTTTCCCGGCTGATGGAACAATCTTCGCCTTTTTCGGAGTCGATTCACTCTTCGCGGTCTACTGTTTCGTCTGTGCTTTGATTGCAGGAGAGTAGTGGTGTATCCAAGTTTCATTTACAATTATTAATCGACGCCAAAACTCCGACTTATTTTGCTTAAACTGCTTCAACTGAGCTTCGAAAGTGTTCATTCGAATGCATTTTTGGTTCTAAGTGAGCGATGGCGGCACCCAACGCGCGGTTAGCTTTTTCATGCCCAAATCTTCAGTCAATATATAATAAAACACGTTATGTCGAGATGCCAACAGCCTCTACTATATCTAACTCTATTTCGATAATCATCTAGCTCTACTTGGTGAACTCTTTCGATTATCGATACTGGTTATCGATACTGGTTGCAGTTTTTGAACGTCCCGAACGTTCAGCGTCAAATTAGCTGACACGACCACGTTTAAATTCAGCTGCCCAAAATTTCACAGTGGCAAATGATGGTGCAGAGACCCCTTAAGCAGCATCCATCTCGAGTTTAATTTGCTTATGCGTATTGCCTTTCAAATGCAAGAATTTAATGACAGCTCAATATTCAATTTTTTCACT